>CM035095.1:56391234-57131615 GCA_020205505.1 Panax japonicus | reverse complement strand
AATAATATATCAATAATTGTAATGAGAACTTATTTGAGTGTTGATATTGTCTAAAAGGTAATATTTGTATTTAAACTCACAGTTTTCATGTTGTATTAATAAAGTTGTAGTTATTTCTGTACCATGTTATTGACGACTCAGAATGGGTGTTGTATACCTATTTTGGGGGCGTCACAGTAAGAACTTAAACTATGAATCTCTTTCTCTTTATTTGATAGAGAAGTGGGTAGTGGTAGAACATTTATGCTAAGAAGAAGTAAGAACATTATCATGTCAATAAGTTAATGAAGTATGTATTGCAAGATGTTAGTATGATGGATTGAATCCATTTGAAATGAAGAATAAATCATAAGAAATAAAGTTAAGGCAGAGTTCACAAGTTTGGACGATAATCGTCGAATTCGTAAAATTCTCGGAATGGAGGTCGAATTTTGATATTGAGCTTGGAAACATTGGTTTTCAATGGAGACAAGTCTTATTTGGCATTATAGAGTTGTGGACTCGAGAATGATTGAATTTTGACTTAGATTGAAGAAACGAGCGTTGAACGTTCACGAACGTTTATCCTTTTCGTTAAAAATAAACCAATAGGTGAATTTTGAGCAAACGAAGTCAAATAGATAAAATTCTTGCATGAATGCATAGAGTATGTAATTTGTGAACTGTAGGCTTTTGAACGAGCTAAATCGGACTTATACCGAAGAAGTTATGCGTTCAGGAGTTTCGTAAAATTTAAAATCGGCAATGAGTGATGCTGCAGCGCCGAGTCCGTTGCTTGCCTACTATAAACTCGTGCCACGGCTCGAGAAGGAGAGCTATGACTGGCGTCGCGGCGCTAGTCCTAGGGTTTCGATAGACAAGAATGTTTACAAGTATAGAATGAAAGATAACTCATTAGTAATGAAATAAGGTGTTAATATAACATTGCTAAGGCATTGTTAGATACTTAATGTATGATGATTAAAGGTTGATAACCAATTGAATGTAAACGTAATGAGAACTACGTAATGTGATAAGCCGGATGTAGAAATTTGTGACCAAGTTGATTATGAATCCCATGGTTTGCATACCTGTATGGGTTATGTAAGTACATAATGAACATGATAAGACCATTCCTAAATCACTGTATAGTGATGAACTTTAGGAATTTAATGACCTAATGTGGTATGTTATGTTGGTTATGAGTTGTAGAGGACCGTAAAGACTGAATGGAAACGTTATTATACTGATAGCATGACATTGAAGGACAAATTTCTTCTTAAACGCTTGTCTAACCTTCGTGTTAGCCAAGTTTTCTGTGATTCCTGTTAGATGCATGAAGTGTTTTACCACTAAAGAGGGTGATGCAAGTTTTATCTCGGATAGGCCTAATTCTTGAAAGAGTTGATTGATTTATTTACTAATCTTTCAATATAGAATTACTAACGCTATCCTACGCCAATTGTTTGGTATGGATTCAAGGTACGCTTGAGTATGAATAAATAAATGTATTTTTCATCGATTATTCGATGGGAACGCGAGGTTGCCAAAACTTAAAGGTACATACGTTTAACATGATGTAGTGTTGATCAACATAGAGTACTATGGGCTGATCACCCAGAAGTGCTTGTAAGATATATCGGACTTATAGACTTAGTGCTGGTTGTCCTTTTCAAAGAAATTATGCACCGCTCATGGTCTTGAGCTAGAATTGATGTTTTACTGACTATTGTCATTGTAAAATGTTTTGAAGGAAAAGAAGTGCTATTTGAATTATCGGTAGTACTTCGTAAATATTATTCAGTTACTGAAGATATACGATTCCTATTTTCAAGCATGGTTTTTAAAAGAAATTGTTGTACTTGCTGAGCTTGTTATGCTCACTCTTGCTTGAACCATATGAATGCAGCTAGGACCGAACGAGCCGAGGGATCTAACAAGGATAGAGGAAAGACGAAGCTGAACGATTAGTTTACCTTGTAATAAACTAGTAAGTTGTATATATTATAGAATGATGAACAAAGAATGTAATGGTTTTAGAACCTGGGAACGGGATGTAATATTATTAATGTAGTAAGAATGTTGTTGATACACACATTTTGATGTCATTTCAATAGAATGAATGTACAGTTATAAGTACCGTGTAGCACCATCTGTCGGGTTGGAAGATATCCGGATTTGGGGGCGTCACAGGTTGGTATCAAAGCATTAGGTTATAAAACTTAAGGGGGAAAAACCTTAGGCTAATAAACCTCGTTAAGGAAGAAAAGTCTGAAGGAAGTAAACTCAAGCTTTACTTCAGTCGAATGAGTTAATAAGGTATTGAGGAAACTTAGTACCGAAAGATTTAAAAGATGGAAAGTAACCCTAAATAAATTAAATGTGATTTGTGCTTATACTATGGTGTGTTATGTACTAATCAACATGTTATGTGTTATTGTAGGATGTCGATTGATAGCTTGATGTATAGAGATATACACGCGGTGAGCGAAGAAGTTGTGAACAGAGTAGAGCCTGTACCCATGCCAGTAGCAGAGGTACCATTAGTGATTCTAGAGGAGTCGGAGACAGTGGATTACTTTTCTGAGGAATACTACTCCGAGGGAGATATGGATATAGCGTCATATCTTAATATGATGGTCTATGAGGAGGAGAAAATTGAGGTAACATCGGTTAATAAGATGGTACCTACGCTAGAGTCAATACCTCCAGATGCAATGAGAGCATTGTATCTGGCACTGCTTGTCAGGAATGTACAATTGAGTACAGTTGTACAGAATCAGAGTGAAGAGATTAATTATCTCCATGAAGCTAAGGTGTCTGCAGAAACAGATTTTGAGTTAGAACACGATAGATAGGTGTTTATGACAGAGCAGGCTAGGGACTATAAGAAGGAGGCCGATAAGCTTCGTAAAGAATTCGGGGAGAAGGATCGGAAGATAGCACATATGTATTACATCCATAAGAGTGCTCATAAGGATTTCAAGCTTAAAGTTGCTTGTTATTCTATAGAGTCGGGGCAGACTCAATATACTATTAGTCGGGATACTGTAGCGAAGATTACCAATGAGAAACACGAGGACGCTGTATGCATTATTAGAAATCTAGAGTTATAAATAAGTGTGTAGTGACGTAAAACCCTCTTTTGTATAAAAGGGTAGTCTTTTTGTAAATCCCAACTTTTGAGAAGTTCAATTGTGGGATAGAAATGGAATAGCCTTTGGCTATGGAAGTAAATTGTAAATAGTTTTGACTATGAGAAGCATATTAATATAATGAAGTTTTTATTTAATATGTTTTGTTATGGTATGAGTTGTTATGTGGCGAATAATAAAGAAGCAAATAAATATATAATAATGAAATTTTATTTATTTAATCAGAAAATGCCGCCAAGGAGAAGACAATGTAATCAGGAAGCGGAATCATGTAATGAAAATCAAGGGGGTCAAAACAACCCTATGCATGAGTTTGTTAAATTATTAACGGATGCATTTAACTAAACAGGGGTAGAGTACCTGTCGAACCTAAGTTAGCCAGAATGACTACCTTTAAAGAATTTAAAAGCATAGGTCCGCCGGAGTTCAAAGAAATGACGGACTCATTAGAAGCCCTGACATGGGTAATACAAAAAGAGAAGGCGTTTGTTATTACAAAACGTAGGTGAGACGCAACAGATTTCTTTTACGATTTACATGATAAAAGTGGAAGCCAACTTTTGGTGGGAGGCTCAGCAGGGTGGGGCTAGAACATATGGGGTAACGTGGGAATAGTTCAAGAAGGTTTTCTTCGAGAATTATTTCCTTACAAGCATGTAAGGGAGGATGGAGATTACGTTCTTAGAACTTAAACTAGGGGACATGATGGTTCCCCAATATGCATCCAGATTCAATGAATTGGCAAGGTTTGCTCCACACCAAGTGGACACTGAGGAGAGGAAGGCTCGTAGGTTTGAGTAGGGCCTAAAACCCTGGCTCTATAGTAGAATTTCTATGTTCCAGAGTGTTTCCTGTGGGACCATTTTGGAAAAAAGTGATTTTATCTGAGGGTGGTAGTGAGGCGTCGACTCAATATCACAAAGAGAGGGAGAATAAGAGCAAGGGAAAGGGAGGAACCAAGGCAGAGAGTGCCAGTGGTAGTTGTGACAACCCGAGAAATTAAACAATTTATGAAAAACTTAAATAATTGATTTAAGGTTAAATAATAGACCTAGACAGAAAATGAGTGTATGCATTTGATGTTATTGGGATTGAATTTTGAGGATTTCAAAATTCGGTGAAGGAAATAGGTGAATTATTCAGGATTAAGGATTTATGTGATTATGTTCTGTGTTTATGGTTAATGATGTGTTTAGAATGTGGTTAAGGGTCATGGGTTGATCAGATAAATTATATTTGTGACAAACCCTAAGTTTATATTAAGAAAGACAACTTTCAGTTAGAAAACCCTAACGTCTGATAAGAAACCCTAGAAATCGGTTCTGGAAACCCTAGTTTCAATTCCGGGAGTCCGAAACCCTAAATCAGATATTGAAAACCCTAGATTGGGAATGCAATGTTATGTACAAGGTTAAACGTCATTAATATTGAATTAATTATGGAAAACCCTAATGAATTATCTAAAATCTTAATTGATTGTTTGGAAACCCTAATACCAGATCTGAAAACCCTAGTTTCAGATTCTGATAAAGTGAAACCCTAATCTGGGAATATAACGGAGAATTTTAATGCTCTAGTGTTATTAAGTATGAGGTTAATTAGGGTAAAGCTTAATAAATTTGAAAACCCTAAATCTCAAAATTTTTGGAACCCAAATTATTCTGTCAAAAACCCTAATGCTCAATTATGGATTTAAATTGCTAAATTAGCAATGCTAATTAGGTAACCCTAATCCTAATTATTTCAATTTATGTGTAATTAGAAAATCCTAATCTAATCATGAGATTTAATTTCTATTTTTAGAAATTTATTTTCTATTAGAAAACCCTAATTTGTGGTTGAAAACCCTAATGACCATTTTGAACCATAATTGTGCAGTGATGGATTTAATTGCTTAATTAGCAATATTAATTAGGAAATCTAATTTTTAAAATTTAAATATTATTTTTCAATTTAAAACCCTAGAATGTGGTTTTGAAACCTAATATACAATTTGACCCTAAGTGCTTAATTAACAATTTTAATTAGGATAAATTAGTCCTAATTAGAAAGATTGATACATGATTAGGAAATTATGATATAATTAGGAAGCCCTAATTATAAATTAGAAATTAAAATTTTCTATTTTAATTTAATTAGATTTTTTTTTTAAAATCCAAGTTGCTAAATATTTGAGGGATAAAATATAAACCCTAAAGGGTTAAACCTTAAACCCTAAAATGTCTAAACCCTAAACTCTAAAATGTCCAAACCCTAAACCCTAAGGGTTGCAACAATTGAAAAATCTAGAAATTTATGGAAAGGACAAAAATGCCCCTTTTATGTATTATTTTAGGTTGCTTGAAAATCTTGCCAAGATATGGGTTTGGTGACCAACCCTAGATCTATCCTAGCCTAGCCATGTGCTAAAAAGTTCCAGCAAATCAGTCTATCTAGCTAACAACTCAGCCACATGCATTGAATTAAATAGATTAAAAAGAAAGAAAAAGACCACTTTAATTTTCATTTGCTCCCAAGCCTCTCTCTCTCTCTAAAATCCGAAAATGAGAGTGAAAAGGAGTGAGTAGTTAAGACAAAAATCATTTATTGGCTTAACAATATCAGATCATCAAGGACAGAAATAGAAATCAAAGCTCAAAAGAGGTATAAACCCTAAATTTTTGAAATCTTTAGAGTTTATGTTATTTGTTGTAATTGATTGGTTAAATATGTGTTAGAGGGTGTCATTTGATGATCTGGGTTGTCAAAACCTAGATCCATATCATTTTGATGCTCGAAATTTAAGATTTCTTAAATCTGGAAATCTAGAAAATTATTGTCTGACAGTTGAATGTCAGACACCATAGATCGGTGTCTGTTAGTTGTTTTTGTGTTTTAACTGTTTGTATTGCTAGTATGTCATGAGGTCTTTCATCTGGAGTTGGAATCATATCCATAACAGGTCTAGATCGTACGTTATTAAAGGTCAAAGTTAGTTGACTGAGCTTGACCGACTGATTTCTGGGTAACCCAGAAATCATGTAACCGGGTCTGACAACATTTTCTGATGCTTTGATCTGTCAGTTTTGATGTGTATTGTTGATTTTGTTGTAATCAGGTTGTAGTACGTTATGTGGACTATAGATACATGTATTAATATTCCTTATATCGCAAACTGAATCGAAGTAAGGGGTGGTCAAACAAGGCCACTCGGCATTGACTTGCGGTTTCTGGAAAACCCAGAAAACCGGATGAACTTATATTCTGACATAGTTTGACCGTGCTTAATCTGACGTTTGTTTTATTGTTTAGATGATCTGATTGTTTAAAAATGGACTTTGACATGTCCTCTGCATGATCGAACCTTTATAACATAATTAGAAAGTCCTGATTGTAAGATATCAGGAGCTCAACCTAGCACCATCAACTGTTCTTCATTTTCTAGAAAACCCAGAAATGAAGAACAGTATTGTCAGACTTTTCTGAAGCTTTGATCTTGCTGTTATGATGCAGGATTGGCATAAAACTTGTTAATTTGCATAGTATTACATAAGTACTATAATATTAACACACTAGACCTCCTAGAAAACATTTCGATCTAAGATTAATTGTTGGTCAAACGTGCACCCTAGAACTCGCGTCTGTCAGTGTTCTTGAGCCAAGAACACCAACGACGACAGACAAGTGTCACTAAAGGCCTATAGCGACAGTTTATTTATTATTTTCCGGAAAATGATTAAAAATTAGAAAAAAAAATGGTTTTTAATTATTAAAAATACAAAATAAATTCCGAAAAATTATTTTAAAGTCTGAAAAATAGTTTTTAACTATTTTGAGTATATTTTGAAAATATTTAATATTTTTTGGAATATAAATGGTATTTATTTATTTAATTATAATATTAAATAAAATATTTAAAAATAGTTTTAGTTCATGAAAAATCATGAAAATAATATTATGGTATAAGAAAATATTTTAAGTTATTTTTGATGACTTTTAATATTTTGTGATGAAATTCATTAATTAATCAATATTAATGATAATTAGTTTAATTAATGAATATATTAAATAAATTAAGGAAAAATGGAATAAATCATATAAAAAATGATTTAAGTGATATAAAAATATTTTAAGTTATAAAATATAACTTTTGATATTTTGGCATGAAAATATTAATATTTAAATATTAATATTAATTATCGGATAAAGGATTAAAGTGTTGGAAAATCATATAAATATGATTTTAGGGTATTAAAAATACTTTGATATGTTATAATTATATTATAATATTATGTAATGATATTCATTAATATTTTATATTAAATAAATATTAATGATTAAGGAATTATGTGGTATTTAATTCATTTAATACGGTTTTAAGGATTGAAAAATGTTGATAAATGGTAATAATTATCCGAAAGTTATTACGAGCCTAGAAAAAATGTTTTGTCTGATAAGAAATTATCTGTGATAATGGTTAAGTGGTTAGACAGAGTTTAATTGAACTTAAACTCGATTTTGTCCGACTAGACCGTCGGGATAATAGAATTGTGTCGGTTTCAAGTCAGACTGCAATAGTTTGACTTGATGCTATGTCTTATGTGCTGTATAGACTGATAGGCTTATGTGGTAATGTGTTTAGATTATTCTGTGAATATAAATATAACAGTATTATACTGTGATGATATTATTCTAATATTGGAGATCTATATTATTAATACTAGGTCTTCGGATAAAGCGTTATTAATTGTGTTGCGGTAATCAACGGTTCAGGCAAGTTTTCTTATACTTAACTCTAATAAGAGTAGTTTCTTCAAGCTTATGGTTAATCATTGCTGATTGCCACGAAAATTGTTTTCTGTACATCTTGCATGTATAATTCAGGTATGAAAGGCTGATCACCTTCATTACCAGTTGGTTCAGAAATGTTTGTTCATGTATAATACTTTTTAGTCAAAAATTTGTTCGTGCTAGTTCAAAATTATATTGATGAATTATAGCAAGCCATTATTCATACTCTTCAATCATGATATATCGTTAGATTATTGTATAAAAACTTGCTGGGCAACTTTCACGCTCACCCTTGCTATATCATGATAAAACATTGCAGATAAGGCGAATGCGTTCGGATACAGGAAAAGGTTAAAGTCAAGTTCAGCTTGGGATATAAAGTGCGACTAGTATGTAATAGTATAGTTTAATAAATGTGTTATATGTTAGAAAATTTATGAAATGTGTATTAAGTTAAGGTTACTCGACTTTGGGGAATAGTGTGTAATATATTGTATAAACAATTTATGTTTATATCTTCCGCAATTAGGGAAAGAATTAGTGTACCGAGTCCGCGGCGATTCGGGGCCCGAATTCGGGGCTATTACAGTAGTGATAGTAAGCCAAAAAGAAAGAATTTTAACTCCAGGAATACTGAAGTGGGACAAGAGGATCCTAAACGTAAGATCAAAGTGTGTAAGACATGTGGAAAGACTCATCTAGGAGTCTATCTGAAAGGGATTATAAGTACCTTTAAATGATAAGGTAGAGAATCGGGAAGTAACTTTCGTTAATTAAATTCGTTGAAAAAATTTCATGGATAAGGAATGTAAGCAAGTATCGATAGATAAGTACCGATAAAGTTGAGAGAATTTGAAGTAATTCTCGGTATGAATGAGTTGATTAACTATAGAACTTTAATAAATTGTTAGAAGAAAAGTATGAATCTTCGATTTTCTAAGTAACCCAAGGTAGTATTTTACGATAATAAAATACCGCGATGCTCTTGTTGTCTAATCATGACACACGTTAGGAGGATGTTAAGGAAGAGGATGAATCGTTACAGTTTCATATCGACTATCGTAATAGAAGTAAGTTAGCAGTTAAGAATAAATACCCATGGCCCAAGATCGATGATCTATTTGATCAATTGAAGAGGGTAAATAATTTTTCTAAGATAGATTTGCGTACAGGGTATAGTCGGTTGAAAGTAAGGAAGAAGGAGGAGGTACCTAAGATGACATTCAAAACTCGACAAAATTATGACAAGTTTCTGGTTATGTCAATTGGGTGGACTGATGTACAGAAGTTAGATTTTTTGTAAGAGGCGCTAAGCAAGTCGGGGGTAAATTGATAGGTACCCTTATGACATACTATGATTAAAAGTACCATTAGCGTCACAGAGTGTTCAAATAATATTTGGGCAAGGGTGTAGTAATGATCATTGGTGATATTCTAGTCTATTTTAAGATGTCAGAAGATCACGTTGAGCATTTGGAGATAGTGTGAGAAACACTATGGAGGGAGAAGTTGGATACGGAATTCACTTCGTGTGAATTGTAGCTTAAAGAGATAGACAAAATTGTTATTGAGAAGTATGTTGGGAATGAGAAGTGAGGAAATAATTTTTAGGAGCTAAAAGAAAGGTTAAGTGAGGCAACTATATTGTCTTTATCAGGTGATACTGGAGATTTTATAGTGTATCTCGATGTTTCGCATAGATGACAAGATTGCGTGCTTATGTAGCATGGAAAAGTCATTAGGTATGCATCACGCCAGTTGGATTATGAGAAGGTCTATCCTACTTATGATCTATAATTGGAAGTTGCAGTTTTGGAATTAAAAATTTGAAGATAGTATTTATACGGTGAAAGTGTGAGATATACACGGACTGAAACAACCCGGGTCAAATCCCGAGTCCGGAACAAATCTTGGATCAAATCCCAAGTCCGAATCGAATCAAATCCATCCAAATAAGGCCTTAAACTACTGGCCCAATAGTATCTTCTTGGGTCATCTAGCCCACCACAGGCTTCCAAAAGGTCATGACTTGAAGGTACTATTGGTAGTTACTTAATTCCTTATATGCACACAAATTTTCCCCCTATCTTTCGATGTGGGACTGGGGTGTTACAAACTCCCCCACTTAAATTTCTGACGTCCCCGTCAGAATCCGATCACACACACGGCCCAAAGATCTTTGTCTCTCTAGCCATTATGGGATAATACCGGCTGGCTTCGTGTCCCCACCTCCGGACCTTCATCTCTCCATTGTGGGATAATACCACCAGCCTTCGTGTCCCCACCTCCGGCAACTCGATCGGATGACCCGACCCGAACTTTCGAGAGTTGGCTCTGATACCATATGAAACAACCCGGGTCAAATCCCGAGTCCGGAACAAATCTTGGGTCAAATCCCAAGTCTGAATCGAATCAAATCCATCCAAATAAGGCCTCAAACTACTGGCCCAATAGTACCTTCTTGGGTCATCTAGCCCACCACAGGCTCCCAAAAGGTCATGACTTGAAGGTACTATTGGTAGTTACTTAATTCCTTATATGCACACAAATTTTCCCCCTATCTTTCGATGTGGGACTGGGGTGTTACACGGACTCTAGGAGTCTGAAATATATCTCCACACAGAAGGAGTTGAATATGAGGTAGAAAAGGTAATTAGAATGGATAAGAGATTTCGACATTGATATGTTATAACAATCCGGGAAAGTTAACTTAGAAGCCGACGCGTTAAGTAGGAAGGGTAGGGAAAACCTATAGATGTTAACAACTCAGAATGAGTTAATAACGTAATGTGTTAATAAGTATTTAAACTTCCAACTCAAATTATTGATAGGAAGTGATAAGTCATGAAAAATAAGATAATACCTTCGTTGAAGGTGAAATGAAAGAACCACAATGTCAAAGAAGCATTGTGGTAACTTGAGCTTAAAATAAAGAAAAATGTTTCCTCAATGGTGTATGTATTATTAGCGTGATTCTGGGGACAAAATTCTTATAAGGGGGGAAGAGTGTAATGCCTCAGAAAATTTGAATTTTTGAGAATTAAATTTTTATTTTTATAATGTGGATTAAATGAATTTAATTCTTTATTTATGGGAGTAAGCTAATTGAACATCATTCTATGACCTAGACATATCGGAACGTCGTAGTATTTTGGCTACGTGGTTGAATTAAAGTGTTTGAATTTTCAGGAGGAAAATAAAAACTCTCTGAGAAATTTTCTGAAAAACACTATTCACACATTTCTGCTCGGGAATTATTTTTGAACTTCCGAGAAATACGTAATGGTAGAATTCTAAGACGAGATGGAATATCCAATAGTATTTCAGTTATGGAAAACACAGTTTTTTGCCTGCGGACTTAAAACCTAACAATTATGGAAAGTGGATTTCGAGAAGGAATTTTATTGTGTGTAATGAATTAAAGTAACGATTATATAATATGTAGGTATTGTACGAAGTAATGAATAAGAGTATTATATGAGGTATTATACGAGTATGAATGAAGCATAGTATGTCGTATATGAATAAGTATACGAGTGGGAATACGAGATGAATACACAAATTATACGTTATAAGGCTTTAAGTTAAATGAATTTAATTTATAGGATTGTGTAGAACATTGTAAATTCCAATGAGAATTGATAAGGCCCAAGTATAAAAATGGGTAAGTCTAATAGGAATTAATGTATAAGCTCAATGCAAGCTAATGGTTAAGCCCAAAGAAATGTTAATGCAAGCCCAAGTATAAGTTAAGCTAAAAGACCAAAGTATGAACTTATGGGTTATTGGTTGGTTTAAACCAATGGGTGATCCAAAGTAATGAGCAAGTAATTAATGTGATAAGCAAGTAAAGTGCTTATGTGTGATGAACAAGTAACTGTTGTGATCAACAAACAAAGGATAAGCTAGGTGATTAACAAGTAAACTAGAATGCTAAGTTATGTGATTAGCAAGTATACTTAATGCTTGTGTATATGTGATGCCCAAGTATTGGATAGATGTTGTGATGGCCAAGCAAAGAGTGTGGTGGCCAAGTTATCTTAGTACTTAAGCTAGGAATAGTAAAGAGGTGATTAAGGGGGTGGGATTGGCTTTGGAATAAAATGCTCTCACTTTGGGGTTGCCTATAAATAGAGATCTCTCAATTCATTTGATGGCTTGATTAAAATTTCTCCCAATTCCTCTAAAGATAAGCAACTTATTGGTTGGAGAGAATACGCACTTATAAGTCAAACTTCCATTATGGGATTTTCAAGAAGCAAGAAGGAGATTAAAACTTAGTCAAGTGATATTCAAGGGTAAGAAATTGAACCATGAATCTCTTTCTCTTCATTTGATAGAGAAGTGGGTATTGGTAGAACATGTATGCTAAGAAGAAGTAAGAATGATTAATCAAATGACTTAAGTATTAATAATCCGTGAATAAACACTTTGTTCTTAAATAAGTTATGAATCAAGAAAGAACTTGTAGGAACTTGTAATATGTTACAATAATGAATTTTATATGACTAGAAGATGATAGAATGATGGTTAAAATATTTAGACCATGTTAAGTCATGTGAAGTAAAATCATAAGTAGTTATACTTTTATAAGTTATAAATTCATGAAGAATAAGTAAAAACTTATCATGTCAATAAGTTAATGAAGTATGTATGTCAAGATGTTAGTATGATGGATTGAATCCATTTGAAACGAAGAACAAACCATAAGAAATAAAGTTAAGGCAGAATTCTCAATTTTGGACGATAATCGTCGAATTCGTAAAATTCTCGGAATGGAGGTCGAATTTTGATATTGAGCTTGGAAACATTGGTTTTCAATGGAGACAAGTCTTATTTGGGATTATAGAGTTGCAGACTAGAGAATGACCGAATTCCGACTTAGAATGAAGAAACGAGCGTTGAACGTTCACGAACGCTTATCGTTTTCTTTTAAAATGAACCAATAGGTGAATTTTGAGTAAACGAAGTCAAATAAATAAAATTCTTGCATGAACGCAAAGAGTATGTAATTTGTGAACTGTAGCCTTTTAAACGAGCCAAATCGGACTTATACAGAAGAAGTTAGGCATCCAGGAGTTTCGTAAAATTTAAAATCTGCAAAAATTTTCTAAGGCACAGAGTTGGCAATGCAGCGCCAACCCAAGGCCAATGAGTGACGCCGCCGCGCCGAGTCCGGGGCTTGCCTACTGTAGTCTGGCGTCGTGGCGCGAGAAGGAGAGCTATTACTAGCCCCGCGGCGCCAGTCCTAGGGTTTCGATAGACAAGAATGTTTACAAGTATAGAATGAAAGATAACACATTAGTAATGAAATAAGGTGTTAACATAACATTGCTAAGGCATTGTTAGAAACTTAATGTATAATGATTAAAGGTTGATAACCAATTGAATGTAAACGTAATGAGAATAACGTAATGTGCTAAGACAGCTGTAGAAATTTGTTGACCAAGTTGATTATGAATCCAATGGTTTGTAATACCAGTATGGGTTATATAATTACTTAATGAACATGATAAGACCTTCCTAAATCACTGTTATAGTGATGACTTTAGGAATTTGATGTTGTTTAATAAGTAGTTAAATGACGAACGTAAAGTATAAGGAACGTGAACTGTTTTCAATAATGATAATGACTATAACATTGAGAGTTATAACTAAATGTTGTTAAATATTATGTAAACATAAACGGAATGCAATAATGTGTACTTAACAAATGATGATCGAGTTTCGAATAACGTAGGAATGTTAGTAAGCCGTTAGGAAGGATGATTAACTCAAATCAAGTTCTATCAATGAAGTAAATCTACGTAAGACATAGAAGAAAAAGAAGTTGGTAAGAATAAAGTAAAATATAATGGCAAGCTGGAACCAATAGTAACAAATCTAATATATGATTAGATTGAGATGAAGGGTAAGATTCATTAGGAACCATGTATGTTCATTCATGACCTAATGTGGTATGTTATGTGGTTATGTGTTGTAGAGACCGTAAAGACTAAAAGGAAAAGTTATTATACTGTAACAGACGCTGAAGGCAAGTTTTTCTTAAACGCTTGTCTAACCTTCGTGTTAGCCAAGTTTTTTGTGATTCATGTTATGAGATGCATGAAGTGTTTTACTAAAGGGTAGATGCCAGTTTATCTCGGCTAGACTAATCTTGAAGAGTTGATTGATTTATTTACAAATCTTTCAATATAGAATTGCTAATGCTATCCTACGCCAATTGTTTGGTACGGATTCAAGGTAAGCTTGAGTATAAATAAATAAATGTATTTTTCATCGATTATTCAATGGGCATGCGAGGTTGCCAAAACATAAACGTACATACTTTTAACAGGATGTAGCATTGATCAACATATAGTACTATGGGCTGATCTCCCATAAGTGCTCGTAAGATATATCAGATTTACGGACTTAGTGTCGGGTTGTGCTTTTCAAAGAAATTATGCACCGCTCATGGTCTTGAGCTAGAATTGATGTTTTACTGAATATTGTCATTGTAAAATGTTTTGAAGAAAAAGATTTGCTATTTTGAATTATCGGTAGTACTTCATAACTATTGTTCACTTACTTAAGATATACGATTCCTATGTTTCAAGCATGGTTTTTAAAAGAAATTGTTGTACTTGCTGAGCTTGTTATGCTCACTCTTGCTTGAACCATATGAATGCAGCTAGGACCGAACGAACTGAGGGATCTGACAAGGATAGAGGCAAGACGAAGCTGAACGATTAGTTTACCTTGTAATAAACTAGTAAGTTGTATATATTATAGAATGATGAACAAAGAATGTAATGGTTTTAGAACCTGGGAACGGGATGTAATATTATTAATATAGTAAGAATGTCGTTGATACATACATTTTGATGTCGTTTCAATAGAATGAATGTACAGTTATGAGTACCGTGGAACACCATCTGTTGGGTTGGAAGATACCCAGATTTGGGGGCGTCACACTAAACATCTAAATAACAAATCTAACATAAGATCATAGAGCTATTTAAGAACTAGGGTTTGTACCTTCTCTTGAATAATTTTTGATTCTAGCTTCTGATGTTGTTGCTGCTATCACCCAGGCTTGATTTGGTAAGTTTATAAGTGTATATACGCTTAGAAATTTCGTGAGTTTGCTTAGCCCTAAGGTTCCTATTTATAGAATTCTTCAACTTGGCTTTTTGGTCATTTTTGAGCAACTTGCATCTACAAATATCTGATCTGATTACTATTGTGATGCTTGGGAGTTACAAACATGTCATGTGCTATCTTGGAACTTGCAATGGTGAATCCTAACCTACTTGTGAGCTAGTTAGGTTTGTTAGTAGCTGAATTAGGCTTTAATCTTCACTAATCTTAATTAGGGTTTTGTTTCTAATGATTAGGAATGTTAAGTAATGTTAATAAGTACCTAATTGAAGTTTACTAACCATGATTAGTTGTTAACATAAGCTAATTAGGGCTAGGTTTACAAATAAAGGTTAGGGTTTTGCTAATTAGGTTTAAGGTTTATTAATCTAGGATTGTTAACCTAAATTTCTCACTAATCCTAACAAGCACGACAAAGCATTTTGTCAGTGTAAGAACGATAAAGCAACTTGTCAAATTAATTTTACCGAGAAGTCTGATTATAGAAAAAAAAATTTAAGCATGAGGTGTCAAGCATGACGTTTTTTGGACAAAAATATTTTTGGTCAAATTTGTCAAACCAATTATATATTAACACAAAACACATTCAGAATGGAGATATATTATTTATATAACTTGATTTTATACATACAAATCTTATTAGGGTTCTGGGTTTTTACAGTATGTTAACAATTTCGTTCAAAGTTCGTATTTTCATTAGTAACCTTACTAGTAGGTTCTTGTTGCCAATGTTGACAACAATTCTTCCATTTGTGATAGCTTATCAGGTTGTTGAGATTGTTGATGTGGCTAAAATCCAGGTGGATATGATTGCCTTGGAGCTTGGGCTTGAGCATGTGACTGATTATTATTCCAAGAAAAATTTGAGTTATTTCTCACTCCTGGATTGTAACTGTTTGGATAACTGTCCTGCTGCCTGTTATAACTGGAAATAAACTGGACTGACTCAAGATTTATTGCACATTGATCACTTGAGTGGCTACCCGTACATATTTCACAAATAGTTTCCATTTTCAGAACCGGTTGTACCCCAAGTGCATCTATCTTCTTTGTAAGAGCAGAAATCTGAGCTGTCACTTGAGTTGATAATGCTGTCATCGCATCCAAACCCCTACTGTCCTTGGATGAGTCGTTCTTGTTGTTGGCCACTGATAATTATTAGCTGCCATGGTTTCAAGCAACTGATACCCCTCATCACAATTCTTGGCCATAATAGCTCCTCCCGCTACAGCATCTATACTCGATCTCACTGTGCTGAATAAACTGTTATAAAAAGTTTGTACCTGAAGCCATTTAGGAATCCCATGGTGTGGACATTTTCGCAATGAGTCTATAAATCTCTCTTATGCTTCATATAGTGATTCTGAATCGTGCTGAACGAAAGAGAAGATATCGTTCCGCAACTTTGCTATTTTTGCAGGCGGGAAAAACTTTGCAAGAAATTTATGGGCTAGGTCGTTCCATGTAGTAATCGAGCCTGGTGGTAGTGAATGTTGCCAACTCTTAGCCTTATCTCTGAGATTAAATGGAAACAGCCTTAGCCTTATTGCATCCTCTGAAACATTATTGTACTTAAAAGTATCGCAGATTTCTATAAAGCTGACTATGTGATCGTTCGGATCATCATTTGTTAACCCTCCAAACTGACATGAATTTTGAATCATCTTTATTGTCCCCGATTTTATCTCAAAATTTGTAGCAGTAATGGCAGGCCTCGTAATACTCGACTGAATTTCAGTAACCCGCGGCGTAGCATAATCCCGCAGTGCTTTTTGCTCTTCTTCATCCATAGTATCTTTCTTATCAAGTGCCTCTTTGGTTTCTTTAACCCACTTACGCAAGCGCTGAAACCTTTTGTCGATGTCGTCATCGTAAGGCAATAAATCTAGCTTCTTCGATCGCGTTTGCATACACTAGTCAAGAACACCTGAATAGAACAAAAAAGAAAGAGTTTAAATTAAGATTAACACTATAAAAATCAATAATGACAAAATATTAAACTAAGTCTCCCCGGCTACGGCGCCAAAAACTTATTGCCTAATTTTTAATAGCACTTTACCACGCAAGTATACGCGTTCAATTGTAATATTCAGCAAGCAAGGATATCGTTCCCACGAGGAAATAGACTAATATTTATCAATTACTAACTCTAATGCAATTAATCCTATTTTAAACTACGAAATTTTGTTTGTGATTTGAAATTTAAACTTAACAAAACTAATGATTAAAAATCAAAATTTCACAAGAATAACTGCAGATTTTACAGGTTAAAATTACAACTTCCCTTGGTATTTCATTTAAATCAATTCACTTCCCATTTAAAGCAATTAATTAATATGAATCATTATCCAAGAATGATTTATTAAATTCACACACTTTTTCCAAAACACGTGAACAAATCCTCCTAACTCTGATCCTTAGACACAAAATTACAAGGAACACCCTACTCAATTGATTCACTATATTCCTACGTGAGTCACGTTAATTAGGGTTTACGAATAAATTCTTTTAAAGGATACAAAAGACACATAGGTATATTCCTATCCTACATGTTAATCATATTAACCCTATTCAGATTATATGAACAGATGTTATCATATCCAGATCTCAATCTATACTCCATCTTCTAATTTTTTATAAATTATCACAATAATTGTTGGCCAAACAATTAATCAATAAGCAAAAGATATAATAAATAATTCAATAAAAACCAACTTTCATTCAAAGGGAAGGTTCAATTTAAACTACATACCAAGTTCCGTTGCAATCTTAATTAAAATTTAGTTCATGATAATAATAAAGAAAAACATCATCCAGATTAATAATCCAAACATCCCAGATAATTACAAAAGATAAAACTAGAGAAGAGAAGAAGAAACTCTGAATTTGATCCAATACTCTCTCTTTGATCTTCAGCCCTTGTAATTCTTCTTCGTGTTTTCCTTTCTTGTTCTCTCTACAAAAATCTCTTGAAAAATTAAGTGATACGTCTTTTCTAAAGTCTCCTCCTATTTGTATTAGTCTCCCACCTCTTTCAGATTCCTTATTGGCTTCAAAAACCCACTTGGCAGTAGAAAATCCTCATTTTTCCGCACATGAGCGCCTAGGCGCTCAACACAAGCCATTTCCAAGCGCCTAGGCGCTTGACCAGGACCACGTAATTACAAAAATGCCACTCAGCTCTAATTTGAATGATTTTTTGACCTTTTTCTTCTCCGAAATGACCAATTTGTCCCTCCAGCTCCAACCTAGAAGAAATAAACACAAAACAGATAAAAAGATACTAAAAAACAATTAAAGATTGCAATAATTAAGTTTAATAATATCGGATTCATTGGTATAAAACCTACTCATCAGTTCTACATGTTCAATGCATATGGATCATGTATAGGGATATTAAAGACATAACATGACATCTTAACACTTTAGAATCTAGTTATTAATGTGATGCAACAAGTTTTGAAAATATGTTCAAGTTTGCTTTTGAGACTATTTTAAACTGTGAACAATGCCATTTAACACATACAAGATAACTTTAAGGCTCTAATCATATGTAGTCAAGTCATGTTATCATGCTCCCAAGGTCAGAATATAAAGCATGTAGTAGTCATCCATGTTAGCTCACTATACTAAGTTAAAAACTTCTTTATTACAAATCCTAAATAAGGTGGTCATGAGCAAAGAACTATGAATCATATAAACACAAGTTAACGGGTGTACTCATGACTTTCTAAATCGTACCAACATGCTTAAAAAGTCAGTATATAAACATAGCAAACATACATCTCAAGTTCATTTCTAAAGTCCTAATTTTTATCTAAAATATATGCTTTTGATCTTTATGGATGTTATCCTAGTAAACATGCTCACATTAGGTTAATATACTTATATATACATATTACACATGATTGCATGCTAATTTAAGTCATAATAATTGATCACACTTAGCATAATTTTTAGCAGAAGACAAAATCTTAAAACAGAGACCGGTGCAGCTGCACTGCGCCTCAGTGTTAATACGGCGCAGCTGAGCTATGACTAGTTTGAGCCAGGAATAGTATGTTTTGGCAAAACTTTAGCCCAAACACATAAATTATTCATAAATATTATTCTAAACAGTCATGTATCAGTTTCAACATGCTTGCATGATTATATAACAACTATATGAACATTACCCAACCCTTTTAACACCTAATCTCCACATAATCAAGATTTTGAAATTCAAGAATTGAAATTTAACAGAAAATAAAATTGAAGAACAAGAGGAATCTTATACCTTGCAATTTGCTTGCTAATTCACACCCTTCTACTGATATATATAGAATCACTCACTCTATATATGCTTTCAATCCCACACCTTAGCAATTCTCAGCAATGGATATTAGAAGGAGATGGGTGGTATTTATAGAGGAACAAAAACACAGACAATGCATATATACACCAATTTAAACTTATGGATGAAAGGATTACATGAAGGTTAAGAAGGAGTTGGTAAATGGTAGTTGAAGATCATCATCATAGCCACTCCCCCCCATAATCATGAGCTAGAAAAGCTTGGAAGAAAGAAGAGGAAATAGGCCTTAGCCTTTATGGGATTCACGTGAAGGAGAAATGAAGAGCAAATGGGACACAAATTTTGGGACAAGCTAATTAACTCAACACTTTTGTAACACTTATACAATTTACTACTCTTATGCTATATTTTATATACACATTCTCCATACATTGCTATATCCTAATGCCACAACATAGTTTAATATTTCAAGGTAGTAGATGTTATGCAACATACATATAATCCATGTACATTTTATTTTAATGTCTACCCACATGTATATTGTCACATACACATTTCATGATGTATTCATATCATATAGTTTAATAAGACCTAATATTGGGTTGTTATATATAGTATGGTTACATAAATACCACATTACACTATATAATATAGTTGTATTTTATATTTTTAATTATTGCCCACATGCACATAACAATCACTATAATTTTATTATATTAATAACTTACTTGTTTCATGTCTAATAAGTTATTCACTTTCTTGATTAATTAACACCAATATTAATTAATCATTTCCTCATTGATTAATGTAATTATGGATATTTATAAAAATTAATTATATATATATTTTATAATATTTATAGACATATTGCTAACAATAAATATCACATATCATTAAACAATTAATCAATTTCTACGATAACAATTAACAATTAATTGCTCGCTTAATAATTCCTTCGTTTATTAATATTATTATTTATACTTTACACCACTGCGCCACACAAGGATTTCAACAAGTTTGTTACCACTCCACAATAATCACTTTAATATAATTGAGTTAACTCGTCATATAGCATGAAATCATTTATATTCAAATAAATATTTATTCCATTAATATATTCATAAGACCTGGAAATTCTCGGGTATTACATCACTTATCACAATAATCCTAATAATTATATGCTATATACAATAATCATATTTTCATGGAAAATAAATAATAAATATTTTTATTACAAAATTAATTTATTATAAAAATATAATCTATAATGATCAATAATTCTTAAAAAATTTATTTACAATTATTCATCTAATAAATAATTTTATTTATCACATATATACATATACTTTACTTGTACATATTCCTACCTTTATATATAAAAAAAATTTATAAGCAAAATTTCTTATTTCATTATATTGAAAATATTAGGTTATTACATTTATTACCCACCTCAGTTTGAGAATTCACCGTGGTTCATTATGGATTGTAGAACAGCGTATCGTATCATGGAGGAAGAGCGTCGAGAAGCCTTACGACGTCTTAATATGTCTAGATAGAGAGAATAACAATAATAATAATGTGTGGTTAAAGTAAATGAGTAAATAAACTGTGAATCCCTAATTTTGAGATGAATAAAGGGATAGTATGAGTATGTAATCCTGAAACTTGTCTAGTTTAGGAAAGTGAATGTGAATAGCGGTTACGCTATCTTTAATATGTTTTAAAACGTTATGAATGAATAAAATATCAAAGTTTATTTGAAATGTTATGTGTTATAGCTTTAATCTTATAATATTTAAGTTAAACTTCAAATACTCAAGAAGTTGATGAATGAACTAATAAGCGTATATCTTAACAGAAAATGCTTCCAAGAAGAAGACAACCACGTCAACAACCACCTCTTGAGGGGTCTACTAATAATAATAATGAGGCCAACGCTAATCTGGTTCAGCAGTTGGTAACTCTGTTGACGGGAGCACTTGTGAATCAACTGCAAGCTCAAGTTACAACCGTTAAGGAATTCAAAGCGGTTGGACCGCCAGAGTTTCAAGGGTCTATGAATCCAGTGGAAGCCCAAACCTATATCATGGAAATGGAGAAGGTGTTTGACATTGCTAGAGTTAACGAAGATCAGAAAATGGCGTTCGCAACGTTAATGCTGAAGTCTGAAGCTAGCTACTAGTGGCAGGCAAATAAGGTTCATCGGGGACAAGGAATGATAGCGTGGGATAGATTTAAGGAGATTTTTTTCGAAATATACTTTCTAGCAAGTTCTCGGAATTAGTTGGAGGTGAAATTTCTGTAGTTAAAACAAGGAACTATGACGCTGCCAGAATATGCTGCGAAGTTTAACGAATTTGTAAGGTTTGCCACTTATCAAGTTAATACTGATGAGCGTAAGGCGAGAAGGTTCGAACAAGGATTGAAACCCTGGATGTATAACAAGGTTTCAATGTTTTAGCTAAATACATTTGCGGCTATACCGGAAAAGGCAATTATTGCGGAAGGTGGAAGCGATGCTTTGACCAAGTACAATCAAGAACAGAAGAAGAGGAAGAATGAGAATGAAAATAAGGTTGGTGGAAGTAGCGTTGGAAATAACAATCGGAAGAGGAAGTGGAGCGAGAATTCGACTATGGGAGGACAATAAGGAAGTCAACCAAAGAAGAAATTTGAAGCTTGCGCTACGTCCGGGAAAAACCATATTGGGGTATGGTTGAAGGGAAAGCGGGTGTGTTCCAACTATGGTCAAGAGGGACACATTGCACCGAACTATTTTAGTCCAAAGAAAGGAGCATGTTTTACCTACGGTTCGAAGGATCACATGGCTCATGATTTCCCTAAGAAGCCAGCGGGAAGTGCAAGTGGTGGAAAAGGAAACAACAACGGTGGTGGTGCATTAACTATCACTGGACCAGCAGAGTCAAGCCAACCTACTGCGAGGACTTTTAATATGACCGTGCAGGATGTTATACAGTCTAAGGATGTGGTGTCCGGTATCATTCCAATTAATGGTATTAATGCTTATATGTTATTTGATTCGGGTGCTACTTGTTCATTTATATCCGATGAATTTTCTCAGAATTTAGATTTGCATCAGGAAGAATTAGAATTTCCCTTAAGCATAGAGATTACGAATAGGGAATTAATTCCTGTTAGATTTATATATAGGAATTGTAGAGTTATTATAAAAGGTCACGAGATGATGGTAGATTTGATTCCAATTAGACTTGGTGAGTTTGTTGTTATACTGGGAATGGATTGGTTATTTAATTATGGAGCAGTAATTTATTGCCAAAGAAAATGTGTTTACCTTATGACTCCATCAAAGGTTGTGTTCTTTGGCAGTAAGTCACCTCGACAAGCAAGTTGTCTGACGGTGATGCAAGCCAAGAAGTTGTTGAGACAAGGATGTGTAGGATACTTAGCCTACATAGTCGATACACAGAAGAAGAGTGCGAAGTTAGAAGAAATACCAATAATAAGATATTTTGCAGACGTATTCCCAGACTATTTACCGGGTCTTCCACCGGATCAACAAATCAAGTTCGTGATTGACTTATTACCAAGAACGACCCCGATATCTAAGGCACCAAACAGAATGGCTCCGATAGAGATAAAATAGTTGATGGTGCAGTTGCATGAATTGCTCGACAAGAAGTATATTCAGCCGAGTGTGTCGCCGTGAGGAGCACCGGTGTTGTTTGTTATGAAGAAAGATGGATTGATGCAACTCTTCATTGACTATAGAGAATTGAATAAAGTCACGATTAAAAATAAGTATTCATTGGCTACAATCGATGACCTATTCGATCAATTGAAGGGAGCTAGGTATTTCTCAAAGATAGACTTGAGAAGTGGTTATCATCAGCTAAAGGTGAGGCCAGAGGATGTACCGAAGACATTGTTCAAAACTCAGTATGGTCATTACGAGTTTTTGGTAATGTCTTTTGGTTTAACCAATGCACCTGCAACGTTCATGAATTTAATGAACATGGTGCTTAAACCATTTTTAGACAACTTTGTGGTGGTGTTTATTTATGATATATTAGTATATTCCAAAACCAAGGAGGAACATATTGAACACTTAAGAGTGACGTTGGATACATTGAGAAAAGAGAAGTTGTACACTAAGTTCTCAAAATATGAATTTTGGTTGGAACGTGTAAAGTTTCTCGGACACGATATTAATAAGAACAAAATTTCGGTTGATCCATCAAAAGTTGAAGCTAAATTGGGATCAGCCGAAGACACCGTCAGAGGTAAGGAGTTTCTTAGGATTGGCAGGTTATTATAGGCATTTTATTCAGGACTTTTCCAAGATCGCAACTCCATTGACGAATTTAACTGGGAATACGGTTAAGTTTGTTTGGACAGAGAAATGCAAGGAATGTTTTCTAGAATTAAAGAAGAAGTTGAGTTCAACACATGTGTTGTCATTGCCTGATGATATAGGAAATTTTGTGGTGTATAGTGACGCATCGCATAAAGGACTAGGTTGTGTGCTTATGCAGAATGACAGAGTTATTGCGTATGCATCAGGTTAGTTGAAAGATTACGAGAAAGGGTATTCGACTCATGACTTAGAGTTGGCGGCGGTGGTGTTTGCCCTGAAAATTTGGAGACATTATCTTTATGGAGAGAGGTGTGAGATATATACTTATCATAAAAGTATAAAGTATATCTTTACACAAAAATATTTGAATATGAGACAAAGAAGATGGTTGGAGCTAATCAAAGACTATGACTGCGAGATTTTCTATCATCCAAGAAAGGCAAATTTTGTTGCTGATACTTTAAGTAGGAAGGTGATGATTGGGTAATATACCCATGAATTAATTACATTTAACCTTAATTTGTTATGTGTTCGAATCGTTTTAGTATTATTTTAATCGTTTTAGTGTGTTGTGGCAGGAGTGTGCGTTGATTGGGAGCAATTAGGAACAATGTGGAACAATTGGGCTGAAAAAGGAGGCAAGAGGCAGTTTCTACACGATAGCGCCAGGGCGCTATTTCTAAGTTTAAAAACAGCGTCGGGGCGCTAGTCCTCGGTCAACTCAGGAAGAGGCGCGCGCGTGTGGAGCTGTTAAGAGCTGGTGTTGACTAACAGTTGACTTCAAATTTGGTGTGTTTAGAAGCCTAATTGGACTAGGATTTGTGGAATTGGGCAAGAAATTATAAATTATTATTCTTATTGAATTAAAAAAAAACTCTACAGAATTTTGGGCGACAAAAGCAAGGAGCAAGATCAGATCTGAAGGCTACAACTTGGAGTTTTTCTTCCCCTTTATTCTTTTAATTTACATAACGTCTTAAAAATGATTTATCAATTATTTGTGGTTTTTATTTCCGTTATGAACTAATTTCTTTTATTAAGATTCCAATGGAACCTTTTATGGTTATGGATTGATTATTTAATTTATTCTAATTATTTATGTTGAAGTGAATTGTTCATCATGTCTTAGATTTATTGATTAATTATCTGGCCAATAATTACCTTGTTACTCTAGAAGGAATTGGGAAAGGAATTCTAGGGTTAGAACTAGGCATGATGACATGTGACTTATTTATTTGCACAGTGAATAATTAGGTTTGTGAATTGAATGGAAATATCTTTTCACCGCATGTAACACATAAGGGATTGGGATTAAAGGATTTAATTCACTTATTTTACATAGGAATATAGCAAGATTAATCTGGATTAAATAGAAGTCATTTGATCACTTGGAAAAGCGCTTTTGACATTTGAGAATTCATTTTAACAATTCAGTAGACATAATAATTAGGATAATTGAATAGTTGATTTAATAGTCATAATTGGGGAAATTGGAGTCTTAATTATCATTTATCTGCATTCCAATAATTTTCAATTTGTTTTTGCTTTCTTTTAATATAATTTCTTAAGTACGTTTGCAATTAGTTTTCTTAGTTTTAGCATAATTTCTTAATAGTTATAATTTTTGGTTGTTTAAATAAAATTGAATTGGTACAGTACTAGTAATTGGAATTTATCAATTAGAATTCTCTGAGGGACCGACACTCTAATTTATCACTATATTACTTATTGACCGTGTATACTTGCACGTTTGCTTTGATTGTGAAATCAACCAACAAGTTTTTGGCGCCGTTGCCGGGGAATGTTTTGTTAAAATTAATTCCATATTAGTTATAATCAATTCAGTCTTAATTTAAACGTTACTTAATTTTTCTTTTTGTTTTCGCTGGAATTCTTTGCAAGTGTATGCACACTAGATCAAGGGCAAGAAGGGAATTTTTTCCTTACATCGACGAGATTGAAAGGAAATTCCAGAAAGGGCAATCGATTAGTGTGTTATCACCTGAGGAAGAAAAACTGGAGGAACAAGAAATTCCAGTGAATATGGCACGGAATGATCAGAAATCACTTCGGGACTATGCCATGCCTAATGTCACGGATATACATTCGAGCATAAGGAGACCAGCAATCAACGCTAATTATTTTGAGATTAAACCAACAACTATTCAAATGCTTCATAATCAATGTCAGTTTGGGGGTGGTCCATTAGATGATCCGAACGAGTATATCTTGAGTTTTTTGGAAGTTTGCGACACTTTTAAATTCAACAATGTGTCGGAAGATGCTACAAGATTGAGAATGTTCCCATTTACTTTGAAAGACAAAGCACGCAGTTGGTTATACGCTCAGCCTCCTGACTCAATCCACACTTGGGACGACTTGGCTCAAAAATTTCTAGCTAAGTTTTTCCCACCAGCCAAATCAGCAAAACTACGGAATGACATTTATACGTTCGCACAGTTTGATTCGAAATCACTGTATGAGGCATGGGAAAGGTTTTAGGACATGCTCCGTAAGGGCCCACACCATGGAATTCCACAGTGGATGCAATTAGCAATATTATGCGATGGTTTAAAAGCATCCACAAGGGCAAGTATTGACGCAGCAGCAGGAGGAGCGATTATGTCTAAAAACCTTGAAGATGCATTTCAGTTGTTAGAAACGATGGCCACCAATAATTACCAGTGGCCCATGACGAGGTCCGAAAGCAGTGGGAAAGTATGATGTGGATGCTATAACATCTTTACAAGTGCAAGTGTCCCCAATATCTAAGCAGATGGAATTCATGCGCCCACAATCCACTCAGCAGGTAGCTATGTCCTGTGAAATTTGTGTTGGGGATCATGCCACGGATCAATGTGCCATCAATATAGAAGTAGCACAATATGTGGGGAGTTATAGTAAGTCTAATCAGCCTTATCCGAACCAAAATACATATAATCCGGGGTGGAGAAATCATCCTGGATTTTCATGGAGCAACAACCAAGCTGCAGAACAAGCACCGAGACAGCAAAACAATTCCGGGTTTCAAAACCAGAAACAAAAACCCGCGCGAAAAGCAAGCTGGGAGGAAACTTTGGAAAGATTTATTAAGGCATCCGAGAAAAGGCACGATGAGAGTGATAAAAGATTGAATCAAGTGGAGATGAGTATACAAAGTCAGACTGCATCAATTAAAAACATAGAAAATCAATTGGGACAATTGGCACATGCATTGAATAACCGACCACTTGGAACACTTCCGAGCGACACCGAAAAAAACCCGGGCAGAGATGAACATTGTAAAGCGGTAACTCTACGGAGTGGGAAAGAACTACAAGACTCGGTCACGGACAAGGAAAAGGAGGACAAGGCACAACTAGAAATAGAGAAAGGGCTGGATACCGAAAAGCATCACGAGGAGATCTCACAGCAAAAAAATTCAGAACCAATCAGAACAATGCCTCCCATACCGTATCCACAGAGATTTCAGAAATCCAAGTTAGATAAGCAGTTCTCACGGTTTTTGGATATCTTCAAGAAATTGCACATCAACATCCCCTTCGCCGAAGCCTTGGAACAGATGCCGAGTTATGCAAAGTTTATGAAGGAGGTGTTGTCAAAGAAGAGAAAATTGAGTGAATTCGAGACCGTAGCATTGACAGAAGAATGCAGTGCTATCATTTAGAATAAGTTACCGCCAAAGCTCAAGGACCCAGGTAGCTTCAATATACCGTGCGAGATTGGAAATCAGTTTTCTGGATGAGCGTTATGTGATTTGGGGGCCAGTATTAATCTAATGCCATTATCCGTCTACAGTCAGTTCGGACTCCATGCTCCACGCCCAACCAATATCAGTTTGCAGTTAGCGGATAGATCGGTTACATATCCACGAGGTATAGTTGAAGATGTGCTTGTAAAAGTGGATATATTCATTTTCCCCGAGGATTTCTTTATTCTTGATTGTGAAGTGGACAGTGAGATTCCCATCATTCTCGGGCGACCATTCTTAGCAACGGGAAGAACGTTGATCGACGTGCAGAAAGGAGAATTGACGATGCAAGTTGAAGATCAACAAGTCACGTTTAATGTGTTTAAATTAATGTCTTATCCAAAGGAAAAAGGTGAGTGTTTGCGGGTGGATTTAATGGATGAGATAGTTAATCACAAGATTTACGGTAATTACTCAGAGGATCCGATAGAATCCATGTTGCTCGGAATAGAGGACTATAGTATTGATGAGGAGATTGAGCAGATCAAATGGCTAGAAACATCATCATTCTGCCGGAAAAATAATCAATCCTTCGACACCATAGAGAGACTCGAAGCTGAAGGTAAGAAGTTCAAACCGTCAATAGAAGAGCCACCGGTGTTGGAATTAAAGCCACTCCCCTCTCATCTTGAGTATGCTTATTTGGGGAAAGATTTGACCCTACCAGTTATTGTTTCAACGGAATTGAATGATACCCAAAAGGAAAAATTGCTACGGGTTCTGCGCGAGTTTAAAACAGCAATTGGGTGGACTATAGCGGACATTCGAGGTATTAGCTCATCTTTCTGTATACATAAGATTTTAATGGATGAAGGGGCGAAACCAACCATCGAGATGCAAAGAAGGCTAAAACCCATCATGAAGGAGGTAGTGAAGAAGGAAATAATAAAGGAAACCCATCCTGATATGGTCGAGAAAAATTTGGAGGTATTTATGGACGATTTTTTCGTGTTTGGCGATAGCTTTGATCTTTGTTTGAAAAACCTGATGTTAGTATTGAAACGATGCGTGGAGACTAATCTAGTTCTTAATTGGGAAAAATGTCACTTCATGGTGAAGGAAGGGATTATTCTTGGGCATAGGGTTTCTGGAGCCGGACTAGAGGTGGATAAAGCAAAGATTGAGACTATTGAGAAATTACCACCTCCATCATCTGTGAAGGGAATCCGGAGCTTTTTGGGATATGCGGGTTTCTATCGACGTTTCATCAAAGATTTTTCAAAAATCTCAAAACCCTTGTGTTCTTTGTTAGAGAAAGATGTGCTTTTCAAATTAGATCAGTCCTGTATCGAGGCATTCGAGATTCTAAAGAAGAAGTTGGTATCTGCTCCGATCATTATGGCGCCCAATTGGACTTTACCATTCGAATTGATGTGTGACGCCAGCGATTATGCAGTGGGAGTAGTTTTGGGTCAACGTCACAACAAAATCTTCCATACAATCTATTACTCAAGCAAGACGTTGACAGATGCTCAGTTGAACTACACAACCACCGAAAAAGAACTACTTGCAGTCGTGTTCGCCTTCGACAAATTTAGAGCATACCTCATCGGAACCAAGGTCATTGTCTACACGGACCATTCCGCAATCAAGTATTTGATCGAAAAGAAGGATGCCAAACCAAGGTTAATCCGTTGGGTGTTACTGCTGTAGGAGTTTGATTTGGAGATCCAGGATAGAAAGGGTACAGAAAATCAAGTAGCGGATCACTTATCGCGGTTGGAAAATGATGAGGTGCAGAAGAAGGACAATGCATTGATTAACAAAAAATTTCCAGACGAACAACTTCTACGAGTGATCACAACACTGCCGTGGTATGCTGATTATGTGAACTATGTGGTAGCTAAGGTGTTACCTCCGGATTTGAACTCGCAGCAACAAAAGAAATTCCTAAATGACGTGAAGCAATATTATTGGGACGAACCGTTCTTGTTTAAAGCCTGTGCGGATCAAATGATAAGACGGTGTGTACCTCATGAAGAAATGAATAGTATATTAGGCCACTGCTACTCCTCAGATTACGGAGGACATTATTCCGGAGATCGAACTGCGGCCAAGGTGTTACAATCTGGATTTTACTGGCCTTTGTTATTCAAGGATGCATATCTCTATGTGCTGAAGTGTGACAGATGTCAACGCAATGGTAATATCTCCAAGCGAAACGAGATGCCACTCAACTCTATTTTGGAGGTAGAATTATTCGACATTTGGGGCATCAATTTCATGGGACCGTTCCCCTCATCGTTCAGTAATCAGTATATTCTGTTGGCGGTGGATTATGTTTCCAAATGGGTAGAAACCGCAGCCTTTCCCATAAATGATGCTAACGTAGTCCTCCGATTCTTGAAGAAAAGTATTTTCATAGAGAACACATTTTTGCAACAAGCAGTTCACAAAGTTACTGGTGAAATATGGGGTTCGACATAAAATCGCCGCTGCATATCACCCTCAAACCATTGGCCAAGCTGAGGTCTCAAATAGGAAGATCAAGAGAATTCTAGAGAAGGTGGTCAATCCGACACGGAAAGATTGGTCTTTACATCTTGACGATGCTCTATGGGCATATCGTACAACATATAAGAATTCGATCAGTATGTCACCTTATCGTATGGTTTATGGAAAAGCGTGTCACCTCCCAGTCGAGCTAGAACATAGTGCATATTGGGCCATTCGAAAGCTTAATTTTGATGAACAAGCAGCGGGTGAGCAAAGGTTACTACAGTTGAACGAGATGGATGAATTCTGCTTCAACGCTTACGAAAACACAAAACTCTATAAGGAGAAAGTCAAGGCTTGTCATGATAAGAAAATTCTCGATAAAACATTTGAACCGGGCCAACATGTTTTGCTTTTCAATTCGAGACTGCGTTTATTCCCGAGAAAATTGAAATCCCGATGGTCCGGGCTATTCGTAGTTATATCTGTGGCTCCACACGGAAACGTTGAGGTCGAGGAACCGAACTCAAAGCGTACATTCAAGGTCAATGGTCAACGTCTAAAACATTATTAGAGTGGACCAATCGAACGTCAAGCTACGGTCCAGTACCTCTCCAAACCAGTGGACAACTGTGCAACACTGAAAAGTCGGGCCGTCAACAGTAAACCAATCGCTTATTGGGAGGCAACCCGATCAATTTAATTTTATTTTTCTTTATTTCATGTTACTTCATAGAGTATTTTATTTTATTCTTCTTATGTATTGCTTAAATTATCTTTAGCACATAACAAAAGAAGGTTAGAAAGTGAAGTTACTCATTATGGTGAACAGAGGTGTGGACGCGAAAGTCTTGAGAATGCTGCCTAGCAGCGCCCCGGCGCTGTTCTATAGCACAAAGACAGCGCCCCGGCGCTAAGAGGTTTCTCCAGTTTCTGAGCAATAGCACCCCGGCGCTAAATTCCTAGGCAAATATAGCGCCCCTGCGCTAAAGGTCTCCTGTACCTACTGACTAATAGCGCCCCGGCGCTAGGGGTTTGCCAAGAGTCCTAAATGGTCTTCAATTACCGAACGGTTACATACTCCCCTTCTATTAAGCATTACACATCTTCTCCTCTATCACATACACGATTTCATTCTCCCTTTCACTTGGTTACACGACTCAATTTTCGTCTTTCTTTCAATGATCTACCAAGGTATGATTAATGTTTTACTTTCATTTTCGTGCAACAAGCATGGGTGTTAATTTGTTTGGTAAGTGTTCTATACTCAGATGTGTCTCTTATCTATAGATACACGTTTTTGTTGTTCTACCTTGCATCATGGCCATAAATTGCTTATTTGAAAGTAGATGTTGCATCAATGGGATATTTTTGATTAATAAAGGGTATGAGTTGCTAGTAACTTGGTGAAAATTTAAGTGATTGATGAGTTGCCTCTTAGATGTTTGATGAAATGCTTGAACCGTTGATCTTACCCACATGCACACTTATCACTATGTTCAAGCATTATCACTCTAGACCCATGTGTTACCACACTGAGTGCAATCCACTGTAGCATTTGTTCTTGGTTACTATCACACATAGTGAATGAGAGTAGAGAGATTAGACTGTATTGATTCAGGCATGTCACCTAAGGTGTGTTGCATGTGCCAACTTTATAAACGGATGAGTGCATAACACCATCGGTCCACTTGTGCCTATACCAGTGTTATTTGATCCAACATCAACCTCGCAAATGTGCTCAATGTCCATATATCTTTTAAAGTTTGGGGGTCGAGTCATACATAAGTTTATTATAACTAAAAAATTTGTTCAATCCTAATATATACATGCTTGTACTTGCAGATTCTTGATATGGCATCGAAACGTCAGCGTGGGGAAGGATCAGGAACCGCCTCGACTCCACCTCCAAAATTTGACAGCCGACGTTTTGTTAGCCTTGCGGCCCAGGAAAGATACAACCGCATGGCTACTCGATCATTGGTTCCGGAACGTGGGTTGACCCCGGATCCGACAAAGGATGGCGACATGGCAGTCATGATAGCCAAGAGAAACTGGTTCGTACTCACTGAGCAGCCCGACCCAGCAGTGATTGCAGTTGTGAAAGAATTTTACGCAAACGTGCCCGAACATAATCATTACGGAGTATTTATAAGGGGAAAAATAGTGGAAATTGGCGAAGAAGACTTCAATGGATGCTATCAGCTGCCACTAGAAGGATTTGATGATGAATATGCACGGTTAGTAAGTGATGGGCCAGATTATGAGCAGATAATTCGGGAGTTGTGTCAGCCGGGCACCAAATGGACAGTACACGAACGCGGTAACATGACTTTCCCACTTTCCAACCTCAGCTTATATTGGAAAGCATGGTATGCGTTTCTATGCGCAAAACTCATTCCACGCACCCATGTAAGTCATGTTACCAGGGAGCGTGCAGTGCTTTTATATTCAATTATCAAAGGATTCAAAATTGATGTGGGTCATCTCATTTTGCAATCTGTTCTTCACGCATCTCGAGGAAGTACCACTGGCAAATTACCACATATGTCCCTCATCTGCGTATTATGTGCTAAGTTCGGCGTCAAATGGAAGTCAGACGAAATGATACACAAGCCTATGCCAGTGCTGGACCATAAGTTAATCAGTAGGTACAAAGTGTGGACTGGGGGAGCTAATCACCCTAGGGGATTGAGTTTCATAATTCCCCAAGTTGAGCAATCTCAAGTACCATCCTCACTGGCTCCACCTACTTACGGTCCCTCGTCTGCAGCTCATCGAGGTGTGGTCCCCGAAGCTGTCCAGCGGGAGATAGACGGCTGGTTTTACAATATGGAGTCTCAGGATGTGCACTTATCGGAACGTCAAGACGTTATTTTCAAGTTTTTAGTGGACCAATTTGCCGCACAAAATATCCTGACCGTCCAATCCCATTCGGGCGTTCAACTTAGCCACTTCCCAATTGCTCCTGTTCTGCCAGTATTTCCCCCTTCTGATCAAGAGATAAGCGAGGACGATGATGCTCCACCAGAGGAATAAACTCGTCAGGGAAGTCCTTTGGGTTGTTTTGCTTTATTTATCGCATGAGGACATTGCTCTAGATTCATATGGGGGTAGTTAATTTTTATTTCTAAGTATTAGTTTGTGGATTTGGTTTATGATTGTTAGTTTATTTTTGAGCATTTAGGACTTCATGTTAATTCCAGTTTTTGATAGTGCGTATATTTGGGGCCAATGATGAAAGTAAAATTGCATGAACAAGTCTAGTAAGGATTGTTGAGTCAGTGATATGATTTTCTTGACATGAATTGAATCTATGTTTGTTTGACACTGATGTTATAGGAAGGCACTTTGAAAAACGACCATGTTGGCTACGATAGTTTAAATGGTTAGATAATAGAGTTTTAAAGGTTGAATGCTAGTGAAATAGAGGAACAAGTTAAGTAGCTAGTGAAGATTGAATTTAGACTTGAACTTAAGTTTGGAAAGAATTTTGGGATATATAAGCTTCGAATATATATATATATATATATATATATATATATATATATATATATATATATATATATATACCATGGCTTGTTTTGGTTCGGGGCCTTTGTGACTTGAGCAAGTACGCCCGAAGGGGTATCTTAAAACCTAGCGCCCTAAGGTCTTATATGGTCTGGGAGTCGTTGGTCGAAAGCTTGCTAAGGGGTGACACGGTTAGCCTAATGGAATGAGACATTGCACAGTCATTTTTAAAAAATAATAATAAAAATAAAAATAAAAAATAACGGGAAAAGAGCAAAATGCCCCATTTAACAAAAATAAGCATTAATATTCCATGTTGGATTCTGAATTTTGGTGATTATCTAATTTCAGTTGAATTGAGTTTATTTAATGTGTTCTTAAGTTGAACTGTATGACGCTTATTAAGAACTTTATTATCTTTCAGATTTGTGCTTGACATTGGTTATCATGGTTGTTGAACACACACTCACAATATCAGTAATAACAGATTTGGATTGAATTAATGTTGGGATATTGTTGATCAGTTGTAACATGAGGTATTAGCACGTTTTTGTAATTTTTCTAAGGCCTGAATATTCGTCAACTATTGAATTGTTGGGATTATCGTCATGTAGCTAGATTGCATTTGAATGATGTTTGGTTAATTGTGTTGTGTTTTGTTGCCTGAGGACATGCAACGATTTAAGTTTGGGGGTATTTGATGATTGGGTAATATACCCATGAATTAATTATATTTAACCTTAATTTGTTATGTGTTCGAATCGTTTTAGTTTTATTTTACTCGTTTTAGTGTGTTGTGGCAGGAGTGTGCGTTGATTGGGAGCAATTAGGAACAATGTGGAACAATTGGGCTGAAAAAGGAGGCAAGAGGCAGTTTCTACACGATAGCGCCGGGGCGCTATTTCTAAGTTTAAAAACAACGCCGGGGTGCTAGTCCTCGGTCAACTCAGGAAGAAGCGCGCGCGTGTGGAGCTGTTAAGAGCTGGTGTTGACTAACAGTTGACTTCGAATTTGGTGTGTTTAGAAGCCTAATTGGACAAGGATTTGAGGAATTGGGCAAGAAATTATAAATTGAATTATTCTTATTGAATTAAAAAAAAACTCTACAGAATTTTGGGGGAGAAAGCAAGGAGCAAAATCAGATCTGAAGGCTACAACTTGGAGTTTTTCTTCCCCTTTATTCTTTTAATTTACATAACGTCTTAAAAATGATTTATCAATTATTTGTGGTTTTTATTTCCGTTATGAACTAATTTCTTTTATTAAGATTCCAATGGAACCTTTTATGGTTATGAATTGATTATTTAATTTATTCTAATTATTTATGTTGAAGTGAATTGTTCATCATGTCTTGGATTTATTGATTAATTATCTGGCCAATAATTACCTTGTTACTCTAGAAGGAATTGAGAAAGGAATTCTAGGGTTAGAACTGGGCATGATGACATGTGACTTAGTTATTTGCACAGTGAATAATTAGGTTTGTTAATTGAATGAAAATATCTTTTCACCACATGTAACACATAAGGGATTGGGATTAAAGGAGTTTAATTCACTTATTTTGCATAGGAATATAGCAAGATTAATCTGGATTAAATAGAAGTCATTTGATCACTTGGAAAAGGGCTTTTGACATTTGAGTATTCCTGTTAACAATTCTGTAGACATAATAATTAGGATAATTGAATAGTTGATTTAATAGTCATAATTGGGGAAATTGGAGTCTTAATTATCATTTATCTGCATTCCAATAATTTTCAATTTGTTTTTGCTTTCTTTTAATATAATTTCTTAAGTACGTTTGCAATTAGTTTTCTTTGTTTTAGCATAATTTCTTAATAGTTATAATTTTTGGTTGTTTAAATAAAATTGAATTGGTACAGTACTAGTAATTGGAATTTATCAATTAGAATTCTATGAGGGATCGACACTCTATTTTATCACTATATTACTTGATGACCGTGTATACTTGCACGTTTGCTTTGATTGTGAAATCAACCAACAGAAGGGATGGGAGAAGTTAATTTTGTTGACTACTCATGAGAAGCTAGTGTCGGAAATGGCTAAGATGGAGTTGGAAATTAGATATCCGACAGAATCTGATTTAAAGTTGTTCCAGATTGGAAACAGTTCAACGTTGGTAGATGAGGTAAAGAATGCACAACTTCAGTATGAAGATTGAGAAAAGATAAAATAAAGAGTATCTGAAGGTGAGGAAAAAAATTCAAAATCAATTCGGAAGGATTACTTCGATTCGAAGGGAGAATTTAGGTTCCGCTAGTACCAGAAGTTAAAGAAGAAATTCTGAGTGAAGCTCATAACTAAAGATATTAGATTCACCTTGGGAGTACAAAATGCACCAGGATTTTAGACATCATTTTTTGTGGAGGAATATGAAAAAGGATGTGGCTGAGTGCGTGACGAAGTGCTTAACGTGTCAGAAAGTTAAAGCTGAGCATCAAAGGCCAAGCGGATTATTACAACCATTGGAGATACCAAAATGGAAATGGGAGTATATCATAATGGATTTTGTGGTAGGTCTTCCAATGACCAAGCAAGGTTATGATGCCATTTGGGTGATTGTCGATCGACTGAAGAAGTCGGCACACTTTTTGCCAATCAAGATTAGATTTAACCTAGATCGGTTAGCAAAAGTGTACGTTAAGGAAATTGTTTCAAGACACGGTGTACCTGTGTCCATTATATCAGACAGAGATCCATGTTTCACAACTAATTTTTAGAAACAACTACAAGAGTGCTTGGGAACACAGTTGAGAATGAGGACATCATACCATCTTCAAACCAAAGGATAGAGTGAGAGAACCATTCAAGCACTAGAGGATATGTTCAGAGCATGCATTATGCATTTAAGTGAAATTGGGATGATCGTCTACCATTGGTAGAATTTTCTTATAATAATAGTTATCACGCGAGTATTGGCATGCCGCCTTACGAAGCATTATACGACAGAAAATGCATAACTCTGTTATGCTGGGATGAGGTAGGTGAACGTCAGCTATTGGGTCCAGAATTGGTGCAACAAACCGTCGATATCATCAAGGTGATTCAAGTAAGATTGATAGCTGCACAGGATAGACAGAAGAAATATGCCGATCAGCATCGACAAAATTGGGAATTTGATGTTGGTAGTTTTGTTTTCTTTAAAGTGTCTCCCTAGAAGGGGAAACTTTGGTTTGGCAAAAAGATGAAATTAAGCCCTAGGTTTATAGGACCTTTTGAAGTACTTCGACGAGTTGGTGAAGTAGCGTACGAGGTAGCTTTACCTCCGAAATTAGAGCATATTCATAATATTTTCCATGTATCGGTGTTGAGTCCATATAAGCCTGATTATAAACATGTGATAGAATATGAACCCTTACAGTTTGAGAAAGATTTGTTATATGAAGAAGTCCCTGTTCAAATTATTAACAGAAAAGAGCAAGTACTAAGGATTAAAGTGATACCTTTTGTAAATGTAGTTTGGAGAAACCACAATGCTGAAGAAGCTACGTGAGAACTTGAAGTGGTTATGATGAAGAATTATCCTCAATTATTTGCTTAATCTTGTATAGCGATTCTAGGGACAAAATCTTGTTAAGGAGGGTAGAATGTAATGAATAAATTTTCGAGTTATGATTTTGGGGACAGAATCCTTTTAAGGAGGGAAGGATGTAGTGTGACGCCCCCAAAATAGGTTCACACGACCCATTCTAAGTTGCCAGATATCACACTATAAAAATCATTTACAAACTTCATTTAAACAACTGTTGAACTGTCGTGCAGAATACGACCACAGTTAAACTGTGAGTTTTAACACAAATGTATGTGACTCTCATGGTGCCTCGACCACAACCTTACAATGGTACTTTACATAAAATTACAGTCAATAACTGTTTTAGAAAATAAAATATTTGGAAAATACTAAAGGAAACCTTCGTACATGGGAGGCCAAGTGTCTTGGTTATGATAGATATCATATGTCCACAAAATTATTCTTGGTTGACCCAATAGTCCCCTAAGAAAAACAAGAAGATTGTTATCATCTTATTTCCAATGTTGAGTCTTCTCTTGACTTATAATTATCTCCATTGTCTCCAATTGAGAATCATATTTCAAACAAACTCCAAGATTATATAGGTAGTGCTCGTAGATATACTCAGCAAGTGGATGTGCATAACCCTATCTTATGATAACACGAGGTTATATGTCATTAGACATCTTGTATGATAGTGGCAAAACACCGTTCTAAAGTTGGGTTCACCTCACCCTATTCGGTTCACCAAAATTAAATATCAAATAACATATACAATACGACACACTTATCTAAGGTTCTCAATAAAATTATTTCCATACTATTTAGGGAGAACCTCAACAACTATAGACCACTGTTCTATTCTCCTGTTACCCCCGCTCGACCCAGCTACACTCTTATTAGCTGAAAGGAATTGTGAAGCAAAAGGGTGAGCACAACTGGCCTAGTAAAGAATATCATGACTAAAGATAATATACATCATCAATAGCCTTCATCAGTAATAAATCAGAGATTTAGAACATATTGTAGATAAAACTTTTCAACCATAGTTGCAGCGGAACAAGCAATCCATTAGAAGAGTCAAATAGACCATCAGATCTATTATCTTCTCTATGTTAAAAGTCCACCAATAATGTTTTATCCCTGTAACATCAATCAACAATTCATGTCCACAATCATATGAATAACTCATAATCATAATTGTGATTCTAACTTCCTCTTCGCACCCGGGATGAAGATAATTTTCATCACCTATCTTCACCTGAAACATAAAAAATCATGGTTATACGAAATCAAAATTCCTGCTCATAATCATACTAATAAATTCATCTTTGCACTACGACCAAATATATTCATTAACAATTCATCTTTGCACTACAGGCCAGAGACATACAACTATATTTCAGAAGAGTCAAGTAGAGCATAATATCTACTATCTTTTACTAATTAAAAGTGCATAATCAATATTTTATTGCTGGGACTCAGCTTGATAAATAATCCACATCATCGAATCATCCCTGCACTACATCCAAGGTTATTCATGTAATCATCAATGGTCATGATTATACCGAATAATCCCTGGTTATAATCATACCAATAACTATCCATCAATGCACTACGGGTCAATGAGGACTTTTAACACATCATCTATAACATTACGGTTCATGATTATACCGAATGATCCCTGATCATAATCATACCAATAAACAGTTCATTTATTCATTTAAGCCAAAGATACTCATCAATCAATAGTTCATCTTTGCACGCAAGCCAATGATATACTACTGTAAAACCAATAATCAACAGTCCATCTTTGCACTAAGCCAAAGATATACAATTGTAAAATCAATAATCCACAGTCCATCTTTGCACGTAAGCCAAAGATATGTAATTGTAAAATCAATAATCAACAGTCCATCTTTGCACGTAAGCCAAAGATGACTTTCATCACAATATAAGCATGAGGATGATGACAATGATATAAGTATTAATCAAACGAAAACAAGGAAAACTATTAAAGACTTTAAATTTATCGAAATATTATCAATCACTTAATAAACTCATAATCTAATATTATTAATATTATACCAATATTTTAATCACTTCTTAAACTTATAAACAATTTATTTCAATTGTTTATACTTTACCAAATAATGCATTTAATCATTCAAAAATGTCATACTCATAAGATTTCATCACCAATAATCAAATCCCTCATCAAAAATCTGCATATACCCTATATAGGATTTCCTAGCCATAAATTACTATTTTCAATTTTTGTTACTTCACATAACATATTTAATTCATTTACTCATAACTACTTCATTTTTATAAAAAATACCAAATTAGTTCCAAAAATATTTTTTTCTAGGATTTAACAGAATAGTCACATATTGAACATATATTTTTCTCGAAATTTTTAAATTTATATACTATTTTTCATATGGCCAAAACTGTCGAATATTTAGACATATATCATAAATTAAACTTTTGTCCAAAAATTCCGAAATTTACAGGGTATACTGCTGTTATATAAATGTACTCTCAATAAAAATTTCACCAATTTTGGAGTTAACCACAAGGAGTTATAAGGGTTTAGTTTTAAAATATTATTTTCCCATAAAATTCATAACTCCTAATCTATACGTCCAAAAATCGCCATTTTTGGACACAATCTAGAAAAATCAATAAATTATCATTTCAAATTTTTCTAGAATTTTTGAGGGTCAGAAAAATTACAAAACTGCAAATGGATTTTCGCCCGCCATGTGGTAATCTACGTAGACAGATCATTTTCACAATTTAATAAGGAATGAATACAAGGGATCATTCACCATGCATGCGGTAATCCACATAGACAGGTTATTCCAACAGAATAATATATAATGGTATAACAGAAGAATTCACCATGCATACGATAGACCGCACAGACAGGTTATTCCCAACAGAATAATAAAGAATGGAACCAGGTCATACATAATCCGTACAGACAGGATATTCCAACATAATAATAAAGAATGGAATGACAGCAGAATTCACGAGGCATGCGATAGACCGCACAGACTTCTTCTCTTCTTCTTATTCCTCTGAGTTTTTCTTTTCTTCTCCCGTACATCTCTCCTATATTCTTACGTCTTAGAATATAACGCATATAAGATATAATATATATTAATTATATAATATAATACTAACTTAATTGACATCAGTTATTTTCATTTTGAAAACCAAAAGCCATAAGGCTTGTTTGGCTAACCACTAAAAAATAATCAATTAACCCTTATTTCTTGTTTGGTAAAACACATTTAGATTAAAGACTTAATAGGCATTAGGCATTGTTTGGCAAAACTGAATTAAAACTCCTTTAAGTTATTTTAATAACTACTTTATAAAAGATTATTTGTCACACTTTTTATTTAATTAGATTAATTCTAATAACAATCTATTAAATTACCTTAACCCATAAATCAATACCACAAAATTATAATTTTCTATATAATTTTATTTAATTAACTAACACATCCTTTTAATTACAAATTTAAATAAAAGAATAATAATTCTATTAATCAAAACTCTCTAACTTAATAATTAAATTAAATTAGCAAATATAATAATTAACTTCATTAATTACTTATTTAACAAATAATTAACCAAATGAATCAAATTTGAACAATTATAATTTCAACAATAAACACATCCATTAAATACTTATATAATTCAACAAATATTTAATATAACAATTAAAAATTCTATAATGTTACATCATTCCTTCCTTACAAGGATTCTGTCCCCAGAATCACAATTCAAACAATTCATTCGTCACATTCTCCCCTACTTACAAAGATTCTGTCCCCAGAATCGAAGACACAGATTAAACAAATAACTCAGGATAATTCTTCATCATTTCAGCTTCGAGTTCCCACATAGCCTCTTCGACATTGTGGTTCCTCTATATTACCTTCACAGAAGGTATCACTTTATTTCTGAGCACTTGTTCTTTCCTATCGACTATTTGGATAGGAACCTCTTCATAGGACAAGTCTTTCTCAAACTGTAATGGTTCGTACTCGATCACGTGCTTGTAATCGGACTTATATGGTCGTAACACCTGAAACGTGAAAGACATTATAATTATTTTGCAATTCTGGAGGTAGAGCTACCTCGTAATCACCTCTCCAACCTTTCGCAGCATTTCGAAGCATCCAATAAACCTCGGGCTTAATTTCCCCTTTTTACCAAATCGAATTTTTCCCTTCCAAGGTGAAACTTTTAGGAAAACGTAATTTCCTACATCGGATGCACGATCTTGTCTGTGTTGATTAGCATATTTGTTTTGTCGGTCTGGAGTAGCTATCAATCTTGTTCTGATGAGTTTGACAACCTCAGTAGTTTGTTGTACCAGTTCTAGTCCTAACAGTTGACGTTCACCTGACTTCATCCCAGCACAGTGGAGTTCTGCACCTCCTGTCGTATAATGCTTCGTAAGGCGGCATGCCGAATACTAGCGTGGTAGCTGGTATTGTATGAAAATTCCACCAACGGTAATTGTTCATCCCAGCTTCCTTTGAAATCCATGACGCATGCTCTCAACATATCTTCCAATGTCTGAATCGTTCGTTCTCTTTGGCCATCTATTTACAGATGATATGTCGTACTCATTTGCAACTGTGTTCCCATACATTCTTGTAGTCTCTTCCAGAAGATTGATGTGAACCTCGGATCTCTGTCTGACACAATTGACACTTGGAACTCCATGTCTTGCAACGATCTCTTTAACATATAGTTTTGCCATCTGATCAAGATTGAATCTAATCTTTATTGGCAAAAAGTGTGCAGATTTCGTCATTATGTCCACTATCACCCAAATCGCATTGTATCCTTTCTGAGTCATTGGGAGACCTACCACAAAATCCATTATGATATGTTCCCATTTCCATTATGGTATCTCCAACGGTTGAAGTAACCCTCTTGGTCTTTGAAGCTCGACCTTGACTCTCTGACATGTTAAGCACTTCGCAACGCATTCTGCAACGTCTCTTTTCATATTTGGCCACCAAAAATGTCGTCGCAGATCTTGATACATCTTCGTACTTCCTGGATGAATTGAATATCTCGAGCTATGGGCTTCTGTCAAGATGTCCTCTTTAATGTCTGGTACTGCTGGAACCCAGATTCGTCCCCTTAATCTCAGCATTCCATCAGTATCAACCTTGTATTTCACTTCTTTTCCCTCGACCACCTCATCTTGCAGTTGAGCGTTCTTCACTTTGTCCACCAAAGTTTGACTGGCTTCCATCTGGTACAATTTCTCATCGAATTCTTTTGGAAATTTGATTTCCAACTCTAACCTTGACATTGCTGTAATAAGCTCCTCCTTATCAGTTAACAACATCAACTCTTCCCTGCCTTTCCTGCTCAAGGGATCTGCAACCACGTTTGCTTTGCCTTGATGATAAAAGATCTCGCAATCGTAATCTTTTATCAATTCCATCCATCTCCTTTGACGTATGTTCAGGTCTTTCTGAGTGAAAATATACTTCAGACTTTTATGGTCTGTGTAGATCTCATATTTCTCTCCATAGAGATAGTGTCTCTATATTTTTAGTGCGAACACAACCACCACCAACTCTAAATCATGAGTCGGATACCCTTTTTCGTAGTCTTTCAATTTCCTTGATGCATATGCGATGACTTTTCCGTTCTGCATAAGGACACAACCCAATCCTTTGTGTGAAGCATCACTATACTCCACAAAGTTTCCTATATTATCTGGTAACGACAACACAGGTGCCACACTTAACTTCTTCTTCAGTTCTTGAAAACTTTCCTCACACTTTTCCGTCCAAACAAATTTTATAGATTTTCTTGTAAAATTTGTCAACGAAGTGGCAATCTTGGAAAAATCTTGAATAAATCATCAATAATAACCTGCCAATCCCATGAATCTTCTGACTTTTGATGGAGTTCTTGGTTGTTCCCAATTTATCACAGCTTTGACTTTTGATGGATCCACCGAAATCCCATACTTATCAATTACATATCCAATAAATTGTACACGTTCCAGCAAAAATTCACATTTAGAGAATTTCATGTATAACTTTTCCTTTCTTAGCGTCTCCAGCATCAGACGTAAGTGTTCCACGTGTTCCTCTTGAGTTTTAGAGTACACCAGAATATCGTCAATAAATACCACCACAAACTTGTCTAAAAATGGTTTAAACACCCTGTTCATCAAATCCATGAACGCTGCAGGGGCGTTTGTCAAACCAAAAGACATCACCAAAAATTCGTAATGTCCATAGCGAGTTCGGAATGCCGTCTTCGGTACATCCTCCTTCCTTACTTTTAGTTGATGATACCCACTTCTCAAATCTATCTTTGAGAAATATCTAGCACCCTTCAACTGGTCAAACAAATCATCTTTTCTCGGCAATGGGAATTTATTCTTAATAGTGACTTTGTTTAACTCCCTATAATCAATGCAAAGACGCATTGGCCCATCCTTCTTCTTTACGAATAACACCGGTGCTCCCCACTGATGACACACTCAGGCTGAATGTATTTCTTGTCCAACAACTCCTGCAGTTGTACCATCAATTCCTTCATCTCTACCGGAGCCATTATGTACGGGGCTTTCGATATCGGAGCGGTTCCTGGAGCTAAGTCAATCACGAACTCGATTTCTCTGTCAGGCGAAAGTCCTAGCAAATCCTCCGAAAACACGTCCACAAATTCCCTAACCACCGATATTTCTTCCAGTTTCACACCCTTCTTCTGAGTATCAATTATGTAAGCTAAATAACCCATACAACCTTGACTCAATAACTTCTTGGCCTACATAATCGTCAGACATCTCATTTGTCTAGGCGATTTGCTACCATTGAAAACTACCTTTGACAGGAGTCATAAGGTTTACACACTTTTTTTGGCAATCAATTATCGCTCCACAATTGAACAACCAATCCATTCCCAAAATAACATCAAACTCTCCAAGCCTAATCGGAATTAAATCTACCATCAAAATATTTCCCTTAATGTTCACCCTACAGTTCTTGTATACGAACCTAACATGAATTACTTCCTTATTCACAATTTCTATGTTTAAAGGGAAATTCAATTCTTCACTAGGAAATCCTAATCTCATAGCAAATTCATCAGATATAAATGAGCAAGTAGCACCCGAATCAAATAATACATAAGCATCAATATCATTGATTGGGATAATACCTGACACCACATCCTTTGATTGCACAGCATCTTGCACAATCATGTTGAAGGTTCTGGCTGTGGGTTTGGTTGATGGCGTTGGCCCAATATTGGCCCATGTACCTCCACTGCTTCCTCCCTTGCTTCTCATTTCTTCTCCAGCTTTCTTCTTAGGGCACTCACGAGCAAAGTGATCCTTGGACCCGCAAGTGTAGAAAACATTCTTCTTGGGTTGATTGCAATTTGGGGCGATATGGACCCTTTTGGCCACAATTAAAGCATACTCATTTTCCCATTAAGCATACACCCTTGTGAAACTTTCTACATATAGCACATGCTTCAAACTTCTTATTCTGCTGGTTACCTTGTTGATTCCCAGCACCCACATTTTCATTCCACTTTCATTTCAAGTTTTTGTTACCATTTCCATTACCACCACCTCCATTCTTCACCTCCACTTCATTCCTTCTTCTTTTTTCGTTCTTGATTGAACTTGGTTAAAGCCTCGCCTCCACCTTCGGCGAAAATTTCCTTTTCCATCACAGCTACAAACGTCTTCAACTGGAACAAGGAAAGCCTACTAAAAATCCAAGGCTTCAGTCCCTGCTCAAACCACTTCGCCTTGCGTTCATTTGTGCTGACTTGGTATGGCGCAAACCTCACCAACTCATTAAATTTCACGGCATACTCCGACACTGTCATCGTTCCCTTCTTCAGTTCTAAAAATTGTACCTCTAACTGGCTTTTCGAACTCTCTGGGAAATAGGTCTCGAAGAAAATCTCCTTAAACCTTTCCCATGTCATAATTCCTGGTCCTTCCCGAGTTTTGTTGGCATGCCACCAATAACTAGCCTCTACTTTCAACATAAATGTTACAAAAGCAGTCTTCTGGTTATCCTCTACCCTAGCAACATCAAAAACCTTCTCAATTTCCATGATCCAGGTCTGTGCTTCAACTGGATTCATGGATCCACGAAATTTTGGTGGTTCAACCGCCTTGAAGTCCTTAAACGTAGCACCTTGGTTTTGAGGTTGATTTTGCAGTGCACCTGTGAATAACGTCACCAGTTGCTGAACTGGGTTAGCTTCAACATTATCGTTATTGGTTCCTTCGGTGGTTTCTCTAGTCGAGGATGTTGACGTCTTGGAGGCATTTTCTATTAAAAATACACTCATTAGATTATTACTTAACTCTTTCAAGTAATTTCTAATTAACTTACCCCCAAAATAATCACCACATAACACATAACACTTTGGATAAAAGAAGATAATAACTTTTATTCATACTTAATTCTTTGAAACATCATATCAATAGCATCATTGCTATTTACATTATTTTCCTGAACTACTAAAGTTTCAGGACATCATCATCATATCTCATAGGTTGCATAACACTTGGGATTTACATAATGCTTATCATAACATAAATCATAAATCAAGTACACTTCCTACGATGTCCTATTAAGATACTGCAAAGCCTTACGATGTTCTTCTTCCATAATTCGGAGCATGGTTCGACGATCTAGTATGTACGAGGGTAGCGTCTCGAACTGAATTGGGTAACCCATGACCCGATTAATTGAATTATTATTCTTTTTATTTGAATTTGTAATTAAAAGAATGTGTTAGTTGATTAAATAAAATTATATAGAAAATTATAATTTTGTGGTATTGATTTATGGGTTAAGGTAATTTAATAGATTGTTATTAGAATTAATCTAATTAAATAAAAGTGTGACAAATAACCTTTTATAAAGTAGTTATTAAAATAACTTAAAGGAGTTTTAATTCATTTTTTCCAAGCAAGGCCTAATGCCTATTAAGTCTTTAATCTAATTGTGTTTTACCAAACAAGGCATAAGGGTTAATTGATTATTTTTTTAATGGTTAGCCAAACAAGCCTTATGGCTTTTGGTTTTCAAAATGAAAATAACTGATGTCAATTAAGTTAGTATTATATTATATAATTAATATATATATTATATCTTATATGTGTTATATTCTAAGACGTAAGAATAGAGGAGAGAGGTAAGAGAGAAGAAAAGAAAAACTCAGAGGAAGAAGAAGAGAAGAAGAAAAGTGAGAGAATCCTAGAGAATTGGGAGTGAAGAGGAGAAAAGCTTGACAATCAAAGAGATAGTATCATCATCTTCTTCAAGGTATCATCCCACTCTTTTAGTTTTTAAAGGTTTAGTTTTTCTATTCCCTAATTCTCTGTGTAAGGATAAATTATTTGTTATGTATGTGATTTTATATCATAATCTAGTGTTGTTAAACTATTTCCTTAGCTATAATTGAGAATAGTCCATGAATTTATAATATGTATATGGTTGTGAAGAAAAACTATTTTTTTACAGAGAGTTTTTGTGTATATATATATATATATATTGTTTGGTTTAAGGTAGAAATTAAGGGTTTATTTGTTGTTTAGTTGATAAATTGATTATTGAATGTGGTAGAGTATGTATAAACTTTGATAAAGTGCTTTGAATTAACTATTTTGGTTGAAAAACAAAATTGCAGTGTTTATTTTTATCAAAAACATCAAAAAGTGAGTTTTTAGCAAAAAACAGTGAAATTGGATGTGTTAAATTTGTTGCTTATGTTGTATTACGGGTAGAAACATGTTAGGAGTTCCTGAATTATGTTTACATGAAGTCTTTGTATGAATTACATGCTAATTAGGCTGTTAGAAAGGAACTTTTAGGCCAAAATTGGCTTTTGTTCATACTGTTGCTGAAGCTGTCAGTCAAAGACTGCAGTTTTGCGCCGCAGTGCGGGTTGGCAGTATTAATTTCACGCTGCAGCACCGTCTCCATGCCGCAGCACGGCCTGGTAGTAGTATTGTCGCGTCGCAGCGTCATCACCGCGCCACAGCGCCGCACCACAGTATAAACTGTGGCGCCGCAGCGCGACTTAGCAGAATGGTCTGACAATGTTAATTTTGTACTCAAAGTCTAAAGGAATGGTTATGTGATAATAGTAGAACTGTAAAATATTGATTTTAATGTTTCTATACCTAGAATGAACATGTTATTAACAATTAAATTGTTTTGTAACTTGATTATGTGATTAAAAATCCAAATTTTAAATTATAAACATACTTAGTTATGTTTGTAAAGGGGTAATGGCTAACTATGTCATGATGACATATGTTTATAGGATATTGTGATTCGAATTATTCAGTTTAGTCTACGAGCAAGACAAGTTTTCTAATCTATTATCTTGTTGAATCAACTATTGTTTCCAATATAATAATGCAAGGTTTCTAAACTTTGATTTTGATATTGAACAAGTTATTCTTATATTTAACTTGTTGTTTAGCATGCCCAAATATATTTGAATAGTTTTATCGTTCATGTTGCCATGCATGCTTAGTATTCAATTCTAAATAAACTTGGCTTAATATTGTTCAAGCAAGGTGTGTTATAGTTATTCAAGTTGTATGTTATTAGATTATTCCTAAAGCATGACTTTAATTTACCATGTTGATTCAATTACGATTATTCTATAGTATGATGTTATTGGTTTCATTCAACTAATCCTTAGTTGATGTTCACTGAATTCCAAATTACCCTGAAATGTATCCAAACCAAACTCACTTTGGTGCGGACTTGTACTCTAAATACTGAGATGAACAACCCTATTATTAGGGGTAACTTACGCTTAGCGTTAAAATGTTTGTGCACAATACATTGTACGAAGGGCTGATCCCCCTAAGTACGAGGAGTCCCTATAGTCTTATGACTGTTAAAGTTTAAGTTAAAACATTACTTATAACTATGTACATAGTTCGTGGTCTTAGGACCCTCAGTTATATACTTCAGACCGTTGATAAATCATATTATTTAATTCTATTGAGCTTCTTATTTGACATTTTTTGTGAAAGTTTTTCATTCATTATTGTTTCAAGTGAGTTTTGTTTCCTCACTCTTGCATATATAACTATTACAGTTAAGGATGAGAAGGTTGATGTACCTAGCACCGGTAAGGGAAAAAGGAAAGATGAACAAGTATTGAAGACTTGTAATTTGATGATATTTTATTATCAGTTTTTAATGGAATGGTTGTAATAAAGATTATTTATTCTCCGCATTTGAATGATTGTGTTTAAAGGTTAGACAACCTGGGAGATTTTATTATGTAACCCTTTAATGGGGAAGGTTTTATTTATCCAGTTTTATTGTGATTGGGTAGTTAGATATGAATGTTTGATTAAGTGAACACCAAATCCTGTGGAAATGAAGTACCTAGGTTTGGGGGTGTCACAATTAATCACGGTGGTGAATACATTATTCATCTCCTCCATCTTCATTCTCTTTGCTTGTGCGTCTCTCTCTGCTATTACGGCTCGTTGATAAGCTTCCTCGTACGCGTCTTCGGCTCTTGCCCTATTAGTAGATTCCTCTTTCAACTTGTTCTTCAACTCTGCAATCTCTGCTATCATTTGCTTGTTCTCTCATTTGGTGTGGACCAACTCTTCTTCAACATTGTTCTGACTTTCCTCTCGATCCTGGATCTCATCGTCCTTCTGTGCCATCGAGGTCTGTTGCTCGGCTACTATCTCTTGCAACTCCTTGATGGTATCCTGAAGCTCCACGTTGCGATCACAGACTTCATTGTACATACGAGCAACAATCGAGGTTAGTGGAATCTCTTCCTCCTCGTCCTCGTCACCCTCATTCGCATGCGGCTAATCAACGGGGTCTTCCTCATCTGTTTCTACCTCATCATCTTCATCTTCAATCACTGTGAGCAATGGGGCTGACTCCCGTAGAAGTAGTTGTTCCCAAACCACTTGAATGTCACGAGATTCCTCCTCTCTAGGTATCTGAGATCCTTCCTCCTTGGCCTGACTGGATTCTCTGACATTAGTCATCCTAACAATTTTTTTTTTAAGTTTTAATTATTAATCATTACTATTCGACACTTACGAGCACATAAGTTGTAATCACAGAAGCGCATAAGTGTTTTATTACTTCTTCCTTAAAACTCGATAAGAGTTTATCACCACTATCTTTTCCAAGGTTACTTCCTAAGGCTTTCCCCCCATCTAAAGTTCATAACCTAAAGCTTTGATACCAACTTGTGACACCCCCAAATCCAGGTACTTCATTTCCACAGGATTTGGTGTTCACTTGATAAAAACATTCATATCTAACTACCGAATCATAATAAAATTGAATAATAAAACCGTCCCATTAAAAGATTACATTAATAAAAATCTCCCATGTTGTCTTACTTTTAAATACAATCATTCAAATGAGGAATTTAAATAAGTTCATTACAATCATTAAAATAAAATCTGATAATAAAATATCAATATGTTATAAGTCTTCAATACTTTTCATCTTTCCTTTTCCCTTATTGGTGCTAGGTACATCGACCTTCTCATCCTTAGTTGTAATAGTTATATAAGCTAGAGTGAGCAAACAAAGCTCACTTGAAACAACAATAAATTAAAAAAAATCTTTACAACAACTGGCAAATAAGAGGCTCAATAGAAATGAATAATATGTTCTATCAACATTTTGAAATATATAACTGAGGGTCCTAAGACCACGAACTATGTCCATAGTTATAAGTAATCTTTCAACTTAAACTTTAACAGTCATAAGACTATAGGGACTCCACGTACTTAGGGGGATCATCCCTTCGTACAATGTATTGTGCACAAACATTTCAATGCAAAGCGTAAATTATTCCCTAATATTTGGGTTGTTCATTTCAGTATTTAGAGTACAAGTCCGGCCCAAAGTAAGTTTGGTTTGGATACATTTCAAGGTAATTTGGGTTTAATGAACATCAACTAAGGATTAGTTGAATAAAATTTCATAACTAAATACTAAGGTCATGCTTTAGGGATATGCTAAAAGCATAAATATTGAATAATTATAATGTACTTTGCTTGAACAATATTAAGCCAATGTTATTTAAAATTGAGTACTAAGCATGCATAACAAATAGTAAATTGAATGATAAAACTTGTTCAACATTAGTATATTAGAATATATAAACTTGCATGCTGAATAACAAGTTAAAGACAAGAATACCTTGTTCAATATAAAAATAAGATTTAGACAACTTGCATCTGAAAGTATTATGCATACAAGCCAATCATGTATGATGATAAAGCATATACAGTGTAATCAATCTTATTTATTTATTAATAAAAGAATTATTTATTAAAGGCATTTATTATCTACATGGTGCTGTTTTAATAATATGTGGTAAACCCATAGTTTTAAGCAATGCTTTTAGAATCATGATGAGATCATGCTAATGAGATCTAAATTCTTAGATAGCTTAAAACTAAAATGTTCCCAATCAATGGATTACTAAAAAGGGGATTAGTGAATCAGGATAGATTGGTACGTACGTTGCTTGCTCATTGGATGAGGATGATTGATCTCATGATCATTTGTGTGGAGACACTAAAGCAAGTATGTAGGTGCTTATTAGAGAATAAGTTCACTGAACGTGACTCGCTAAGGAATACCTAATGGAGTTTTACATGTCTGTCAATAGGAATTCCTGTAGTGATAGTAGTACAAATGATCCTTAGACTTGAGATCGTCATAGTATCTTATATATAATTAATTACACTTTGACTTATTCCTTAAGACTCTTAGAATATATCAAAGGGTATGCTTGGGTGTAATAAGTTATATATGAAGATAATGAATGATCAATAAAGAATCTACCACTTCTAGTAAAAGAAGAGAAATGTCCTATGTGATTCGATAAATGACAACCCAGGAATCCTTGGCCAAGGTGGAATGAAATTAGAAAGCAGTTTCTAATTTGCATTCATTAGGAGTTGTGCATTTAGAAATCGAAATACATATAATTAAATAAAATAAGACTTGACAGTAATTCCATGTCTTATATTTAATTGGGACATTGTATGGTGGAAAGATTGAATTGTACGGTAACTATTTACTCAAAGGTTCTTTTATGATTAATGTTGAAATCTATATTATCTGGAAAGTCGTTGATCGCTAGGGAGGCTTATCCCTATTGTAGAATAAATATTATTTATTTAAATAAATTATTCGTTTAATTTATTTATTTAAATGAGATTAGAATTGTTCTAATTGATTTATTCACAACCGGTTTAATATGGAGAACCTAAAGGGTCACACCATAAAAGGAAGAATAATTATTTAAGAAGTTAATGGCATAATCGTAATAATATATTAAGTATATTTAATTTAATCTATGGTGATAGAATAAATTAAATAACTTAATATTTATTGTTTAATATTTTAGAAATATTAAATATAAATTAATAAGAGGAGTCTTATTAATATTATTACAATTATTATTATTTTAATTTCTAAAAGAGTTTAGGAATTAATTTAATATAAGTACTCTCATTTATTCCTAATAGGATTAGGAGGGAAAATTAGTTAAAGGAGTTTAATTAATTATCCGTAATAGGATTAGGGAGCCCATTTAATTAAAATAGTTTAATTAAATAAAAATACCTTATTTTAATTAAAATAGGGTTACCTGATATCTTTATAAGAGGAGTCTTATATCAGATATCAAATATACGTAATTCCATGAGTTGGAGAGTACGCCTCCTTTTCTATACAGATAGGAAAAACTAGGGTTTGAGCCAATACCCCTTCTTCTTGAAAATTCTTCTTCCTTGGTGGATCACCTCTAGAGGCCATACACTTGGGTGGCTTACATTGATCAAAGGAAGGAATCTACCCGGAGATTCAAGGAGATCGCGGACAAGTAGGAGGTGAACTCGTACCTGAGGAAGCTCGTTTCTACAAGGGTATGATTTCATAATTTCTTATTCTTCGATTAATTAATAATATCCATAAAGAATGATCCGGGTAATTGGTTTGTGAATTTTTTTTTAAAATCTGATTTTATTACGCTTCCGCTATTTTGCAATTTGATTGCTACTTTGATTTTCACAAATCCCAACAGCATCATCAGAAACAAATTAGATATAAGAACTTGCTCAATCGTAAGAATAAAATTACACAATGTAATAATAATAGAACTAGCTCAACGAAATAATAGATTTAGAGAACTTGCCTTGCTTGTAGGGTAAACCGTAATAACTCAAATCACAATACCCTATATATATATGTCATCATGACATAATTAGTCACTACCACATTTTATACATAACTAAATACATTCATCATGTAAGATTTGATTTTTAATCACACAATCAAATTTCATTAGTAATAAAACTAGTTAATCGTTAATAACATGTTCATTCTTGGTATAGAAATACTAAAACCATAATTTAACAGTCCTACTATTAACACATAACAACTTTTTCAGACTTTGTGTAAATAAATCACACTATCTGACCATTCTGCTAACTCGCGCTGCGGCGCCGCGATTTATACTGTGGGTCGGTGCTGCGGCGTGGCGCTGGGGCTGCGACGCAAGAACTGTACTACGAGACCGCATTGCGGCGCCGAATTGCAGTCCTCGATGACCAACTTCGGAAATTCACATGAACAAAGCCCATTTTGGCCTACAAGCTACTTTCTAACAACCTAATTAACATGTAAGTCATATAGAGACTTCCTATAAACATAATTCAAAGACTCTTCACATGATTCTACCCATAAAACAACATAAACATCGAATTTAAAACATCCAATTTCACTATTTTTGATAAAACCTCACTTTTTGACATTTTTAGAAAAAATCATCACTGTAGCTTTGTTTTTCAATCAAAACAATTAATTCAAACTACTTTGTTTTAGTTTATTCGGCTACTTTTGAAATCATAGTCAATATATATATATATATATATATATATATATATATATATATATTAAATAACTAATTAAACCTTAATTTTACTTTTAAACTAAGTCATATTCATATATATTCATATAAACTCACTGTAATATGGTTTTCTTCACAAATTACATATATACATGAATTAATTCATCTATAAACTTATGAACATAGTTTTATAACAAATAATTTATCATATAAAGCCATATACAACAAATAATTTGTCCTTCACAAAGATTTTACAGAGAATTTTGGAAGAGAAGACAACTATAACTTTTGAAAAATAAAAGAGTTTAGATGATACCTTAGTTTTAAAAGATGATAACTTTTCCTTTGCTCAACAATCTTTGTTTTCCCCAATTCTTCTCTCAAAGCTTCTCTAGAATTCTCTCTTATTTTTCTCTGTAAGTTTTCTTCTTCTCTTCTTTTTCTTCTTCTAAGTCTTTCTTCCTAACTCTAACTTATGTACTAACAAAATATAACGTATAGATAGTAATATAAATTAGTTATATAATATAATTATAACTTTAACTGACATTAGTTATAATTTTATTTGAAAATCAAAAGCCATAAGGCTTATTTGGCTAGCTAACTAAAAATAACCCATTAAATCTTACACCTTGTTTGGTAAAACACATTTAAAATAAATACTTAATATGCATTAAGCCTTGTTTGGCAAAATTGAATTAAAATCCTTTAATTTATTTTAATAACTCCTTTATAGCAAGGTTATTTGTCACATTTCTATTTAATTAAATTTTCAATAATCAATTTAATTAATTCTAATAACAATTTATTAAATTACTTTAACATATAAATCAATACCACATAATTAAAATTTTCTTTATAATTATAACTTTATTTAATAAACTAACACATCATTTTAATTATAAATTCAAATTAAAATATAATAATTCATTTAATCATTATAAACTCTCTAATTTAATTATTAAATTAAATTAGTATATTATCTCATAACAATTAATTTTCTTAACTCCATAATTATTTACTTAACAAATAATTAACCAATTAAGTCAAATCAAATTAAATATTTATTCAACACTAACTACATTAATTAAATATTTATATAATTCAATAAATATTTAAAATTACAATTTAAAATTCTGGATTGTTACATATTTGGCGACTCTAAATGGGTGATGTATACCTATTTTGGGGGCATCACACTATGAGAATTACATCGGAGAAGTATCAGATGAACTGCCTCCCATCCAACACCCTTGGTACCATTCCATCAAGGAATATCTGCGAGATGGATCTACGCCCACTGGGGTGAGTCAAGCTGAAAGAAAGTGGATCCATAGAATGGCCATAAAATTCTATCTGAGTGAAGACACACTCTGCAAAAGAGATGCGGGACTAGGCCTTCTAAGATGCCTAGACAAATACCAATCCCCGGAGACTCATGGACGAATTCCATGGTGGAGTATACGTTCCACACTTGAGCGGTCATCTACTTGTCAAGAAGATCATAAGAACATGGCATTACTGGCTCTTTCTCAAAGCTGACTGTGATGATCACGTCAAGAGATGTTATTAATGCCAAATTCTTGGAAATGTTGTCCACACCCCTCCAAGGGAACTCCACAATATGAGTTCACCTTGGACCTTTTCAATGTGGAGAATGGACGTGATCGGGCCAAACGATCCCAAAGCCAGCAATGGTCATCGGTTTATCTTCACCATGATCAACTACTTCACCAGGTGGGTAAAAGAAGCCTCTTTCCCTAGAGTTATGATGAGTGGGATTTATACCCGCGAATCCTTTATTTCTTAAGAAGTTGTTTGTTCTTCGTAAATTATATAGCTTTTATATCATATTGTTATTATTTTTCTTAATCTATGTGTTGTAGGGCTTATCAGGTCTTTTCCAGCTTGCAGGAACAAAAATGTTGATTTTCTAGGTCTTTTCAAGCCAGCGCTACAGTACCTGTAATAGCTTAGTGGGTAGCGATGCATCGCCATAACCCAGCCCAACCTGCTAGAGAGACATGCTGCAGCACAACCTTTTTGCATGTGACCAGTACTGCAGCACCACTAAAAAATCCAATGTTAAAGGACAGAACTGCATCGCCTCTCAATGAAGGAAATACAGCGCTGCAGCGCCTATTAACAGTAGCTCAACCCATTTTGCAGCGCTGAAGCGCCCCTTTTCAAGGCAAATCAAGCGTTGCAGCACCTGGCACAGATTTTTGATAGATTTTTGTTTTTAAATGCTCAACATAATGACCCAATGAACCTATCTTTCATTCTAACTTGCAACCTAGAGGGAGAAAAGATAGAAGAGATAGAAGAGCTTGGAGAAGGAAGGCCATGGCCTTGTGCCATGGTTTTTCAACAAGATTGGAAGTGCTTCAATGGTGGGCTTCTTCTAGAAACCTAGGGGAAGCCATTCCTTTTCTTTCTTCTTCCTCTAGCGGCTAGAACTCATGCTTGAGGATCTAGTACATAAACACTTGTAACACCAATGAAGGCAAGTAATTGAATTAAGTTTTAACTTTTCTTTGATACTTGTATTATCCACAGGAGATTACCTAATATTTGGAATAGTTTGATTTATTTTTTACGAATTAAACTTCTAATTTGTTTTTCTTTTGATTGGTGTCGTACGAATTGATTCTTTATATTTCGTGCTTAATGTTTAATTGCTAAGGAATTGGTAATTAGTTTGGTAATTTATTTGAAATTGGAAAATGGATTGTGGATTTAGATAAAAAAATATAAGGGCGTGTGATTATGTTATGAATAATTTGTGTATTGTCAATTCATAGTGGCCGTCATGATCATAAAGAGAGTTAAGAGATTTGAACAAAGTGATGCACGCCAAGTGTTTGACAAAATGCTTGTGTGTGGATATTGTGTTCTTATCTCTTTATTTATCTATCTATATTTTGTTTTTCTGTTATTTTGATTAATTGTAATTATAATTTAACGTTTTAATCAACTGTTTAAATAAGACTGCGGTGATATAAAGTCGATACTTGGTAAATATTAGTGATAATTCCCAATGGGTTCGACAACTCTCGTATCATTGTATTATCTGTTAGACCGCGTATACTTGCGCGTGTTTATCGATTATGAAATCAACCAACAAGTTTTTGGCTAAAAACTTGTTGGTCAGATTACCGATCACTAAACACGCGCAAGTATACGCGGTCTAACAAGTTATACAGTGATAAGAAGAGTGTCGAACCCACGAGGAATTATCACTAATATTTACCAAATACCGACTTTGTATCGCTTAAGTATTATTCGAACAATAGAATAACAGATGTGTGATTAATCTAGTTATATCTAATTATCAAAGAAGTAAATGGATAATGAATGGTATCAAAGATGCAACAAGCTAAGGTCATAACTTCACCCCACACTATGACGCCCCCAAAATAGGTATACATCACATATTCTGAGTCTCCAAATACATGGTACAGAATACAAATACATTCTTAAATATACAACATGAGCTGTGAGTTTTAATACAAATATTGTCTTCTAGACAGTATTCAAACTCAAAATAAGTCCTCAATACATTTATTAACACACTATTTCGTAGAATGGTGAGGACTACTAATGCTATCATCTGGACCGTCACTCTGTTCCCCGACTAGTCCATGTTACGTTCTCATTTCCTGAAGAGAACAATGAAAGTAAAAGGGTGAGCTCAACTAGCCCAGTAAGAAATATTATGACTGAGATAATGCAAAATAAATTATCGTTAGCCTTCAACAGTGTTAAACTGATACAATATAACAAACATCAAGTTTAACTGCAGTGGAATAAGAAATCCATTAAAAGAGTCAAGTAGAGAAGAAAATCTACTATCTTCTATGATTTAAAAGGTTTTTCATCACTTTTATTGCTGAGACTCAACTTAATAAATAAACCACATCATCCCTGCACTACGGCCAATGATATTCATTAGTATCACAACCACAAATTATCCATGCACTACGGGCAATGGATATTCGTGTATTCATCAATGATTATGATCATGTCAACAACTGTCCATCAATGCACTACGGGCCAATGAGGACTTTTACCACATCATTTGTAACATTCCGGTTATGATTATACCGAATAATCCCTGGTCATAATCATACCAAGTCCATCTATGCACTACAGGCCACAGATAACTTTCAACATAATATAAACATGAGGATGATGACAATGATATAAGAATTTAATAAAAACAAGTTCAAGAATAAATTTATCCAGGAACCAATAACGCCCAAATTGTCAGCATGATACTTTTTTGTGAACTAAAATTCAAGAATGCTCAGAAGAATATTTCAATGAAATGATACTAGATGAAGCGCAAATATCAAATATATTCCACTAATTTCATGGAGTATAAAAGCCAAAACTTTAACCAACTTAGTATAATAACGAATGAAATAAAAAAGAACTCACCAAGCATGCGATAGCCCGCACAGCCAGATTATTCCAACAGAATAATAAATAATAGAATAACAATAGAATTCACCTGGCATGCGATAGACCGCATAGACAGGTTATTCCAACAGAATAATAAAGAATGGAATAACAGAAGAATTTCACCCGGCATGCGATAGACCGCACAGACAGGTTATTTCAACAGAATAATAAAGAATGGAATAACAATAAAATTCACCAGGCATGCGATAGACTGCACAGACAGGTTATTCCAACAGAATAATAAATAATGGAACCAAGTCATGTGTAAAGCACATACATGATGTTCTAACAGAATGATAAATAATGGAACCAGGTCATGCGTAAAGCACAGACATAATGTTCCAACAGAATGATAAATAATTGGAACCAGGTCATGCGTAAAGCACAGACATGATGTTTCAACAGAATGATAAATAATGGAACCAGGTCATTCGTAAAGCACAGACAGGATGTTCCAACAGAATGATAAATAATGGAACCAGGTCATGCGTAAAACACATACATGATGTTCCAACAGAATGATAAAGAATTGAATATTAGAAGAATTTCACCATGTATGCAATACTTCGCATAGACAGGTTATTCCAATATAATAAAAAAGAATGGAATAATAGAAGAATTTTACCAAGTATAGGGTAGTCCGCGTATACAGGTTATTCCAACAGAATAATAAAGAATGGAATAATAGAAGTTCTCTTCATGAATACAAAAGAAATAATACCCTTTACCTTAGAAGAAACTGGATATAGGAGTAGTGAAGTAGCAAAATATTTTTATTCTTTCTCTCTATAGTTTCTCTCTCTAGAGTTTCAGTGAATTCATAAGAAATAATAAAGGAATGAGCTTCTATTTATAGGAGAATGGACTGAATAGTAACTAATTTATGAACGGTCCAGATTGATTTACTTTTAAACGAACGGTCCATATTAATTTACTATGCAGTATTAATAAAATATTCTAATAAAACAAAATCTTTTAAATAAAATATAATATATTCTATATATAATCTAATAAAATGAATAACTTTATAAAAGTATTCTGTTTTATAAAAAATATTTTACTATGCAAACACTATGCAGACACTATGCATAATAGAATATTATATATTCTATTTATAGTCTAATAAAACGAATAACTTTATAAAAGTATTCTGTTTTATATAAAAAGATTTTACTATACAAACATTATGCAGATACTATGCAAACACTATGCATAATAGAATATTATATATTCTATTTATAGTCTAATAAAATGAATAACTTTATAAAAGTATTTTGTTTTATATAAAAAGTTTTCTGTTTTATTACATTTATAATAATAATAAAACAAAACTTATCACCTTTATTATAATTCACAATATTAATCGATCAGGTCGTTCCCAGGAAGGAGGGGACTTTCTAATAAGGATTTCTTCCTATTGGCGCGCAATTAGGTGACAAAACCTCTCATTGGCAGAACTTCTAGACATCGTTAATATTACAAATAATAATATTAATAACTTCGTCGTCTCAATTATTGATTTAATAATATATAAAATATTGACAATAATTGAATCAAATAACGTGAGATACTATGCAACAATTAATATAGCAATAATTGAACAAAACTAAGTGACTTCTCACGTAAGCATCAATAATCAAAACTATGTGCTACTATGCAACCACGCGTATTACTGTACATTTAACACTGGATGTTTCAACAGTTGATAGTAAAACTTCCGCCGTTTATTTTTATAAAATATTTTTGTCGTTTTCTCAATCCGACAATAATTTTGTTGCGGGGTCGACAAATGATTGTGCCGTTGTACGAATATTCCCTGTTAAAACGAATATTCCCCGACCAATTGAAGATTATTTAACAACTTGCGTATTTTGCAAAATTTATAAATATTACCCACAACTATAAAATTATATCAAATTCATTCCATAATATTCAAAAAAAAATATTTCAAAAAATTTAAATTTTTATTCATAAAATTTGGGGTCTCACAATCTCCACTCCTTATGAAATTTTGCCCTCGAAATTTATGTACGTACCTGGTATGCCGAAGAGATTAGGATACCTTGACTTCATTTCAGATTCTATCTCTTGAGGTATAACCTTTGAGTGTTGAATACGATCCTTCTTATCCAAGATTTTAACATGTATCTACTCATACGTTAAATTTTCTGCTATATCGTCTAGTTCTAATTTAATAATGTGGTTCGGGTCGTCCATATATTTACGTAACATTGATACGTTAAAAACTTTATGAACACGCGACATACTTGGCGGTAAAACGAGTCTATAAGCTACAGTTCCTACTCGATCAAGGATTTCAAATGGGCCAATAAAATCGAGGGTTGAGGTTTCCTCTCTTCATTGATTCTTACTTCTAGAATAACACCCTCTTGAACCTTCTTCTTCATATTCACCAGTTCTAAGTATGTAACTTGAGCGGCTTTAACTTTATTGATTAAAGTCGATTCTAATCTTATATTTGTTATCTTCACGTGGTTCCCTAGAGTCTTTAACTCTATCTTCATCATTTTTAAGTTATACAAAATGGGTTTTTGTGTTAACAACATCACACTCATAAACGCATACGATCTTCTACTCAACGCGTCAGCTACAACGTTCGATCTTCCACGATGATATTGAATGGTATAATCATAATCTTCAACAGCTTGAACCAACTTCTTTAGCGCATTATACATTCATTTTGGTTGAAGAAATATTTAAGGGTTTTTGAAATGGGGTTTTGTACTAGGGTCAATATAAAATTTGATTTCACGCTCTGTGGTAGGCCAAGAAGTCTTCAAGAATACGTTAAGAAATTTATTAACAATAGAAATATCATTCAAGACTGTGACCCTCATCCAAGACTTGGATAACACGTCACATTGATATCTATCAACTTGACACCGTTATTCACGACGTCCCCTACGAATATTCTGACTTCGGTGTATCCCAAGACTTGGAAGTCACCAGCGAAAGGCTCAAGGCTCTTTACTTATGGCTTGATATTACAATGATTGACTTTAGTGGTTTGTTTTGTTGAATTCACATAACATGTTGGTTAGGAATATGAAAGCTAACAACCTTATGAAAATAATCTATTTTAGCATGATGAGTAGTTAACCAATTAATCCCTAAAATCACATCAAATGCAAGTATTTTCAAAGAATTAGGATCGACAGGTAACGTGAAAGTTTCGATTTGAATCAACAAGATTAATAAACAGTGGAGGTAACGAAGGTTTCTACTAACGAAGTTTCAACTAATAAGTCAAAGTCTAACTTCTCTGGGGTCAAATTTAAACATTGAGTGCAAGCAAGAGAGATAAAAGAATGGGTAGAACCAGTATCTAATAAGGTATAGATTTCTCAAGAATTTATGATTAACTTACCCGTGACAACTTTGTTTGAGTTCCTCAAAAAACGCTCTCACTTAAACTACCGGCTTTGACTTGTCTGAGACATCCTTTGGCATCATTATCCTAGCTGGACTTGACTTCACTACACAATAAAATCGAGCTAGGTGACCTTCTTTTCTACAATTATAATATGCTTTGGACTACATCACGCAGTTTGGACCGAAATGTCCCTCCCCTCCGCATTTGAAGCATACAATTGGTGGTCGTTCTCATTCCTTGAAAACGGGTGTTGGTGCTGCTGTCTTTCCATTGTTGTTGAACCTTCTCTTCTTGAAATTTCAACTCCTATTATCTTGGCCATGATTACCACCGAAGTGGTTACCATTCTTGGCATGATAATTTCCCCCAAGATGGTTATCATTGTTCCGATGGCTGTTGCCACCGGTATGATTATTATCGTGTTGCTGGTCATTACCTTTTGGTTGTACTGACTCATTTTCACGCTCCAGTAACTGAGCCCTATTCACAATATCTGGATATAAACAAAATTTGTGAGAAACAAGGTATTGACGTATATCGGGTTTCAAACCTCTTAGAAACATTCGCGTCATTCGCTCCTCATTATCAACCAAATGGGATGCAAACCGGGATAACTCCATAAATTTAGCCTCGTATTGCGACACGGTCATATTTTTTGCTCCAACTTGATAAACTGCACCTCCTTCATGTGACGAATACTTTCGGGAAAGTACTTCTTGTTGAACAGCTCTTGAAACTTCTCCCAAGATATCTTGAGTGCATCAGGCTGGGTACGTTTTATAGATTCCCACCAGTAATCTACCTCTTCACGCAACATAAAGGTGGCAAAGGGAACCTTTTGCTCCTCGGAGCATCCCAAGACATCAAATATCACGGTGATCTGCTTTAACCACGTCTTCGCCTTAAGTGGATCTGGTTTTCCCAAAAACTCCGGTGGTCCCAGCTCCTTGAACTGCTTAGCGATGACCGGCCGTGGGTTGCCATTATTTCCACCAATATTTTGAACAAGAGTCACTCTTACCTGATGTTGCATGAATTGCATAAAGCCTTTGAACATCCCATCGTTCATCATCTGATCTGTGTTATTATTTACTTGAGGATTATTGTCTTCCTGTTGCATATTATCCTAGGTATTGATCGTTGGTGACTCAATGATCTCATGTGCATCATTGCTGATCTCAACATTTTCAGATGCCATTTTCAAACAATGTCGCAAAATAAGGGTTAATTAATATATCACATATTATCCATATAGTCTGACCGACACATTAAATACCAAATAAACTTAGGTAGGTAAAACTAGCGTAGGAATTCCCCGTCTCTCCCCTCCTAGTTCTTGTCTCATATCTCAACCAGGGATCATATCCCTAAGCTTTGATACAAACTGTGACGCCCCCAAAATAGGTATACATCACCTATTCCGAGTCGCCAAATACATGGTACATAATACAAATACAATCTTAAATATACAACACGAGCTATGAGTTTTAATACAAATATTATCTTCTAGATAGTATTCAAACTCAAAATAAGTCGTCAATACATTTATTAACACACTATTTCATAGAATAGTGAGGACTACTAATGCTATCATCTGTGTAATACCCGAAAAAAAATAATATAATATTAAGTAATAAAAAAATTATTTTTGTTTGAAAACATATTAATTGGACTTTGTCCATTATTTTGGGTCAAAATAACTATTTAATTTGCGTGGGCTAATAAATATTAATAAGAGATGGGTAAATTAATTTAGTACAAATTGGGTCTTAAAATTTAATTGGGTTTAATTTATTTGGGTAATATTAAAATGCAATTTAAATTAGGAGAGTTAATAAATTAATAAATAACTAAACCTAATCTTCCTCACCTATTTTGTACAAATTGGTGGAGAGAAAACGAAAGAGGTCGGTGGCTGCGCTGGAAAAGGAGGAAGAAAATTCGCAATTTTATTTAACATCAGGCAAGTTTTTCTTTTTGTTTATAATTCAAGGTAATGCATATTCTGTTATAGGGAATCATATAATCGGTAAATAGTAGAATTATAGGAGGGTACGACTGATTTGACTGGATATATACATATTTATAAGTTTCTCAAATTACTTGTTTCAGTTGTTGACTAAACTTTGCTGTTAAAAAAAAAAAAAAGAGAAAAGAAAATTTCGTTATCATGATGAAAGCTAAGTTGCTGGATATATACATATATGTCATGTTTGATTTCATGCGGTTTGCAGGATTGATTTCATTATATATATATATATATATATATATATATATATATATATATATATATATATATATATATATATATATATATATATATATATATAGATATTACATTTTAATAGGTTATTAGCCATGAAGTTTATAATCAGAATTTGTAAATTTAAATTGAAGTTGTATATATTAAATTTAAATTTATTTGTTTTGTCGACATAGTTATAAAAGTTTTTAATAATTTTTTTTAATAGTATTATGTTATTAACGATTGAATTGTAATAAAATCTTATTAAATTTTTTTTAATTGAACGAAGAGAATTTAAAGAGTTATTTTTGGAATATAAATTTTGGAGTATTAATAATTGATAAAAGGCGAGGATTAAAGGCATATTAAATAGATTATGAATTATTTTGGGAATTATTAGTTTGGATTATTTTAATTCGAGGTGAATATGTTTAGGTTGGGAATGACGTTTCATATTTAATATCGTTGGCATTTGAGGATAAGATTTCGTGGAGTGTGCTATAAATGATTTGGAAGTGTCAGGTACGGATTTCGTACTCTTTCAGCGATACTTTTGTTACATTTGATTTATTCATTTTATTTCTTGTTTCAAATTCTATTATTATTTCACATAATTGTTTCTTGTGAAATTCATATAATTGTTTCATTTTGGAGTTGACACATTGGACTCGTAATTGTACTCTTTGAATTAGGATATCATGTTCAGTATTTATTTTTGATAATTGTAGAGCGGTATACGTTGTTACCTTATTTTGAGACCTTGTGACCATAATTTGATTTGGTTCAACATGTACATATAGAACCCCTTTTGTTGGTATTATGTCGCATGTGTTGTGACATGGTATTTTGTTAGAATATACTGTAGGGTATACCTGAGCTATAACCACCTGTGGGGGTACCACAGGCATGTCGTCTTGGCACGAGAGACATGACACTTTCCGTGGCGGTGTGATTAGTCCACGACGTCTCCATTTTGGGCTCCGGAGTAAATGGGCCATTTGGTGTTTTGTTGTGGGAGGCGTATGGGTTAACCCTAGATTTCTGTTCTGCGGATTGGTGATGTTGTGCCAAACACACCTATCCGATTTGCATACATTGGATTCGCAGTCCAATGTGTGATTTGCCTGTGTGGCATTATTTTGATGTGCCTGTGTGGCATTGTTTTGACTTGCCTGTGTGGCATCATTTGACTTGCCTGTGTGGCATTGTTTTGACTTGTCTGTGTGACAAGATATATTTCTGAGCTCATTCGGTATGAAATAACTCCAGCCGTTTGTTTCAGCCTATTATTTTATTGGATTAGTTTTGTTGGTTTTTGTTCAGTTCAAGTCATTGAGTTAGTTACTTCAGTTCGCTATTTCTTTATTCTTTTATTGGTTTCGTCAATTATGTTGATTCATATATATTCCATTCATATCCTTGGATATTATATTTCCGTTCGTACTTTCACTTGAGGCTTGTTCAGTAATTTATCTCAACTGTTTTCGTATATCTGATGTATATCTTTTGTATATCTGTATCCGTACTGGGCAATTGGCTCATGCTGTGTTTTTCTTCCGGCAGGTTTGCAGGGGTGATTCAGGGCTAGTGTGATGAGAGTTTTGCCTTTGACCAGTTAGGTTGATTCAAATTTTAAGTTTTGATTATTTTGACTCTAGTTGTAGAATTATAATTAGTACTTTATTGGTGGATATCATTATTACATATGTTGAAGTTATTAGTGCTCAGTTTACTATTTTGAGGTTTGTTGTGCTTTGTGCGTGACCTCCCTTTCCTTTTCGGGAAGGGGGTGTTACAATCTGGACCGTCACTCGGTTCCCCGACTAGTCCCTGCTATGTTCTCATTTCCTGAAGAGAACAATGAAAGTAAAAGTGTGAGCTCAACTAGCCCAGTAAGAAATATTATGACAAAGATAATGCAGAATAAATTATCGTTAGCCTTCAACAGTGTTAAACTGATACAATATAACAAACATCAAGTTTAACTGCAGTGGAATAAGACATCCATTAAAAGAGTCAAGTAGAGAAGAAAATCTACTATCTTCTATGATTTAAAAGGTTTTTCATCACTTTTATTATTGAGACTCAGCTGAATAAATAAACCACATCATCCCTGCACTATGACCAAGGATATTCATTAGTATCACAACCACAAATTATCCATGCAGTATGGGCCAAGGATATTAGTGTATTCATCAATGGTCATGATCATGCGAATAACTGTCCATCAATGCACTACGGGCCAATGAGGACTTTTACCACATCATTTGTAACATTACGGTTATGATTATACCGAATAATCCCTGGCCATAATCATACCAAGTCCATCTATGCACTACATGCCACAGATGACTTTCAACATAATATAAACATGAGGATGATGACAATGATATAAGAATTTAATAAAACAAGTTCAAGAATTAATTTATCTAGGAACCAATAACGTCCAAATTGACAACATGATAATTCTTTGTGGAGTAAAATTCAAGAATGCTCAGAAGAATATTTCCATGAAAAGATACTGGATAAAGCGCAAATATCAAAGATATTCCACTAATTTCATGGAGTATAAAAGCTAAAACTTTAACCAACTGAGTATAATAATGAATGGAATAACAAAAGAATTCACCAAGCATGCGATAGACCGCACAGATAGGTTATTCTAACAGAATAATAAATAATAGAATAACAATATAATTCACCAGGCATGCAATAGACCGCACAGACATGTTATTCCAACAGAATAATAAACAATGCAATAACAGAAGAATTTCACCTGTCTTACGATAGACCGCACAGACAGGATGTTCCAACATAATGATAAATAAAGGAACCAGGTCATGCGTAAAGAACAGACATGATGTTCCAACTGAATGATAAAGAATGGAATAATAGAAGAATTTCACTCTGTATGCAGCACTTCGCATAGACAGGTTATTCCAACATAATAATAAAGAATGGAATAACAGATGAATTTCACCAAGTATAGAGTAGTCCGCATATACAGGTTATTCCAACAGAATAATAAAGAATGGAATAACAAAAGTTCTCTTCATGAATACAAAAAAAATAATACCCCTTACCTTAGAAAAACTGGATATATGAATAGTGAAGTAGCAGAATACTTTTCTTATTTCTCTCTATAGTTTCTCTCTCTAGAGTTTCAGTGAATTCGTAAGAAATAATGAAGGAATGAGCTTCTATTTATAGGAGAATGGACTGAATAGTAATTAATTCATGAATAGTCCAGATTGATTTACTTTTAAACGGACGGTCCATATTAATTTACTATGCAGTATTAATAAAATATTCTAATAAAACAAAATTTTTTAAATAAAAGATAATATATTCTATTTATAATTTAATAAAATGAATAACTTTATAAAAGTATTATGTTTTATATAAAAAGATTTTACTATGCAAATATTATGCAGGCACTATGCAAACACTATGCATAATAGAATATTATATATTCTATTTATAGTCTAATAAAACGAATAACTTTATAAAAGTAATCTATTTTATATAAAAAAAAGTTTACTATGCAAATACTATGCATAATAGAATATTATATATTCTATTTATAGTCTAATAAAATAAATAACTTTATAAAAGTATTCTATTTTATAATAAAAAGTCTTCTATTTTATTACATTTATAATAATAATAAAACAAAACTTATCACCTTTATTATAATTCACAATATTAATCGACCAGGTCGTTCCTAAAAAAGAGGGGGCTTTCCAATAAAGATTTCTTCCTATTGGCGCGTAATTAGGTGACCAAACCTCTCTTTGGCATAACTTCTAGACATCGTTAATATTGTAAATAATAATATTAATAACTTCGTCGTCTCAATTATTGATTTAATAATATATAAAATATTGACAATAATTTAATCAAATAACGTGAGATACTATGCAACAATTACTATAGCAATAATTAAACAAAACTGAGTGACTTCTCATGTAAGCATCAATAATCAAAACCGTGTGCTACTATAGAACCACGCGTAGTACTGTACGTTTAACACCGGGTGTTTCAACAGTTAACGATAAAACTTCCGCCGTTTATTTTCATAAATTTTTTTGTCGTTTTCTCAATCCGACAATAATTCTTTTGCGGGGTCGACCAATGATTGTGTCGTTGTACGAATATTCCCTATTAAAACGAATATTCCCTGACCAATCAAATATTATATAACAACTTGCATATTTTGCAAAATTTATAAATATTACCCACAACTATAACATTATATCAAATTCATTCCATAATATTCAAAAAAAATATTTCTAGAAATTTAAATATTTATTTATAAAATTTGGGGTCTCACATACACTGGCATTTTGTCAAAAACTTGGTGTGTTATGCTTTATTAAACTTCCTAACCTACTATCTTTACAGTTTGTCGACTGAGAACACACAAGTGCTCATACACCTCTTTCGAGGTATGTACAAACCTATCCTCTCTATGTCCACCCAATAGGGAATAGAACAGAAAAGAACACCCAAGCTAGGAAATAATCCTACACATGTCTATGCGACTTAACCATAACAAAGATTTAAAGCATAATTCTCAATTAGGTCACACATAGTGCACAAATATATGTCTATTCTATACACAAATTATGCAGTCGAATCAAGTCGACAACTAATAATCACATGCCAATATATTAAGGTGTAAATCTGCAATCCCTCATTCAATTTCATATAGATGACCAAAATCATCACTAATTTCTTAGAAAGAATCATTAAGCATGAATATATTGATCCAAACCATATGGTGCCAACCATAGAGATAAGATATTTAATTCAAATTAACAAAGGAAACAAATGGATAAGAATAAACTATGTCAAAACTTCTTCAGTCTCTAAGAATTCCAATCCTTTCAAGCTTTCCAATCCATGTTGCTAAGTGCTCTTGAGCTCCATGAAATCCCAAACATCTCACTAATCTATCTAAACTATATGTACAAACATTCCCTACTAGAAAATGGAGAAAAATTATAAAAGAGAGAGAGCAACTAATTCCCAAAGGGGGTAATGAGATATATAACAAGGAGGCTACCCCTCTCCTTATGTATATATATGTCTTTTGCTTTAACTAGGTCAAAACCAGCTCTTTTCTGCCTGGGAACTGGAGGTGGCACTGCAACGCTGAGTCAATAATCATGGTCAGTAAGTAGCGTTGCAGCTCCAGTTTGTAAAGGAACTGGGGCGCTACCGTGCTGTGATGATGTCAATTTTCCCATATTTGCGCTATAGCGCCCATGCCAGGCTTAATACTGGCACTGCAGCACCACATCCTGGAAAAGAGTGACATCATCAATTATTTCAATGTATATGCTTGATTCGAATATAACCTATTGTCCTTATCGTGAGTTTGTTAAGATAAGTATGTTAATCCTTATGATGAGTAGTATCCCTTGAATATAGACATATGAAAGAGAATTTCAGGAAAAGACATATATTATAATAATAACTCGTTAATAAAAGGATTTTGAAGGAAGAATTTGAATTCCGTTGGTAGCTAAATCATGATATAAAATGTTAATTTTGATCTTATTGGATATTATAAAGACGCAAGCAAGAGCAAGTGGAAGAGTATCTAAGATAAATATTTGACTCAATTTTTTGGTGCGAAATACGCATATATATATTTACTACTCGAATATAGGCACGTTGTCCTAAACAGTTTTATACAAAAGAAAATGTTAAACAACACAGTGCTGAAACCATAATTGGTGCAAGCAGACTGTAAGAAAAAGGATCGAAACGCATTACAGTTTAAGACTTGTGATACAGAATCTTTATAAGGGGGAGGATGTAATAATTAAAAATTTTAGAATATATTTTAATTTTAATTTTTAATATGTATTTTTAATTAAATGTGTGAATACAGAGCTATGTTTCACTAAGGAAATTATGAGCCACAACAAGTCAAGTATCATGTTGACAATTTGGATGTTTCCGCTTCATCTAGTATCTTGTTCATGGAAATATTCTTCTGGGCATTCTTAAGTTTTACTCCACAAAGCAATATCATGTTGACAATTTGGATGTTATTGGTTCCTGGATAAATTAATTCTTGAACTTGTTTTATTTAATTCTTATATCATTATTATCATCCTCATGTTTATATTATGTTGAAAGTCATATGTGGCTTGTAGTCCATAGATGGACTTGGTATGATTATGACCAGGGATTATTCGGTATAATCATGACCGTAATGTTACAAATGATGTGGTAAAAGTCCTCATTGGCCCGTAGTGCATTGATGGACAGTTGTTGGCATGATCATGACCATTGATGAATACACGAATATCCTTGGCCCGTAGTGCATAGATAATTTGTGGTTGTGATACTAATGAATATCCTTGGCCGTAGAGCAGGGATGATGTAGTTTATTTATTAAGCTGAGTCACAGCGATAAAAGTGATGAAAAACCTTTTAAATCATAAAAGATAGTAGATTTTATTCTCTACTTGACTCTTTTAATGGATTGCTTGTTCCACTGCAGTTAAAGTTGATGTCTATTATATTTTATCAGTTTAACATTGCTGAAGACTAATGATAATTTATTCTGCATTATCTTAGTCATAATATTTCTTTCTGGGCTAGTTGAGCTCACCCTTTCTTTCACTGTTCTCTATAGGAAATGAGAACGTAGCCAGGACTAGTCGGGGAACGGAGTGACGGTCCAGATGATAGTATTAGTAGTCCTCACTATTCTGTTAAATAGTGGATATTGTCTAGAAGACAATATTTGTATTAAAACTCATAGCTCTCTTGATGTATATTAAAGATTTTATTTGTATTTTATACCATGTATTTGGCGACTCATAATAGGTGATGTATACCTAATTTGGGGGCGTCACAGTTGTTATCAAAGCTTAGGGATATGATCCCTGGCTGAGATGTGAGACAAGAACTAGGAGGGGAGAGACGGGAAATTCCTTCACTAGTATGACCTATCTAAGTTTATTTGGTATTTAATTGGTCGGTCAGAGTATAGGGATAATATGTGATATGTTAATTAACCCTTATTTTGTGGCAGTATTTGAAAATGGCATCCGAGAATGTTGAGAACATCAATGGAGCACAGGAGACCGTTGAGTCTCCACAGATCAATAATCAGGATAATGTGCATCAGGAAGGAAACAATCCTAAGGCAAACAACAACACTGACCAGAAGATGAACCATGGAATGTTCAGAGGCTTTATTTAATTCATGCAACATCAGGCAAGAGCGGCTCCTGTCCAAAATACAGGTGGAAACAATGGCAACTCTCAGACGGTCACCGCTAAGCAGTTCAAGGAACTGGGATCACTAGAGTTTTTTGGAGAGCCAAAACCACTTTATGGCAGAGACGTGGATAAAGCAGATCTACAAGATATTTGATGTCTTGGGATGCTCTGAGGAGCAAAAGGTTCGTTTTGACACCTCCATGTTGCGTGCAGAGGAAGATTACTAGTGGGAATCTGTAAAACGTATTCAACCTGCCGCACTGAAGATGACTTGGGAGAAGTTCTAAGAATTTTTCAACGACAAGTACTTTCCTGAAAGTATTCATCACATAAAAGAGATAGATAATGAGGAGAGAATGACGCGAATATTTCTAAGAGGTTTAAAACCCGAGATACGTCAATATCTTATCTCTCATAAACTGTGTTTGTATTCAGATGTTGTTAATAGGGCTCAGTTATTGGAGCGCGATAATGAGTCAACCCAACCAAAAGAGAGCAGTCGGAAAAATGGTAATACCAGGGATAACAGTCATCGAAGCGATGACAATAAGTGAGGAGGGAATCAACATGCCAGAAATGGTAACCACTTTGGTGGTAATCATGGCTAAAATAATAAGAATGGACATTTCAAGAAGAGGAAACTTAATAATGATGGAAAGACGTCAACACCATCACCCGTGGTTAAGGAAGGAGAACGACCACCTATGATATGCTTCAAATGTGGAGGGGAAGGACACATCAGTCCAAACTACGCGATGTCGTCCAAAGCATGTTATAATTGTGGAAGTAAAAGTCACATAGCCTGATTTTATTGTTCACCGAAGACAAGTTCAGCTAGGATGGAGGCTCCAAAAGATTTCCCAGAAAAGTCAAAGCCAGTAGTGCAAGGGAGAGCGTTTGTCATGACCTCCCAGAAAGCAAGGAACCCAAACAAGTTCATCACGGGTAGGCTTATCATAAACTCTAGCGAAGTATATACCTTATTTGATACCGGGTCTACCCATTCTTTTATTTCTCCTACTTGCACTCAACGTTTAAATTTGACCCCGGAGAAATTAGACTTTGACTTATCTGTTAAAACTCTGTTGGGAGAAACCTTCATTACATCAATTGTTTATAAGTCTTGTTTGGTTCAAATCGGTGACCTCACATTACCTGTCGATCTTATTTCATTGAAAATACTTGCATTTGACGTAATTCTAGGGATTGATTGGTTAACCACTCATCATGCAAAAATTAATTATTTTTGAAAGGTTGTTAGCTTTCATATTCCTAACCAACCTATTATGCAAATTCAAGCAACCAAACCATTAAAATCAATCACTGTCATCTCAAGCCATAAAGCTATTCTTTTATTGAAAAATGGATGTCAAGCTTTCTTAGCTCATGTCACGGATCTAAACAAAAATACGTCAGTTTTTAATGATATTTCTATTGTTAATGAATTTCCTGATGTATTCCCTGAAGAACTTCCTGGCCTACCCCCAGAGCGTGAAATTGAATTTTGTATTAACCTTGAACCCGGTACAAAACCCATTTCCAAAGCCCCATATCAAATGGCTCCTATTGAACTTCAGGAATTAAAGACCCAACTGCAGGAATTGTTAGACATTGGCTTTATTCGTCCTAGTACTTCTCCTTGGGGTGCTCCTGTTCTATTCGTGAAGAAAAAAGATGGGAGTATGCGACTTTGTATTGATTATCGGGAGTTGAATCATGTCACCATCAAAAATAGGTAACCATTGCCACATATTGATGACCTGTTTGACCAGTTGTAAGGCGCCAAATTCTTTTCTAAGATTGATCTTCGTTCTGGATATCACCAATTGAAGATTATAACCGATGACATTCCAAAGACGGCTTTCAGAACTTGGTACGGGCATTATGAATTCCTAGTTATGTCTTTTAGATTGACTAATGCTCCTGCTGCCTTCATGGATATGATGAACCGAGTATTCAAGGAATATTTAGATCACTTTGTGGTCGTCTTTATTGATGACATCCTTATTTATTTCAAAAACCGTGAAGATCATGAGCAACACTTGAGGCTGATACTCCAAAAGCTTCGTGAATATAAGTTTTGCGAAGTTAAAAAAATGTGAGTTCTGGCTTGAGGAAGTAGCATTCCTTGGGCACGTGGTATCAAGTCATGGAATATTTGTTGACCCAGCAAAGATTGAAGTTATTCAAAGATGGGAGCAACCTAAATCAGTGACCGAAGTACGTAGCTTTCTCGGCTTAGCTGGTTATTATCGGAGATTTGCTACTCCCTTAACTCAGCTGACTCAGAAAGATACAAAATTCAGTTAGAGTGAGGAATGCAAGAAGAGTTTTCAAGAACTCAAGAGGAGACTCATCTCAGTACCTGTTCTGACAATACCATCTGGCTTGGAGGGATTTGTTATCTACAGTGATGCTTCGGGCAAAGGGTTAGGATGTGTTCTCATTTAACATGGGAAAGTCGTAGCCTATGCCTCTCGACAACTCAAAGAATATGAGAGGAATTATCCTACTCATGATCTAGAGTTGGCAGCAGTCGTTTTTGTACTACAGATTTGGAGGCATTACTTGTATGAGGAGAAAGTGGAGATCTTTACGGATCATAAAAGCCTCAAATATTTCTTTACTCAAAAGGAACTCAACATGCAACAACGACATTGGCTTGAACTGTTGAAAGATTATGATCATACCATCCAATACCATCTTGGAAAAGCAAACGTGGTAGCTGACGCATTGAATAGAAGATCATATGTGGGTAAGAGTGATATATTGTCAACGCAAAGTGTGAAACCCCAGATTTTATGAATAAAGAATTAATTTTCTCGAAATAATTTTTTTATATTATGGTGTGAATTTGAGATAATATTATAGTTGTGGGTAGTATTTATAAATTTTGCAAAGTATGCAAGTTGTTATATTATATTCGATTGGTCAGGGAATATTCTTTGTGTCGGAAAATATTCGTACCACGGTACAATTATTGGTGGACCCCACAACAGAATTATTGTCGGATTGAGAAAACGACAAAAATATTTTGTTAAAAATAACGGCGGAAGTTTTACCGTTGATACTGTTGAACTACTGGGTAGTAAAAGTACAGTAATACGCGTTGTTCCATAGTAGCACACGGTATTGATTATTGATATTTATGTGAGAAGTCGCTCAGTTTGATTCAATTATTGTCGATTAATAATATGAATAATTATAGCGATGGTGACATTTTATTTTATTCGTATTATTAACGTAATAAAACAGAAACAACTTTTTATATAAAACAGAATACTTTATTAAAGTTATTCTATAAATAGAATATATTATATTTTATTTTGCATAGTGTTGCATAGTATTTTGCATAGTGTTGCATAATGTTTGCATAATAAAAATCTTTTTATATAAATAGAATATATTATATTTTATTTAAAAGAGTTTTCTTTAAATATGGACCGTCAGATTAAAGTAAATCAATCTGGACCGTTCATGAATTAGTTACTATGCATTCTATTATCCTATAAATAGAAGTTCATTCCTTCATTATTTTCTTACGAATTCACTGAACACTAGAGAGAGAAACTATAGAGAGATAGAAGAAAAGCTTTTTGCTACTTAACTTTTCTTTTACTATATCCAGTTTCTGTTACGGTAAGGGGTGTTATTCTTTCTTATTCATGAAGAGAACTGTTGTTATTCTATTTCTTATTATTTTGTTGGAATAACCTGTATACGCGGTTTACCCTATACTTGGTGACATTCTTCAATTATTCTGTTGGAACATCCTGTCTGTGTGTTTTACAACGGACCTGGTTCCGTCTTTATTATTATTCCGTTGGAACATCCTGTCTATGTGTTTTACACCGGACCTAGTTTCGTCTTTATTATTATTCCGTTGGAACATCCTGTCTGTGTGTTTTACACCGGACCTGGTTCCGTCTTTATTATTCTGTTGGAACATCATGTTGGTACAAATTTTGCCTGACCTGGTTCCGTTATTATTATTCTGTTGGAATAACCTGTCTATGCGAAGTACCGCATACATGGTGATTTCTGTAGTTATTCCATTCTTTATTATACTCCATTGGTTAAAGTTTTGATTTCTATACTCCATGAAATTAGTAGAATATCCTTGATATTTGCGCTTCATCCAGTATCTTTTCATGGAAATATTCTTCTGATCATTCTTAAATTTTACTCTACAAAGAAGTATCATGTTGACAATTTGGACATTAGTAGTTCTTGGACAAATTAATTCTTGAACTTGTTTTATTGAATTCTTATATCATTTTCATCATCCTCATGTTTATATTATGTTGAAAGTCATTTGTGGCCTGTAGTGCATAGATGGACTTGGTATGATTATGACCAGGGATTATTCAATGTAATCATTACCGTAATGTTACAAATGATGTGGTAAAAGTCCTCATTGGCCTGTAATGCATTGATGGACAGTTGTTGGCATGATCATGACCATTGATGAATACACAAATGTCCTTGGCCCGTAGTGCATGGAATTTGTGGTCGTGACCCTAATAAATATCTTTGGCCGTAGTGCAGGGATGATGTGGTTTATTTATTAAGCTGAGTCTTAGCGATAAAAGTGATGAAAAACTTTTTAAATCATAAAAGCTAGTAGATTCTATTCTCTACTTGACTCTTTTAATGGATTGTTTGATCCGCTGCTGTTAAACTTGATGTTTTTATATTTTATCAATTTAATACTATTGAAGGCTAACGATAATTTATTCTGCATTATCTTAGTCATAATATTTCTTACTAGGCTAGTTGAGCTCACCCTTCTTTCACTGTTCTCTTCAGGAAATGAGAACATAGCAGGGACTAGTCGGGGAAGGGAGTGACGGTCCAGAAAATAGCATTAGTAGTCCTCACTATTCTGTGAAATAGTGTATTAATATTTGTAATGAGGACTCTTTTTGAGTTTGTATAATCTATAGTAGACAATAATTGTATTCAAACTCATAGTTATGTTTTGTCGTATTGTACACGACAGTTGTATTAGTAAGTTGTATTTGAATTTTGTACCATGTATCTAACGACCCAAGATGGGTGATGTATACCTAATTTTGGGGGCGTCACAGTTGGTATCAAAGCTTAGGGATATGATCCCTAGCTAAGATGTGATACTAGAACTAGGAGGGGAGAGACGGGGAATTCCTTAGCTAATATGACCTACTTAAATTTATTTTGTATTTAATTGGTCGGTCAAAGTATAGGGATAATATGTGATATGTTAATTAACCCTTGTTTTGTGGCAGTGTTTGAAAATGGCATTCGAGAATGTTGAGATTATCAATGGAGCACAGGAGACCGTTGAGTCTCCACAGATCAATAATCAGGATAATGTGCAACTAGAGGACAATACTCCTCATAAAAATAATAACACCGATGAAATGGTGAATGATGGGATGGTCAGAGGCTTTATGCAATTCATGCAACAACAGGCTAAGGCAGCTCCTGTCCAAAATGCAGGTAGAAATAATGATAACTCTCGGACGGTCACCGCTAAGCAGTTTAAAAAGCAATTCATGCAACAACGGGAGAAGGCGGCTCCTATTCATAATGCAGGAGGAAACAATGGCAACCTATGGTTGGTCACCGCTAAGCAATTCAAGGAGCTGGGACCACCAGAGTTTTTGGGAAAGCCAGAACCACTTAAGGCGGAGACGTGGTTAAAGCAGATCACCAAGATATTTGATGTCTTGGGATGCTCCGAGGAGCAAAAGGTTCCCTTTGCCACATTTATGTTGCGTGAAGAGGCAGATTACTGGTGGGAATCGGTAAAACGTACTCAACCTGCCATACTGAAGATGTCTTGGGAGAAGTTCCAAGAGCTGTTCAACGACAAATACTTTCCCGAAAGTATTCATCACAAGAAGGAGGTGGAGTTTATCAAATTGGAGCAAAACAATATGACCGTGTCGCAATACGAGGCAAAATTTGCGGAGTTATCCAGTTCGCGTCCCACTTGGTGGATAATAAAGAGAGAATGGCGTGATTATTTTTAAGAGGTTTGAAGCCGGAGATACGTCAACATCTTATTTCTCATAAACTGTGTTTGTATTCAGATGTTGTAAATAGGGCTCAGTTGGTGGAGCGCGATAACGAGTCAACCAAACCAAAAGAGAGCAGCCGGCAAAATGATAATACCAGTGATAACAGTCATCAAAGCGGTGATAATAAGCATGGAGGGAATCAACATGTCAGAAATGGAAACACTTCGGTAATAATCAAGGCCAAAATAATAAGAATAGACATTTCAAGAAGAGAAGGTTCAACAATGACGTAAAGACGTCGGTACCAGCACCCGTTTTAAAGGAAGAAGAACGACCACCGGTCATATGTTTCAAATACGGACATGAGGGACACATCCGTCTAAACTATACGCAGCAGTCCAAAGCATGTTTTAATTGCGGAAGAGAAGGTCACCTAGCTCGATTTTGTCGTATGATGAAGTCAATTCCAGCTGGGATAATGATGCCAAAGGATGTCCCAGACAAGCCAAAGCCGATAGTTTAAGAGAGAGCGTTTTTTTTTTCTCGTGACGAGGAACCTGAATAAAATTATCACGGGTAAATTAATCATAAGCTCTTACGAAGTCTATACCGTGTTAGATACAGGTTCTACTCACTCTTTTATTTCACCTAGTTGTGTTCAATGTTTGTACTTAACTCCGGAGAAGTTAAACTTTGATTTATCTATTGAAACTCCATTGGAAGAAACCTTCGTTACCTCCACTGTTTATAAATCTTATTTGATTCAAATCGACACTTTCACGTTACGTGTTGATCTTGTCTCTTTGAAAATACTTGCCTTTGATGCGATTTTAGGAAATGATTGGTTAACTACTCATCATGTTTTTCGTAAGGTTGTTAGATTTCATATTCCTAACCAACCTATTATGCGAATTCAATCAACCAAATCACTAAATTCAATCATTGTCATATCAAGCCATAAGTAAAGAGCCCTGATCCTTTTGTTGATGACTTCCTTGTGTGGAATGCACCGAAGCCAGACTTTCTGTAGGCGTCGTCGTGAATGACGATAACAAGTTGATAGGTATCATTGTGAGGTGCTATCTAGGTTAAGGGATAGAAGTCACAGTTGGTATCAATGTGACGTACTATCCAAGTCTTGGATGTGAGTAACAGTTTTGCAAAGTATACAAGTTGTTATATTATATTCGATTGTTCAGGAAATATTCTTTGTGTCGGAAAATATTCGTACGACGGTACAATTATTGGTGGACCCCACAACGGAATTATTGTCGGATTGAGAAAACGACAAAAATATTTTATTAAAAATAACGGCGGAAGTTTTACCGTTGATACTGTTGAACTACTGGGTAGTAAAAGTACAGTAATACGCGTTGTTACATAGTAGCACACGGTATTGATTATTGATATTTATGTGAGAAGTCGCTCAGTTTGATTCAATTATTGTCGATTAATAATATGAATTATTATAGCGATGATGACGTTTTATTTTATTCGTATTATTAACGTAATAAAATAGAAACATCTTTTTATATAAAACAGAATACTTTATTAAAGTTATTCTATAAATAGAATATATTATATTTTATTTTGCATAGTGTTGCATAGTGTTTTGCATAGTGTTGCATAGTATTTGCATAGTAAAAATCTTTTTATATAAATAGAATATATTATATTTTATTTAAAAGATTTTTCTTTAAATATGGACCGTCAGATTAAAGTAAATCAATCTGGACCATTCATGGATTAGTTACTATGCATTTCATTATCCTATAAATAGAAGCTCATTCCTTCATTATTTTCTTACGAATTCACTGAACTCTAGAGAGAGAAACTATAGAGAGATAGAAGAAAAGCTTTTTGCTACTTAACTTTTCTTTTCCTATATCCAGTTTCTGTTACGGTAAGGGGTGTTATTCTTTCTTATTCATGAAGAGAACTGTTGTTATTCCATTTCTTATTATTCTGTTGGAATAAATTGTATACGCGGTCTACCCTATACTTGGTGACATTCTTCTATTATTCTGTTGGAACATCCTGTCTGTGTGTTTTACACCGGACCTGGTTCCGTCTTTATTATTATTCCGTTGGAACATCCTGTCTGTGTGTTTTACACCGGACCTGGTTCCGTCTTTATTATTATTCAGTTGGAACATCATGTCTTTGTGTTTTACACTGGACCTAGTTCCGTCTTTATTATTCTGTTGGAACATCCTGTCGGTGCAAATTTTGCCTGACCTTGTTCCGTTATTATTATTCTGTTGGAATAACCTGTCTATGCGAAGTACCGCATGCATAGTGATTTCTGTTGTTATTCCATTCTTTATTATACTCAGTTGGTTAATGTTTTGACTTCTATACTCCATGAAATTAGTAGAATATCCTTGATATTTGCGCTTCATCCAGTATCTTTTCATGGAAATATTCTTCTAATCATTCTTAAATTTTACTCTATAAAGCAGTATCATGTTGACAATTTGGACATTAGTAGTTCTTGGACAAAATAATTCTTGAACTTGTTTTATTAAATTCTTATATCATTGTCATCATCCTCATGTTTATATTAAGTTGAAAGTTATCTGTGCCTGTAGTGCATAGATGGACTTGGAATGATTATGACCAGGGATTATTCGGTGTAATCATTACCATAATGTTACAAATGATGTGGTAAAAGTCATCATTGGCCCGTAGTTCATTGATGGACAGTTGTTAGCATGATCATGACCATTGATGAATACACAAATGTCCTTGGCCCGTAGTGCATGGAATTTGTGGTCGTGACCCTAATAAATATCATTGGCCGTAGTGCAGGGATGATGTGGTTTATTTATTAAGCTGAGTCTCAGCGATAAAAGTGATGGAAAACTTTTTAAATCATAAAAGATAGTAAATTCTATTCTCTACTTGACTCTTTTAATGGATTGTTTGATCTGCTGCTGTTAAACTTGATGTTGTTATATTTTATCAGTTTAATACTGTTGAAGGCTAACGATAATTTATTCTGCATTATCTTAGTCATAATATTTCTTACTGGGCTAGTTGAGCTCACCCTTTCTTTCACTGTTCTCTTCAGGAAATTAGAACATAGCAGGGACTAGTCAGGGAACGGAGTGACGGTCCAGAGGATAGCATTAGTAGTCCTCACTATTCTGTGAAATAGTGTATTAATAATTGTAATGAGGACTCTTTTTGAGTTTGTATAATCTCTAGTAGACAATAATTGTATTCAAACTCACAGTTATGTTTTGTCGTATTGTACACGACAGTTGTATTAGTAAGTTGTATTTGAATTTTGTACCATGTATCTGACGACCCAAGATGGGTGATGTATACCTAATTTTGGGGGAGTCACACAAAGGCCCATTTTGTATGACTTGCAAAGGATGGAGATAGAGATAAGGACTCCAGGGACCCACGTGATGATGGCGAATATACGAGTAGAACCGACTTTAATTGATAAAGTTAAAGTTGCTCAAGCTACGGACCTGGAGCTGATGCTTATGATGAAGAAAGTACAAGAAGGTGCTATGCCGGAACCAAGAATCGATGAAGAAGGAATACTTCGAGTCAACTCCAGACTTTGTGTTCCTAACGACACTGATTTAAAGTATAAAATTATGACGGAGGCGCACAACACACCATTTGCAATCCATCTTGGGAGTACCAAAATATATTATGATCTTTGAAATATATTTTGGTGGGGCAATATGAAGGGAGAGATAGCGCTATTTATCCCAAGGTGTTTAACTTGTCAACGAGTCAAGGCATGGCATCAAGTACCAAAAGGTCCGATGCAACCACTTTAAATTCCAGAATGGAAGTGGGAGCACATTACCATGAATTTCGTTACTGGTCTTCCCAAGGTTTCTTAAGGCATAGATGCAAGTTGGGTCATTGTTGATAGATTGACCAAGTCTGCTCATTTCCTACCTATACGACAAACTTATACACTTGGATGTCTTGCTCGTATGTACATAAACAAGGTGGTAAGATTGCATGGCATTCCGGTATCCATAGCTTCTAATCAAAACCTAAGATTCACTTCACGATTTTGGGTTAGTTTGCAAAAAGCTATGGGCACGAATTTACGATTTAGTTCAGCGTATCATCCTCAGACGGATGAACAATAAGAGAGGACTATTCAAACTCTTGAAGATTTATTAAGACTCTGTATCCTTAACTTCAATGGAAGTTGGGACAAGTTCTTACCATTGGTGGAGTTTTCCTATAACAACAGCTATTAAGCAAGTATTGTCATGGCTCCATTCGAAGCATTGTATGGAAGACAGTGTCGTTCTCCAGTATGCTGGGATGAGGTGGGTGAAGCAACGTTATTGGGACCGAAGTTGGTACGTATGACTACGAAAAAGATTCAAACGATCCGACAACATATAAAATCCTCACAAGACTGACAAAAGAGTTATGTTAATCTTCATCGAAAGGATGTGGAATTCGACATTGGAGATCATGTGTTGTTACGTGTTGCTCCATGGAAAGGAGTTATGAGATTTGAAAAGAAAGGAAAGCTCAATCCTCGATTCATTTGCCCATTTTTAATCCTTGATCGAGTAGGGATTGTAGCCTATAGAGTCACTTTACCGCCAAGTAGGTCTCGTGTTCATAACGTTTTTCATATATCCATGTTACGTAAATATGTGAAAGACCCGAACCACATTATTGAGTTAGAGCCGGATGAAATAGCGAAAGATTTAACCTATGAAGAGGTTCCTGTTCAAATCTTGGATAAGAAAGAACATATTCTACGCTTCAAGGTTATACCTCAAGTCAAAGTTTTATGGAGGAACCAAGGTATTGAGGAAATGACCTGGGAGTTAGAATCTGAAATGAATCAAGGTATCCTTACCTCTTCGACATACCAGGTACATACACTAATTTCGAGGGCGAAATTTCATAAGAATGGGAGATTGTAAGACCCCAACTTTTATGAATAAAGATGAATTTTCTATAATTATCATTTTTGAATTCATTTGATATAATGTATAGTTGTGGGTAATATTTAGAAATTTTACAAAGTACGCAAGTTGTTTATAATATTCGATTGGTCGGGGAATATTTGTTTTAACAGGGAATATTCGTACGACGGAACAATCATTGGTGGACCCCACAACGGAATTATTGTAAGATTGAGAAAATGATAAAAACAATATTTTATGAAAATAACGACGAAAGTTTTACCGTTAACTGTTGGAACACCCAGTGTTAAAAGTAAAGGAATACGCGTGGTTGCATAGTAGCACACGGTATTGATTATTGATGCTTATGTGAGAAGTCACTCAATTTTGTTCAATTATTGCTTCAGTAATTGCTGCATAGTATCTCACGTTATTTGATTCAATTATTGTCAATATTTTATATATTATTAAATCAATAATTGAGATAACAAAGTTGTTAATATTATTATTTACATTATTAATGATGTCTAGAAGTTCTGCCAAGGAGAGGTTTGGTCACCTAATTGCACGCAAATAGGGAGAAATCCTAATTGGAAAGCCCCCTCTTTCATGATAATAATGATGAAGTTTTATTTTATTAATATTATTAATGTAATAAAACAGAAAAGCTTTTTATATAAAATAGAATACTTTTATAAAGTTATTCGTTTTATTAGGCTAATAGTAAAATCTTTTTATATAAAATAGAATACTTTTATAAAGTTATCTATTTCATTAGACAATAATTAGAATATATTATATTTTATTATGTATATTATTTGCATAGTGCCTGCATAGTGTTTGCATAGTAAAATCTTTTTAAATAAAACAGAATAATTTTATAAAGTTATTCATTTTATTAGATTATAAATAAAATATATTATACTTTATTGTAAACTAATCTGGACCGTCCGTTTAAAAGTAAATCAATCTGGACCATTCATTGATTGGTTACTATTCAGTCCATTCTTCTATAAATAGAAGCTCATTCCTTCATTTTTTTTCTTACGAATTCACTGAAACTCTAGAGAGAGAAACTGTAGAGAGAATTCTTCTTCTATAATCTTGAGCGTCTTTCTTTAGCGTTTAAGAAAGCTTTTAGCGTAGTGCAAGTTTCTTCAAGTATATCCCCGCCCTACCGTCGGAGTACTCTTCTTTATAAGGTAAGGGGTATTATTTTTTTCATATTCATGAAGAGAACTTCTGTTATTCTAGTCTTTATTATTCTGTTGGAATAACCTGTATACGCGGGCTATCCTATACTTGGTGAAATTCTTCTGTTAATCCATTATTTATTATTCTGCTGGAATAACCTGTCTATGCGAAGTACTGCTTACATGGTGAAATTCTGTTTTTATTCCATTCTTTATTATTCTGTTGTAATATCATGTCTATGCATTTTATGTCGGACCAGGTTCCGTCTTTATTATTCTGTTGGAATATCCTGTCTGTGCATTTTACGCCGGACCTGGTTCCGTCTTTATTATTCTGTTGGAATATCATGTCTATGCGTTTTATGTCGGACCTGGTTCCGTTATTTATTATTCTGGTAGAATAACATGTCTATGAGAAGTACCGCATACATGGTGATTTCTGTTGTTATTCCATTCTTTATTATTGTGTTGGAATATCCTGTCGGTGCGTATTACGCCTGACCTAGTTCCATTATTTATTATTCTATTTGAATAACCTGTCTATGCGTAGTACCGTATACATGGTGATTTCTTTTGTTATTCCATTCTTTATTATACTCAGTTGGTTAAAGTTTTGACTTTTATACTACATGAAATTAGTGGAATATCCTTGATATTTGCGCTTCATCCAGTATCTTTTCATGGAAATAGTCTTATGTGCATTCTTGAGTTTTACCCCACAAAGTAATATCATGTTGACAATTTGGACGTTATTGGTTCCTGGATAAATTAATTCTTGAACTAATTATATTGAATTCTTATATCATTATCATCATCCTCATGTTTATATTATGTTGAAAGTCATTTGTGGCATGTAGTGCATAGATGGACTTGATATGATTATGACCATGGATTATTCGGTATAATCATGATCGTAATGTTACAAATGATGTGGTAAAAGTCCTCATTGGCCCGTAGTGCATTAATGGATAGTTGTCGGCATGATCATGACCATTGATGAATACACAAATATCCTTGGCCTGTAGTCCATGGATAATTTTTGGTTGTGGTACTAAAGAATATCATTGGCCGTAGAGCAGGGATGTTGTGGTTTATGTATTAAGCTGAGTCCCAACGATAAAAGTGATGAAAAACCTTTTAAATCATAAAAGATAGTAGATTTTATTCTTTACTTGACTCTTTTAATGGATTGCTTGTTCCGCTGCAGTTAAAGTTGATGTCTATTATATTTTATCAGTTTAACATTGTTGAAGACTAATGATAATTTATTCTGCATTATCTTAGTCATAATATTTCTTACTGGGTTAGTTGAGCTCACCCTTTATTTCACTTTTGTATTCAGGAAATGAGAACGTAGCCGGGACTAGTCGGGGAACGGAGTGATGGTCCAGATGATAGTATTAGTAGTCCTCACTATTCTGTTAAACAGTGTGACAATAAATGTAATGAGGACTTATTCTGAGAGTGGATATTGTCTAGAAGACAATATTTGTATTAAAACTCACAGCTCTCTTGTTGTATATTAAAGATTGTATTTGTACTCTGTACCATATATTTGGCGACTCAGAATAAGTGATGTATACCTATTTTGGAGGCGTCACATGTCCAACATTTGATCAATGAATGGTAATGGAAAATGATCTTTCCTCATAGCTTTGTTGAGTCTGCGGTAGTCCATGCAGACTCTCCACCCCGTCACTGTTCGTGTTGGAATTAACTCATTATTCTCATTAGTCATGACGGTCATGCCACCCTTTTTCGGTACACACTGCATAGGGCTCACCCATGAGCTGTCTGAAATCGGATAGATTATGCCTGCATCCAGCCATTTCAGTACCTCTTTCTTGACCACTTCTTTCATTATCAGATTAAGTCTTCTTTGTTGCTCAACTGAAGACTTACTACCATCTTCCAGCAAGATCTTATTCATGCAAAATGAAGGGCTGATACCTTTGATATATGTTATAGTCCATCCAATAGCTGATTTGAACTCTCTAAGCACTCGTAGCAGTTTTTCTTCCTGAAAAGATGTTAGTGCAGAAGAAATAATCACGGGTAACTTTGAATCTTTATTTAAAAATGCATACTTGAGATGTTCTGGAAGTTGTTTTAATTCAAGTTCTGGAGGTGTCTCAAGAGATGACTTTAATTATATCGATGTCTCTCTAGCTTTCGTTAATGGCTCGATAGGTGTTCTGAATTTTTTGAATTGTGGAGTGGTATTTAGATATTGCACAAGTTCGTCGAATTCCTCATTCTTTAATTCTGAATTTTCAGCAATGATACTTCTCAAAGGTTCATAATCCACTAGACTCTGTACTTCATCATTTAGAACCCGATCCACCAAATCATCTGTTGGGAACTTTATTGCCTTGAAAACGTTAAAGGTAACCTCCTGATCATGTACACGCATAGTGAGTTCCCCTTTCTGCACATCTATCAAAGTCCTTCTTGTGGCTAAGAATGGTCTCCCCATTATGATTGGTATACTCTTGTCTTCCTCATAATCTAAGATGATGAAGTCAGCCGGAAAGATAAACTTGTCCACTTTCACCAATACATCTTCAACAATTCCCTGTGGATACGTGATGGATCTGTCAGCTAGCTGCAAAGAAAAATTTGTCGTCCTTGAAGCCAGAAATCCCAACTGATTAAACACTGACAAGGGCATCAGATTGATACTTGTCCCAAGATCACACAAAAATTTATCAAAGTTCATCTTTCCGATCGTGCATGGAATTGTGAAACTGCCCGGATCTTTCCGCTTTGGAGGTAGTTTACGCTGAAGCACTGCACTGCATTCCTCTATCAAGGTCATTATCTCAAACTCATCTAATTTCCTCTTCCTTGACAATATACCCTTCATGAACTTTGCATAACTTGGCATCTGTTCCAATGCTTCAGTGAAAGGTATGTTGATTTGGATCTTCCTAAAGACCTCCAAAAATTTGTTGAGATGCTTATCTTCCCTCTGCTTATTCAATCTCTGGGGATACGGAAATGGAGGGTGAATTATTGGTACTGAACTCATAGGCTTCTCAACTGAACCTGCTTTATCTTTCTCTTCATGATGTACCTCAGAATTTTTTGAATTTTCTTTCTCAATAGTCAAATTTTTCTCCTCGCGCGGCCACGCGGCACCCCCTTGTAAATCAGGCGCGGCCGCGCCATGCTCAATTCCTGCAATCTTTTTCCCAGACCTTAATGTGACCGCTTGACATTGTTCCTTCCCTTCTCTTCGTGGATTTGCTTCTATATTACTTGGCAATAAGCCCTGGGGCCTGTTGTTAAGAATGCTCGCCATTTGCCCCATTCGAGTCTCTAGGTTTTTAATAGCCACTGCCTGGCTTTTAATCATAACCTCAACATGTACTTCAACATCATCTCCTCCATTTCTAATTTCTTTTCTGGCTGCGGTGCAGCTGGAGTATGATGTTGTTGTTGTTGAGAAAATCCCGGTGCAAAAGGTGGTCTTGGTGTAAACTGTTGCTGCGCTGGCTGAGACTGAAACTGATTATTCAGCTAAAACTGATTATGCTGATTACCTTGATTATTTGACCAACTGAAGTTAGGATGATTGCGGTTGTTGGAGTTGTATATGTTCTAAAATTGTCCTTGATCTTTCCTATAATTGATCATATACTGTACCAACTCTGAGCTAATAGCACATTGGTCCGTAGAGTCTGACCCCACACAAATCTCACATACGAAGGCAACTGATTTCTCTTTGCTCTCTGCCAATGAATCTATTTTCTTTGCCATAGCTGCCATCTGTGCCGACAACTGAGTACTAGCATCCACTTCCAACAAACCTGCAACCTTAGGCTATGGCATCCGAGATGTAGGATTTTGAAAATCATTTGCTGCCATTGTTTCAACGAGGTTATAGGCCTCGTCATAGCTCTTTTCCCATAATGCCCCTCCTGTAGCTGCATCTACAATAGGTCTCGACTGCCATCTCAATCTATTGTAAGACGTTTTGATCACCATCCAATCTGGCATCCCATGGTGCGGACACTTCCTTAGAATTTCTTTATACCTCTCCCATGCTTCGTATTAGGATTCACCATGTTGTTGCTCAAATTGAGAGATAGCTGTCCTAATTTTCGCAGTCTTAGCCATTGGGAAAAACTTGGCTAAGAACTTCTGTGCTAGGTCCTCCCATGTAGTAATTGATCCTGACTGCAAAGAATGAAGCCAACTCCTTGCTTTATCCCTCAAAGAGAATGGAAACAGCCTCAGTCTGATAGTATCCTCCGTCCCCCCGTTGTATCTGAATGTATCACAAATCTCAATAAAGCTCAACAGGTGTTCATTCGGATCATCTGTAGCAGCACCCCCAAACTGTACCGAATTCTGCACCATCTGAATATTGCCCGGTTTTATCTCGAATGTATTAGCTACTATTGTTGGTCTGACTATGCTCGACTGAATTCCATTAATGTTCGGCATGGAATAGTCACTCAAAGCCCGGTGCTCTTCTCTTTCCTCTACTCTTTGTTCTTCTGCCATACTAGATGTAGTACCCTATAACTGTGCTTGCAAATTTGTCCACACACTCGCTTTCCAACCTCTCCCGTTAATATTATCCTGCGCTGGTATTAATTCTGAGTTGGACGATCGTGTGTGGATAACAATTATACAAGTACCTGAAACCACAACAAAAACAAAAATAGAAATGAGAAACGATTAGAATTGTCTAAGTCATACAATATAGCTTAAAATTGATGATAATTATTTAAATTTAATCGCCTCTCCCTGGCAACGGTGCCAAAAACTTTTTTTTACCTCTTTTTTAGTTCTAACAAAATAGCTCTAACTCATGCAAGCTTACATGTGTCAACAAGCAATACAGAGTAAGTCGAGTATCGATCCACAGAGAAAGTTTTCTAAATTAAACTAATATGCATCAACTAAATCACTATTTTTATATGCTTAAACTAATGCTTATAATTGTGAATTACTCTAAATGCAAATAATAACTAAAATAAGAATACTAATGTAATAAATCAAATCTGGAAATAATGGGATGCTAACTTCATTTAATAGGTCATCTAACCACCACCATCATGCAATATTGTTCACGTATCACCGAAAAGTAGCCAAGAGCACTAATGTGTACATAACCATTTTTCAATGTATTATGACTTACTTACATAACATCCAAATGAAATAGACACCACGTCATCATCAATAAAACCAATCTCACTATATTTCTATATGAGATTGCAACAATATTGAATTTAAGCACAAGCCCTTATTTAACTCATACGGTGATACAATATATGTCTATCTGGTTCATAAAATACAAAGCTAAGCAAAATAGCCCCATATACGCATGCTATCATGATTACAATCTATACTCGCATGATATTTTTCAATTCCATACAAGCACCTAAAATGAATGGTGATCAATCATTCATGCATGCAAATCAACCATGATAGAAATTCCTTATGATAAGCAAAATAGACCAGTAATCATGCCATAAGTTAGACTACGTATTAAACTCCGTTAGAATCCCATAATGGAGTTTAGTTCATGACTAAACCGAAAACCATTATGGGATCAAAGCAACGCATGGAAAATAAACAAACAATTGAAAAAGAGTAGATAGAATCGATCAAACCCAATTACTGATTACAATCCCAACGTAACGTTCAAATCCTCAATAATTCCAGCAACAAAATAGTAATTTATCCATAATGATTTAAATCCCAAAGAGGAAGAAGGAAATAATGAGTTTTTGCTTCGTTTCGCGCTGGAATTCTCTCAAAGTATAAACCCTAGTTCTTAAATATGAAAAACAAGTAAAGACTGATGAATAATACGTCTGGTACCAACCAGAATTGTTTTAACCAACTACAACTCTTCCAATTTAAAAATTAAAATAAATTAAATCAGCAGCCTCAAATGTCACGCGTAGGGGAGCGTGTACCGTGTGTAATCTTTGCGCGTACGTGCGTCTTTAAAATTTGGTCAAGACAGATGATCGCGCGGGCACGCGTGTTTAAGCCTATTTAGTCGCGCGGCTTCTGCAGTTTTGATTCTGTGTTCTGCTGCTGCTACTGCTTTGTCCTGCTACTATTGAATCTTTGTCTTGCCACTCTTCCTTCATGCATCCTCAGTTGCATATCTCCAATTATTCCTCGCGTCATGCTTCCATTAGCCTCATGCCATCTACCATTGCCAAGCTATGTCTTTTCCTGTACTTTTACACCAAAGGAGTTCATAGTACATGCAATGCAAAATATTACGAAATGCAACTAAAAACACACTAAAATGTACTTGAGATGGGCATAGTTCGCGTGAATTGATATCTAATAAGTAGGTATAAAACCCATTTATCAGATGTTGCATTTACATTTTTTGATGAATGTATACGAATGCATTTTATTTACTGCACGACAATATATATATATATATATATATATATATATATATATATATATATATGATATTAGTGCTTCACACATGTCATCATTCCCATAACGGTGAGACACGTTGCATGTGAATGTATGTTGTGTGGTTCCTCCACCAAGAGGCTATCGTGTCGATGTTTGTTTACTGGACTTGTAGGGAGACTAATTCCAATGAGGCTCAGGAAAGGCACCACCCAGATTCGCTCCAGTTGAAAGAACGGATTAACTTCCGGTTAAGTAAATTGCGATGATCTGGGAACCTTCATGCCAAAAAACCGCAAGAGCAACCTAAGATAGGTTAGCCTCTAATAAACCAAACCTGGAGGAAAGTCTCTTCATGCTTTCCATTTTCAATTACTTGTAAAGACAATTACTTGTAATTTCATTCTATGTTCATCTCTGTAACGACCCCAAAAATCCATACAATAATATTCTCCTTCTCGATCGTTAACAATACAACTTTAATCTATCTTTACATCATTATTCGATATTAAAATCACTAAAAATGAGGATTATTTAAAAAATTTATACATTTCCTTCTGTAATGCCCTAAATCGTAACCTTTACATTACATCTCTTCGATTCAAATTTATATCATGAATCATTACAATAAAATGACTATACAAAGTATTACATCGTAAATAGATATCTATATACACCGGATAGCCCAACTTACAATTCAACATGTTACATTCAAAATATTAAATACATTTCTCATAAAATATAAGTAATCTCCGTGAATATGGATATCTATAATTCACTTAGCGCATATCCTTACCTTGAAATCTTAACCTGCAAAAATTATTACTTTCAAGTGTGAGCTCGACAGCTCAGCAAGTTCTAACAGTTTTCATGCATCACATAACACATAACAATATGCTCAACATACATATCCTAATAATTAAAGTAACATGACATACATGCTTTAATTTATATAGCAAACATAAAGATTTAGTTCCTTACTCAATCATCATTATTTAACAAAAACAATGTAGTCATAAATTGACTTTAACATTTCATGATTACAAAATGTATAACATATCATGCTCGTTTACAACACATATATCATATCATGCAATTTAAAATAGTTCATCAAGTCCACGTAGAAAATAGGAACTGAAAGACTTGCCTTGATCGTTGTTTACCAATAATAGTTTAACAACTTACACTTATATGCACTTCACGTGCCCTACACAATTATATAATCATACACATCAACTATTAGTCGCATAGCAACGCATAGTAGTTGTAATATAAACTTTACTCTATATCTCATAAGTCCGATAACATCCAACTTTGGATATGCTGTAAATATCATGTTAACCTATTTTTAAAAGTTATTGGACACCCATTTTCGATAAGATAGACAGTCCAAAATAGTGTTCAAAAGGGGCGTTCAAAACTGTTTTTTCATTCTTTCCCAACTTTACCCTCTCTCGCTAAAACAGTCATAACTTTTCCGTTTCAAAACATTTTTGAGCGATTCTTGAGCTCATGCGAAGCTAACTTCCGGGACTACAACTTTTATTCTTTGACCTTTTCCAAATTCTAAACAAATAATTCCAGAAAATTAGTTCAAGGTGACTTCCCCGAGTTGGTTAGACAGTTTTGACGCGACTACTTTCAATGGTCATAACTCTTTGCTCCCAAGTCAGAATTAGTCCGTTCAAGAGTATATGGAAAGCTTATTCAATGAAATATAACATACCAAAACCCCAGAATTTTCAAAACCATCTAGCTAACCCCGAATTTTTGTTTATGGATCAGCAGTCCACTAGTTTTTTGGACTTCTCGTTTTGGCATCCAAAGCTCGTCTCGACTCGTTCCAACCCAACTTTCTTTACAAATAAGTCTTATTTAACATAATCATACTTGTCTAAGGTTACGACTCCATATCTCTAATTACAATCATTAGAGCTCATTTACATAATCAATTCAAAGCCAAAATAAACATAGTAAACTAACTAGTTTACTAACAAAACTAACTAAACTTCCAAAATCCAAACTTTAACTAACAAACTAAATACAATATTTAAAATAATAACATTACCAAAAATTAAATAAGAAACATACCCGAAAATACGAATTCCACAAACTGAATACGTACTCGACCAAGATTTAACTAAGGAGATCTTTATAAAAAGTCATCCCACAACAAAGACTTTCTCAAAATTGGAGGCCTTATTGTTAGTGAATGAAACAAAGGGCCAAGCACTTCTATTTATAGGTTTAGAAAAGGGGTAATGTTCTCAATTTAATCAATGTGAGACTTGGTTTATACTAATTTTAATTGATTTATACTAATTTTTCATATTTTTAACATGCTAAGTGCATTCATTCATCACGAATTTGTTTCTTAACAAATTCGATATGTTCAAGTTGCGTTGTTTTCTTTTTATAGAGGAGAATAACAATCATCCATCAATTTAAAGTTTCAATCACGAATTCATCATCAATTTTAGTCTCAAAATACACCAAAATACACATTACCATCAAAACTTAAATTCCTCTTCTTTAGCATAAATACATGAATTGTATTTTTGAAAAATCGTTTTTAGATGACCACTATGAAATTATAAAATCTAATAACATATATAACATCATAACCCACAAATTCATTAACCAAAACCCCAATTTTAAAAGAAAATCAAGAACACATAAACTAGAAATATAAACTAGATTATGTACCTTTAATTCCTTAAGAAATAAAATTAACCTTATCAGTAATATTATAATTTCTATTTAACCATTATAATCATAACATTATTTAACAAATTCTCACTCCTCTAATTTAATTATTTAATTAAATTAAAATATCACAATTATACTCGCGTAATAAAATACGTATAAATCTCATCTATTTTATCACACTTAAATAAACTATCACATAACAATTTTCATCAAATATCTATTTAATACCATAAATATTCATTTTATTCCATAAATTTTTTAACTAAAATATTTAATGTACTTAATAAATATTTTACTCTCATTATACTAACATTTACATTTTCATGCAATATATTACCTTCTCACTTTATTAAATCAATTATACTTGTATTAATTCACTATTTTAATTAAGTGAATTATTCACACTAGTTATGAAACTTAACTCATAATAATTTCGATTACCCACAAGGCATAACAATTAAAATTATATTATCTCATAACATAATTTCAACTTAATTCAATTAACTAATATTATTTAATTTCTTTAATAGTTTAATTAACTATTAAATCTCACATTCTCCAACATATGAATATATAATTCTCTTCACACCAAATCACATAATTCAAAATATATACACCTCATAATAATTATTTTAATTATTAAATTCTTATTTTAATAACTTATGAAAATTCGGGTAGTCACATCCTTCCCTCCTTATAAGGATTCCGTCTTCAGAATCAAAGAAACCTCACGTACTAGGTTTTCACCAAATCTCTTTTCATAATTTATCGTTGAATATCTTCAACACATTACATTAATACAGGTTTTATATTTTTTACTACATTCATTACTTCAACAAATTCTAGATTTTATTTCATAACTTTCACTTGAACTCAATTATATTTTGAGTATTATATATTCTTTAACACATTCATTTCCTTCTCTAAGGATTGTTAACATAAAGACTCGGGATATTACATTCACCCATTCTTCAAAGAATTTCGTCCTCGAAATTTTATTTATTAACCTTCATTCAATCAATCTATCAAAATAGATTTTACGTTAATACTTTATTCATTCATTGGGTTCTATAACCACTTCTTTCCACAAAGATCTTTCTATAATTATTAAACTTTTCTATTAAAAGTTTTACATTTTTTTGATAACTCATCTCCTTCTCATTTGAAAATTTTTTTTCTCACTTATTCAATATATTCATCATTCAGTGTCGCATTCTACGACTTACTTCTTTCTAAGGAATATCATCCTTATCATATTTACTTCAGAATAACATGAATCATCCACAATTGCTCAATAATTGGGAAGCAGTATGAATAACTCAGGATTTTAAAAAATTATCCAATCATGTTGAGGGGTCACAAGACCATGAACTCATCTCTAGATTTAATAGTGTTTCACCCCCGGTTCTTCACACTTTAAACCCTTTTAACAGAATGTTTATCAATCATAAAGACTAAAAACACCCTCTGCAAGTACTCTAGGTGATCAGCCTATCGTACCACTATGTCGTGCACAATGTATTACATCTTAACCTCGTAACGACTATATATGTTACTTTTTGAGCCATTGTCTCTGATAACATGTCCTCTTTTATAGGGTTGTTCACCGCAACTTCTTAATATCTGAATTCGCACCAAAATAATTTAGTTTGGTATAGTTTGACAAAGAACGCTTGAATTTCATGAACATCTTTCAATATTCGTCTAGCTGAATCAAATTGTATAGACATCTAAAACAACTCGGTCATCAATCAAAACATACATATACATATATATATATATATATATATATATATATATATATATATATATATATATATATATATATATATATATATTCTCATATCTTAAAGAAATCTCAAAAATCCTTTTATGGCATCATGATTATGACGTTGTCATAATACATCTCAGCATAGTGGGCTGACGATCATATGATCATATCTAACATCAGGTTCCATTACATTGATGACTCCATCGTTTATCATATCACCCAATACATATAATTAAAATATATTTTGAAAATTTAAAAATCATATATATATATATATATATATATATATTTTTATCTAGCCGAAACAAACAGCATAGATACGCGAATAATAGCACTGTTTTAAAAATTCTTTGGTTCACTAGTGTGATCCAATATTTTTCAAAAATTAAAAGTACAACCATCGACACAAAGTTATTAGGTAACATCTAATTACGCACGACACACCAGTATACGTGGTCAACAAGTAATATAATAGTAAGGAAAGTATCGTTCCCACAGAGACAATTAAATAAGAATTTAACCTCACAATTATCAATTTCCTATTAATCCTAATTTTATTAAACTATCCAAATCAATGATTAGAATTATAAAAACTAAATTATTACTAAATATAAAATCACAAACCAATCACAAATATTAAAAACTGAAATTTCAAACAATTATTGGAGAATTATGTAAGACCCCAACTTATTCTAAATAAAATTAAATTTCCTATATTCATTATCTTGAAATAATAAGGAATTAATTTGATATAATACTTTGGTTATGGGTGAAATGTGCAACTTTTGCAAAATAAGCAAGTGGTTATAAAATATTCATTTTGTCGGGAAATATTCATTTGGTCGTGGAATATTTTTGCTGTCAGAGAATATTCGTACGACGGCGCAGCCATTTGTGGGCCCCATAACGAATAATTGTCGGATGAAAAAAGCGACAAGTTTGAATTTTTTTAAATAACGGCGTAATTGTTACCGTTAACACTGTTAGAATACCCGGTGATTAAAATACAGTAATACGCGTGCATGGTTGCACAGTAGCACACGATATTGCACAATATTTTTGAATTATTGATTCTTACGTAAGACGGCACTACTCAATAATTGTTACAGTAATTATTGTTCAATATTTTATTTTATTGATTCAATAATTACTGTGTTGATATTTTATATTATTGTTGTTTCAATAATTATCACTGCACAATATTATTCATTATCAGATCAATAATTCATATTATTTTAATAATATTATTAGATATCATTATTGACAATGTCTAGAAAGTTCTGTCAAGGAGAGGTTTGGTCACCTAATTGCTCTCCAGTAAGGAGAAATTCCTATCGGAAAGTCCCCTATTTCCTGGGAACAGTCTGGTTGTCATTATTGTGATTCTATAATATTATTTGTTAATAATTAATTATTGATTTATATGATAAGGAAATATTTATTTTATGTGGATATAATTGATGGATATATTTATTTTATGTGGTTATAAATAAAGAAATTAAAGATGAGGTGTTTTATCATTATTTTGTCGGAATGAATGTATTAAAAATCATCTGTTTGTGGATTTTGGATATTTTCTGTTTAGAATTTGGAAAAACTTAAAACTACAAAGTTGTAGAGAATTTTATTTCGTATGGAATGGACATAAAATTTGTATTTTTATGATAAACGGTCTATTTATTATGAATTATTGAAGTTTCAAAAATTAAATATTTTTTTTATTAAAATTGGGTGGGACCCGCTTTTGTTTGAAAACATGTGGGCTGCAAATATGTTTTCCAAGATGGCATACTGGATGATTCAAATGGTTGGTCTATAGAAGAAAAGAAAAGAAATAATATTATTTTATCATTTTAGTCTCCTTTGGCGTTCTAGCATTTTCCTATAAATAGGTGCTTAAGTTAGAATTGAAAATCACACCAGAAACATAAGTTTTTTCTCTCTATATTGTCGAACGTATTTTTGTGAGTATTTAGATACTTTCAGAGTTGTTATTCAGTGCAAGTTTCCTTCGGCTTTACATATGATATTCTGAACAGAAGTACTATTATTTTGAGGTAAGGAAAGTTATTTTCTTCGTAAATGATATTATTTTCTTCAATATCATTATACTGAAATATTGATATAAATTTTATTGTGAAATTTCTACCTTTTTTGTGTTGGGGTTACTATTCACGTATACGACACTATTCACGTATACGACACTATTCACCGAAAAATAAAATTTTCTCTTCTTTGTCCCAGATGTCTATTATGGTTACAATCTTTGATTGTATCCATGTTTTGATCTTCATTCTTGAATTTTACTCCATTATGGTTTATTATGGATTATTTTTAAACTTGAATTATCTAAAGTACGAATCTCTAATCTTTGTCCTTTTATCTTACTGGATTCATTCTCTAAAATATTTTTCATCATTCTCAGTCCTTAATGATGATACTTGATGAATATCTTTGGCCTGTAGTGCAAAGATTAATGATTACCTGATGAATATATTTGGCCCGTAGTGCAAAGATGAACAGGTGTTGAGATGAACATGACCAACTGGTGATACGAATGGATATCTTTGGCCCGCAATGCAAAGATGAATATTTGATGCAAGATGTATATTGATTGATGTTACAGGGATAAAATATTGATGATGGACTTTTAAATTCATAGATGATGGTAGATTTCATTCTCTACTTAACTCTTCTAATGAATTGTTGTTTCCGCTGCAGTTGTTGATCTAAAACTTGTTGTCTATTATATTCTATCAGATTTTTCCCTGTTGAAGACTAAGGATAATTTGTTGTAATTCAGTAAATACGCACACCTAGAGGAGGGGGGTGAATAGGTGTTTAGACTTAAAGTGATAAACAGTGAAAACTTTTTGTAATTTTCTGCTACAGTATTAATTTAGACAGCTACACCTGTCTGCTTTAGTGTCTGTTATTCGTTAAATATTATCAGTCAGCTTTACATGTCTGTTTTAGTGTCTGGATTCGTGTATCTACAAACTGATAAAACAAAGAACCTGGAATTTTAAACAAACAGAAAGTAAAAGTGCAGAAACGTAAAGGCACCAAGATTTTACGTGGTTCAGCCCCTATCCTCTATCGAGTGGCCTAATCCACGTCCAATCCCAACTAGGATTGGAGACTCTTTTTATTACTATTTAAAACTCAATACAAAAATTACTCCCTGTTATAAAGAAGCCTCAAATCTGATGTTGGACACCTATGCCCCCTTTTTGCACCTCTGCAACTTGTACACCACTGCACCTCTTCTCACCTCTGAGGCCCTTGAGCCTCTATGAACAGACTAACTAAACCAGGAAACCTCAAGCCAAAAGTTATGCTTGAACACTTTGATTTATAATGAATAAAATTTCCAGTACAAAAGGATAAAATTGATAAGAATAAATGACTGGAATAAAAATAGTTGATAAGCTCTGATGTAATCTCTCAACTTGATTGCTCGTTCTTAGTTGTCCTTAATCAGCCGAAGAGAAGAGGTATATATAAAGAAACAAGCAACAACTATTAAATCTGTTAACTAAGAAATCTCAGTTCTGTTAGCAACCATCCATAATTTCAGCAGCTTTGTATTACCAGAAAGATATTAAGCAATTATACGCCATCTATTTGATTTTGAAGAGCTAAAATAAAGGAGAGAAACTCTACCTACAACCAATTGTGTTAAACAGGAACAAAGGAGATAAATAAGGATAAGACCCAATAGCTTCAGTAAGACTCCTTTTCAAAATAGAATACTAACTAATGTGGGCTCCACTATGCAAGATAAAATCCTTAACTAAATTAGCACCCACAAAATACTCTGATGAAATAGAAGATAAAATTTGGGCAAGCTGGAATTAAGGACCATAATATTTGTCATTATTATAAATACCAACATACCTTAATGAACTCCAATTCAAATCTTCCTTAATAAACTCCAAATCAAATCTTCCTTAATAAACTCCAAATCAAATCTTCTTTAATAAACTTTAATTCAAATATGTACTGATTTTAAAACATTTCAACATACTAACGTAAGCAACAAATGTTCATGAATTAACCATAACACATGCATATCAATTATAATATTATAAACCATAATCCATGCATATTTAATAATATAATAACACACCATAAACCATGCACACGTCTAATATACTTAAATTAGTCATCAATCAAAACATCATATAATCAAAAACTAACATTCTCCCCCTTTTTGATGATGACAATTTACGCACTACTTTAACCAACATATGCTCCCCCTAAATTTAAGTTATCCCTAAATTTAAGTTATCCCTAAATTTATGCATATAAGATTTCCGTAACAGATAGGGAAACAAACAACAAATAAGGGAGACATATATAATATCTTAATAAATAAGCCCATGTAACACATAGATATCATATCCTAAATTAAAAATAGTTAGAGCCTAATAACATCATCAGTAGCATAAATGGTAGTCTAATATATCCCAAAAAAAATCAGACAGTGTCCTCTCCTTATCCCCTTAAACTTCTCCCCCTTTAGCATTATCAAAAAGATGGGAGTCAGGCAGCTTCATCAGTAGCAGTTTCATAGAGAACATCATCAAGATTCTTGTCAAATTCTTGGATTTTAACCACATAGTCGTTGTGATGAGAGACCAACACTTCCATCCGTTCGAAAACATAATCAACTTTTGAATTTAACTCTTGAATTTGTTTTGAGACTGATTGAAAGGCAGAGTCGAACCGAGATATCATATCTTGGACAAGTTGAAAAAGAGTAGAAAGTTGAACATTTGAAGGAGGATGAAGATCAGAGGATTCTGGTAAAGTAGAAGTATGAATAGGAGAAGAATTTGGAGATGTTGTAGTTAAAGTAGGAGGAACAGAGCAATGAGTAGGAACCTTCTCAACATCCCAACATAAGAGTTCACCAAAATTCACGTTCAATTTAGATTGCAACAGGATATATTTATCAATGATATCAGAAATTTGTACAACATCTTCATTGACAAAAGAAATTCCAAAGTGTACAAGAATTTTGGTAATAAAACCCCCATAAGGAAAACTCTGTGTTTTATTTGTCAAACAACTCTCCATGTGCTTAATCATAAGCAAGGCAAAATTAAACTTTGTTCCAGAGATGATTAAAGCAAAAAGAATTAAGACTTGATACGTCATATTGGACCGACCCCCATTCCTAGGCACTAAATTAGCACGAATGAGTTTATGAATAACATTATTCAATGGGGTAGTTTCAATAACAATTGGTAATCCAATAAATTCAGCAGTAGAACATTCTTTCACAATTCTTAACTATTCAAGAACAGTTAAATTTTCAAATTCTAAGGGTCCCTTAAATGTGAAAGGAAAGAATCCAGAACATGGAATATTAAGAATATAACCCAATACAGTAGAATAAATGACCAACGATATGTTTTTAACAAAAGTTTTTATGACATCATCCTTAACAGACATATTCCCAAAAAAATGTTTAATGAAAGTCGGAAATGCAGATTTTGGGGGACTCAATATAGCAGCGAGGTGAACTTTTTCAAATAAAGATGTTACCCCAATTTGTTGAAATAGGGTTTGATCAACTGATTTTCTAAAAACAATAGTTTTATTGATCATAAGATCCTGAAAATGCATAGCATAACTAGAAGAGGTAAATATTAGAGGAGTACCATGTGTTTGATGAAAAGAAGAAATCAATTGGTCCTAGGAAGAAGAATCGGGAATGAGGAAGGACTCGGTTGACTTCCCTTTCAAACGATTCTTCATAGACTGCTTCGACAGAACCCCCAAATCAGTTGATCTTTGTGTGATAATCAGATTCAAGCGCCTTCGTGAGGAGTAAGTTGGGATATCCTTCTTGCTCTGAAGAGCTTCTCTGCTGGTATTGACCACATGTCCGCCAAGAGTTTTAGCCATAGAAGAACTCATTGAAAACCCTAGGTTTGGAAAGGAAGGAAAGAAGACGAGGATAGAGAATAGTAGTAAAGGAAATTTAAAATAGAAAAAAACCCTCGACTCAGGTAATAAACAGAAATAAGAATGTAGAAGAGGAAAGGATATAAGAGTGAATATTACATAGAGTTGTATTCCCGCTCAATCACTAATTGACATGAAAACCCACTAATGCCCTTTCTATGACTTTAATAGATAGGAAATAGGCACATATATTTTCACATATGGCAGTTAAACATATAATGAAACGTGACACTTATAAAAAAAATTCCTTATATGGCAATATATATATATATATATATATATATATATATATATATATATATATATATATATATATATTGATTTCTAAAGGCACAAAAAATATAACAATTAAGCACAGACAGACATTCCAAGTTCTCTTCTCAAGGTACAAAACTGTTCCTCACTTAAAGGTTTTGTAAAAATGTCAGCCAATTGATGTTCAGTAGGGACAAATACTAACTTTATTAATCCTTTAGCAACATTATCTCTTAAAAAATGATGTCTCACTTCAATATGCTTAGTACGAGAATGAAGCACATGATTTTTAGAAATATCAATAGCACTAGTATTGTCACACATAATAGGCACATTTTCACAAATAACATTTAAATCATGTAATGTTTGTATCATCCACAAAATTTGTGAACAACAACTAACTGCAGCCAAATATTCACCTTCCGTAGTAGACAAGGCAACAGATGTTTATTTCTTGTTGTGCCAAGCTACAAGGCTTTGACATAAAAATTCACAAGAACCACTTGTGCTTTTTCTATCAACTTGGCACCCTGCATAATCTGCAGCTGAGTATCCAATTAGTTTAAAACTTGGAGATATAGGATAATATAATCCTAAATTAATTGTGCCAGCTATATATTTAAATATTCCTTTTACCGCTGTAAGATGAGATTCTTTCGGTTGAGCTTGAAATCTAGCACATGAGCGTACACTATACATAATATCTGGCCTTGATGTAGTTAAATAAAGTAAACAATTAAACATACCTCGATACATTGTCACTTCAACATCTTTACCTGTAGCATCCGCCGTAAGCTTGATGGTAGTACTCATTGGTGTTGACTTTGGTTTGGTATTTTATAAACTAAATCTCTTCAATAGCTCTTTCACATACTTTGATTGGTGAATATGAATCCCTTCAATGGATTATTTGATTTGAAGCACCAAGAAATAATTTAATTTGCCCATAAGGCTCATAACAAACTCATTATGCATACATTGGGAAAACCACTCACACAAAGAGTTAGAAGTAACTCCAAAAATTATATTATCCACATAAATTTGAACAATTAATAAGTCCTTATTTTTGGTTTTAATAAAAAGAGTAGAATCAATTTTACCACGATTAAAACCATTGTCTAATAAAAACTTGCTTAATATTTCATACCAGGCTCTTAGAGCCTGTTTTAATCCATACAAAGCCTTTTTCAATTTAAACACATGATGTGGATATTTTTTATGCTCAAATCCCGGTGGTTGCTTGACATACACTTCCTCATTTAAATAGCCATTTAAAAATGCACTTTTCACATCCATTTGATATAATTTAAATTGTCTAAAACATGCATAGGCTAACAAGATTCGTATGGCTTCCAATCTTGAAACAGGGAAAAGGTTTCTTCATAATCCATACCTTCTTGTTGATTATAGCCTTGAGCTACCAATCTAGCCTTATTTCTAATAATTATGCCATTTTCATTAAGTTTATTTTTGAAAATCCATTGTGTACCAATTATAGAAGCATCTTTAGGAGGTTTACGTCTTCCTGCATGGCAATAGACTAATTTTCATCTTGAACTGCTTCCTTGGCATTCTTTGGTTCTATTTGTGAAAGAAATGCGGAGAATGCACAGTAATTCCTTGCTTTCCTTCTTGTGTTCATCCAAGTGTCATGATCACCTATGATCAGATTTGGTGGATGATTTCTCACTGTTCTAGATGGTCTAGGAAGCCTTCCTGAAGTCATTTGTTCTTCATGTTTAGGTTCTAAGATGTCATGCTCTACATCAAACTGATCATCAAATTTTTCTTCTAATGCAGACGGGTTGAGCTGTCTAACTTTAGGCGTCTGTATGTCTGAGTTTTCAACTAAGGCAGATGACTCAGGTTATCTAATTTTATTTGTTTGCTTTCCATGTTCATCTGACTTTCCTTCTGATGTAGACGGCTCAGGCTGTCCGGATTGAGCTGTTTGTTTTCCACTAATCAGAATGTCTTTTCCTGTAGAAACTTCATTTTCTTCTTTTGATAGGACACGGTTAAATTCATCAAATACAACATGCACAGATTCTTCAACTTTAAATTTATCAAGATTATAAACCCTGTAAGCTTTACTATGCATTGAATAACCAAGAAAAATAGCTTCGATTGATTTTGCATCAAATTTTCCAAGATTACTATTAGTATTTATAATGAAACATTTAGCACCAAACACTTTAAAATAATTACTATTTGGAATCTGTTTATTTAGCAACTCATATGGTATTTTCAATAGGATGGGTCTAATTAGAACTCTATTTAAAATGTAACATGCAGTACTTACAGTCTCTGCCCAAAAACTTTTAGGTAGTTTACTTTCATGTAGTAAAGTTCTTGGAGTTTCTTGAAGAGTACGATTTTTACGTTCCACCACACCATTTTGTTGAGGCGTTCTTGGTGCAGAAAACTCATGTGTAACACCTTTCTCACTGCAATATGATATAAAATCTTTTCCAAATTCTTCACCGTGGTCACTCCGTATACCGATTAGCTTGAGGTAGTGTTTTGTTTAAACATTCTTTATAAGCTTTTCAAATTCTGTAAAAGATTGATCTTTACTTTTCAAAAATAAAACCCATGTAAATCTTGAAAAATCATCAACAATAACAAAAGTATAATGATTATTTCCTAGGCTATCATATCTCTCGGGTCATCCAAATAAGTCAAGATGCAATAATTGAAGAGGTAAAGAAGTTGATAACTGATTTTTGCTTGTAAAGGAATTTCTTGTTTGTTTACCTAATTGACATGCATCACAAATATCTGTCTTCTCATATTTTAGCTTTGGTAAACCTTTAACAAGGTTCTTTGTAACTAACTTGTTAATCAATTCCATATGTACATGCCCTAACCTTCTATGCCATAGAATAGTTTGATCTTGAACAGTAGCTAAACAAATATCCTCATTCTGATTTTCAAAATTTATAGTATATATATTGCCTTCTCTGTTAGCTATTAAAGGAACATTACGAGAGGCATGAATAATAGCACATTTATCTTTTTCAAAAATAACTTTATGACCACTATCCATTAGTTGACTTACACTAATTAAGTTATATTTTAACCCTTCAACATAATGGACATTATCAATGTAAACCTTATCATTACCAATTTTACCTTTACCGATGATTTGGCATGTGGTGTCATCTCCAAAAGTAACCGTGCCTCCTTTCTTTGCAACAAGTGAGGTAAATTTAGTTATATCACTCGTCATGTGTCTAGAACATCCACTGTCAAGTACCCATTTATGTGATGGCACTTTAGCTTTTACGCATACCTACAAAACAAAGAAGTAACTCATCATTTTGGTACCCAAATCTGTTTGGGTCAGGTATTGTTAGTAGCAATTAAATCTCCTTTCTTTACCCAAACTTGTTTTATTTTAATTTTACTACAGTTTGTATCAAAATGTCGTTTTAAACCACATTTCCCGCAAGTAACATAAGGTGAGAAATAAAGAGGCTTATTCCTTGGTTTATTATTTATTACTCTAATTTTATTAGTCGTGCTTTTTATGTTTTTAACAGGATTATATCCAATTCCTTGTTTATCTAAACTTGACCTTTGAGCACCCAACATTATATTTAAATTCTCTTTTCCTTGAAAAAATTTTGCAAGATCCTTTTTCAAAGATATTATTTCTTCATCATTGTTATTTTGCATGTTTATTAGTTTTCCATCATTAAAAGCATCTATACAAGTATCTCTCATTTTCAAGCTTTCTTTTAGATCATCATTTTCCTTTTTAAGGCTATTATTTTCTTCATTTAATTTGTTTGCACGATTATATAGAATTTTATTATAATTATCTAAATATCCAATTTTAGCATTCAACTGAGATACTTCAATGATGAGCAATCTTTAACTATTTCTTGTTTTTCCTCAATTAAAGTTTCTACTTCCTTCATTAAGTCATTTATCCAACTTTTCAAGTGAACGTTTTTCTCTTTCATACGAAGGTTTTCATTTTTTAAAACAAGATAGTCAGAAATAATAATTTCTCCAAGTTCAAGAGTTACCTCAGATGTTTCCTCATTGTATATTCCAGTGAAGCACAGTTAAGCAGTTTCTTCTTCTTGATCTTCATGATCAGATTCATCATCACTACATGTCATTAAAGCCTTCCCTTTTGAACCATTTGCTTTGTTCTTTTTTTTTAGTTGGAAGCAATCTCTTTTGATGTGTCCAGGCCTTCCACATTCGAAACAGGTTTCCTCTTGAGGCTTTTGCTTGAAATCTTTCTTGTTGTTGAAAGCTTTTGTTGGTAATTTTCATCTATTCTTCTTTCAGATCAGCTCCCTCAATTTTCTGTTCATTAAAGCTATTTCTTCATCCAAATCTTCATCATTTCCTTCTAAGTAGCTTTCAGCTTGTAGAGCCAAGGTCTTCTTCTTAGGTGCCTCATATTCTTCATCATACAATTTTAGTTAGTTTTCAAAATCTTCAAGTTCTCCAAATAAGGTAAGAGTTTCCATTGTGCTGATTGTGACCGAGTCTTGAAGTGTAGTAACCTTTGGTACGAATCACTTTGGCATGACTCTAAGAAGATTTCGGTTGATTTCCTTTTGATCAATATTTCTTCCGAGCATGCTTAGAGAATTCATTAGAGTAAGGAATCTTGCTTGGGCATCTCTAATTGATTCGTTTTTCTCCAATTTGAATAGTTCGTATTCATGCATTAGCATGCTCAGCTTGACCTCCTTCACTTTAGTAGTACCTTCGTGGCTCATGATGACTGTGTCCCAAATTTCCTTAGCCGTAGTACAAGAAGAGACCTTATCTATCTCTGACTGAACCATGCCACTTAAAAGTGTATTCATGGCCTTTGAATTATAAGAAACCATATACGATTCACTTGAGTCCATTTCCATGAGATTCTTTGGTTTGCCATCATCATGTCGCAAAATGACTGGTCCATTTTTGACTACCCACCATTCCCATGGGTCACGGTTCAGATAGATCTTCATCCTGAACTTCCAAAAATTGAAGTTCTCACTTCCAAGCAACAGCGGTGGCCTACTTGTGGACTGACCTTCTTGAAAGTTTAGGTGTGCCATAGGATCTTCCCCTACGACCTTCAACGATCAATATTAGTAGAGCCAAGCTCTGATACCAAATGTAATTCAGTAAATACGCACACCTAGAGGGGGTGAATAGGTGTTTAGACTAAAAGTGATAAACAGTGAAAACTTTTTGCAATTTTTTGCTATAGTATTAATTCATACAGCTACACCTGTCTGCTTTAGTGTCTGTTCTTTGTTCAATATTATTAGACAGCTTTACTTGTCTGTTTTAGTGCCTGGATTCGTGTATCTACAAACTAATAAAGCACAGAACCTGAAAATTTAAACAAACAGAAAGTAAAAGTGCATAAATTTAAAGGCACCAAGATTTTTACGTGGTTCAGCCCCTATCCTCTATCTAGTGGCCTAATCCACGTCCAATCCCAACTAGGATTGGAGACTCTTTTTATTACTATTTAAAACTCAATACAAAAATTACTCCCTGTTATAAAGAAGCCTCAAATCTGATGTTGGACACCTATGCCCCCTTTTTGTACCTCTGCAACTTGTACACCACTGCACCTCTTCTCACCTCTGAGACCCTTGAGCCTTCTATGAACAGACTAACTAAACCACGAAACCTCAAGCCAAAGTTATGCTTGAACACTTTGATTTATAATGAATAAAATTTCCAGTACAAAAGGATAAAATTGATAAGAATAAATGACTGGAATAAAAATAGTTGATAAGCTCTGATGTAATCTCTCAACTTGATTGCTCGTTCTTAGTTGTCCTTGATCAGCCAAAGAGAAGAGGTATATATAAATAAACAAGCAACGGCTATTAAATCTGTTAGCTAAGAAATCTCAGTCCCGTTAGCAACCATCCATAATTTCAGCAGCTTTGTATTACCAGAAAGATATTAAGCAATTATACGCCATCTATTTGATTTTGAAGAGCTAAAATAAAGGAGAGAAACTCTATACACAATCAACTGTGTTAAACAAGAACAAAGGAGATAAATAATGATAAGACCCAATAGCTTCAGTAAGACTCCTTTTCAAAATAGAATACTAACTAATGTGGGCTCCACTAAGCAAGATAAAATCCTTAACTAAATTAGCACCCACGAAATACTCTGATGAAATAGAAGAGCTAATTTGGGCAAGCTGGAATTAAGGACCATAATATTTTTCATTATTATAAATACCAACATACCTTAATGAACTCCAATTCAAATCTTCCTTAATAAACTCCAAATAAAATCTTCCTTAATAAACTCCAAATCAAATCTTCTTTAATAAACTTCAATTCAAATATGAACTGATTTTAAAACATTTCAACATACTATTGTAAGCAACAAATGTTCATGAATTAACCATAACCCATGCATATCAATTATAATATTATAAACCATAATCCATGCATATTTAATAATATAATAACACACTATGAACCATGCACACGTCTAATATACTTAAATTAGTTATCAATCAAAACATCATATAATCAAAAAATACCATTTGTTGTATATTATCTTAGTCATAATATTCTTTATTGGGCTAGTTGAGCTCACCCTTTTCCTTTTTGTTCCATTTTTCTTCTCTGGAAGCGAGAATATAGCAAGAACCAGTCGGGGTATAGAGTGATGGTCCTAGACAGTTGTTTTAGCAGTCCTCACTATTTTTGTAAAATAGTGCATCAATAATTGTAATGAGGACTTTATTTGGGTGTGGATATTGTCTAGAAGATAATATTTATAGTTAAACTCACAGTATGTGTTGTCGTATTTTACACGACAATTGTAATAATAAAGTTGTAATTATTTTCTGTACCATATTTTTGGCGACTCAGAATGGGTGATGTTTACCTATTTTAGGGGCGTCGCAGTTGGTATCAGAGCTTAGGGCTATGGTATATGGAGGAGATTGGGGAATAGAACTAGGAGGGGAGAGACGAGTAAATCCTTCACTAGTGTGTCCTACCTAAGCTTATTTGTTGGTCGGTCATAATATAGGGATATTATGTGATATGTTATTTTGTTTAATTAACACTTGTTTATGGCAGTTTTTAAGAATGGCAGCTGAGAACGTTAAAATAGAGTGTATGAGACTGTGGAACAACCTTCAATCACCAACCAAGAGAACGTGCAACAAGAAAGCAATATTCCTCTTATAAAAAACACTATGGAGCAAACGATAAATGATGGAATGTTTAGAATCTTTTATAGTTCATGCAAAATCAATCGAGGGAGACTCGTGTACAAAATACGGGTGAAAATGATAGTAACGCGCGGTTTGTCACAACCAAGCAGTTCAAGGAGTTGGGACCACCAGATTTCTGGGGAAAGCCGGATCCGATTAAGGCGGAAATGTTTGTCAAGAAAATTACCAAGATATTTGATGTCTTGGGATGCACAGAGGAATAGAAGGTTCCATTAACCACCTTTATGTTCCATGGTGAGGCAGATTACTGGTGGAAATCTGTGAAGCGTACCCAGCCAGCCGCACTCAACATGTCTTGGGAAAGATTTCAGAAACTGTTCAATGATAAGTGCTTTCCTAAAAGTATTCATCATATGAAGGAGGTAGAGTTTATCAGACTGGAACAGAACAACATGACGGTATCCCAGTATGAGGCAAAGTTCACGGAGTTATCCAGGTTTGCACCTCATTTGGTAGAGAATGAGGAACGTATGACGCGGATGTTTCTGAGATGTCTAAAACCCAAGTTTCGTCAATACCTTATCTCTCATAAATTTTCTGTGTATTCAGATGTTGTCAACAGGGCTCAATTATTAGAGCGAGATAATGAATATGTTCAACTGAGGGACCACAACCAGGGTCATATCGGTGACAACAGTCATCGAAGTGATGATAACCAGGGAGGAGGGAAAAATACGAACAAAAGTGGTAATCACTCGGGTGGTAATCGTGGCAATGTTAATAGGAAAGGTGAGTCAAGTGAAAATTTAGAAAAGAGTAGATTCAACAATGATGGGAAGACATTAACAGCAGCACCAGCACCAATAACAAATTCTAGGGGAGGAGAACGACCGCCAGTTAGATGCTAAACATGCGGAGAGGAGGGACACATAATTCCAAACTATTCACAGCCTTCCAAGGTGTGTTTTAGTTGTGGAAACGACGGTCATATAGCCTGATTTTGTCCGGTAGCGAAGTTAAGTCCAGCTGGGACGGCGGCACCAAAGGCGACTATGGACAAAACAATGTTAGTGGTTCAAGGGAGAGCATTTGTAGTGACTAGCTAAAACACGAGAAACCCGAACGAGGTGATCATGAGTAAGCTAATCCTAGACTCTTGCAAAGTTTATACCTTACTAGGTACCGGTTCTACCAATTCTTTTATCTCTCCTATTTGTGCTCAACGTTTAAACTTGATTCCGGAGAAATTAGACTTTGATTTATCTGTGGAGACTCCGTTAGGAGAAACCTTTATCACATCCACTGTGTATAAATCTTACTGGATCCAAGTTGGCACAATCACAATACCTGTTGATCTTATCTCTTTAAAGATACTTAAATTTGATATGATTTTAGGGATTGATTGGTTAACCACTCTTCATGCCAAAATTGATTGTTTTCTTAAGGTTATTAGTTTTCATATTCCTAACCAACCTGTTATACGAATTCAAGCAACTAAACCACTAAAATTAGTCACTGTCATATCAAGCCATAAATCTATTCGTTTATTGAAAAATGGATGTCAAGCTTTCTTAGCCCATATTATGGACTTGAACAAAAACACGTCAGGTTTAAATAATATTTCTATTGTTAGTGAATTTCCTGATGTATTTCCTGAAGAACTTCCTGGTCTACCCCCAGAACGTGAAGTTGAATTCTTTATTGATCTTGAACTGGGTACAAAGCCCATTTCTAAAACCCCATATCAAATGGCTCCTATTGAACTTCAGGAGTTAAAAGTTGAACTACAGGAATTGTTAGACATCGGTTTCATTCATCCTAGTACATCTCCTTGGGGTGCTCTTATTTTATTTATAAAGAAGAAAGATGGGAGTATGCGACTTTGTATTGAGTACCGGGAATTGAACCATGTCACCATCAAGAATAAGTATCCCATACCTCGCATTGATGACCTATTCGACCAGTTGTAAGGAGCACAATTTTTTTCAAAGATCTAACTTCAGTCTAGATATCATCTGCTGAAGACTAAAATATTCTGAAGACTACCTTCAGAACTCAGTACGGGCATTATGAATTCTTAGTTATGTCTTTTGGATTGACTAATACTCCTGCTTCCTTTATGGATATGATGAACCGTGTATTCAAGGAATATTTGGATCAGTTCGTTGTTGTCTTTATTGATGACATCCTCATTTATTCCAAAAGCAGTGAAGTTCATGAGCACCATTTGAAGCTAGTACTTCAAGGACTTCGTGACAACAAGCTATATGCTAAGCTGAAGAAATGCGAGTTTTGGCTTAACGAAGTAGCATTTCTTGGGCACGTAGTGTCAAAACATGGAGTATCTGTTGACCCGACGAAGATTGAAGCAATACAAAGTTGGGAACAACCAAAGTCGGCGACCAAAGTGCATAGCTTTTTGGGCTTAGCTGGTTATTATCAGAGATTCGTGAAAGGATTTTCTCGAATCGCTACTCCGTTAACTTAGCTAACTCGGAAAGATGCAAAATTCGTATGGAGTTAGGAATGCGAGAAGAGTTTCCAAGAGCTCAAGAGGAGACTCATTTTGGCACCTGTTCTGACAATACCATTTGGTTCGGATGGATTTGTTATCTACAGTAATGCTTCAGGCAAAGGGTTAGGATGTGTTCTAATGCAACATGAGAAAGTAATAGCCTATGCCTCGTGACAACTCAAAGAATATGAGAGGAATTATCCTACTTATGATCTGGAGTTGGCAGCAGTCGTTTTTCCATTGAAAATCTGGAGACACTATCTGTATGGGGAGAAAGTGGAGATTTATACGGATCATAAAAGCCTCAAATATTTCTTCACCCAAAAGGAACTCAACATACGGCAATGACGTTGGCTTAAGCTGTTGAAAGATTACGACCATAACATTCAATATCATCTTGGAAAATCAAATGTTGTAGTTGATGCATTGAGTAGAAGATCATATGCGGGTACGAGTACGATATTGTTAACACAAAGACACATTTTTTACGACTTAAAAAGGATTGAGATATAGTTAAGGCTCCAAGTACCCACATGATGATATCAAACATATGAGTAGAACCGACTTTAATCAATAAAGTTAAAGGTGCTCAAGCCACGGATATAGAGATGATACGTATGAAGAAAAAAGTACAAGAAGGTGTTATTCCAGAAGTAGGAATCGATGAAGAAGGAATACTTCGAGTCAACTCTAGACTTTGTGTTCCTAACGATTCTAACTTGAAGCATAAAATCATGATGGAGGCACACAACACACCATTTGCAATCCATCTTGGGAGTACCAAAATGTATCATGATCTTCGACATACATTTTACTGGAGCAATATGAAGATAGAGATTGTGGAGTTTATCTCGAGGTGTTTAACTTGTCAACATGTAAAGGTGGAGCATCAAGTTCCAAAGGGTCCATTGCAACCACTTGAGATTCTGAAATGGAAGTGGGAACACATTACCATGAATTTTGTTACAGGTCTTCCCAAAGTTTCTCAAGGCATAGATGCGATTTGGGTTATTGTTGATACATTAACCAAGTCTGCTCATTTTTTGCCTATACATGAGACTTATTCCCTAGAACGTCTTGCTCGTACGTACGTGAATGAGATTGTGAGATTGCATGGCATGCCAGTATCCATAGTTTTAGATCGTGACCCAAGATTCACTTCACGATTTTGGGTTAGCTTCAAGAAAGTTATGGGCACGGATTTACGATTCAGTTTGGCATACCATCCTAAAATGGACGGGCAATCGAAAAGTACTATTTAAACCCTTGAAGATCTATTAAGACTTTATGTCCTAGATTTCAAAGGAAGTTGGGATAAGTACTTGCCACTGGTGGAATTCTCTTACAACAACAGTTATCAAGCAAGTATAGGCAAGGCTCCATTCGAGGCGTTGTATGGACGAAAGTGTCGTTCTCCAGTATGTTGGGATGAGGTAAGAGAAGCAACGTTGTTGGGACTAGAATTAGTACGCATGACTATAAAAAAGATTCAAATGATCCGACAACGTATAAAGACCTAACAAGATCGACAAAAGAGTTAAGCTGATCTTCATCAAAAAAATGTGGAGTTTAATATTGTAGATCATGTACTGTTAGGTATTGCTCCATGGAAGGGAGTTACAAGACTCGGGAAGAGAGGAAAGCTCAATCCACAATTTGTTGGTCCATTTGAGATTCTTGACCGAATAGGAAATGTGGCATATAGACTCGCATTACCTCCAAGCATGTCTCGTGTTTATAATATTTTTCACATATCTATTCTTCGTAAATATGATAAAGATCCAAACCACATTATTACTTTAGAACCAGACTAGATAGCCGAAGATTTAATGTATGAGGAGGTACCTGTCAAGATATTGGATAGGAAAGAGGATGTCCTACGAACAAAGGTTATACCACAAGTCAAGATTTTGTGGAGGAACCATGATATTGAAGAAATGATCTGGGAGTTGGAATCGAAATTGAAAGTGACGTACCCTCACCTTTTCGAAACACCAGGTACGTACGTCAATTTCGAGGACGAAATTTCATAAAGAGGGGAGGTTGTAAGACCCCAACTTATTATAAATAAAATTAAATTTCCTATATTCATTATCTTGAAATAATAAGGAATTAATTTGATATAATGCTTTAGTTATGGGTGAAATGTTCAAATTTTGCAAAATAAGCAAGTGGTTATAAAATATTCATTTTGTCGGGGAATATTCGTTTGGTCGTGTAATATTCTTGTTGTTGAGGAATATTCGTACGACGGCACATCCATTTTTGGGCCCCATAACAAATACCTGTCAGACTAAGAAAACGACAAGTTTAAGTTTTTATAAATAATGGCGTAATTGTTACCGTTAACACTGTTAGAATACCTGGTGGTTAAAATACAGTAATACGCATGGTTGCACAGTAGCACCTTGTATTGCACAGTATTTTTGAATTATTGATTCTTACGTAAGAAGGCACTACTCAATAATTGTTACAGTAATTATTGTTCAATATTTTATTTTATTGATTCAATAATTGTTGCGTTGATATTTTATATTATTGTTGTTTCAATAATTATCACTGCACAGTATTTCCCATTATCATATCAATAATTCATATTATTTGAATAATATTATTAGATAGCATTTTTGGCAATGTCTAAAAAATTCTGTCAATGAGAGGTTTGATCACCTAATTGCGCGCCAGTGAGGAGAAATCCTTATCGGAAAGCCCCCTCTTTCCTGGGAACAGACTGGTTGTCATTATTGTGATTCTATAATATTATTTATGAATAATTAATTATTGATATATATGATAAGGAAATATTTATTTTATGTGGATATAATTGATGGATATATTTATTTTATGTGGTTATAAATGAAGGAATTAAAGCTGGGGTGTTTTATTAGTATTTCGTTGGAATAGAGGCATAAAAAATCATCCGTTTATGGATTTCAGATATTTTCTATTTAGAATTTAGAAAAACTTAAAGCTATAAAGTTGTAGAGAATTCAATTTCGTATGGAATGGACAAAAAACTCGTATTTTTCTGATAAAATGGTTATTTATTATGAATTATTGAAGTTTCAGAAATTAAATATTTTTTTATTAAAATTGGGTGGGACCCACTTTTGTTTGAAAACATGTGGGCTACAAATATGTTTTCCAAGATGGCATGCTGGATGATTCAAATGGTTGGTGCGTAGAAAAAAAGAAAAGAAATAATATTATTTTATTATTTTAGTCTCCTTTGGCGTTCTAGCATTTTTCTATAAATAGAAACTTAAGTTAGAATTGCAAATCACACCAGAAACATAAGTTCTCTCTCTATATTGTCGATCGTATTTTTGTGAGTATTTAGATACTTTGAGAGTTGCTATTCAGTGTAAGTTTCCTTCGGCTTTGCATCCGATATTCCAAACATAAGTACTATTATTTTGAGGTAAGGAATGTTATTTTCTTCGTAAATGATATTATTTTTTTCAATATCATTATGCTGAAATATTGATATAAATTTTATTGTGGAATTTCTACCTTTTTGTATCGGGGTTACTATTCACGTATACGACACTATTCGCAAATACGACACTATTCTCCTAAAAATAAAATTTTCTCTTCATTGTTTTGATCTTCATTCTTGAATTTTACTCCATTATGGTTTATTATGGAGTATTTTTAAACATGAATTATCTAAAGTACGAATCTCTAATCTTTGTCCTTTTATCTTACTGGATTCGTTCTCTAAAATATTTTTCATCATCCTCAGTCCTTAATGGTGATACTTTATGAATATCTTTGGCCTGTAGTGTAAAGATTAATGATTACCTGATGAATATATTTGGCCCGTAGTGCAAAGATGAACAGATGTTGAGATGAACATGACCAACTGGTGATACAAATGAATATCATTGGCCCATAGTGCAAATATGAATATTTTATGCAAGATGTATATTGATTGATGTTACAGGGATAAAATATTGATGATGGACTTTTAAATTCATAGATGATAGTAGATTTCATTCTCTACTTAACTCTTCTAATGAATTGTTGTTTCCGCTGCAGTTGTTGATCTAAAACTTGTTGTCTATTATATTCTATCAGATTTTTCCCTGTTGAAGACTAAGGATAATTTGTTGTATATTATCTTAGTCATAATATTCTTTACTGGGCTAGTTGAGCTCACCCTTTTTCCTTTTTGTTCCATTTTTCTTCTCAGGAAGCGAGAATATAGCAGAAACCAGTAGAGGTATAGAGTGATGGTCCTAGACAGTTGTTTTAGCAGTCCTCACTATTTTTGTAAAATAGTGTGTCAATAATTGTAATGAGGACTTTATTTGGGTGTGAATATTGTCTAGAAGACAATATTTGTATTTAAACTCACAGTATGTATTGTCGTATTTTGCATGACAATTGTAATAATAAAGTTGTAGTTGTTTTCTGTACCATGTTTTTGGCGACTCAGAATGGGTGATGTATACCTATTTTGGGGGCGTCACAAAATAGGCTTACGATTTTACCTTAAGCTTCACTCTGATTTTTACACCTTTACTCTAGTTCAATTCACTATCCCAGTTTATTAATCAAGAACACGAATGTAGCACTAGCCACCTCTCGATGCACTATAACCATATTAACTTAAATCGACAAATTAGATAGAAACAAGTTAAACACCTTAATCAACTAATTCACTATATCTCTATGTGAATTATAATTAAAGAAGGTTTAAGATTAAGTTCTCTATCAGATTACATGCGATGTCAAGCATATCTCTACCTTAACATTCATCAAGATTCTGCTCATTCACAAAATTCAAGAACACGTGCTATATTAACTAAGTCTAGATTCGTACTTCCTCTCTCGAATTCATACAAATCCAAAAAGAATTATTGATCAGGTAATTCATAAATTCAAGCTCAAATTAATATAGATAAACTGGATAATAGCTTATTAAACTGGAAATCAAAGTTACAAAATCATCGTTTCACTTAAGGATCCATCATAAGCCTAAAAAGTAAATTAGTTCATAATAAATGAATTAAATACTGAATAAATAAAAGAAAACATCATCCCAATTACACAGATTGACATAAAAGGAGAATAGTAATGCACCAGCCTTCTTGTCCTTCAATTCTGCAATTTTTGTAAAAATCGTCCCTTCTTCGTTCCTCAAAGTTCTTGTTCTTTAATCTTGTTCTCAAAAAGTGTCTCTTATTTATGATGATGATTTTTTCCTTTCACACATAGCATAAATTTGCCTCACTTCAGCTCCACACCATCAATCCTAATCCAACTCTAACTTATTACCAAGAAAATCTAAAAGAAGTCCAAATCCTTTCCAAAACCAAAAAGTCATTAGTCAAAGACTCCCAAGAGCATGAAATAACAACCATAACACAATCCTATTATAATCGTACTACATAAAGAATTTATAGCTCCCAACACTGCCCATTTTCCATCACATAACAAATCCTGCCCAGCTCAAGTCCCGTAGCAGCGCGCCCCGCGCTATGTATTACTCTCTATCAGAGCGGTCCGCGCTACCCAATCAATAATAAGCCACGCACTACACTAGCCCACCCCACGCCGCTTTACTCAGCACCACAGCGTGCCCAGCGCTAGGAAGTCAGAAAGTCTAATTGCTTGAAAAATCCTTCCAATGCTAGCATCTTGATAAGCTTATTGATTATCCTGCAACAAGCACAAAACCTATCAAAAGTAACATGAAAGTTACCAGAAACTAATAATATAACAAGCTAAACGAATATAACTCATAGGTTAAAAACCTACTCATCAAATTCCCCCAAACGTGAATATTACTTGTCCTCAAGCAAAAATGCAATGCAATGCAACCAACAACTAAAATCTACGATTCCAGTATTAAGAAAGTACAGATAGTTTACTCATACGGCCTCAAAAAAATTAAGGAAACATGTCAACACTTTATAACAAAACCAATCCCAAATTCCTTATCAATCCTTACATCTTAAACTGTTATCGCTAATATAGTGTGTGTGTGTGTGTGTGCGCTCCACATCCATGCTAATTGATACATATTTAAATTCAATACATAACAAATCTCTTCGAAGGCATCATACAGTACAAACTCAAGGAATCCAAAAACAAGCTAAATCCAACCAAAATCAAACAATTACCAATATCGAGGGTCAACTTAGGATACTTATGCTTTATTATTCATCTACGGGGACTTTTTGCTCTTATTTTCCGTTTTATTCATTTTCTTATACACATAGCTATGCAATGTCTTATTCCTTTAGGCTTTTCAATGCTACCTTAACGAGCTTTCGACCAACGACTCCCAGACCATTAAGATCTTAGGGCGCTAGGTGTAAAGACAATTCCTTTGGGCTTACTTACTCAAGTAACAAAGGCCACAAAAATAGACAAGTACGCCACGGTGTTTATTCATACTTCTTTTTTTTAAATAGCTTATATACCCCAAATATTTCCCCAAACCTAGGCTCTTATCTAACTTTAGTCATCACTACTTATTCTTGTCATTCTTTCATTCAAAGTAGTATTATCCTTTAGAGTCCCATCATGTATCAATTTAAACTCAATCAAGCAATAAGTTGTTTTTACTGTGCTATCCTTATTATACCAGTTTTAAACAGAAAAAAAAAATCTAACTCATAACAAGAAATCACATCAAAGTTCTCTTATTTGGCACTGTACTTGTTTACCGAATTTCAATCTCATCATTGGCCAAGAACAAACTTGTACAAGCTAATAACTGGATTCATGCAACCACATGCATTTTTTTAGATAAACTAAATGCCATAAATAGGAACAATTATTAGACTAAACAAATTAATTAACACTAACTAACCTGATTATTTAAAATTTTCATTACTTAACTAGGCAGCAGAAAACATAATCCCCAAACTTGAATCAAGTAATGTCCTCATTACATCAAAATAATTCAAATAAAAGAATGAGAACTTCCCTGAAAATAAGTTACTGCTCGTCATCGTCCGAAGGAGGATATGCTGGCAAGATATGAGGAACAGGCATAACCACCGGATGTGCATTAGGATTGCAGCGGGAAAATGTATCAGTAAGCGTGTTGAATGCATTGGCATTGTACTGATGCATTAAATCTTGACGTTGGGCCAACCACATAAATTGATTCTTTGAGCCCTGAGGTGGTTGCTCTTGTATAGGTTCCACTTGCATAGGTTCCGCTCCAACTGGGGGTGAGGGTTGGCGGATCATGATATAACCTTCTCAATGTGGATGTGATCGTGCCCCTTCCCATGCCTTGTACCTCTCTATTGTTGCATGATCAATAATATCCATCGGTTATTGGACAGACTCAGAAGGTTGCCACTGCACCCCAGCTTTACGGCATAAATCAATGATTAAGAAACCATGAAGCAAACCTCCTGAAGTAATTCCTCGTAGCAACCAGTCAATGGACTCTTGAATATACTCCCCCACATCAACATTGTGAAATGCAATGGAGTTATTCACACGGTAATGGTGGTGAACAATCCCATATAATAGTTGAGCTTGTGCCTTAGTTACATCGTTTTGGTGATGTATGGGCATTAAACGGGCACATATAAATGCATACCAAGCTTTACCATATCGACTAAGTGCTAAGTGGGGAAAACTTATATTTTCATTCATTCCGACTTGAATTACCCATTAATTTCCTGGTTTGCATAATCTGACTACCAACTCGTCTAAATCGGGCAAACCATCTTTATATTGGTCATCTTGGGGTGCCTCTAATCCAAAATACATGTTAATAGCTTCTATATGAAACGCCGCCGGTTTACCCCGAACCATGGCTACATGATTGACATATTCCATTGCGTTGGCATAAAACTCTTTCACTATATTGATTTTCGCTGGAAGTGGTTGTTTTACTAACTAAAACCAATTACTTTCTACAATTTGCAAAGACATATCACCATCCAAATTAGTATTCGTCTTCAATCCACGTTCTAGCACAAAATTCATCTTATCGATGGATGACGTGAATCTTTCTGCGGCCCTCTCACTAACAAATTTTATATGATCATATTGAGGCCGAGTAGTGGAGGTGGATGAGCGTTGTCTTTTGTAGGAAGACATGGTGTTTCTGGTGATGTTTAGGCTTAAACTTTGGTTCAGGACTTTTATCAAATAGTTGGTGAGCGGCTTGGTTAATTCCCCCAAACATGGTTGCTTTGTATTATCTTGCTAGCCAAAATGTGAAATCAAACAACACACTCCTTGGGCACCCAATTTCCAAGGTTTTTCACCCAATTGATATCAATAAAAGAGTAGAATATTGAGGATGAAGTAAGTTCTGCTTACCTTGAATGATTTTGTGTTTCCTTCTTTTTAAAGATGTCCCAATTTGAATGAATTTGTGAAAGGAAGGAATTAGATTTAGGATTGGTGTGTAGTGTTTTATATCTGATATGAATTTGAATACTTGTGTAGTTGGAGTTCATATAGGGGATGGAAAACCAACATGGGTTGGGAGATGGAGAGTGTATGGGTTTAATGTGAATGGAAGTTGAAAAGGAGAAGGATAAGTAGAGATGGGGTAGTGGGGGTTATAGGAGTTATGGAGTAGTGGAAGTGTTATGGGTGTAGGAGAAGTGGGGAAGTTAAGTGTACGAAGGAGAGTTGAAGTGGTTATGGCCTAAAACACGGCAATTAAAATAGTTCAGCATCTGGTATTGCCGAACGGTGTCAGCCGCATTGTGTCTGTGCAGGAGATGGCACGCCCCACGCTAGGAGATCAGTAGTTGCTAACGTTGTAATAGCCCCAAATTCGAGTCCTAAATTACCACGGATCCGGTACAATCATTCTATAACTATTGCGAAAGATATAAACATAAATAGTTTATACATTAAACTTTACACACTATCCCCAAGGTCGAAAACCTTCACTTAATACACAGATCATAACTTATTTAACTTACAATAACATTAATATACAATATTGGTACAAATTTAGCTGCACGCATCAACTTAAAGCTGGAATTGATTCCACTTAGATAAGTTAGAAAACTCATAGATCTAACTCTTGGACTTGACCATACTCAAAAATTCAAAATATAACAGGAGATATGATCATTTGAATTTCGTGTTTCATTTTCCCAAAAATCTAATTTTTAACTCTTGGTGTCTTCTAAGAAAACTTTCATGTTTTCACATAATAACCAACATAAATCATCATAACACTTACTAATACCTCATATACCCATGATTCTACCATGATGCCTGATTTATTTTATCCAACAATCATCAAACACAAGATTAAACACCATCAAGGATAAGAAAAATTAGGATTTTCTACATTTTGAAAAATCTAGTTTCCATTTCATACTTTAGATCTAACTTCTAACACACAAGATGGATAGATCCACATATAAAACAATCTAAATCATGTAGATCTAAGATTTTTGAGTTTTAAAACCTTAGATATTTATTCCATCAAAATAACTTAAATAAAAGGATAACTTAGGTTTGGTTTTATACATTTGATTTCTTGACATATCTTTTTCTTCCAAACTATGTGATGGATCTTGGATGGCATGGAAGATCATAATCTTTTCTCATTCTCCTCTCTTGGAGCTGCCAAAATATGATAGCTCTCTCTCTCTCTATTTGATTTCATTAGATAACTTGGAAGTAATAGGATGAGAGATAAATGAAATGGTTTTTGTGGTGTAGAAAAAAAATGTGTAGATATATTTTGTATATCTCACATTGATCTCCCATCAACTCTCTCTTTCCTTTTCTTTCTCAATCATTATAAGATTGCTTGCACTTTAGCTTAATGTGTTGGTTAAATAAAAATTGGACTCCTAAGGAGATTTGGTAGGAGTTGGGAACCAAATGTTGAAAAAACTAATAAGTCACATACTAATTCTCTACAAAATGGTCGGATACTCCTCCCATATTCCTTGCTCTTTCTCTATCTCACTAACCACTAAATAGATATGTGGAAGATTTTTGAACAAGGTGGCTTCAAAAATAAATTGACACATAGGGGGAGTTGGTAGGAGTTGTTGAACAACTAAAGTAAACAAATAATTACCACACATGCTCAATCTCTCCTCCTCCCATCCGACCAAGTTGCCTTAGTTTGTCGAAGTTTATTTTTGTTTTATGTAATATTTAATATATCAAATGACTAAAATGCCCCTCCTATTGGGCTAAATGTTGGGCCATTTTTTTAATTCTTTTGGGCTTTCAAATCTAGTTTCTTTGGGCCATAACAAATAACATATTCCAACACTCTTAATATTACCATTCCCTAATTATTTAATTAGGTTTTTCATTCCTCAATTATAACATAAATCCTTACTTAAGCACATTAATTTCCTTAACCCAATTAGACTTGTTATAATTAGGTTATAAAATTAATTAACTGAGACATATAAAATAAATCTCTTAGAATTAGTATATATTTTATATATTAATATTCTCCCGTATCGTAACCTTTAAGTTATCCAATTTTTCATTCCTAATATTTATAATTAGATTACCCTAGTTTCTTTTATTTGTTTATATAATAAACAAATAAAAGTAAACACATAATATTCATATTCATTACTCACATAACTTTTAACCCTTAGGGTTTTATACTTAGCATCAGGGTTCCCAAATTAGGGTTTCATATAAATCGTAAGAATTTTCTAACTGAACGTTGACGTTCTAAATATAAAAGGGTTTTGATACTGATAAAATTTATCTGGTCAACCCTTGACCCTTAACCACATTTTGTACACATATAATACAGAACATATTCACTTATATCCTTAATCCTGAATAATTCACCAAAAGATTTTGAAATCCTTAAAATTCTTTCTCAAAAATGTCAAATCAATTCACTTATTTTCTGTCTAGGTTTATTATCCAACCTTTAATCCATCATTTAAGATTTAAATAATTTCTTAAATTTTCGGGTTGTCACATTCACCTCTTCCTCTAAAAATTTCATCCCTGAAATTTACCTTACACCTTACACCTTGAACCATTCCCATTCATTCACAGCATCACATGTTACCCAATACATTCCTCACAAGAGAAAAAAATTTCAAATTGTGCTGAAGAGTCATATAGACTATTGTCTGTCATTTTCGAAAAGGTTTTTATGGAAATTCATTCTTAAATCGTCATAACTTTCGGACATAGTGGGTGATTAGCCCGTTATGCCCTGTACTGATCAAGTACTGCAAGTCGGAACCATTTTCGTGTTTCTTTTATTCGCCTTGGGCGCATAAAATTTTCTTACCTCAGTCTTATTGGATTCCGCACCAAAACAATTTGGTTCAGGAATTTTTTTTTCAATGAACACTTAGAGTTTTCATAAACATTAGTCTAGCTGAATTGAATAGCGTAGACTCATATCAATAATCAATTTCAATCGATTTACGAATGTATATAGCCAAATGCTGTTGGCAAATTAAATTTTTTTAAATATTTTTAAGATGACGTCATGATGACGTAATGTATTAACAGTCTGTTTAAGGATGTTATCATTATATGACTTTGTCATAACACATCATACAATAGTGGGACAATGATTTTTGGATCGAATTCAACATTATGTATTCCTGTATTTACAACTCCATCAACTTTTTATCATCAATGCACCATGTTAGATGGTACATGAGTGATAAACAAAATATATTTTTTGATATTTCAAATCATTATCGTCTAGCCGAAACAAGTAGCATAGACTATTCTTTAAACCTTTCAAAAATCTTTGCAAATCAGTTTTATAATCCCAACAAGTAACGATATGTCGGTGGCCCGAAGTCCACGCATACACGATGGTCACCAAGAGTTGAGAATATATATATATATATATATATATATATATATATATATATATATATATATATATTTCAAAAGCACGTAATGCGTATTTAGCTTGATGTCAAAAATTTTGAAGTCTAGCATAGCTAGGAGTTTTGGAAAACTTATGTCTCCACTAATGATCAATTTCTTAAACAATCTATATGTTTCTATAGTCCTTAATACTCCATTCACACAAAACTATACCTAGTTCGTCAAACCATACTTATGAGTTCATGAACTTTTCACAATTATATGAGTTTAAGAATTTGTCCTAGTCAGACCTTTAGCGTCCATTCGTTGAGGGGTTCATAAATATTTCATATAACTATGAGTCACGAACATAACATAAGTATGAGTTTTAAGAACTCGTACTTAATCTTGTATCCTCTACCTATAACCTATCTATCTGTTATACACATGAGAAAGGAATCACACTCTTAACATGCATATAGCAAATAACGCGACACAAACATTTCATAATCCCCACTTAATCCTAATCCCTTCTCAATACAAATTTCATTCAACTCGTATTCATAATTGTGACAACCCAAGAATTTGGACAATTTATTAATATCTTAAATGATTGATTTAAGGTCAAATAATAGATCTAGACAGAAAATAAGTGTATGCGTTTGATGTTATTGGGAAGGAATTTTGAGGGTTTCAAAATTCTGTGAAGGATATAGGTGAGTTATTCAGGATTAAGGATTTATGTGATTATGTTTTGTGTTTATGGTTATGTATGTGTACAGAATGTGGTTAAGGGTCATGAGTTGACCAGATTAATTATATATGTATCAAACCCTAAGTTTATATTAAGAATGCTAACGTTCAGTTAGAAAACCCTAACGTTTGATAAGAAACCCTAGAAGTCGGTTCTGAAACCCTAATTTCGGTTCCGGGGATTTAAAACCCTAATTCGATGCATGAAACCCTAAATCGGGAAATTAATGGCGTAAGTGTAAATAATTAGAAGATTAATTAGAGCTAATATTAACAAATTGGTTATAAAACCCTAATTTCACATTTTCAAAACCCTAATTCCAAATTTGAAACCTTAATTTAAAATTAGGGAAAAATGAAAGTGTTAATTTAATACTTTTAATGTTAATTAGGAAATATTAATCCTAATTTTAAAGTTATAAGTAATTAGAAAACCCTAATCTAAATATAAAAATTTAATTTCTAATTTAGAAAAATTAATTTTCTATTAGAAACCCTAATTTAGGGTTATAAACCCTAATTCGTGATTTTGACTATAATTGCTTAATTAGCAAATTTAATTAGGAAATAATAATCCTAATTGGCAAGCTTAATTTATGATTAGGAAATTATAATATAATTATCAAATCCTAATTATAATTTAGAAATATTAAATTTCTATTTGTGAAACATAAATTGGAAAGTGGGGAATAATTTAAAATTTTTATAAGAACCTATATGGTTCGAAAATGTTAGCAATGTAAAGAATTAAATGTAAATATATATATATATATATATATATATATATATATATATATATACATATATATTTGTTTATTATATAATAAACAAATAAAAGAAAGTTATTGTAACCTAATTTTATATATTAGGTATAAGAATTAACTAACTTAAGGGATAAATTTTATTATCTCGTGTTATCTAATATTTTAAAACCTAATTAAGACAAGTTTAATTGGGTTATGAAATTAAACATTTCAAATTCCAAATGGGATGGAATGGAAACCCTAAGAAACTAATTAGGATAAAATAAAATTTAGGTTTTGGGTCATGTTAGTTTACATAGCCCAAATAATTAAATTGGAAGCCCAAAAAGAATTAAATGAGTGACCCAAACCTAGCCCAATTGGTAAGGGGCATTGTGGTCATTTGATTAAGCATTATTTGGCATGAAAGAAAATCAAAAATTTAAGGAAATAGAGCATGGAAAATCCGGCCATATGGGGTTAGAATGGGAAAGAAAAATTTGTTTTTTTTGCAAGGTTGTCCAAGTTTGTGGAGAAAACCTACCAAATCCTTACTAACTTTTCCAAGTGTCATATAGCAAGCTAAGCCAACACTTATGGTGAGTAAAGCAAGCAAACATGTGATAATTGGGTACATTGAATACTTACAAAACTTGCTAGTAAATAATCAAAAAGCTACACCTGCTCTCATTTCTCATTCTAAGCTTCCATTTTGCTAAACAAACAAAGTATAGAGAGAGAAAAACTCCTCTCCTCATTTTCGGCAGCCACTATAGTGGTAAAGGAGTGTTAAATTTCATGCATTCCCAAGTTCTTAAATTATTTTGGCAAGAAGAGAAGATGTGCTAGAAGGAAGAAAGATATAAAAATCTTTATACTCAAAACTCTAATTAGTTTATGTGTTTGATTGTTGTCAAAATTATGAGTTATGATCTTGAACTCTAAAAATCATAGATCTACATGTTATATAATGTATTTTGTATGGATCTAACCATTTTGGGTGTTAAAAGTTTGATTAAAAAAAAGAAAAAAGAAAACAGTTTTTTTTAAAGCTTAGAAAAGCTAGAGGCTGCTGCCACAAAAAAAAGGGAATTTCGAGATTTGTTAGATGTTCCAGAAAATTATGAGCTTTTGGTATGTTATAGTAAACTGAATAAGCTTTCCAAAGACTCCGGAACGGATTAATTCCGACTTCGGAGCAAAGAGTTACGACCGTTCAAAGTAGTCGCGTCAAAACTGTCAAACTAACTCGGGTCCGTCACTTTACACGGAATTTCTGGAATTCTTTGTTTAGAATTTGAAGATGGTCCAAGAACAAAAGTTGTAGTCCCGGAAGTTAGCTTCACGTGGGCTCAAGAATCGCTCAAAAACATTTTAAAACGAAAAATTTATGGTTGTTTTAGTACAATAGGGTCAAGCTAGAAAACTAAAACTGATCAGCCACTTCTGGACTGTTTTCTGTGACCAAAACAGAACCAAATTTGGTGTTTGATAACTGAAAAATGTATTTTAAGAAAATACGAATCCAACGCCTCCGACGCAACTTAATTCCGAGTTGTACATTTCATTTTACAAGCGTTTCCGTAAAGGATGCCAAATCTGGAAATTTTGGGCGTGAGTGGCATTTTCGTAATTTAGTGAAATTGAATAATTATTAAAAATAATTCTTAAAACCATTAAATGGTTAGAAAATTTATTACATACAATATAGAATATAATTAGCTATTTAATTATTATTTAAGTAATATTAAATGATAATTAAATAAGATTAGTGTTAATAAAGTTATTATTTAATTATGATTAAATAATAACTAGAGATTAACAATTGATTAATTATTATTTTATTAATATTAAGTGATGATTAAAGAATGGTTAAGTAATGTTATGTAATAATAATGTAATTACCTAATTACATTAACACAAAAGGTTATAATTATTTATTAATGAATAAAGACTCAGTAATAATTGATTATTCTTAACTGTAATAAGAAAGAATAATTAAAGATTTATGAGATGAATTAAATATTAATGATCAAAGAATAATGTGGTATTTACATTAAATATCAGTTATTGATTAATGTTTTGAATTACTTTTAAAACATTTAAAAGAAGTAATAAAGTATTGAAAATACTTTGAGATATTATGAATATGAAATAATATTGTGGCATGTAATTCATTAATGGTTATTATTAAATAATATTAATGATGTTAGAATATTGTGGTATTTAATTCATTTAAATACGGTGTTAATGATTAGAAAATCATGATAAATGGTAATAATTACTTGAAAATTATTATAAGTCTTTAAAAATTATTTTGACAGATAAGATAATTATCTGGGATAATTGTTAAGTGTTTAGCCATAGTTTACTTGAACTTAAACTCGATATTCGTCCGACTAGACCGTCGGAATGATAAAATTGTGTCGGTTTCAACTAAGACTTAAATAGTTTGACTTGATACCTAGTCTTATGTGTGTTATAGACTGTTAGGCTTATGTGTTATGTGTTTAGGTTATTCTGTGTGTATAAATATAACAGTATTATATTGTGATGATATTATTCTAATATTGGAGATCTATATTACTAATATTAGGTCTTCGGGTAAAGCGTTATAAATTGTGTTGCGGTAATCAACGGTTCAGGTAAGTTTCTTTTTACTAAACTCTACTAAGAGTATTTTATTCAAGCTTATGGTTAATCATTGTTGATTGCCACAAAAATTGTACTCTATACATCTTGCATGTATAAGTCAGGTATGAAAGGCTGATCACCTTCATTACCAGTTGGTTCAGAAATGTTTGTTCATGTTTAAAACTTATTCAGTCAAAAGTTTGTTCGTGCTAGTTCTCAATTATATTGATGAATTATAGCCAGCTTATTATTCAAATCATTTCAATCATGATATATCGTTATATTATTGTATTTAAACTTGTTGGGCAACTTTCATGCTCACCCTTGTTATATCATGATAAACATTGGAGATAAGGCGAACGTGTTCGGATATAGGAAAAGGAAAATGCCAAGTTCATCTTGGGATAATATGCACGGCTAGTTTGTAATAGTATAGTTTGATAAATATTGTTATGTGATAGATAGTTTATGATTTGTGTATAAGTTAAGGTTACTCGACCTTGGGAATAGCGTGAAATGTATTGTATAAACAATTTATGTTTATATCTTCCGCAAACAGTTTTAGAAATAGTATATCGGATCCGAGATGATTTGGGACCCGGATTCGGGGATACTACAATAATCCTTTCCTGAATCTGTACCAATTCATAGTACAACTGACACAACAATCTTTGTTGTAAACTTTTCAATCATTAGATTGATTCTTTTCCCTGTTATCACCTTAATTATTAGATCACGGGGTGATCTCATCGTATATATTACGATTCATTTCTATGCTATGATCGTTTTGTTTTACGATCTTCTATCCCGATACATTTAGTCTTTTAGACATGATCTATTCATCACTACTGTTCACCTTTATTATCAGAGTTAGGGAACTCTATATCTTTACAACTCGCAGAGATTGGTTTTTAAATCTTACCGACCAACTAACTTTGTGTGAGTTAGATCTTATCTTAATCACTGCGGTTATTGGTCTCAGGTATTCCTACCTATGGTTCATAACGAACAGCTTTGATACCAACTATAATTGCCCCAAATCTGGGTCCTAAATCACCACGGATCCGGTACAATCATTCTATAACTATTGCGGAAGATATAAACATAAATTGTTTATACATTAAACTTTACACACCATCCCCAAGGTCAAAAACCTTCACTTAATACACAGATCATAACTTATTTGACTTACAATAACATTAATATACAATACTTATATAAATTTAGCTGTACACATCAACTTAAAGATGGAACTTTCGTTAACCTTTCCTTGTATCCTACGTATTTGCCTTAATCTACAATGTTTATCATGATATAGCAAGGGTGAGCATAAGTTTGCCCATCAAGTATAAGTTTATTTGAGGATATATCATGATTGAAAGAATTTGAATAACAACTGGCTAACATTCAATAATATGGTTGTGAATGAACATGAACAAATTTTATTACTGAACGACCAAGTCAATAGGAATTGAATGGTCAAGAAAAAAAACATGAACATAGCAATTATATCTGGACCAAATGATAATGAAGGTGATCAGCCATTCATACCTGATGAACACATGCATTATTTACAATAGAAAGCTATTCAACAATTTATAGACATGGTAATCAGAAATGATAAGCCATAATTATAATTGAAAGAAAGATCTACTCGAGGTCGAGTTTAGAGAACCCTTGAACAATAATTAGGAGTTCAAGTTTATGAACTTGCATGTATCACCGACTACTGCTACACAGTTTATATTGCTTTATCCGACGACCTAATATTAGTAATATAAATCTCCAATATTAGAATAATATCATCATAATATAATATTGTTATATATATATAATCATAGAATAACTTAAATACATAACACATAACCCTATCAGTCCAAAAACTACTAATACTCGGTATCAAGTCAAACTATTTCAGTCTGAGTTGAATCAGACACAATTCTAACATCCCGATGGTCTAGTCGGATAATTATCGAGTCTAAGTTTAATTAAACTCTTCCTAAACACTTAAAGATTATCTTAGATAATTTTATTATTAGTCAAAATATTTTTCATAGGCTCGTAATATTTTTTAGATAATTATTATCATTTATCATGAATTTTCAATCATTAATATTATATTTATATGATTTAAATACTTTAATCTCATATATTATAAGTTTTTCTTGAACATATAAGTCAAATACCAATCCAGCAACCCAAATTGGGAATCCAGCAAGCTGGATTCAAAATCCAATATCTAGATGGCCAATCCACCAAACTCAACTGCAATCTAGCAAACTGGATTCAACATATTTTCAATTCAGTAAACTATTTTTCAATCTAGCCAGCTGGATATCGAATCCTTTTTACGAAAATACCAAATCTGTTTATTATTTTTCTATCCTTTATCCAAACACATATACATATATTTCATAACCAAGAAGTATTTTTTCATAATTTTCCAACTTCCTTTAGTATTTTTCAAAAATCTTTTTTAGTGTGTAGCTTAAGAAATTAGCCTTATCATGCTTAACTCCAAAAATTCCCATCTCTTGACACAATCATGTACATGTTAACATGAGCCTCCAGTTTAAATTTCATGGCCATCGGAGTTATAGAACTCCGGTTATAGCTGTTTTCGTCGAAAAAATGTAAAAATTGAAATAGTCATAACTTGGTCATTTTAAGTCCGAATGAGCTCATTTTTGTACAGGAGATACTTAATATCATATATTTTTATGTCCCAAAAGGCCAAAATTTATTTCACAAATTAAGTGTCCAAAAATTCCCTTTTATATTTCTGGGCTGTAGCTTTTTGTCACTTTACAGTTTTTGACTCCTTTTCTAAAATCAGTCCATATAGAAATCTACAACTCCTTTTCAGTGATTCTACTTGGATAAGTTAAAAAAACACATAGATCTAACTCTAGGACATGGCCACACTCAAAAATTCAAAATATAATACGAGATATGATCATTTAAATTTCGTGTTTTATTTTCACAAAAATCTGATTTTTAACTCTTGGTGTCTTCTAAGAAACTTTTTATGTTTTCACATAATAACAAACATAAATCATCATAAATCTAACTAATACCTCATATACCCATGATTCTACCAAGATACATGATTTATTTTATCAAACAATCATCAAACACAAGATTAAACACCATCAAGGCTAAGAAAAATTAAGATTTTCTATATTTTAAAAAACATATTTCCATTTCATACTTTAGATCTAACTTCTAACACACAAGATGGATAGATCCACGCATAAAACACTCTAAATTATGTAGATCTAATATTTTTGAGTTTTGAAACCTTAGATATTTATTCCATCAAAATAACTTAAATAAAAGGATGACTTAGATTTGGTTTTATACCTTTGATTTCTTGACATATCTTTTTCTTCCAAACTATGTGATGGATCTTGGATGGCATGGAAGATCAAAATCTTCTCTCCTTCTCCTCTCTTGGAGCTGCCAAAATATGATAGCTCTCTCTCTCTCTATTTGATTTCATTAGATAACTTGGAAGTACTAAGATGAGAGAGAAATGAAATGGTTTTTGTGGTGTAGAAAAAAATGTGTATATATATTTTGTATATCTCACATTGATCTCCCATCAACTCTCTCTTTCCTTCTCTTTCTCAACCATTATAAGATTGCTTGCACTTTAGCTTAATGTGTTGGTTAAATAAAATTTGGACACCTAAGGAGATTTGGTAGGAGTTGGTAACCAACTGTTGAAAAATCTAATAAGTCGCATGGTAATTCTCTACAAAATGGCCGGATACTCCTCCCATATTCCTTGCTCTTTCTATCTCTCACTAACCACTGAATATATATATATATATATATATATATGGAAGATTTTTGAACAAGGTGGCTTCATAAATAAATTGACACATAGGGGGAGTTAGTAGGAGTTGTAGAATAACTAAAGTAAACAAATAATTACACCCACATGCTCAATCTCTCCTCCTCCCATCCGGCCAAGTGACCTTAATTTGTCTAAGTTTGATTTTAGTTTTACGTAATATTTAATATATCAAATGACTAAAATGCCCCTCTCCCATTGGGCTAAATGTTGAGCCATTCTTTTAATCCTTTTGGGCTTTCAAATCTAGTTTCTTTGGGCAATAACAAATAACATATTTCAGCACTCTTAATATTACCATTCCCTAATTATTTAATTAGGGTTTTCATTCCTCAATTATAACGTAAATCCTTACTCATGCACATTTACTTCATTAACCCAATTAGACCTTCTATAATTAGGTTATAAAATAAATTGACTTAGATGTATAAAATAAATCTCTTAGAATTAGTATATATTTTATATATTAATATTCTCCAGTATCGTAACATTTAAGTTATCTAATTTTTCATTCCTAATATATATAATTAGATTACCCTAGTTTTTTTTTGTTTATATAATAAACAAATAAAAAAATACATAATATTCATATTCATTACTCACATAACTTTTAACCCTTAGGGTTTTATACTTAGCATTAGGGTTCCGAAATTAGGGTTTCATATAAATCGTAAGAATTTTCTAACTGAACATTGACGTTCTAAATTTAAAAGGGTTTGGATTCTAATAAAATTTATTTGGTCAACCCTTGACCCTTAACCACATTCTATACACATATAATACAGAACATATTCACTTATATCCTTAATCCTGAATAATTAACCAAAAGATTTTGAAATTCTTAAAATTCTTTCTCAAAAATGTCAAATCCATTCACTTATTTTCTGTCTAGGTTTATTATTCAACCTTTAATCCATCATTTAAGATTTAAATAATTTCCTAAATTTTCGGGTTGTCACAGGCGTAGTAGCGCGCCCCGCGCTATGTCTGTGCTTTGTGTAGCGTGGCCCGCGCTAGGGGGTTAGTAGCATGATTTAGCCTTGGCGCGCCCCGTGCCCTTTGTATGTTGAATATAGCGCGCCTCGTGCTGTGAATCGGCAAGTTGGCGTGGTCCGCAATGGCATGTCAATAAGTGTCTGGGGTTGTGGCGCTCCCCGTGCTATGTCTGTGCTTTGGGTAGCGCGGCCCGTGCTAGGGGGTCAGTTGCCAGATGACTTGATTTTTCTTGAGTTATCTGCAAATCTTCCAAAGATGTAGTCAATCTTCTATGAAAAACATATATTTAAACTAGATTATAAATTAAGATCTAAATAATAACTAAAAGAGAAAGAGTTTAGAGCTTGGGTTGCCTCCCAAGTAGCGTTAGTTTTAACGTCATAAGCCCAATGGTGCCTCTTGTATCACTGTACATTGGCAATGGTAATGTTAACGACATCCCAATTTGAATCACCACCCCATTAATGCTTTAACCGTTGGCCATTGACCTTGAAAGTCTCCAATGTATTTCTATTGTAAAGTTCAACGGCGCCATGTGAGAAAACTGTTTTGATGGTTAATGGACCTGACCACCTTGATTTTAGTTTTCTTGGGAACAATCTCAATCGTGAGTTGAATAATAGGACTGATTGCCCAGGCTCGAACGTTCTTTGTATCAATTTCTTGTCGTGCCATCTCTTGACCTTTTCCTTGTACAACTTTGAGTTCTCGTAGGCTTGCAGTCGGAATTCGTCGAGCTCATTTAGCTGAAGTAGTCTCTTTTCACCCACCGCTGCTTGATCGAAGTTCAGTTTCTGAATAGCTCAGTAGGCCTTATGTTGTAACTCGACCAGTAAGTGACAAGCTTTCCCGTATAGTAGTTGATATGGAGACATGCCAATCGGTGTTTTATACGTAGTTCGGTAGGCCCATGGTGCATCATCCAGCCTAAGCGACTAATCCTTTCTATTCGAGTTTACCACCTTTTCCAAGATTCTCTTTAATTCCCTGTTCGAGACCTCAGCTTGCCCACTGGTTTGGGGATGATAAGTTGTAGCTACCTTATAGTTGACCCCATACTTTGCCAATAGAGCTGTAAATAATTTGTTGCAGAAGTGACTACCTTCATCACTTATAATAGCTCTCGGCGTGCCAAATCTTGTAAAAATGTTCTTCTATAAGAATTTAAAAACCACTTTGGCATCGTTAGTTGAGAGTGTTGCGGCTTCAACCTACTTTGAGAAGTAATCTACTGCAAGCAAAATGTACTGATTGTTAAGTGATGAAGGGAATGGCCCCATGAAATCTATGCCCCATACATCGAAAAATTTCAACTTCTAGAATTGCTTATAGTGGCATCTCATTCCTTTTAGATATGTTTCCCACCCTTTGACATCTATCACATGTTTTAACAAATTGGTGGGCATCCTTGAACAATTACGCCAATAAAACCCGGATTAAAGCACATTTGCTACTGTCCTCTCACTACAATAATGTCCGCCATATGCAGATGAGTGACATTCATGCAGTATGTTCTTTATCTCACTGTAAGGCACACATATTCTGATCATCTTGTCGGTGCACTGTTTGAATAACTAAGGCTCATCCCACATATACCATTTGACGTCATGAAGAAACTTATTTTTCTGTTATCGTGTAAGATCAGGGTGAAGAATGTTACTTATTAGATAATTCGTGAAGTCCGCGTACCATGGAAATTCTGTATTTATCCCAAACAGTTGCTCATCCGGGAATGACTCATTGATTACACACTTGTCCTCTTCCTTTTTATTCTGATTTTCCAGCCTAGACAAATGATCGGCGACATGGTTCTCCGTCCCCTTTCTATCCTTTATCTCTAAATCAAACTCTTGTAAAAGGAGAATCCATCTGATAAGGTGTGGATTAGCATCTTTTTTCGAAATCAAGTACCGAATGGCCGAGTGATCCGTATAAACTACCACCTTAGTCCCGATCAAGTATGCCCTAAATTTATCGAACGCATACTCCACTGCAAGTAATTCTTTTTTCGTAGTTGTGTAGTTCAATTGAGTCTCTGTGAGTGTCTTACTTACATAATATATGGCATGAAATTCCTTCTCTCGGCGTTGACCCAAAACAGCCCCAACTGTATAGTCGATTGCATCACACATTAGCTCGAAAGGAATATTTCAATCCGGTGCGACAATCACGGGAGTTGTAGTCAACTTCTTCTTCAATGGCTCGAATGCCACTTTACACTCCTCATCAAACTTGAAAACCGAATCCTTCTCTAAAAGACTGTATAAAGGTTTTGCAATTTTAGAGAAGTCTTTAATGAGTCTTCTGTAAAACCCGGCATGTCTCAAGAAGCTCCGAATTCCCTTAACTGAACTCGGTGGAGGCAGTTTTTCAATTGTTTCCATCTTAGCTTTATCAACCTCTAATCCTTGAGCCGAGACTTTGTGCCCCAAAATTATACCTTCTTCCACCATAAAGTGCCACTTTTCCCAGTTCAGGACCAAACTCGTATCTATGCATCTTTGTAAGACCATTACAAAATTCTCCAAACACGCATCAATATCGTCCCCATAGATAGAGAAGTCGTCCATGAAGACTTCCACATTCTTCTCTACCATATCCGAGAAGATCGCCATCATACACCGCTGGAAGTTAGCAGGTGCAATACACAAACTGAACGACATTCTCCTGAATGCAAATGTGTCGTATGGGAATGTAAACGTCGTCTTATCTTGATCTTTGAGAGCGATGAAGATCTGATTATAACTCGAATATCCATCCAATAAGCAGTAGTATTCATGTCCTGCTAGTCTATCCAAGATTTGATCGATAAAGCGCAACGGGAAGTGATCTTTACGGGTCGCCTTATTTAACTTCTTCTAATCCATGCAAACCCTCCAACCAGTCACTGTCCTTGTCAGAATTAGCTCGTTGTCATCATTCTGAACCACAGTCATTCCTCCCTTTTTCGACACACATTGCATCGGACTAACCCACTTAATGTATAAAATCGGGTAGATGATACCTGCGTCCAACCATTTCACTATTTTCTTTTTCATTACTTATTTCATGATTGGGTTGAGCCGTCTTTGTTGTTCCACTGTCGGTTTTGCATCGTCTTCCATCAGGATTTTGTGCATGCAAAAAGATGGGTTGATTCCCTTGATATTTGTAATTGTCCATTCGATAGCCGATTTGTGGTCCCTAAGCACTCTCAGCAACTTCTCTTCCTACAATTCGTTAAGTGCAGCAGAAATAATAACAGGTAAAGAATTAGAGTTGCCTAAATACGCATACCTGATGTGTTTAGGGAGTGGCTTAATTTCAAGAGTCGGTGGCTCCTCCAACGACGGTTTCATCCTTGTTGTAGCTTTCTCCTCCGTGTGCAATGGTTCAAAGGCTATTTTAAATCTGATAACTCATGGCAAAGAGTCTAGCATCTGCAAGTAATCCACAAATTCTAGATCATCGAACTCTTCATCCCCCAATAATGTTATTTCCAATGGATCATTAACCAAACTCTTGTTCATGTCTTCGCTGATAATCTGGTAAATGATATCCATCCTAAAACATTCTTCTTCATCCGTAGGGAATTTCATGGCCTTAAACACGTTAAATTTTATTTCTTGATCTTGGACCCTCATAGTAAGTTCACCTTTTTGTACGTCGATGAGTGTCCTACCCGTAGCCAAGAAAAGTCACCCTCGGATAATCGAAATGTTCTTATCCTCCTCAAAATCCTGAATAATGAAATCTGCAGGAAATATAAACTTGCCAACCTTTACCAATATGTCTTCCACAATGCCTCTCGGTTACGTGACTGACCTTTCCGCCAACTGCAATGAGGTGTTCGTAGGCTTTGGAGCGGGCAAACCTAATTTTGTATAAACTGATAACGAAATAAGGTTCACACTTGCCCCCAAATCATACAAACATTTGTTGAATGCCATATTCCCAATTGTGCACAGAATAGTGAAACTCCCTGGATCTTTCAACTTTGGTGGCAACTTTCGCTGTAAAACCGCACTACACTCCTCCGTTAATGTCACTATCTCAAAATCTTCCGACATCTTTTTCCTGGACAAAATCCCTTTCATGAATTTCGCATAACTTGGCATTTGCTCCAGGGCTTCTGCAAATGAGATATTAATCTGAAGTTTCTTAAAAACCTCCAAAAATTTTGTAAACTATTTATCTAGCTTCTATTTTTGAACTCTTTACTGAATCGTTGGGGGAGGATAGACAACTGGTTCGTTACTTGGTTTGCTCTTTTCCACTTATTTTTCTTCCCCCTGCTTGACAACCGCTATATTTTCACTATCTGTTTCAAACTCCTTTGTAGCCGAATTTTCTATTTCTTAACCCTCAAGCTGTTTCCCACTTCTCAATATAATTGCTTGACATTGCTCGTGATTACCCTTTAGATTTCTTTTGGTGTTATTCGGTAGAGTTCCTTGTGGTCTATTGTTCAATGCTAATGCAATTTGTCCCATCTGATTCTCTAGATTCTTGATGGCTATCTCTTGAGATTTCATTGCCATTACTTGATTTTTCATAGCCACCTCATTGCTTGTTATGTACTTTGTCAACAACTCCTCTAAATCTGATTTCCTCTCTTGATGTTGAGCTGTTGTTGATGATTCTGAAATCCTAGGGGATATGATGGTCGTGGAGCTTGCTGATGCTGATTGTTACTCCATAAAAAGTTTGGATGATTCATATTCCCCAAATTGTAAGCATTCTAGTATGTATTCTGTAGAATTCTGTTATAGCTACCCACAAATTGCACTAACTCTGGGTTGATTGCGCATTGATCTGTAGGATGCTCACCCGCGCATAATTCGCAAATAACTGTAACCTGATGTACTTGTGCCCCTGTCATAGCATCCAACTTCTTTGAAAGTGTTGAAATTTGCGCTTGTATAGCCGTCACACCATCTACTTCTAACACTCTAACTGCCTTTGTCAGTGTCATTCTTGCCGTGGGCCACTGGTAGTTGTTAGCTGCCATAGTCTCTATCAATTCGTAAGCCTCCTCATAACTTTTATCCATAAATGCTCCACCCGAAGCTGCATCAATACTGGTTCTAAGATTTTAGTTCAATCCATTGTAAAATGTGTTCATCTGCAACCACTTAGGAAATCCATGATGCGGACACTTTCTAAGCAATTCCTTGTATCTTTCACATGCCTCATATAGTGACTCCCCGTGTTGCTACTCAAACATCGTTATCTCATTCCTCATTTTTGCAATTTTCGCTGGTGGGATGAATTTTGCGAAAAATTTCTGAGCTAATTCTTCCCAAGTAGTTATCGATCCCAGTGGTAAAGAGTGTAACCAACTCTTCGCCTTGTCCCATAAAGTGAATGGGAATAAGAGAAGTCTCACCGCATCATCCGACACCCCATTGTACCTGAAGGTGTCACAAATTTCCAGAAAGTTGACTAAATGTTCATTCGGATCGTCATTTGTGACAACCCGAGAATTTGGGCAATTTATTAAAATCTTAAATGATTGATTTAAGGTTAAATAATAGACCTAGACAGAAAATAAGTGTATGCGTTTGATATTATTAGGGTGAAATTTTGAGGATTTCAAAATTTTGTGAAGGATATAGGTGAATTATTCTGGATTAAGGATTTAGTTGATTAAGTTCGGTGAAAATGGTTGTGTATGTGTTCATAATGTGGTTAAGGGTCATGGGTTGACCAGATAAATTACATCTGTGATAAAGCCTAAGTATATATTAAGAACGTCAACGTTCAGTTAGAAAACCCTAACGTCTAATAAAAAACCCTAGAAATCGGTTCTGGAAACCCTAATTTCAGTTCCGGGAATCCGAAACCCTAATTCGGTGCATGAAATCCTAAATCGGGAACTTAATGGCATTAGTGTAAATAATTATAGGATTAATTAGGGTTAATCTTAACAAATTGATTACAAAACCCTAATTCTGAATTTGAAACCCGATTTGATAATTAGAAAATCCTAATACCAGATATGAAAACCCTAATTTCAGATTCTGATAAAATGAAGCCCTAATCTGGGAATAGAAAGGATAATTATAATGCTTATGTGGTATTAATTAAGTACTAATTAGGGTAAAGGTTAATTAATTAGCAAACCCTAATTTTCAATTTTTAGAACACAATTGTTCCGTCAAAAACCCTAATTGTTCAGTGGTGGATTTAATTGCTAAATGGACAATGTTAATTAGGAAACCCTAATCCTAATTTTTTTTAATTTATGAATAATTACAAAACACTAATCTAATTAAGAAAATTTAATATCTAAATTGGAAAATTTATTTTTCTATTAGAAACCCTAATTAGTGGTTTATAAACCCTAATGACCATTTTCACCCGAATTGCTTTATTAGAATTGTAATTAGGAAATGCTAATCCTAATTAGCAAGAATGAATTTATGATTACGAAATTTTTATATAATTAGAAAATTCTAATTATAAGTTAGAAATATTAATTTTCTATTTTCGAAAAACCTAAATCGGAAAATATAGAAATTAAATTACAAAGTTAAGGGTTAAAACCTAAACCTTAAATATTTCCAAACCCTAAACTCTAACCAAACCCTAAACCCTAAGGGTTTGGCCAATTACAAGAATGCCATTAAAAATTAAATCAAAATGACTATAATGCCCTTTTAACACATTCCTAAATAGGTGGCTTGTAAATATTGTTGTATATTGAGTTGTTGAACAACTCTAACCACCCATTGACTTAATAATCTCAGCAACCAGCTAACATATCTAGCAAATACATTGAATCATGCCATTTATATAGATTGAGAGAGAGAAAATGTATACTTTCATTTTCATTTTTTTTCCAATCCAATCTCTCTCTTCAACTTCGAAATTTAGAGTGAGAGAGTGTGATAAGATAAGTTAGTATCAGTCCTTAACTTGTCAAGATCAGATCAACAAGGTCAGATTCAAAAATCAAAGCTAGAAATGGTAAGGACCCTAATTTTTTAAATCTTACGATTTGATGTTACATGTTGTTAATGATTGGTTAGAAATATGTTTTAGGGTGTCCTTTAGTGATCTGGGTTGATAATCATGGATCTATAACCTCTAGATGTACGAAATCAGGTTTTAAAAAAATGGTCAAGAACCCTAATTTTGTTGTCTGACAAACCAATGTCAGGGCTCATAGATCCGTACGTGTTAATGTGTTTGGTGTTTTAAAGTTTGGTTTCTGTAGTATGTTATATGGTCTTGGATCTACAACTTGAAACATGGTCAGATCGTATCATAAACGCAAGTTATTATTGGTCAAACAGGGTTGACCTTTCACGGAATCTGGTTTCTGGGTAATCCAGAAACCCAGATCTCGTCTAACAATCATTTTGAAGGATCGGATCTTGCACGTGTTTAGTTGTTTGGCTAAGTTATGATTTGAATCTTGTATCCTGACATGAGTAGTGTGTATTAAAACCTTTAGATAACTTAGATCAATAACATAATCGATGATTGTATCCGGTCAAACTATAGTTGACCAATCCCTCTGAAGAACAATCTGGGCAACCCAAATTCTTCATGTTCGAAATTTTTATCAAACTTTGACCAGTCTTGATCTTCTTGGTGTGATGATAAACGGATGATATGTTGTTATATAAATGAAGCCTGATTTACTCACTACAATATAAAATATTTAATTTACACAAAACAAGCCCAGATTACAAGTTACAAGGATCACAAGGAAGGTACCCAGGGCTGTTCTTCTTTTCTGGGTAACCAAGAAAATGAAGAACAGGCCTGACAAGCTATTAAGGACCCAGATCTCTCTGTTTTGGTATGGAATTGCCATGTTGTTTGTTTAGGGTTGTAGTATTGCATCAATACTATAATTTGAACACCTAATCAAACCCAGATACGTTAGGATCCAAGAGTTATAGCCGGTCAAACCTACCAACTTGAACACTGGCGATGAAGATCTTGGCAGGCATCAAGAACACCAAGAACACCTATAGCGACGGTTCTGTCACTATAGGGTCCCTTTAGCGACAATTTATTATTTTATTTTCCGGAAAATGATTAAAAATTAGAAAAAAATGGTTTTTAATTATTAAAAATACAAAATAAATTCTGAAAAATTATTTTAAATTCTGAAAAATAGTTTTTAATTATTTTCAGTATATTTCAAAAATATTTAGTATTTTTGGAATATAAAAGGTATTTATTTATTTAATTATTGTATTAAATAAATTATTTAAAAATAATTTTAATTCATGAAAAATCATGAAAAATTATTTTATGGTATAAGAAAATATTTTAAGTTATTTTTGATGACTTTTATTATTTTGTGATGAATTTCATTAATTAATCAATATTAATGATAATTAGTTTATTTAATAACTATATTAAATAAATTAAGGAAAAATGGAATTAATGCTTTATAAATTATATAAAAATAATTTAAGTGATCTAAAAATATTTGAAGTTATAAAATATAACTTTTGATATTTAGTCATGAAAATATTAATATTTTAATATTAATATCAATTATCGGATAATGGATTTAAGTGTTTAAAAATCATATAAAAATGATTTTAAGGTATTAAAAATACTTTGATATATTATAATTATATTATAATATTATGTAATAATTTTCATTAATATTTTATATTAAATAAATATTAATGATTAAGGTATTATGTGGTATTTAATTCAATTAAATACGGTTTTAAGGATTGAAAAATATTGATAAATGGTAATAATTATCCGAAAATTATTACGAGTCTTTAAAAATTATTTTGACTGATAAGATAATTATCTGGGATAATTGTTAAGCATTTAAGCAGAGTTTAATTGAACTTAAACTCGAGTATTGTCCGACTAGACCGTCGGGATGATAGAATTGTGTCGGTTTCAAGTCAGACTAAAATAGTTTGACCTGATACTAAGTCTTATGTGTTGTAAAGATGGATAGGGTTATGTGCTATGTGTTTAGGTTATTCTATGTGTATAAATATAACAGTATTATACTGTGATGATATTATTCTAATATTGGAGATCTATATTATTAATATTAGGTCTTCGGGTAAAGCGTTATAAATTGTGTTGCGGTAATCAACGGTTCAGGCAAGTTTCTTTTACTTAACTCTAATAAGAGTATTGTATTCAAGCTTATGGTTAATCATTGCTGATTGCCACGAAATTTGTACTCTGTACATCTTGCATGTATAAGTCAGGTATGAAAGGCTGATCACCTTCATTACCAGTTGGTTCAGAAATGTTTGTTCATGTTTAAAACTTGTTCTGTCAAAAGTTTGTTCGTGATAATTCTCAACTATATTGATGAATTATAGCCAGCTTATTATTCATACTCTTCAATCATGATATATCGTTATATTGTTGTATTTAAACTTGCTGGGCAACTTTCATGCTCACCCTTGCTATATCATGATAAACATTGCAGATAAGGCGAATGCATTCGGATACAGGAAAAGGTTAAAGTCAAGTTCTACTTGGGTTAAATGTGCGACTATTTTGTAATAGTATAGTTTGATAAATGTGTTATATGTTAGAAAGTTTATATATGGTGTTTAAGTTAAGGTTACTCGACCTTGGGGATAAGTGTGTAATGTATTGTATAAGCAATTTATGTTTATATCTTCTGCAAATAGTTATAGAAATAGTATACAGGATCCGAGGTGATTTGGGACCTGGATTCGGGGCTGCCACATCATTTCTCAATTCCCCAAACTGAACTGAATTTTGAATCATTTGAATCATCTCAGGCTTGATTTCAAAGTTGTTCGCAGCTGTAGTGGGCCTGGTAATACTTGACTGCAGCTCAGTCACCTTGGGTGTAGCAAAATCTCTCAACGCTTTCTGATCCTCAGCAGCAATTACTTCTTATTTTTTCGTGTTTTTAAATTCTTCTCTTGTTTCCTTGATCCACTTACTTAACCTCTAAGAGCGTTTCTCAAAATCATCCTCAAAAGGAAGCAAGTCTGGATTTTTGTAACGCGTTTGCATAAACCAATTCAAAAAACCTGAAATAAGACGAAAAAAAAACAAAAATAAAAATGTTTAAGTAAAACTGGACTAATTAAACTGATATCGTAAAATATTGAAATTTATACTAAATGTGTCCTCGGCAATGGCGCCAAAAACTTGATGGGTAAAATCTAATTACGCACGACACGCAAGTATACATGGTCAATATATAATATAATAGTAAGTAAAGTATCGTTCCCATAAAGACAGTTAAGTAAGAATTTAACCTCATAATTATCAATTTCCTATTAATCCTAATTTTATTAAACTATCCAAATCAATGATTAAAATTATAAAAACTAAATTATTACTAAATATAAGATCACAAACCAATCACAAATATTAAAAACTAAAATTTCAAACAATTATTAGAGAATAAGGCTTACGATTTCGCCTTAAGCTTCAATCTAATTTTTACACCTTTACTCCAGTTCAATTCACTATCCCAGTTTATTAATCAAGAACACGAATGTAGCACTAGCCACCTCTCGATGCACTATAACCATATTAACTTAAATCGACAAATTAGATAGAAACAAGTTAAACACCTTAATCAACTAATTCACTATATCTCTATGTGAATTATAATTAAAGAAAGTTTAAGATTAAGTTCTCTATCAGATTACATGCGATGTCAAGCATATCTCTACCTTAACATTCATCAAGATTCTGCTCATTCACAAAATTCAAGAACACGTGCTATATTAACTAAGTCTAGATTCGTACTTCCTCTCTCTAATTCATACAAATCCACAAAGAACTGTTGATCAGGCAATTCATAAATTCTAGCTCAAATTAATATAGATAAACTGGATAATAGCTTATTAAACTGGAAATCAAAGTTACAAAATTATCGTTTCACTTAAGGATCCATCATAAGCCTAAAAAGTAAATTAGTTCATAATAAATGAATTAAATACTGAATAAATAAAAGAAAACATCATCCCAATTACACAAATTGACATAAAAGGAGAATAGTAATACACCACCCTTCTTGTCCTTCAATTCTGCATCTTTTGTGAAAATCGTCCCTTCTTCGTTCCTCCAAGTTCTTGTTCTTCAATCTTGTTCTCAAAAAGTGTCTCTTAGTTATGATGATGATTTTTTTTCCTTTCACACATAGCTTCAATTTGCCTCACTTCAGCTACACACCATTAATTTTAATCCAAATCTAACTCATTACCAAGAAAATCTAAAAGAAGTCCAAATCCTTTCCAAAACCAAAAAGTCATTAGTCAAAGACTCCCAAGAGCATGAAATAACAACCATAACACAATCCTACTATAATCGTATTACGTAATGAATTTATAGCTCCCAACACTGCCCATTTTCCATCACATAACAAATCATGCCCTGCTCAAGTCCCGTAGGAGTGCGCCCCACGCTATATATTACTCTCTATCAGTGCGGCCCACGCTAACCAATCAGTAACCAGCCAGGCACTGCACTAGCGCGCCCCGCGCCGTTTTACTCAGCACCACAGCGCTCCCCACGCTAGGAAGTCAGAATATCCCTAATTGTTTGAAAAATACTTCCAATGCTAGCATCTTGATAAGCTTATTGATTATCCTACAACAACCACAAAACCTATTAAAAGTAACATGAAAGTAACCAGAAACTAACAATATAACAAGCTAAACAAATATAACTCATAGGTTAAAAACCTACTCATCAGAAATCAATAAATTTTGAAAATCTAGCAAAGCTAGAAGATTTAGAATATCTAATTTTCTCCATTAATTTCAATCTTTGCTTCATTACCTCATTACTGACTAATTCTTTTTATTTCTAGCACCAATAATGCTCTTATACTAAATATTCTTGTATTTCAACTTACAATCTTCCTATACTCCCAGTATAGTTCATCAAATTTACCGCACATTGGAAGTTCAGGAACTTGCCATAATAATATGAGTTTATGAACTTATCCTAGTCAGACCATAGGCGTCCATTCGCCGAGGGGTTCAAAACATACCATATTATTGTGAGTTACGAACTTACCATATGTATTAGTTTTAAGAACCGCACCTAATCCTAATAATATCTGACTAATATTAATAGTTTCTAACTATCAAATATTCAGATGAGAAAAGAATCACATTTTTGCCACATATACATTGATAGTGCAACACCAACATTCCAATCATTATCAATGTGATAAACTAAGTGCAAGCACAAAACCCTCGCCCATACAAAGGTTTATACAACTCAGCCATCACATGAGTCCTCAATTGAAATACCACCTAACTTTATCTTCCGTATAAATTGCTCTTTGCTCGATACGAATTTTTTGTACCTCATCATTTATAATTCCTCGTGAGTTTATCACGTACTATTTCATAGTACATTATCTTCATAGAATCAAGCTATAATTATTTAAACGTTATAGACTATCTTTCTTTTATAACTTAAACAAATCACATCGTGATCTTATTCTATAATCATCTCCCTTAAAATTCTTTTCTTCACTTGTGATCGTTTTGTTTTACGATCCTCTTTCTTTCCTTTTTCATCATTTACGATTTCATTTATGCTTTTAATCTTATAGATTTTGTCTATTCATCATTATTCGTTATCTTGGCTATTGGAGTTAGGTAACTCTCATTTCTTATCTTTATATCTCTTCAGGATTCTTCTTTGAATTTTCTTGTTTATATAACAATTCTTCCTTTAAGAATTTCCAACTTCATTTACATTGCTCAACATTTCATTCGGGTTTCACATTTTCATCATACGTATCCATTTTCTACACTTGGTACACATTGAGTCTCTAATAGTTTCAATATAGTACGTTGAGTGGTTTCCCACAAATAACCAACAAACTAGGTTTCGAGTTGCTAGTTCGTATATACCTTCGCTCTATGAATGAATTGTTTAGCCCAGATATCATACATCAAATATTAAAGAGTACGATTGTACCATACCTAAATTTAACTTTTTATTCTTAACTTCTTTATCATTCTCTTCTTATAGACATTGTCTATTTATTATCATCTTACATCTTTATTATTGGAGTTGGGTAACCCCACATTCATATTCCTTATAACTCTACGAGATTCTTCTTTGAATCCTCTCACGCATGTTTTAATCCTTTCTTTGTAAATTTCCTAAATTACTTCTTATTGTTCAAACTCTATCTGAGCTTATTTTTTATCATTTTCACAACTCTTCTCTAAGGTTATAGCCTAAGGTACTATTACCTAAGGTTTCTAACCTATCAGCTTTGATATCAACTATAACGACCCCAAAAATTCATACAATAATATTCTCCTTCTCGATCGTTAACAATACAACTTTAATCTATTTTTACATCATTATTTGATATTAAAATCACTAAAATGCGAAATATTTAAAATTTTTATACATTTCCTTCTGTAAATGCCCTAAATCGTAACCTTTACATTACATCTTTTCGATTCAAATTTATATCATGAATCGTTACAACAAAATGACTATACAAAGTATTACATCATAAATAGTTATCCATATACACCGGATAGCCCAACTTACAATTCAACATGTTACATTCAAAATATTAAATATATTTCTCTTAAAATATAAGTAATCTTTGTGAATATGGATCTCTATAATTCACTTAGCACATATCATTATCTTGAAATCTTGACCTGCAAAAATTATTATTTGCAAGAGTGAGCTCAACGACTCAGCAAGTTCTAACAGTTTTCATGCATCACATAGCACATAACAATATGCTCAACATACATATCCTAATAATTAAAGTAACATGGCATACATGCTTTAATTCACATAGCAAATATAAAGATTAAGTTCCTTACTCAATCATCATTTTTTAACCAAAACAATGAAGTCATAAATTGACTTTAACATTTCATGATTACAACATGTATAACCTATCATACTCGCTTACAACACATATATCATATCATGCAATTTAAACCAAAACAATGAAGTCATAAATTGACTTTAACATTTCATGATTACAACATGTATAACCTATCATACTCGCTTACAACACATATATCATATCATGCAATTTAAAACAGTTCATCAAGTCCACGTAGAAAATAGGAACTGAAAGACTTACCTTGATCGTTGTTTATCAATAATAGTTTAACAGGTTACAGTTATCTACACTTCGTGTGCCCTACACAATTATATAATCATACACATCAACTATTAGTCACATAGCAACGCATAGTACTTATAATGTAAACTTTACTCTATATCTCATAAGTCCGATGAAATCCAACTTTGAATATGCTGTAAACATCATATTAACCTATTTTTAAAAGTTACTGGACATCCATTTCAGATAAGATAGAAAGACCACCAAAACAATGCTCAAAAAGGGGGCGTTCGAAACTGTTTTTCATTCTTTCTCAGCTTTACCCTCTCTCGCTAAAACTGTCATAAATTTTTTGTTTCAAAACATTTTTGAGCGATTCTTGAGCCCATGCGAAGCTAACTTCCGGGACTACAACGTTTATTCTTTGACCGTTTCCAAATTCTAAACACAGAATCCAGAAAATTAGTTTAAAGTGACTGCCCCGAGTTGATTAGACAGTTTTGACGCGACTACTTTGAATGGTCATAACTTTTTGCTCCAAAGTCGGAATTAGTCCGTTCTGGAGTCTATGGAAAGCTTATTCAGTGTACTATAACATACCAAAAGCCTTGAATTTTCTAAACAATCTACCTAACCCCGAATTCTAGTTTTTGGATCAGCAGTCTACTAGTTTTTTAGATTTCTCGTTTTGGCATCCAAAACTCGCATCGACTCGTTTCAACCCAACTTTCTTTACCAATAAGTCTTATTTAACATAATCAGACTCGCCTACGATCTCGAATCCATATGAAATATTTTAATAACTTATGAAAACTCGGGTTCTCATATCATTTTCTCCTTATAAGGATTTCGTCCTCGGAATTAAAAAAAAACATCCCTTACTCGGCTTTCACCAAATCTATTTTCAAAATTTATCGTTGAATATCTTCAACACATTACCTTAATATAGGTTTTATATTTTCTACTACATTCATTACTTCAACAAATTCTAGGTTTTATTTCATAACTTTCACTTGAATTCAATTATATTTTGAGTATTATATATTCTTTAACCCATTCATTTCCTTCTCTAAGGATCGTTATCATAAACACTCGGGATATTACAATCTCTATGTAATGGAAAATATTAAGAATATGTGTACATGCATATTAAGGCTTGGCATGCTATCAAATGACACCCGTTTTACAGGATAATATTCCTAAAATGGACACATTATGATTGCATGTAAACATTTATACATTCCCTAAGACTAAACTACATGAGTTTTTGTAGGAAAACAATTGGGCATGTTACCCGTTCAAAGTCCAAAAAGGCTACGAGCCTACAGCCAAACATGTCTTCATCTGACCAGTCTAATCCTGCTCCTGTCTCTCGAGAAGAGTTTGACGAATTATGCAAGAAAATTACATATTTGGTTGTTCTGCTTAAAAAACTATACCAGTATACTCAGGGTTTGTGAATACCCGTACACACAGAATCCTCTGCACAAGGAGGAGCATAAGGTTCGGATAAAATAATTCCTGAACTTCAGTTGGATTCGACCAACAAAATTTCTTAAAACACCCATCTAAAAGAAGATCCAGACACCGGTGATATCAGGAAGCAAGTCATTCAAATGGAAGAGACCATTCGGTCTATAAAAGGGATTAGCGCACACAGGAGTGTTTCCTATGTTGATCTTTGTATATTCCCTGATGTTCATTATCCAGAGAAGTTAAAGACTCCTGACTTTGAAAAGTATGATGGGTTGGGATATCCTTACACACATTTGAAGGTATTCATTGGAGAACTCAGATCTTATGTCGAGGATGAAAAGCTAAGAATGCAACTGTTCCAAAAGAGTCTAACTGGAGAAGCCCGATCATGGTATACCAGATTAGACAATTCTAAAATATATAGCTGGGAAGAGTTAGCTCATGCCTTCCTCACTTAGTACAGCTTCCAGTCTCAAATGGCTCTTGACCGGTTCGAAATTACCAAGGTCAAGAAATAGTCTAATGAGTTGTTTAGAGAGTATGCTCATAGGTGGAGGTGCCTTGCTTCTCAAGTTATTCCTTCTATAACAGTTTCAGAAATGGTTATGACTTTCATAGACCTACAAAAAGCTCCCTTCTATGAGAGAGTCTTAGCTGGCATTGGTAAACCATTTTTTGAAATTATCAAACATGGAGAGATGGCTGAGATGGGATTGAAGTCAGGAAAAATTCAAGAGCTAGCCGCTCTAAAAGTTTTTGATGAGCACATCCAGTCCGGAACTTATTGAAACAACCCCCAGAGGGTCCATAAAAAGAAAGAGGAGGATGTTTCCTTGATACTACAAGGTCAGAAAGGCAGTCAGAACATGTCTATCCAAAGGAGAAACTACTCCCCTTTTCAAGCACAGTCTTTCAACCCCTAGGGGATTCGCTCGAAAATGCTCTCAATCTTATGACTACTCAAAAGAAAATTACACATCTTCTTTCACTAGCCAACTCGAATGGGAAAAGTTACAATGCAACACGAAAATGTACTTATCATGTCGGGGCACCGGGACATGATACTCAGGATTGTTGGGCCTTAAAACATAAGATCCAGGATTTAATCGACAATAGGGAGATTATCGTGACTAAACCCGACCAACCTCGTGTGCAAGACAATCCTCTTCCTTAACACAAAGAAGAAGAGGTCAATATGATTAATTGGAGCAGTGGACAAAGTTCCAATTACATTGTTGAACCTTCCCAGACCAGAAAAGACGGTGCTGATAGATGGGATTATACGTAGTTCCAGTTTATGATGGAACTAAAGATTAAGGCTCTTTGCAAGCAAGTGGACCAATTGGCAGAACTGGTGATCCATCAACACCAAGTCACACGCCAATTAGTCAGTCAGGAGCATGCTAGTCTCCTTCCTTTTGTCATGTATCATTACCTTCAAAAAGCGAAACACTAGAGGATAAAGTTGCAAAAAGAGCAAGTGCAAAGCCCGTAGGGATTTTGCCAATAAATGAGAATTTATATACCTTTGCCAACCTATGGAAGAGATATTTTAGATGTTGATCAATGAAGGAATAACTACATCCCTTTTACCTCCAATCAATCCTCATTCCAGACGGTTCAATTCTAATGGAGTATGCCAGTATAACTCCCACTCTCGCGGTCACAGCACAGAAGAATGTTGGGCACTCCGCCACCTCATTCAGAATTTAATTGATATTGGTGTCCTGTAGATGGCAAATGACGACACTCTGTTACTCGAGAGTGGTAACACATGTCCTACAAAATATAAGGACGGCGTTACGCAGTTATCTCCGTTGAGGATGATTTGGTTGCCAGACCACTCACAATACAAGCAATTCAACTCAACGGTACTGACAATCCTTTAAAAGTGGCTGCACCAGAGCCAATTCACTTGCAATCTAGGCCACATTATCCTATCGAGAAGGACTTGACGTATGAAGAAATGCCCATTCAAATCATTGATAAAAAAGAGCAAGTTCTGAGGAACAAAGTTATACCTTCAGTAAAGGTATTATGGAAGAACCACGATGCCGAGGAAGCAACATAGGAACTCGAAGAAAACATGTAACGACCGAGAAATTCGGATTTATTGTAAAATAATTTTTTTTAATTAAATAATGAATAAAATTATATTATTTTTTATTATTATATGTTAGTAAGATGAATGTCGTTCTATAACCTAGATATGTCGGAATGTCGTAGTATTTTGACTACGTGAAGGAATTAAAGTGTTTGAATTTCCAAGACAAAAACAAAAGTTTTCTGATAAATTTTCTGAAAAACTCTATTCACTAATTTATGCTTGGGAATTATTTTTGAACTTCCGAGAAATACGTAATGATAGAATATCGAAGTGAGATGGATTATGTAATAATAATTCGAGTATGGAAAATGTAGTTTTTCGCATGCGAACTTAATTCGAGAACGTTAGGGAAAGTAAAGCGTTAACTAGTTAAAGCGATGATCGTATAATACGTAGGTATTGTACGAGGTAATGAATACGAGTATGATATTAGGTATTATACGAGTATGTATGAATGATGGTATGTCATATATGATGAATGAGTATACGAGTAAGAATACGAGATTAATACGTAGACAGTACGTTCTAAGGCTTTAAGCCATATGTATTGGACTTGTAGGATGTAGGAGGAAGTTGTAAAGTCCAATTGGAATTATGATAAAGCCCAATGTTAATCCATGTTAAGGCCCAAGTGTTTGTTAAATGCAAGCCCAAATCATAAGTTATGTTAATTAAACTTAAAGCCCAAACTAAGAATCCAATGGGTAAAGATGATCCATGGGATAACCCATGTGGGCCCTATGATCACATGGGTGATCTTGGTGGGCAAGCAAATGATATGATTTGTGATGATCAAGTAAACTTGATGACTAAGTAATTAATAGTAAGGAGGTGGTTTAAGGAGGTGGATTAAGGAGGTGGGATTGGTTTATTGACCATTATGCCCTCACCTTAGAAATCCTATAAATAGAGAACTAGATTATTCATTTGTTACTTGTTAAATTCCACCAACAACTTATAACTTATTGGTTAGAGAGAAAAAGCTACAAAAGCTACAAAAGTTAAACTTTGTTAGTTTAAGAAGCAAGAAGTAAGAACAAGAAAGAATCAAGTGATCATTAAAGGTAATGATACTAAACCATGATTCTCCCTCTCTTCAATTGTTAGAGAAGTGATTAGTGGTAGAAATTGTATTCTAAGAATAAGTAGGAATGGCTAATTAATGGACTTAAGCTTTAATAAGCCATTAAAAAGCAATTCGTACATATATAAGTTATAAACTAAGGAAGAACTTAAAAGAAATTATCATGTATATAAGTTAATGAAATATGTTGGTTATGATGTTAGTATGATGGAATGAATTCATTTGAAACGATGAACAAATCTTAATTAACGAAGTTATGGCGGAATTCACGAGTGTGAACGATAATCGTCGAAATCGTGAAATTCTCAAAATGGAAGTCAAATTTTGACATTGAGATCAGAAACATTGGTTTTTGATGGGGATAAGTCTTATTTGGCATTATAGAGTTGCGGACTCAAAAATGAATGAATTCCAACTTAGAACGAAGAAACGAGCGTTGAACGTTCACGAACGTTTATCGTTTTCGTTAAAAATGAACTCAAAGGTGAATTTTGAGTTAACAGATTAGAAAATATAAAATTCTTGCATAAACACATAGAGTATTTGATTTGTGAGCTAATGGCTTTTGAACGAGCCAATTCGAATTTAAAATGATAAAATTTGGAGTCTGGGAAGTTCGCAAAGTAAGAAAACTGTCATTTTTATCTGGTGCACATAGTTGGCGCTGCGACGCCTGCCCAAGGCCAAATAGGTGGCGCTGCAGTGCCATGCCATGGCCAGACCTACTATAGTTTTGCGCCTTAGCATGACCTTTTGAACTGAAGTTGGCACCGCAGCGCCGGGACCGGGTGAAAGCCACTAAAGAGTGGCACCGCAACGCGTCTTATAGAGTAAAAGTTGACGCCGCAGCGCCAGCACTAGATCAAACCTAGAAAAGAAAGCTTATGAAGATAAAAAGAAAGATAATTTGTTAATGATGAAGTACAACATTAATTAATTTAATGTAACATTGTTTAAAATGTTATAAACCTTAAGTATGATAACTAAAGGTTAAAGATAATCACTCGAACGTGAACGTAATAACAAAGTAATGTGTTATGCTGGAAGCAATAATAACAAATCTAATAAATGATTAGATTGAGAAGAAGGATAAAATATGTTAGGTACCATACATATCTGATTATGACCTAATGTGATATGTTATGTGGTTATGTATTGTAGAGACTCTAAAGACTTAAAGAGAAAGTGTAATAACCGTAGCTGATGTTAAAGGCAAGTGTTCTAACCCTTGTCTATGTTCAATCTAGGCAAGCTTTGTGATTCATGTCTTCTTACGTATGAATTGATGTATGATAAAGTCAAAGCCAATTCTTTCGGCTAGACTTAAGTTGTTTTGGATTTCTTATAATCTAACAAAGTATTGTCAATGTTTTGCCAAACTATGTTGGTGTGGTTTTTAAATGAAGATTGAGTATGCTAAATAAATGTTTTATCATCAAACGACAGGCACGTGAGGTTGCCACAACTTAAACGTATATACGTTTAAAGAAAGTAGTGTTGTACAACATAGAGTACTATAGGCTGATCACCTAGATGTGCTCGTAAGTAATACCGGACTTAGTGCTGGATTGTCCTTTTCAAAGAAAGTATGAAATGCTCAAGGTCTTGGACCGGAATTGATATTTTACTGAATGTTGTCATTGTAAAACGTTTTAAAGAAAAGAGAAGTGTTATTTTGAATTATCGATAGTACTTCATAACTATTATTCAGTTATTGAAGATATATGATTTGTATGTCAAGCATATTGTTTAAATGGAATTATCGTACTTGTTGAGCTAGTTATGCTCACACTTGCTTGAACCATATGAATGCAGCTAAGATCGAACGGACCGAAGGATCCAGAAAAGATAAAGGGAAGGCTAAGGTGAACCTATAGATTTCTTTTATAATTTTATAGGTTGTATGTTGATATTATTTGATATTATAACAAGAATGAATGTAATGGTTATTAAGAACCTGGGGAATGGAAATATTGTTTGGAATATATGTAAGACATATTCATTTTTTGAGGCATTTCAATTGAATGTATGTGTGAACTGTAGCACCGTGTAGCACCATATGTCGGATTGGAAGATACTTGAATTTGGGGGCGTCACAAAAAATGAGGAAGAATTACCCTCAGTTGTTTGTATAATGTTAGCGAGATTCTGGAGACAGAATCCTTATAAAGGGGGGTGAATGTAACGACCGAGAAAATCGGATTAATTGTAAAATAATTTTATTTAATTAAATAATGAATAAAATTATATTATATGAGTTAATAAGATGAAGGTTGTTCTATAACCTAAAATTGTCAGAAAGTCATAGTATTTTGGCTACATTAAGGAATTAAAGTGTTTGAATTTCCAAGATGAGAATAAAAGCTTTCCGAGAAATTCTCTGAAAAAACACTATTCATCAATATTTGCTCGGGAACTATTTTTGAACTTCCGAGAAATACATAACGATAGAATAATAAGGAAGGATGGATTATGTAATAATAATTCAAGTATGACAAACGCAGTTTTTCGCCTACGTACTAAGTTCGAGAATGTTAAGGAAAGTAAAGATTTAATAACGATGATTGTATGATGTGTAAGTATTATACGAAGCAAAGGATACGAGTATGATACAAAGTATTATACGAGTAAGTATGAATGATAGTATATCGTATATGATGAATGAGTATACGAATTAGTGTACATAAAGAATACGTGAACTATACATTATAAGCTTTAAACCAATTGTAATGGACTTGTACGATTTGTGTAAGAATTGGGCAAGCCCAAGTGTAAACTTGTTAAGGCCCAATAATTGATAATGCAAGCCCAAATGTTAAGCTCAAGGTTATTAAAACCTAAGTCCAAACCAAGAACCAAATCCGTGGATCGAACCGATGGGTTATCGAGTGAGAATAACCCATGGGGCAACCTATGTGGGCCCATGGAGTACATGGCCAGCCATCTTGGTGACCAAGTAAAGTGGTTTTACTTGGTGACAAAGATAGGAATAGTAAGGAGGTGAAATAAGTAGGTGGAATGGCCTAAAAGACCATTGTGCCCTCACTTTGTAAATCCTCTAAATAAGAAGCTTGCTAGATCATTTGTTGCTTGTTAAATTTTCTCCAACATCCTAGAGCTTTCATATTGAGAGAAAAGTGAGTAGAGTTTTGTTAATTTAAGAAACAAAGAAGAAGAACCAAGCTTGAACTTCAAAGGTAATGAATCCCTAACCATTAATCTCCATCTCTTCAATTCTAGTTTGATAGAGAAGTGAGTATTGGTGGAGCATGTATGATAAGGAGTGAGAAGGATGGTTATTAGAGGGCTTAAACCTTAATAAACCATGTATAAATGGAATCATAATCATAAAAGTTATGAACTAATGAAGAACATTGAAGAATTATAATTTTGTTGTTGATGGAAAAGTTTAAAACCATCATTTATAGTCTTAGATAAAATATATTGTGTTAATGGAATGAATCCATTTGGAATGGTCTAAAAATCTCAAGTAACGAAGTTATGGAAAAATTTACGAGATTAGACGGTAATCGTCAAAATCGTTAAATTCTCGAAATGAAAGTCAAAAGTCGCCATTGAACTCGGAAATGTTGGTTTTCGATGGAGAATAGTCTAAGTTTGCATTTTGGAGTTACGAACTTGAAAATGGTCAAATTCTGACTTAGAACAAAAAAACAAGCTATGAACGTTCACCAACGTTTAACGTTTTCGTAATAAAGAACTTAATAGGTGAATTCTGTGTTAACGAATTAAAAAATGTAAAATTCTTGAATGAAATCATAAAACATGAAATATGTGAGCTAACGAATTTTGAACGAGCCAATTCGGACTTATAATGAACTTGTTTTGAGCTCGGAAGGTATTGTAGTAGAAAAATTCTGAAATTATGTGAGGCTCAGGGCCGGCGCTACAGCGCGGCCCAAGGAGGTGAAGCCGGTGCCGCATCTCCAGGCCGAACCCTCAACTTCTATAAAGTCATGCCACAGCACGGCCATAATATAAGAGAATGACACCGCAAAGCCGAGACCTTGTCTGAGGTACTAAAGAGGCGTGCCACAGCGCGAGTCTATATAAGGAAGTCGGCGCCACAGCGCCAGTACTAGGAAGAAGCTAGAGAAGAATGATTATGAATGTAAAAAGAATGATAGTTGATTAATGGTGAATTATAACTTTAATAAACTTGAAATAACATCATTAAGGAGGATAATAACCTTAAGAATTAAAACTAAAGGTTGACGATCGATTACTTGAACGTAAATGTAAAGTAATACGATAATCGTAACCAATGTTAAACAATCTAATGAATGATTAGATTGAGAAGAAGGGTAAGATACATTAGTGACCATAAATGATTGATTATGACCTAATGTGGTATGTTATGTGATTATGTATTGTAGAAACCTTAAAGATTCAAAAGGAAAGTGTATAAATTGTAAAAGACACTAAAGGTAAGTGTTCTAACCCATGTCTATGTTCATTCTGGACAAGCTTTGTGATTCATGTCTCTTACGTATGAGTTAATGTATAATGAAGTCGAAGCCAATTCCTTCGGCTAGACTTAATGTATTTAGTGGATTCCTTATAATCTATCAAAATGTTATCAATGTTGCTATCTTTTGCCAAACTGTTTTGGTATGGATTTCACAGAAAGATAGAGTATGAATAGAAAAATGTTTTGTCGTCAATCCACAGGCACGTGAGGTTGCCAAAACTTAAACGTAAATACATTTAAAGAAGAAGTGTTGTACAACATAAAGTACTATAAGTTGATCACCTAGACGTGCTCGTAAGATATACCAGACTTATGACACCCCCAAATCTAGGTACTTCATTCCCACAAGACTTGGTGTTAACTTTCCATTCATTCATACTATCTACCCAAATAAAATAACATTTAAACCATAAATCCTCCCTGTAAAATGGTTACATCATTAAATTCAAAAACAAAACATCCCAGGTTATCTAACCTTAACATCATTCAAGTGCGGAAATAAAATTATTACATCACATCATTAATTAAAAGTATATCATCATAACAATAAATGAAATTACAAGTCTTCATCACTTGTACATTTTTCCTTTTCTTTTGCTAGTTGTAGGTTCGTCTACCTTCTCAACTTTAGCTGCAAACATTATATTTATGCAAGAGTGAGCAAAACAATTGCTCACTAGATATAGCAATAATGCAACAAGAAAATAATAACTACCAATGAATAGGCTCATCAAAACTGAATAGTACTCTATCAATGATAACCAAAAACTAGAATCGAAATAAGAAATATATCTGAGGGTCATAAGACCAGGAATTATGTCCATAGTTGTAAGTAATCCTTCAACTTCAACTTTAACAGTCATAAGACTATAAGGACCTCGTACTTAGGGGGATCAGCCCTTCGTACAATGTATTGTGCACAAACATCTAAACACATAGCGTATCCCCTATAATAGGGTTGTTCTTATCAGTTTTAGAGTACAAGTCCGCACCAAAGAAAGTTTGGTTTGGATAAGCTTTCAAGGGTAATTTAAAGTTTAAAGATCATCAACTAGGGGACTAGTTGAATCAATAAGATTTAATAACACAACAGTTGTTTACTAATGACATAACATAAAATAGTTGAGAATCATAGGTGAATTGACTATATATATTAACCTCATGCTTGAAAATAACTAGAAAACATAAGTATTGAACAAAATGAATAAAATGATAAACCTTTGCTTGAATAACAATAAGCTAGGTTTATGATCTTGTAACATTAGAAATGAAATTACTGATCATACATTAACTGATAGCAAGCTGAAAACTAAAAACTTGCTCAACATGGTAATAACTCATGCAAAGTAATAAAACAGTTCAACAATAAAGACGAGAGTTCAAAAACTGCGTTCGTTATACAGGAATAGAACTTAAGAAACTTGCTTAACTATAAATAAGTTAGAATGAATCGGCCATAATAAGAATTCCAATAAAATTAGAGTTAAAGTTTGCTCAAATGAAGGTTAGGAACAAATGAATTGTTTAATATTAGTTTAAGATAGGAAACTTGCTCAATCATAAGAATAAGGTTATACAATGTAATAATTGAACTAGCTCAACGAAAGTGTAGGGTTAGAAAACTTGCCTCAAGCGTAAGCTATAATATTAAACTCACTTTCACCTACACATTGTATTAGAACCACAATATCTATTAGATATACTAATATTCACTTTTCAACATAACACGCATTTCTAATTAGACTTGTTAATTTAGTACAAATATTATGCTACCATATACATTTCTGAATTTCCAAGTGTTAACCTCACAACACTTATCTAACATTCATTGTATAAACTAAGTTATAATATAACACGTTAATAACTTATAATTCAGTTTACAAAGTTGAAATTATCAATGACATGACACGGTAATGAATTAACCTCCTTATTACATGTTTGACACCTGAACACAACCTTAGACCAAGCTATAGTGGTATTTCAAGATCTACAGTAGCAGCAGAACTAACTGTCTTAGGACAGGATATGACGCAGCGGCGCCATACACAAGCCTAGGACCGGCGCAGCTGCGCCGTTTCTAGCCTTGGCACCGGCGCAGCTAAGCCGGTGCATAGATAGAAGCAGAAATAGCATGAACAATAGTCGACTTTAGCCCAACTAACACGAATTTCATCCACCAAACAGTGAATTTAACACAAACAATTAATATAGAACGATTACAAATATGTTTCCTCAAATATTCATCAATATAGAACAATTTATCAACCATTTTAACTAATTTAAATTCTTAAATTTCATGTTTTCATATAAAAATATATTTTTTTGACATCCTTCCCAAAAATCAACACTGTGATTTCAATTCTACACCAAATCACTTCGTTCAAACTACGTTTTCTTTGTTTCTTAATGAGCTAGCATAAACAATACTCAATTTTCATATTAATAAACAAACTAGCCACTAAATTCAGTACTTTCATTAGCCATATGACAAAATATTCATACAAACATACACTGTTAATTCTTCTCTTCCTTTTTACCCGTAATTAGAATCCAATTTCTTGATTACATACAAATCTAACATCACTATTATATACAATTACCATAAACAAGTTGTATAACAATAATTACAAAAAAATGGAATCACAGAGCTTGAACTTCATGCCGTAAACATATATGCATATATATATATATATAAAGATTATAGAAAATACCTTCAATTTTCTAAGACAATCCTTGCTAATTGCAGACAAATATCTCTCAAATTATCTCAATCTCTATCAAGTTCTCTCTGAACTCTCAGTATAGCCAATATAGACTAACTAATGCGTAAAAGAAAACTGATATAACCTTAATAAGCATACTAATTATAATATCTGTTACAAACTAATGTTTATATTATAATTATATTATATTTATTATTTAATTTATTTTATTTATATTATTTAAATTCAAAAATTAAAAATCCAAAAGCCATAAGACTTTGTTTGGCAAAAAGTCTTTAAAATAAAGACTTAATATATTTAAGTCTTGTTTGATAAAACTAAATTAAACCACTCTAATTTTATTTTAATAAACCATTTAGTTTATAATTTATAACTACATCTTATTTATTTGGATTTCCATATCCAACATTAATCAAATAAATTAGTTACACACTATATTTTAATTAAATACACCATTTAAACAAATAACATAAAATTATAGTTTCATTATAATTTTATTTAATAATTTAATATACCACTTTAAATTATTAATTAACAACAAAAATATAACATCTCATGTTATATTACAACTCTCTAAATTATAACTTCACTTAATATAGAATATTATCTAATAAATTTAAATTCATAAATTTTTATTGACAACCATTACATCAACAAAACATTTATTCAACAATAAACATCTCAAAAAAATATTTAAAATTATAATTTGAAATTCTGGATTGTTACATCATTCCCTCCTTACAAGGATTCTGTCCCAGAATCACAACTCAAACAACCAAATCGTCACATTCTTTCCTACTTACAAAGATTTTGTCCCTAGAATCGAAGGCATAGACTAAACAAATAACTCAGGGTAATTCTTCATCATATCAGATTCGAGTTCCCACATAGCCTCTTCGACGTTGTGGTTCCTCCATATAACCTTCACAGAAGGTATCTCTTTATTCCTGAGCACGTGTTCTTTCCTGTCGACTATCTGGATAGGAATCTCTTCATAAGATAAATCTTTACTGAACTACAATGGTTTATACTCAATCACATGTTTGTAATCGGATTTATATGGTCGCAACACCGACACATGAAAAACGTTATGAACATGTTCTAATTCTGGAGGTAAAGCTACCTCGTAAGCCACTTCTCCCATTTTTCGCAATATCTCGAAAGGTCCAATAAACCTTGGGCTTAGCTTTCCCTTCTTGCCGAAACAAATTTTCCCCTTCCAAGGAGAAACTTTTAGGAACACAAAATTTCCTGCTTTAAATTCACGATTCTGCCTGTGTTGATCAGCATACTTCTTCTGTCGATCTTGAGCAGCTACTAGTCTTGTTCTGGTGAGTTTTATGACTTCAGCGGTCTATTGTACCAGTTCTGGTCTTAACAGTTGACGTTCACCAACTTCATCCCATCATAATGGAGTTCTGCATTTCCTGCCGTATAATGCCTCGTATGGCGGCATACCAATGCTTGCATGGAAACTGTTATTGTATGCAAATTCCACCAACGGTAGATGATCATCCCAGTTTCCTTTGAAATCGATGATGCACGCTCTAAGCATATCTTCTAGCGTCTGAATTGTTCGTTCGCTTTGCCCATCAGTTTGAGGATGATATGATGTATTCATCTCCAGTTGCGTTCCCATGCATTCCTGTAGTTTCTTCCATAAATTTGATGTGAACCTCAGATCTCTGCCTGATACAATTGACACTAGAAATCCATGTCTCGTCACGATCACGTTGACATATAGTTTCGCCAGCCGATCAAGCACTTTGCAACGCATTCTGCAACGCTTCTTTTCATATTTGGCCACCAAAAGTGTCGTCGAAAATCTTGATACATCTTCGTACTTCCCGGATGAATAGAATATCTTGAGCTATAATTTTCTGTCAAGCTTTCTTCTTTAACATCCTGTACTGCTAGAACCCAAATTCGTCCCTCGAATCTTAGCATTCCCTCAGTATCAAGATTATACTTCTCCTCTTTACCCTCGACCACATTTTCTTTTATTTTTCTGCATTCTTTATCCTGTAGTTGAGCGTTCTTCACTTTGTCCACCAAAGTTGGAGTAGCTTCCATCTGGTATAATTTTTCATTGGATTCTTTTGGAAATTTAATTTCCAATTCTAGCCTTGTCATTGCTGAAATGAGCTCCTCCTTATCCGTTAACAACATCAACTTTTCTCTGTCTTCCCTAATCAAGGCATCTGCAACCACATTGGCTTTACCCGGGTGATAAAAGATTTCGTAATCATAATCTTTTATCAATTCCATCCATCTCCTTTGACGCATGTTAAGGTCCTTCTGTGTGAAAATATACTTCAGACTCTTATGGTCTGTGTATATCTCACACTTCTCTCCATAGAGATAGTGCCTCCATATCTTCAAAGCAAACACAACCGCCGCCAACTCTAAATCATGAGTTGGATACCCTTTTTCATAGTCTTTCAATTGCCTTGATGCATACGCAATGACCTTATCGTTTTGCATAAGGACACAACCCAACCCTTTATGTGAAGCATCACTATAGACCACAAAGTTCCCTATATTATCTGGCAATGACAACACAGGTGCCACACTTATCCTCTTCTTCAATTCCTCAAAACTCTCTTCGCAATTTTCTGTCCAAACAAATTTTACAGATTTTCTCGTCAAATTTGTCAACTGAGTGGCATTCTTGGAAAAATCCTAGATAAACTGTCTATAATAACATGCTAATCCCAAGAAACTTCTCACTTCTGATGGAGTTCTTGGTTGTTCCCAATTTATCACAGCTTTGACTTTTGATGGATCCACTGAAATTTCATCTTTATCAATTACATGCCCAAGGAATTGTACATGTTCCAGCCAAAATTCACATTTAGAGAATTTGGCGTAAAATTTTTCTTTTTTTAACGTCTCCAGCGTCAGACGTAAGTGTTCCACGTGTTCTTCTTGAGATTTAGAGTACACCAGAATATCATCGATAAATACCACAACAAACTTGTCTAAAAATGGTTTAAACATCCTGTTCATCAAATGCATGAACGCTGCAGGGGCATTTGTTAAACCAAAAGACATCACCAAAAATTCGTAACATCCATACCGAGTTCGGAATGCCATCTTCGGTACATCCTCCTTTCTTACTTTCAGTTGGTGATACCCACTTCTCAAATCTATTTTCGAGAAATATCTAGCACCCTTCAATTGATCAAACAAGTCATCTGTTCTTGGCAATGGATATTTGTTTTTAATAGTGACTTTTTTTAATTCTCTATAATCAATGCAAAGACGCACTGATCCATCCTTCTTTTTCGCGAATAACACTGGTGCTCCCCACGGTGATACGCTCGGCTGAATGTACTTCTTATCTAATAGCTCTTATAATTGCACCATCAATTCCTTCATCTCTATCGGAGCCATTCTGTACGGGGCTTTCGATATCAGAGCGATTCCTGGCGCTAAGTCGATCACGAACTTGACCTCTCTGTCAGGCGGAAGTCCTGGAAAATCTTCCGAAAACACATCTACGAATTCCCTAACCACTGGTATTTCCTCCAATTTTACACCCTCCTTCTTTTGAGTATCGATTATGTAAGCTAAGTACCCTACACAGCCCTGACTCAACAACTTCCTGGCCTACATAACCGTCAGACACCTCATTTGTGTAGGCAATTTGCTACCATGAAAAACTACCTTTGACGGAGTTATAAGGTTTACACCCCCAAATCTAGGTACTTCATTCCCACAAGACTTGGTGTTCACTTTCCATTCATTCAAAATATCTAACCAAATAAAATAACATTTAAACCATAAATCCTCCCTATAAAAGGGTTACATCATTAAATTCAAATACAAAATATCTCAGGTTGTCTAACCTTAACATCATTCAAGTGCGGAAATAAAATATTACATCACATCATTAATTAAAAGTATATCATCATAACAATAAATGAAATTACAAGTCTTCATCACTTGTACATTATTCCCTTTCCTTTGCTAGTTGTAGGCTCGTCTACCTTCTCAACTTTAGCTGCAAACATTATATTTATGCAAGAGTGAACAAAACAATTGTTCACTATATATAGCAATAATGCAATAAGATAATAATAACTGCCAATGAATAGGCTCATCAAAACTGAATAGTACTCTATCAATGATAACCAAAAACTGGAATCGAAATAAGAAATATATCTTAGGGTCATAAGACCATGAACTATGTCCATAGTTGTAAGTAATCTTTCAACTTCAACTTTAACGGTCATAAGACTATAAGGACCTCGTACTTGGGGGGATTAGCTCTTCGTACAATGTATTGTGGACAAACATCTAAACGCATAGCGTATCCCTTATAATAGGGTTGTTCTTCTCAGTTTTAGAGTACAAGTCCACACCAAAGAAAGTTTGGTTTGGATAAGCTTTCAAGGGTATTTCAAAGTTTAGTGATCATCAACTACGGGACTAATTGAATCAATAAGATTTGATAACACAACAGTTGTTTACTAACAACATAACCTACAAAAATTGAGAATCATTGGTGAACTACTATTTATATTATCCTCATGCTTGAAAACAACTAAAAAGCATAAGTATTAAACAAAATGAATAAAATGATAAACCTTTGCTTGAACAATAATAAGCTAGGTTTATGATCTTATACCATTAGAAATGAAATTACTGATCATACATTAACTGATAGCAAGCTGAAAACTAAAAACTTGCTCAACGTGGTAATAACTCATGCAAAGTAATAAAACAGTTCAACAATAAAGAAGAGAGTTCAAAAACTGCGTTCATTATACAGGAATAGAACTTAAGAAACTTGCTTAACTATAAACAAGTTAGAATAAATCGACCATAACAAGAATTCCAAAAAAATTAGAGTTAAAGCTTGTTCAAATGAAGGTTAGGAACAAATGAATTGTTCAATATTAGCTTAAGATAGAAAACTTTCTCAATCATAAGAATAAGGTTATACAATGTAATAATTGAATTAGCTCAACGAAAGTGTAGGGTTAGAAAACTTTCCTCAAGCGTAAGCTATAATATTAAACTCACTTTCACCTACACATTGTATTAGAACCACAATATATATTAGATATACTAATATTCATTTTCTAACATAACACGCATTTCTAATTAGACTTGTTAATTTAGTACAAATCTTATGCTACCATATACATTTCAGAATTTCCAAATGTTAACCTCACAACACTTATCTAACATTCATTGTATAAACTAAGTTATAACATAACACGTTCATAACTTAGAATTCAGTTTACAAAGTTGAAATTATCAATGACATGACACGGTACTGAATTAACCTCCTTGTTACAGGTTTGACACCTTAACACAACCTTAGACCAAGCTATAGTGGTATTTCAAGGTCTGCAGTAGCAACAGAACTAACTGTCTTAGGACAGGGTATGGCGCAGCTGCACCGTACACAAGCCTAGGCGGTGCAGCTGCGCCGTTTCTGCCCTTGGAACCGGCGCATCTATGCCTGTGCACAGACGCAGAAACAACATGAGCAGTAGCCGACTTTAGCCCAACTAACACGAATTTCACCCACGAAACAGTGAGTTTAACACAAACAATTGATATAGAACTATTACAAACATGTTTCCTCACATATTCATCAATATAGAACAATTTATCAACCATTTTAACTAATTTAATTTCTTAAATTTCATGTTTTCATATAAAACTCAATTTTTTACATCCTTCCCAAAAATCAACACTGTGATTTCAATTCTACACCGAATCACTTCGTTCAAACTACGTTTTCTTCGTTTCTTTGTGAGCTAGCTTAAACAATACTCAATTTGCATATTAACATACAAACTAGCCACTAAATTCAGTACTTTCATAAGCCATATGAGAAAATATTCATATAAACATACACTGTTAATTCTTCTCTTCCTTTGTACCCGTAATTAGAATCCAATTTCTTGATTACATACAACTCTAACATCACTATTATATACAATTACCATAAACAAGTTGTATAACAGTAATTACAAAAAAATGGAATCACCGAGCTTGAACTTCATTCCGTAAATATATATGTATACACACACACAGACACACACACACACACACACATATATATATATATATATATATATATATATATATATATATATATATATATATATATATATATATATATATATAAAGATTATGGAAAATACCTTCAATTTGCTAAGACAATCCTTGGTAATTGCAGACAAATCTCTCTCAAATTCTCTCCAGCTTTATCAAGTTCTCTCTGAACTCTCAGTATAGCCAATATAGACTAAGTAATGTGTAAAAGAAAGCTGATATAACCTTAATACACATATTAATTATAATATCAGTTTAACTAACGTTTAGATTATAATTGTATTATATTTGTTATTTAATTTATTTTATTTATATTATTTAAATCTAAAAAATTAAAAATCCAAAAGCCATATGGCTTTGTTTGGCAAAAAGTCTTTAAAATAAAGACTTAATATATTTTAAGCCTTGTTTTTACAAAACTAAATTAAACCACTCTAATTTTATTTTAATAAACTATTTAGTTTATAATTTATAACTACATCTTATTTATTTGGATTTCTATATCCAACATTAATCAAATAAATTAGTTACACACTATATTTTAATTAAATATACCATTTAAACAAATAAGACAAAATTATAGTTTCATTGTAAATTTATTTAATAATTTAATATATCACTTTAAATTATTAATTAACAACAACAATATAACATCTTATGTTATATTACAACTCTCTAAATTATAACTTCACTTAATTTAGAATATTATCTAATAAAGTTAAATTCATAAATCTTTACTGACAACCATCACATCAACAAAATATTTATTCAACAATAAACATCTCAAATAAATATTTATAATTCAATAAATATTTAAAATTACAATTTGAAATTCCGAATTGTTACAGGACTTACGGACTTGGTGTCGAGTTGTCCTTTTCAAGAAGAATAAAATGCTCAAGGTCTTGGACCAAAATTTATGTTTTATGAACGTTGTTCATTGTGAAATGTTTTAAAGAAAAGAGAAGTGTTATTTTGAATTATAAATAGTACTTCATAACTATTGCTTCAGTTTTAGAAGATATGCGATTCGTATGATTCAAGCCTATTGTTTAAATAAAATTGTCATACTTGCTGAGCTAGTCATGCTCACTCTTGCTTGAACCATATGAATGCAGCTAAGACCGAACGACCTGAAGGATCCAATAAGGATAAAGGGAAGGCTAAGGCAGATAAATAAACTATTTTTGTAATAATATAGTTTGAACGTTGTAATTATTTGATATTATGACAAAAGAACATATGTAATGGTTACAAAGAACCTAGGAAAGGGAATATTGTTTTGGAATATATAGAAGACATTCACTCTTTTGAGTTATTTCAATTGAATTTATGTGTGAACTGTAGCACCGTATAGCACCATCTGTTGGGTTGGAAGATACCCGAATTTTGGGACATCACACTATATCTTAGTTGCTCAACCACTCTTGATACACCATGTAACTTAAATCAACTCCATTCAGTCATATCTTTACACATATACCAGCCATATGTATTGTATCATGATATAGATAGATCAAAGAGATAAAAAATCATAAAACAAAGCTCGTTTATGAGCAAGCACTCAACCAAGACCCTCTCTCTCTCTCTCTCTCTTTAAACCCATGAAAATCATTAGTGGACCAGTCCCAAATCAAACCCCTAGCACCACAATATCCGTTAAGGAAGCCTAGAATTAAGATTGATCAAAGTGAGGTATAACCTTAAAACCAAAATCTGATCTTTAATGTTATGTTAGATTTTATGTTATTGTGTTTAATCTTACGTTATTAGATGTTATTTAGTTATCTATGATGTTACATCATAGATTCATAACATCAAAGTGCTCAAAAATTCATGTTTTTCAAAACTGTCAAGAAACCTAGATTTATGGCCTGACAATCGAATGTCAGAGGCCATAGATCTAGATTTGGTTATGATTTTGCTTGTTTGTTGTATTGTACTTGTAGTATACTATGGTGGTTATGTCCTGGAACTAGAATCATGATCATACCATGTATAGATTACAAGTTATGAATGGTCAAAGTACATTGACCAACCATGACTTTCTGTTTCTAGGTAACCCAGAATTTACACAGATGGGTCTGACAGCTTGTTCATGAGTCCAGATCTCTCTTGGGTTATGTGATTTGATTTGTGTTGTTGTATCAAAGTTATAATATGTTTTATGAACTACGAATTCGTGCTTTTAGATCACTTAAACAACAAAAAGATTTAATATAGTGGACAGTCTGTAAGACCCCAAATTATTAATAAATAAAATTTAATTTCCTCTATTTATTATTTTGAAATAGTAAGGGTTGATTTGATTAATGTGGTTAGTTATGGGTAAAATGCCCAAAAATTTTAAATAAGCAGGTGGTTATAAAATATTCATTGTTGTCGGGGAATATTCGTTTGGTCGTTAAATATTCTTGCGGTCCAGAAATATTCGTACGACGTCGCAGTCTTTTGTGGGCCCCATAACGGAAAGCGGTTGGATGAAGAAAATGACAAGTATAAGTTGTTTATAAATAACGACGTAGCAGTTACCGTTAATACTGTTGGAATACCCGGTGGTAAAAACACAGTAATACGCGTTGTTGCACAGTAGCACACGGTATTGCACCAATTATTGATTCTTACGTAAGAAGGCACTACTCAATAATTGTTACAGTAATTACTGTTCAGTATTTTATTTTATTGATTCAATAATTGCTGTGTTGATTTTTTTATATTACTGTTATTTCAATAATTGTCACTACACAGTATTTTTCATTATCGGAGCAATAATTCATATTATCTGAATAATATTATTAGATAACATTATTGGCAATGTCTAAAAAGTTCTGTCTAAGGAGAGGTTTGGTCACCTAATTGCGCGCCAGTAAGGAGAAATCTTTATTGGAAAGCCCCCTCTTTTTTGGGAACGGCCTGGTTGCCAGTACTATGATTCAGTAATATTATTTGTGAATAATTAATTATTGATTTATATAATGAGGAAAATATTGATTTTATATGGATATAGATGGAGAAATGTTTTAAAGTGACAATTGTTAAAAAAATTGATATTTTATCTTTTCTGATAAAATAATATTTTATTATATTATTATAATAGAATAATGATGATATTTTTACAATGAATGTGGGATATATGAGTATATGAGGAGGAAGAGTATTTTTGTTGCATTAAATGATTAACACATGTTTTGTGTGTTGGTGGACACAATTCTTGATCGAAAATTTATTATAGACTGTAAAATCGTCCGTTTGTGGATTTCGGTTAATTTTTGTTTGGAATTTGAAAAAACTTTCTTCTGCAAAGTTGTAGAGAATTGAATTTCCTATAAATAGTAGCGAGATTCGAATTTTCTGATAAAAGGGCTATTTATTATGAATTATTGAAGTTCTGGAGTTCCGAAATAATTGATTTTTGGAAGTTTTCGTTATTTATTTGAAGAAAAACATTTTTTTTACTTGGTGGGCTGCATTAACATGTTCAAAATCAGCTGAGTTCAGATCTAAGAAGGTGGACTAAGGAATTTATAATATATATATTAATATTATATTCAATTTTCTACTTTGGTATTCTAAGCATTTTCCTATAAATAGGGTGCTTAGGTTAGAATTGAAAATCACACCAGAAACTACAGATTTCTCTATCTTTCTCTCTCTATAATATCGAGCGTATTTGTGAGTATTTTAGTACTTTGAGTATTGCTATACAGTGCAAGTCATTTCAGCACTATATCCAGTATTCCAGTCAGAAGTACTATTCTTTCTGAGGTAAGGGATGTTATTTTATTCGAAAATGATATTATTTTTTCAATATCATTATGCCGAAATATTGGTTGGAAATTTTTATCAAATTTGGAACTTTTTCATGTCGGGGCTACTATTCATGAGTTACTATTCACGAGTTACTATTCACGAAGCGTGATGATGTTTTTTTGTGAAATTTTAATCTTTTGAGGTCGGAGTTACTATTCACGTATACGGCACTATTCACGTATATGACACTATTCACAAATACGATACTATTCACAGAAAAATTAAATTTTCTTTTCTGTGTCCAAGATTGTCTGTTATGATTCATATCTTTGATTGGATCTATGTTTTGATCTTCACTCTTGAATTTTACTCCAATCTAGTTATTTATGAAGTATTTTTGAACTTTGATTATTTAAGGTACGAATCCTTAATACTTGTTCTTTTGTTTCACTGGATTCGTTTTCTTTAAAAAAAATTCATCATCCTCCATCCTAAATGATGATATTACTGAATATCTTTGGCCTGTAGTGCAAAGATGAATGATTTCTTGATGAATATCTTTGGCCCATAGAGCAAAGATGAACAGGTGTTGAGATGAACATGATCGACTGATTAATATCTTTGGCCCGTAGTGCAAAGATGAACAGGTGTTTAGATGATCATGACCAACTGATGAATATCTTTGGCCTGTAATGCAAAGATGAATATTTGATTCCAAATATATATTGATTGATGTTACATGGATAAAATAACGACGATGAACTTTTAAATTCATATATAGAAGATAGTAGTTTGCATTCTCTACTTAACTCTTCTAATGAATTATTATTTCCGCTGCGAAGATTGATTTAAAACTGGTTGTCTATTGTATTCTATTAGATTTTTTCCTGTTGAGGACTAACGATAATTTGTTCTATATTATCTTAGTCATAATGTTCTTTACTGGGCTAGTTGAGCTCACCCTTTTCCTTGTTGTTCCATTTTACTTCTCAGGAGGCGAGAATGTAGCGAGTACTAGTCGGGGTGTGGAATTATGGTTCTAGAAGTGGTTCTAGTAGTCCTCACTATTCTATAAAATAGTGTATCAATAATTATAATGAGGACTTATTTGAGTGTGGATATTGTCTAGATGACAATATTTGTATTTAAACTCACGGTTTTTATGTTATATTAATAAAGTTGTAGTTGTTTATGTACCATGTATTTTGACGACTCAGAATGGGTGTTTTATACCTATTTTGGGGGCGTCACACGGTCAAAGTAGGCAGGATGATCACGAAATGTGTTTTCTTGGTAACCCAAAAAACTCAAGAACACGACCTCTGACATTGTTTGACCGGCTTAGATCTGGTAATGTTGATGTAGTTAGACTGATTTAGTGTAATATATATGTTCCTTAACATGAGTACTACAATCTGAAACCATTAACACACCAAAACCTTACCTGGAGAGCAAGTTGTGGAAGCCCAAAAGTGGTCACTCGAACTATTCTTATTTTCTGGGTAACCCAGAAAATGAAGAACAGCTCTGACAATATGTTCAATGGCTTATATCTTCTAGATGTGTTGTAGTTTGGCCCAGAAATTACTATGAACTTGTAGTATTACATCAATACTATAAGATCAATGTCATAACATGCCCAGAAACAACTTAGACAATGATTTATTGTTTGTCAAAGTAAGTACCTTGAACACCGTTTATGAATGTTCTTGAGGCTCAAGAACACACTAGGTGACAGTTTCTGTCGCTAAAGGCTTTAGCGACAGTTATATTAATATTAATTAATTTAATTTCTAAAAACTATTTAAAAATAGAAATTAATTTCTAAATATTCCAAAATTAGTTTGAAAAATTATTTTAAGTTATAAAAATTATCTTTTAATAATTTCACATATTTTTCATTAATATTATTATTTATTTGAATAATAATGATATTTAATTTATTTAATAAATGTATTAAATAAATTAGTTAAAAATTATTTTAATATTATAAAAATCATTTTAAATGATAATAAAGAGTTTAAAAATATTTTAAGTTATAAAATGTGACTTTTAATATTTTAAGGTAAATTTCATTAATAAATTAATATTAATGATAATATATTTATTTAATAATTATATTAAACAAATAATTTAAAAATGGTTTTATTGATTTAAAATGATATAAATGATTTAAAAATATTTGAAGTTATAATAAATATTTTAAATATTTTGATGAATAATACATTAATATTTAAATATTAATGGTAATTATTTAAAAATGATTTTAAATGTTTTAAAAATTATTTAAGGGTAATATTAATTTTTTAAAAATATTTTGAGTTATTATAAATAACGTTAATGTTTTGGCAATGGTATCATTAATATTTTAATATTATTTAAATATTAATGTTAATAAAATTATTTAGTAATTAAATTATTTAAAAATGATTTCAATGATTGAAAAATCATGATAAATTATAAAAATTATTTAAAAACTATTATAAGTCATCGAAAAGTAATATAACTGATTTTTAAATATCTAAAATAATATTCAAGATACAGAATAGTGTTTAATTGAAAATAAACTCGATAATTATCCGATAAGGCTGTCGGTACAACGAATTGATTCCTAGATTGATCCGAACTTATATAGTTTGATTTGATAAGTGTCTGTTTATGTCCTAATGACTGCTATACATATGTGACAATTTGCTTAAGCTATGTAATGACTGCAAATAGAAGTACTATGTGTTACGATGTATTATTCTAATTAAAAGAATGATTCTATTAATGATAGGACTTCATAGTAGAGATAAAAGCGTAAGTTATACTACATAGCAGTAATCAGCTATCAAGGCAATTATCTGAACTATTCTTTTTCATTATGCAAGTATCCTACTCTTTGCATTTATTTTATGCAATGGACATGTGTAAGCAAGTATCCGAACTAATCTTTTTCATTGTGCAAGTATCCTTACTCTTTGCATTTACTTATGTAATAAACTTGTGTAAGTAAGTTATTGAACTATATTATTGTTATACAAGTTTTTGAACTCTCCGATTATTGATCATGTATCTAAACCTTTGTATTCATGCAAGTTCTCGAACTCTATCCGTTCATTATTTACTAGTACAGTATTACTGTATGATTTAGATATATTTTGTTCGCTATTAGCTAAGTTTTGTTAGTCAAGTGTCCTTACTTGGATAATTATTTTACTTGTTGATACATACTTATTAAATTCCGGTATGTATACATTAATTAAAATTCGTCTGAGCTATTTGACTCGGCTAGACATAGATTAAAATGTATCGTTGAACATGAGAAAATATTATTGTTATCCAACCGAATTGTTTTGGTTCGGATTCCAGACTGAGTATGAACATCCCGAATATGGGAAACTTTTGTGCGCCCAAGGCGGATATGATGAACAAAAATATCATTCTAACAAGTAGTATTGATCAATACAGGTCATAATGGGCTGATCACCCTCCATGCCTGTAAGTCATGACAGTTTACGGATGAAGTTCTGTATAACCTTTTAGAAAATTGAAAATAAAAGTTCATAGTTTGTCGACTGCTCACCAATCATAGTCAGTACCTAGTTTCAAAATTGAAATAAAATTGATATATTATTCAGTATTGTTTCAGTTTACTTCACAACTATTTCCTCGTTGTAAAAGTGCAATTCAAAGAAAACATTTACTTCTTTCGACCAAAGTTTATTATCTGTTATTACTTGCTGGGAAATCAAATGATCATTCTTGCTTTAAATTTAAATGTTTTCAGCTAAGCGTGATCGACCTGAAGGTTCTAACAAGGACAAAGGAAAGGGAAAGCTGGCAGAATAAGTTTTATGGTATGACAATAATATTTATTAACTATTATGTAATGAAATGCCTTAAAGGTTGTGTACCTGGGATTAGACAACTCTGATATGTATATTAAGTTTGTTATTATTATTATTATTATTATTATTCCGTTCAAAGAAATGATGTCGTGTAACACCAAGTTCGGGTTTTAAGTACCTAAATTTGGGGGCATCACATAATAAGAATTCTTATTATACTTAATCATTTTTTTCTTTTAAATTCACTTTCCCTAACCTCTTGGAATTGAGAACGCAGTCGAAAAACTGTGTTTTTCGTTTTCAAATTTTATTTAACATCTCGTCTTTCTTCATTATTCTAATATTTATGCGTTCTTCGAAAAATTGAAAATTAAAAAAATCTTCTATAGATGAATAGTGTTTTTACGTCTTTTTCTCGAAAAAAAATTATTTTCCCATACGTTCTCAGATTCGTAAACCCTGGCATTCAAACACATCCCAAGTTATTAAATCGACCTTTAAACATATAACACATAATAAATTCATAAAATCTCATTTTATTCAATATAATTAAATAAAATTTATTTTCATTCAAGTATGATTTTCTCGGTCATTACAGTCCTACGCTATTTATAGGAAGGTTTAGTGACCCATCAGATGAGACACAACCCCTAAAAAAGACACGTTTAGCAAAAACAATGTAGTTTTTGACATAGTTTTGGGGTGTCCGTTCAAGTATATGACGCTTTCCAAAATGACACAATTTAAATAATAAATTGTGTTTCTCAAAACGAAACAGTTTTGATAATAGAACTAAATAAAAAAAATTAAATTAATTTTGTCTGAAAAATATATACAATGACCCAGAGCCACAAGCTCTGCCAAGCCGGTGACGACGCGTGTGGGTTCAAACCAAACATTGGTTAAGTCCTCCTCCCTCCATAAAAGTGAGGTGCTCCTTGGAGCCCAATCTCAATAGCAAATTAGTTGCATTTAAACTTATTCAAACGTTAGTTTGTAACCGACGTGGGACTTAACTTTTCGTAAAAATTTATTATTATTTTCAAAGGTGATTGTTGGGAGTTAATTTATCATTTATTACTTCATGAATTTAAGCTTTTAAATACTTTATTTTAATTTACTCCTAAAATATAACACATTGATATGTAAATTCATATAAAATAAAATTATGCTCAAATTTTAGTGGAAGGTCCATGTGAAGATTCACAATACAGGTCGTAGAGATGCATATGCACTCTGAAGCATAGTCCAAAGTTGGCGTGATGATTGGGCATCAATTATCATGGGGATTAAACCTTCTCTAATAATGGAAATTAGAAAAATCAATAAATTTTTGTCTTGTTGGTACCACTGGAGGCAACGTTGGCGATGGAGGAAAGTTACCGTCAACAAAATGGAGCAAGGAATTTCCACGAATTAACGACATTCGTTGTGCTTTCCAAGATAAATAATTATTTGGATTCAATTGCAATTGCAATTTTTTGTTGGGATTAAGGTTTAGGGTGAGTGACGCATCAGGTTATGGGAGAGAGAATAGAAATAATCATAAGAGATAAATATACATAACTTTGTAATTATAGGAATTTATAAAGTTGGGTAAATTGACTAAGCAGCCACAATGTTTATAAATTCAAAATAATAAAAAGTTATACCATAATAATAATGCTAAGAAACTATTAATACTACCTAAACCCTAAAAATAAATAAAATCCAATAAACTTGTAAAGTAAACCCAAAACATAAACGGGCCAAAATAATTAAACATACATGACTACTAATTAATAAATAAAAATATATCAAAAATTTAAATTGTCCATAAATATCAAAATATAAATTATATCGAATCTTAATAGGTAATTATTTTCATGTCATAGAGGTGAGGGAATTTGGTGCAACTGGTGTGGTGGGCGGAACTGGTGGGTTACTGTTATGTGAAAGGGAGGATGAAAAGGATATGGTCGACATTTGTCGTGAAGGCTAATATCTACTTCCCCTCATTTAACTTTATAATTCAACTTTATAAAATAGAGACAAATTAAAGTGCATTTGCAGCATTAAATTAATTATGAAGGTAATGTGCGGTCAGAATGATTTGAACCTAAGAAAAGTAATCAACTTATCTAAAGGCTTAAGCAATTAGAAAGAGACACCAACAATGTATATTATATCTAATGCTAACATATAATATGTTTTAAAAAAAAAATTACACATTGGCCATCTCTGAAGTTCTAATTACTTCTGGGGCATTTTATTGAGTATATTTAGCTGAAAAGTGCATGAAAAAGAAGAATAAGAAAGAGAAGATGTAAAATTAATTAAGAGTAACCCTAGGTTCAATAATTATGACTAAGGTTCAAGGAACAAGTTCTCAACAACTTTTTTCATTTTCTTTAATCCTCTTCTTTTTGGTGCCTAAGACAGCATTTACACGAAACAAGGCAGACAATTAAGTTAGTAATTTAGGTTTGCCCTAGGTATTTAATTACTAGATGAAAATGAAAAGCCTACTTCAAATTCTTATTTGGAACATGGAGTTAGCTTCTCTCATTTTCACATCACCCCTTGAACATATTACTACTATCCAAAGAGATGATCTGACAGCACTTCCAATTGTTATGCAATTGATCATCTCTTTGGTTGAATATTGTGAGTCCAGGTACAAATTAGGGTTCACACATACGACCTAAAGAATTGAATGACAAACAGAAAAGTCGGAAATAAAGAAGCAAGACCTGAGAGAATCTTCCACGTGTCCCGAGGCAAAAGACACGTGAAGGCGACTTATTTTTGGGAATTGATTGAGGGATTGGATTGGTGGCTAGAAGGACAGGGCAATATGGGCATTATTCTGATGATTAAAGGGTATTTTTGGAATTTTCCTGAAATCATGTGCCTGGCACATGACCACTTTCCAGAAAACCCTATAAATACCCCTTCCATTTCATTGGGAAGGGGACTTCTCTTCAGACTCAAGACTTGGACTCCTGGAAGATCAAAGGGACCCTTTTGGTGACTTAAAGGCTCGGAGATTCCACCTAAAAGCACCAAAGGGGTTTGGACATTCTCTCTCAACACTCACGAAGACTCTTGGAATCCCAATAACCCTAACAAGGTTTCCGGATTCTAGGAGTGGAAGGACTCAAGAAGAAGGCTCTTGGAATCCCTGTTACCCTAACACGGTTCCCGGATTCTAGGAGTTCTGCCACGTGTCGTTGGAGTAATCGCCCACCTGTTCTTCTCCCCTCTTTAATCAATCAATCAATTCCGTATTCTTCGTGGATTTCTCTCCTCCTCAACCAACACGAAACCTAACCCTAGCAAGGTACGATTTCCCTGCCCACATTTCTTTGGCGACTCTGTTGGGGAGGTGTAGAATTCGTGAAGGGTATGCCCACAACTCGAAGTGGGAGAACTACAGGAAGAGTTGTTTCACCAACAAATAGTATTACCTTACCAAATCCAGTTCCAAGGCAAACAACTCAAGCTTTCCAAGGCGCAAATCTTGATTTTAACCAACCACTTATTGAAGACGCTTCGAAAGGGAGTTCAACATCACTATACATGGCCAATCAACAACAAATCAACGCAGGAAGGCAAGTCGAGGATGCAAGCGAAGAGAAGACGAACGTTGTGCAACTGGAGATGCTCAAGGCATTAAAGGAAGCACGGGAAGGACAAGGGATGATGATGACCACGATGCTGGAGATGCAGAGGAAGCAAGAAGAGATGGGGAACTTTCGCCAGCAATTGATGCAGATCCCTACGTTCAAGGCCATGTTCCTAGGCAATTCGCAGGGAGAACAAGTAGGAGTGGAGGACAACAATAATGGCAGCAACAACAAAGAGAACCAGATTGTACCTCCATTGAATGAAAGTCAATCTGTTCCAGTAATCAACTTGGAGCTCCAGAACAGTGGTGACGGACCACAACCTAGGTTAGAAGTAAACCAACCTCAAACGAACATCATCCCAACTGCTCTTCAAGCATTTTCACAGGTGCAGATGTCAACCGTCCCAAGCCATGTCCAGCGGGTGAGTCAGGAAAGCCACCAGTGCCAGCTTTGCACGATGCAAGTGTGCATCAACCAATCTCTTCGCCATACACATAGCCAATATAGAGAGTTCACACCACAAACCAGTACGTGATGAAGGATGATATGATCGATGTGATCAATCAACTTCGCAGGCAGACATCCCGACCCTCGGAGTTAGATTTTACTCCACCTTACCCTGCACACATTCGGAGGCAACCTTATCCGACGGGGTATATTGAGCATCCCCCGCAGTTTCCAAAATACAACGGGGAGAAAGGAAATGCCAGGGAACACATTACCAGGTTCGTAGAGTCGATGTCTCCATGGCTAGGATATGATGAAGTAAACAACCACAACTTGTTGATGAGGGAATTCAACAAGACTTTGACGGATAGTGCCTTCAGTTGGTACTATAATTTGGAGAAGGGATCGGTACATGATTGGGATGATCTAAAATTACAATTTTTTAAGAAATTTTTCTATGAGCAGAAACAGGTAACCATCGTAGAGCTCATGCGATTCAAGCAGAAGCCAAACGAGGAGCTATCAGATTACGTGGATAGGTTCAGGGCCCAAGCACAGAAGTGTGCAGAGCCAATTGAAGAAGAGAACTTGGTTAGCATATGCAACAATGGTGCTTTAGACGCCTTCAAGCCCCACCTCATTACCAAAGCTTGTGATTCATTTGCGACCCTCTCATCTTTTGCACAAGACTTAGGAGGAATCATGACATTTCCCACCAGCCATGCAATGGTTACATGGAAGGGCAAGAGGACAGCAACTGTGGCTTTGGCGGATTCTCAGTCAAAACCACAAGGGGGCAAGAGGGAGAAGAATGAGAAATTTGAGCGAAGCGGAGCAAAGCAAGAGGACAAATATACCAGAATGCCAGTTCCGGAGGCTATCACATGCACTGAGAAGGCATTCAAGATCCTGTACGAACAATGGATCGAGCACGGAGTAGTGAAACCTCCAAGGCCCCGGTTGGTTGTGACGGAAGAGATGAAAAGAAGACCAGATTTCTGTGTATACCACCAATACGTGGGGCACTCCACTATGGACTGTTAGAGTCTGCGGAGGATATACCATGAGAAGCTGGCGGCCGGGGAGATTGAACTAAGAGAAGAAATGTGCAACACTGTCACCCATGGTGCAGTCCCGGAAGTCAAGAACCCAAATACTGACTCTACCACCGAAAGAACTCTGAACTACAGATGAATTAAAAATCCACCCAAGATGGTGGTCCACCAAAAATGGTGGTTTAAGTCCTCAGGAATATCCCTTGCCAAGTAATTGGATGACCAAAGGAGGAGGCACAAGAATTGATGAATTAAATAATAATAATAATAATAAATAAATAAATAAAAAATCCACCCAAGATGGTGGTCAAGTCCTCGTAGACTGCACTTGCCAAGAAATTGGACGACCCAAGTGACGAGGCACCCGATTTCAAGTCCTCGTAGACTGCACTTGCCAAGAAATTGGACGACCCAAGTGACGAGACACCCGATTTGAAGTCCTCGTAGACTGCACTTGCTAAAAAATTAGACGACCCAAGTGACGAGGCACCACCCGATTTTAAGTCCTCGTAGACTGCACTTGCCAAGAAATTGGACGACCCAAGTGACGAGGTACCTGATTTCAAGTCCTCGTAGACTGCACTTGCCAGGAAATTGGACAACCCAAGTGACGAAACACCCGAGTGTTACACTTTATCATTAAAAGTGAATGAGGCACTTGACTATAAGTCCTCAGACCCGAAAAGTTATACTTTCAACTTTAAAAGTAATCGAGGCAGCTGACTATAAGTCCTCGAACCAGACAAGTTATACTTTCAACATCAAAAGTAATCGAGGATTTATTATTTGAAACGTTATGCTTTTCGTTAAAAGCAATTTTATTATCAATAAATTGTCAAACTTTCGCTTATGCTTGAATATTTTTTATAATCTTTTTTTTCTTTTTCTTTTTTAAAAAAAAGTATAGATTCAAGTGTTAGTTTGCATATATAAAAAAAACAAAAAACATATTTTTTCTTGAAAAGATTCATGTTTGCTGTTTTATGAGATCCTATTGTTGTCTTAGAGTCTTAATTCGAACAACTTAAGATTCAATGTTAAAAATTGAGTTTTAAAGAATCGTTCAAATTAAAGGCAATCAATAAGGATAAAAGAAACTACAATTTGATAAATGAAATATATGTACATAAATTTTCTCATACAGGAAATGGAAAAAATTATGAAAGCTCATGATCTAAAGGCCATGACATGTCGAACTAAAGAGAAAGGAATAGCTAAAGCCTTCAAGTCAACAATGGTGTGGTACTATGAGCCTTCGTATTGGAGGCTATCGAGCCTTCAAGGTCTTGGGTAGCTGACTCAATTTTCCAAAAGTTTGGTCTTCAATTTATCTATGACATTTTGAAGCTCCTAAAGTTTACATAAAATAAGTCATTCTCATAGAGACATGTCAAGTGACTTCCGAACGAAGTGCAACAACATGATGATTGGAAATAAAGAGATCCAACCTAACATGAAAGGGAGACATGTCCAAGGAAAGATAGGAGATACCTAGATATCCTTGAAGAGCTCCTCTAGGGCTTTCCCTCCTAGAGTTTGCTCCCCTATAGGTTCACTCTCCTAGGACTTTCGTTTTCAAGGCTTGCAAAACATCAAGCTTCAAGAAGTGAAGACTTCAACACTTAAAAATATTTTGCGCGATCATCTCACCAAAGGCGTGACTCACGCGCAGGGGAAAAATGCTTACTGGTAGATGACATAGACATCCTCCAGAGTAAAGGTGAATTCCCCCCAAGCAGTGACGAATATGCATGTGGAGGAGCACCACGGTTCCATTGAATACGAGTGTCCCTACATAGCTGGATGCAGCGAAAAATGTCAGCTTTTTCTTTATTACATCCACATAATCAACATTCTCAAGTCCCTCGTTGATCCAATGCTACCATTCCTGAAGGTGGCTAGATGAATTAGACAAAATATGAAGGAGGAGGCCATTAGGATGGTTCCCCTAAGGGTTAGCCCGTAGGGTTTAGCCACCTAAGGAGCTCTCCCCTCTTATATTTAACTTCTCCTTACTCGTTGAATCAACTGATTGGAATGAATGCTACTTCACCGGAATATCTGAGCCAAGATCCTTGTTAAGGTGAAATGGCTCGGAATAAATTCTTCCTCCTTGCGATGTTGTCCTTTCTTTCAAAATGACTCGGGATAAATTCTTCCTCCTTGCGGGGTTGTCCTTTCTTTCAGAATATCCGAGCCAAGGACCTTGTTAAGGTAAAATGGCTCGGAATAAATTCTTCCTCCTTGCGGTGTTCCTTTCTTCCAGGATATCCGAGCCAATGACCTTGTTAAGGTGAAATGGCTCGAAATAGATGCCTCCTCCTTGAGGTGTTGCTTTCCCTTTGAGACTATCCGAGCCAAGATACTTGTTAAGGTGAAATGGCTCAGAATGGATGCTTCCTTGCTATGGTGTTATTTCTTTCTTTGAGAATATCCGAGCCAAGATCCCTGTTAAGGAGAAATGGCTCGAAATAGATGCCTCCTCCTTGCGGTGTTGTTTTCCCTTTGAGACTATTAGAGCCAAGATCCTTGTTAAGGTGAAATGGCTCGGAATGGATGCTTCCTTACTGTGGTGTTGCCTTTCCTTCGAGACTACCCGAGCCAAGATCCTTGTTAAAGTGAAATGGCCCAGAATAGGTGTTTCCTCGTTGCGGTGTTGTGGTTTGAAAAAGAAATACTACCGTTAGCTGAAAAGAGAAATCGGTGAAGCAATCACAAAGAATTAGCCAAACGAAAAATTGACACGACTAGAGGAAACATGCATGAGAAACATAAAGAGAAATGATCATCTGTAGGATTTAAGAGTAGCTCCACATAAAGTACACACAATAGCTTTCCAAGTTTTCCAGTAGAAAGGGACGAAACAAAATCTTGTGGAAACTTCCATGTCTACAACTTTTGCGCCTCGATCGCACCGTGAACATGACCCCACCACCGGTTTCGTTTTCTTCAACATCATCCTCTGACCCGCCAAAAAGCAAAAACAAACCATATATCCGATCCGATCCGATCCAATCCAATCCATATATAATGAGTTGATCGATGATCAACTTCTTCTCAATCCCTACTCGATATTAGACCGATCGACTTACTTGTTCACTGTTTTCCTAGTAAGTAACATAACGTCTTCTTATATCCATCCCTATGTGGAGTATCAAATTAAGTGCACTTCCAATAGAGACATGTATGTATGTGGTTAAAGGTCTGAACAGCTTTAATTTGGTTCTTCAAACTGTTGGATGATTGACATGCGTTGCGCCAATTATATTAAATGATAAGTATTCTTCAGCTTCATATAATACGGAGTACTACTATTGATCATCACGAATATGTAGAGGCAAACCTGCTCGACTTCATTGACGGGTTGATGTCCGCCACGTGTGTGAGTTGTAGTTGGGCATTGCAATATTTGTGGGTATGGAATATTAATTAATTCAATTGCAAGTTTGAAACTGCGAAAACGTGGGCATATCAAGTTTAAAATTGCAATTTTCAATTGCAAGTTTGAATTAATTAATATGCATATCAATTACATATTAATTAATTCAATTGCAAGTTGTAGTTGGGCATGCCACCCGTACGCATGCACAATCACCGTGCATATATTGATCACAATCATTGTTCATATCCTTTGTTTTCAAGATTTCCAAAAATAAATATATATAATTGATTTGGTAATATATAATTTTTAATATATATGTTTTCCATGATTAGTGCATATGAGTGAGTTGATTTTAGGAATAAGAACGGAAGATCAGAGAGAAACAAGAGGGAGAATTTGAGGGAAAATATCAACTTATTTTATTCCAAACTCTACAGTAGAATTTGTGGAGGTTCGGGGAGTCCATTATACTTTCGCAACCAAACCAAATCAAATTAATGCTTAATTACAGTATTAGCCTCAACATAAAATAGTCACAAGATTATACTCTTTTCTTATTAACTTTTTTTGAGACACTTTAAAATAAAATAAGATTTTATTAAGGAAACAAAGATTGTGCAGGATTTGGAGAAGATTTTTAATATTTTGTGGGTGAGCTCTCCTAAGGGGTCCCCTCTCCAAGAATTTTTTGTTTTCAGGACTTGCAAGATCGAGCTCTGCACAGTGTTCAGAAATTTGAAACAGGACTTAAAGACTCGAAGAAACTTGCACGATCGCCACTCCAAAGGTGTGACTCACGTGCAGGGGGCAAATGTGAGTCCAGGTACAAATTAAGGTTTACCCATACGACCTAAAGAATTGAATGACAAACAGAAAAGTCAGAAATAAAGAAGCAAGACCTAAGAGAATCTTCCGCGTGTCCCGAGGCAGAAGACACGTGGAGGCGACTCATTTTTGGGAATTGATTGAGGGATTGGATTGGTGACTAGAAGGACAAGGCAATATGGGCATTATTCTGATGATTAAAGGGTATTTTTGGAATTTCCCTGAAATCATGTGCCTGGCACATGAGCACTTTCCAGAAAACCCTATAAATACCCCTTCCATTTCATTGGGAAGGGGACTTCTCTTCAGACTCAAGACTTGGACTCCTGGAAGATCAAAGGGACCCTTTTGGTGACTTAAAGGCTCTGAGATTCCACCTAAAAGCACCAAAGGGGTTTGGACATTCTCTCTCAACACTCACGAAGACTCTTGGAATCCCAATAACCCTAACAAGGTTTCCAGATTCTAGGAGTGGAAGGACTCAAGAAGAAGGCTCTTGGAATCCCTGTTACCCTAACACGGTTCCCGGATTCTAGGAGTTCTGCCACGTGTCGTTGAAGTAATCGCCCACCTGTTCTTCTCCCCTCTTCAATCAATCAATCAATTCTGTATTCTTCGTGGATTTCTCTCCTCCTCAACCAACACGAAACCCTAACCCTAGCAAGGTACGATTTCCCTGCCCACAAATATTAATTTGTCATTATTTGGCCAAAAAGTTTTAACGGCAGATGTACACACATCTATTCTGTCTATGCCTGGCAAAATATGGTTATGAATTGGTTTTGGTTTTCAAAATATGGTTATGGTTCCATTTAAGAACTAAAACCATATTAACCATTTTTAATATGGATAATGTGGGTTGGGACCATATGGTTATGGTTAAAAACCATATTAACCATATTAACCATTTTAATATTGTTATGAGTTATGGGTTCCATGAAGGCGTGATTTGATACTAATATTATGTGATTATGTATATATCCCTTATGTGATAACCCAGGATTTCGAATAATCCAAAATTTGCGAATAATTTTTTTTTAATTAATATTAATATTAATTATCAATTTTGTGACAAGTATCTGTGATACGAGTCTCGAGAAAGTCAATTTGTGTATTGACTAATAAATTTAGAGTAGAGTTGTGCTTAACAACTTTAGAAAATCCTAACCCTAATTTTCGGATAGGGATTCGGTAGAAAATATAATTAAAATAATTATATTGCTAAGAATGTGTTTGTACTGTATGTTGATTATGTTGATCAATAATTGATCGGATAAGGTTTGAATTTAATAAACCCTAATAAGGGATTAAAAACCCTAATCTCAAATTTAGAAATTAATTGTACAGTTAAAAAACCCTAATTGTAAGTTAAGGAACCCTAATTTAAAATCTGGGATTTCCTAAACCCTAATTAGACAACTCTAATTTTTATTGGCAAGCCTAATGTGTGTATTAAACTTTAATAGGATTAGAAAACCCTAATTATATTTTTGTATATTAAATTTCTATTTTACAAACACTAATTGTAATTTAGAAATTTTATTTTTCTAATTAAACCCTAATTTTGAAAATCCTAGAAGTTAGATTTTTAAAACCTAAGGGTTAGGATTTTAGGGTTAAACCCTAGATTGTCCAAACCCTAAACTCTAAGGGTTTGTGTATTGGACAAGAATGCCATTAAAAATATTTATCAATTGACCATAATACCCTTTTTATTATATTTTATAAGCTAACTTGCAAAATTGGTAAAATCTTTAGTTGGTCACCAATTATGCTGACTTAAAAGACATAAAATCTCAGCAAATCAACTCCAATTGACAGCAAACATCAGCCATTCATGCATCTAAATAATATATATATATATAGGATCTAAGATAGAGAAAGTTCATAAAATTGTTCATTTGGACAAATTGCTCTCACCAACTCCCTCTCTCTCTAGAAGCTCCGAATTTATCAAGTAAATCAGTCATAATACCAACCCTAGATCAACCATAAACAAATTGGAGAGCATAGATCAAGAATTTAAAGAGAAAGGTATAAACCTATTTATTTTATTTTGATCTTGTATGCTAAGCAAATAATTGTGTTTATGTGTTTAGATTCATACTAGAAGATGTTTTTAGTTGTTATATGATGATCCATGATGGATCCATATCATCAAAGTGGGTAAAAGTTACGTTTTTCTAAAACTATTTTGAGCAGTTTCTGTGGTCTGACAAGCAAATGTCAGGAGCCACAGATCTTTGCTCGTTTGTTTTTTTTTGTTGTTTTAAACTTGATATTGGTAGCCTGGTATGTAAGCTTTAATCTTCAGGTGGTAGATCAGCTAAATGATGTCTAGATTAGGAGTTATTAACGGTCAAATCCTGTTGACCGGGATTGACCGAGCAAAATCTGGGCAAGCCCAGAAATTTAAAACAGCGCCTGACAATAAGTTTAAGCCTCTTGATCTATCAGTAGTTTACGTTTTTGATGTTGTTGTTTGGTAAATGTTGTAGCTTGTAGGATGGAATACAGATCTGGGTTCTTATATCTCTTATAACTTCTTTAGATCAATTGTGAAAGATGGTCAAACTAGCCATCCTAGGCTGTTTTTGGATTTTCGGGAAATTCCAGAAAATGTTTGAACATTTTTTCTGACCATCTTTGACCATGTGTTTCATGATGATTCGGTTGGTTATAAGGTGCGTTTCTACTTTAGTAATGTACCTTGACACTAGAAATACAAGTTTGAGCCATCAAACTACATGAACCATGACCAGAACATAGATTAAATTAAGCTTGAAAGTGACCACCCGAATCTGTCTGGGCCCAGAAAACCCAGATTTGTCCTGACAACAACTTTTGAGGTTTAGATCTCCTTGTTGTGATGTTGTTTAACCAAAGTGTTGGTTGGATATTGTAGTGTGACACTAATACTACAATAACAAAGTTTTAGTTAACCTAGAAGCTTTTTAATCAAAGAGTTATTCACGGTCAAACGGGCCACCATGAAGCTGGTCTTGTCAGTGTTCTTGAGGCCAAGAACACCAAAGACGACAGATTTCTGTCGCTATAGGCTATAGCAATGGTTCCTATTTATTTTATTTTCTGTTTTTCCGAAAATTACTTAAAAATAGAAATAAATTCTAAAAATTACCAAAAATGATTTTAAAAATTATTTTAAATTATGAAAAATAAATTTTGACCAATTGGAATATTTTTCTTTAATATTTATAATTATTTAAATATTAAAGGTATTTAATTTATTTAATTAGTGTATTAAATAAATTAGAGAAAAATAATTTAATATTATAAAAAATCATTTTAAATAAGAATAATGTATTTAAAAATATTTTGAGTTATAAAATGTAACTTTTAATATTTTTGGAGAATTTTTATTAATAATTTAATATTAATGATATTAGATTTATTTGATTATTAAATTAAATAAATAAGATAAAAATAATTTTAATAATTTAAAATTTATTTTAATTGAGAATAAGGTGTTAGAAAATATTTTAAATTATAAAATATAATTTTCAATATTTTTGGAGAATTTTCATTAATAAATTAATATTAATGATGTTTGATTTATTTAATTATTATATTAAATAAATAAATTAAAAATGATTTTATTGATTTAATAATCATTTAAAAAATGAGAAAAATGATTTTAAAATATTTTATGTTATAATTAATGACTTTTAATATTTAGATGATAACTTCATTAATATTTATATATTAATGGTGATGATTTAAAAATGATTTTTAATTATTATAAAATCATTTAAGGAGAATATTGTTGATTTAAAAATATTTTAAGTTATTAATAATAACTTTAATATTTTGACAAGTATGTTATTAATATTTTGATATTTTTAAATATTAATAATGATACGATTAATTGATAATTAAATCATTTAAAAATGATTCTGATATTTGAAAAATTATTATAAATTATAATAATTGCTTGATAATTATTAAAAGCTTCTGAAAAATATTATAATTGATAATTGACTTATCTAAATTAATATTGAAGCTTAGAGACCAAGTGCAATTGACAGATAACTGTGTTAATTGTCGGATAGGGTGACCAGAACACCGAGAAGGGACTGAAGTCCAACCAGACTAAATTAGTTTGACTTGTTAAGTGTTTATATAGGTTATAAACACTAATGTGGCTATGTGGTAATATGTCTAGGAGAAGTTTGACTGTGAATTACAGTGTTGTGTGTTATGAAAATTATTGTGCTAATTGTTAGACCGATATTATTGGTTATAGGTCTTTCGAAAGCAGATAAGTATTTTGTGTAGCTGTAATCAGCGGAAGAGGCAAGTTCCCTAACTCAACCTTGAGTTATTTCATTCAATTATTATTGGTGGATAATTATTGTTAATTATACCACGTCCAGGGATTTATTGTTGAAATTAAATTATTGAATTAGAAAATATATATTTATAGAATTACTGTTGTTGGATATTCATATCTGTAGAAGTTAGAATTGACAGTACAGATAATTCCTGTTTATTGTCAAATTACACTAAGAAATGTCTTAGCTAATTACTCTAGCTAGACGAACATTTGTTTGGATTTGATAGGTTTGAAAAGAGAATTCAATTATTATTGACAGATCGATGACAATTATTCCAGCTCGACCGAGAAGTAAATAAAATTTGAAATACCAGTATTTCGTTGTAAAATCAAAATCTTGATTCTAAGACTGAGAAGAACAACCTTTTATATAAAGGGAACATTTTGCTGGTCGTGAATTCGACCTTTGCGCGTGTTTTAAGTATTATGCATAATATAGGGTATAATAAGCTGATCACTTGTTATACTTGCAGAGGGGTATGATTTAATCTTTATGGTTATCTAATACACCTGAGTATATATCAAAGTAAATCTTCGATATCTACCCGAGAAAATAAGTTCAAGATCTTGTGTGATCGCTCAGTATAAATCTGGAAAACATTCCACTTTGCTATTTCGTAGAACTGATTTTTGATTATTCATTAGAATATCGTAGAAACTTTGAAAGCATTGTAAACTTTCATTATTAAATTATTGTATTGTACAAAATACGAGAAGACTTGTTATTGAATAACGATTTGTTCAGCCATTTCAAAGTTCCCCGAACTTTGATTTCATTCTATCAAAATAGATAGTCTGTTGTTTTGAATTCTTATACAATTATTGTATGTCTTAACTTGCGGGGCAAACTAGTTGCTCACCCTTGCTAAATAAAACTTTTCAGCTAGGGACGAAGTTGCAGGAGGTGCTGCGAAGGATAAAGGCAAAGGCATAGTTATTAACTAGTTATAATTAACGTATTTATTATGTTGTATTGTAAACCCTTTTTGTATATCTAAAGGGTATGTTTGTAAAGTTAAGGTTTGAAAACCTGGGTTATGTTTTATTAAACTCTGATAAAAACTTATGAAAGTTACTATCTATATATATTATGAGTAGTTAAATGTTATTTATATTGTGGATCGTGAACACCAAACTCGGGGTCAGGTAACCCGGATTTGGGGGTGTCACACCTTACCCCCCACCCCACCCCAACCCAACCCAACCCAAAATAATAATATTATGTAATTATGTATACACCCCTTACCCCTCACCCGACCCCAAAAAAATAATGTGTACACCACCCACCCCACCCCTTACCCCCACCCCCACCCCACTCACTCCCCACCACTCTCTCCCAAAAAAAATTAATATTAAGCGATTATGTATACACCACCCCCCTCTATCCCCACCCACCCCATCCCACCTACCTACCTACTCACCCACCTAAAACTCCCTCTCAAAAAAAATAATATACCCACCCCACCCATCCCTACCCACCTACCCCCACCCCCCACCCAACACTTCCTCCCAAAAAAAATAATATGGGATGGTGTACACATTATTTTTTTTGGGTGGGGGTGGGGGTGGAGGTGGAGGTGGGGTGGGGTAGGGTGGAGTGGAGGGTAAGAGGTGTATATATAATCACATAATATTATTATTTTTGGTTATGTTGAGGTGGGGTGGGGGGGTAACGAGTATATACATAATCACATAATATTATTTTTTTTTAATGGGGCTGAGGTGGGGGATAAGGGGTATATTCATAATCACATAATATAGTTTTTTTTAGTGTGACTTCTGTCTGATGTCGCGATATGATCAGCCGCTGATGTAAGAATCTACATTTAAATTCAATTAAATTGTACCATGATGTTCTTTTCCCCTTTTCTATGGAGTAAAATTCTCCTCAGGGGTGAAATTTAAAGTATAAAATTAAATAAAAGTTGAATTGGAGTATGAGAATAAACTATATAAGAAATGTCTGTAAAATTATTATTTTACCCCCATCCAATAATAAATTATAGAGTAAAATACTGTGGCACCACTTCTAGATAATTATTGTAAGACCCCAACTTTTTTGAATAAAGATTTAATTTTCTCGAAATATCTTTTTGAATAATAAGGTGTGGATTTGATATAATGTTATAGTTGTGGGTAATATTTACAAATTTTGCAAAGTAAGCAAGTTGTCATAAAATATTCGTTTAGTCGGGAAATATTCGTTTTATTAGGGAATATTCGTACGATGGCACAATCATTGGTGGACCCCACAACAAAATTACTGTCGGAGTTAGAAAATGACAGAAATAACATTTTATAAAAATAACGGCAAAAGTTTTATCGTTAACTGTTGAAATACCCAGTGATAAAAGTACAGTAATACGCGTGGTTGCAAAGTAGCACACTATATTGTACAGTATCTTTGATTATTGAAGCTTACGTGAGAAGTATGTTAGTTCCCAGTAGGCACATTATGATCTAGAAGGGGGGTTGAATAGATCCTTTTTCTTTTCAAATACTTTTCAAATTTATTTTGTATTGCTAATGACTTAGCATATGACAATCATAAGAATCTTTTCAAGCACAGCGGAATAAGTAAAATATCTCCTTCATTGAAATAATCATGATCATACATACATTGTTCGTAGAGTTAGTTTAGTTGTAAGCAGTTAATACATACATAGCAATTATAGCAGTTAGAAACAAAATGTAAATAACATAAAGTAAATGACACAAGGGATTTTAAGTGATTCAGAGACTCAAGCTCTTAATCCATTCTTCTGCTTTCAACTAGTACGATTTCCACTAAGTAAGGGCAGCACCCTGAATCACTAAGATTCCTTCAAGGCCAGCAGCCTTGGAACTTCAGTTCACTAAGAACTTTTCAAGCCCAGCAGGCTTAGAACTTGTGAGAACCCGAAGTTTATGAATAAAGATTTAAATTTCTCAAAATGTTTTTTTTTTGAATATTATGGTGTGGATTTGATATAATTTTATATTTATGGGTAATATTTATAAACTTTGCAAAGTACGCAAGTTGTTATATAATATTCGATTGGTCGGGGAATATTCATTTTAACAGGGAATATTCGTACGACGGCACAATTATTGGTGGACCCCACAACGGAATTATTGTCGGATTGAGAAAACGAAAAAATTATTTTATAAAAATAACGGCGAAAGTTTTATCGTTAACTGTTGAAACACCCGGTGTTAAAAGTACAGGAATATGTGTGATTGCATAGTAGCACACGGTATTGATTATTGATGCTTACGTGAGAAGTTACTCAGTTTTGTTCAATTATTGCTTCAGTAATTGTTGCATAGTATGTCACGTTAATTGATTCAATTATTGTTGATATTTTATATATTATTAAATCAATAATTGAGACGAAGAAGTTATTAATATTATTATTTGAAATATTAACGATGTCTAGAAGTTCTGCCAATGAGAGGTTTGGTCACCTAATTGCGCGTCAATAGGAAGAAATCCTTATTGGAAAGCCCCCTCTTTCTTGGGAACGACCTGGTCGATTAATAGTGTGAATTATAATAATGATGATGAAGTTTTGTTTTATTAGTATTATTAATGTAATAAAATAGAAAAGCTTTTTATATAAAATAGAATACTTTTATAAAGTTATTCGTTTTATTAGACTATAAATAGAATATATTATATTCTATTATGCATAGTATTTTGTATAGTAAAATCTTTTTATATAAAACAGAATACTTTTATAAAGTTATTCGTTTTATTAGATTATAAATAGAATATATTATATTTTATTTAAAATATTTTGTTTTATTAGAATATTTTATAGTAAACCAATCTGGACCGTCCGTTTAAAAGTAAATCAGTCTGGACCGTTCAAGAATTAGTTACTATTCAGTCCATTCTCCTATAAATAGAAGCTCATTCCATCATTATTTCTTATGAATTCACTGAAACTCTAGAGAAAGAAACTATTGAGAAAAAGATAAAAAGTATTATGCTACTTCACTACTCCTATATCCAGTTTCTTCTAAGGTAAGGGATATTATTTGTTGTACTCGTAAGGGGGTATTATTTCTTTCGTATTCATGAAGAGAACTTCTGTTATTCTATTTTTTTATTCTGTTGGAATAACCTGTATACGCGGTCTACCCTATACTTGGTGAAATTCTTCTGTTATTCCATTCTTTATCATTATGTTGGAATAACCTGTCTATGCAAAGTACCGCATACATGGTGAAATTCTTCTGTTATTTTGTTATTTATTATTCTGTTGGAACATCCTATCGGTGCGAATTTCACCTGACCTGATTCTGTTATTTATTATTTTGTTGGAATATCATGTATGTGCGTTTACGCATGACCTGGTTCCGTTATTTATTATTCTGTTGAAATAACCTATCTGTGCGGTCTATTGCATGTCTGGTGATTTCTTTTGTTATTCCATTCTTTATTATACTCAGTTGGTTAAAGTTTTGACTTCTATACTCCATGAAATTAGTGGAATATCCTTGACATTTACGCTTCATCCAGTATCTTTTCATGAAAATATTCTTCTAAGCATTCTTGAATTTTACTCTATAAAGAAGTATCATGTTGACAATTTGGACGTTATTAGTTCCGTGATAACTTAATTCTTGAACTTGTTTTATTGAATTCTTATATCATTATCATCATCCTCATGTTTATATTATGTTGAAAGTCATTTGTGGCCTGTAGTGTATAGATGGACTTGGTATGATTATGAGCAGGGATTAATCAGTATAATAATGACCGTAATATTACAAATGATGTGGTAAAAGTCCTCATTGGCCCGTAGTACATTGATGGACAGTTGTTGGCATGATCATGACCATTAATGAATACACGAATATCTTTGGCCCGTAGTGCATGGATAATTTGTGGTTGTGATACTAATGAATATCCTTGGCCATAGTGTAGGGATGATATGGATTATTTATTAAGCTGAGTCCCAGCGATAAAAGTGATGAAAACCCTTTTAAATCATAGAAGATAGTATATTTTATTCTCTACTTGACTCTTTTAATGGATTGCTTGTTCCGTTGCAGTTAAACTTTATATTTGTTATATTATATCAGTTTAACACTATTATAGACTAACGATAATTTATTCTGCATTATCTTAGTCGTAATACTTCTTACTGGACTAGTTGTACTCACCCTTTTACTTTCATTGTTCTGTTCAGAAAATGAGAACGTAACAGGGACTAGTCGGAGAACGGAGTGACGGTCCAGATGATAACATTAGTAGTCCTCACTATTCTATAAAAGAGTGTGTTAATAAATGTATTGAGGACTTATTTTGAGTGTGGATATTGTCTAGATGACAATATTTGTATTAAAACTCACATCATATGTTTTGTCGTATTTTACACGACAGTTGTATAATTAAGATGTATTTGTATTCTGTACCATGTATTTGGCTACTCAAAATAGGTGATGTATACCTATTTTGGGGGCATCACATAACCGCTCCAGACAAAGACCGCTCAGGCCTTGGCTTCTTGTTGTTGTAGTTGTTGTTGGTGGTGGTGCCTTGTTGCTAAGATGTCTTTAAGCTTGAACATCTTATGTACTCAGCAGCTTGGCATTCTGCTTAGAGTCTGGACTACATCTTCTTTGGTGCAGCTGATCTTCACTCTTTTCTGCTCATCTAGAAGGGGGGGTTGAATAGATCCTTTTTCGTTTCAAATACTTTTCAAATTTATTTTGTATTGCTAATGACTTAGCATATGACAATCATAAAAATCTTTTCAAGCACAGCGGAATAAGTAAAATATCTCCTTCATTGAAATAATCATGATCATACATACATTGTTTGTAGAGTTAGTTCAGTTGTAAGGAGTTAATACATACATAGAAATTATAGCAGTTAGGTATATAATGTAAATGACATAAAGTAAATGACACAAGGGATTTTAAGTGGTTCAGAGACTCAAGCTCCTAATCCACTCTTCTGCTTTCAACTAGCAGGATTTCAACTAAGGAAGGGCAACACCCTAAATCACTAAGATTCCTTCAAGGCTAGCAGCCTTGGAACTTCAGTTCATTAAGAATTCTTCAAGCTCAACAGGCTTGGAACTTCATTTAGTCGCTCCGGAAAAAGACCCATCAGGCCCTAGTTTCTTATTGTTGTAGTTATTGTTGGTGTTGGTGCCTTGCTGCTAGGATGTCTTTAAACTTGAACATCTTATATACTTAGCAGCTTAGCGTAGTCCTCTTGGCATTCTGCTTAGAGTCTGGACTACATCTTTTTTGGTGCAGTTGATCTTCACTCTTTTCTACTAATCTTCATCTGATGTCACATGTGCATCATCACCATCTGGATTTGCTAAGTCTCTGATCTTTTGGTAGACTTCGTCTGGCACTTAACAATCCATGAACCCTTCTTGAATGTTTTGCAGACATGGTTCTGCACTTGTTCTTTTTCATCTTTCGGTTCATGGTGATTTGTAGAGTGGCTCTTTTGATCTTCTTTGTACTCAGCAACTTTTCTTAATACTATCTTCTTGGCCTTCTCGGCTCTCAGCTTAGCTTCCATCTTTAGTGGCATTCTCATCTTTGTTGAGTAAAGCTTTAGTCTGTTCAAGTCCATTTTCAAAGCAGCTTCACTTCCACCTTTGCAGTCTCACTGTCGCTGAGACTTGTTCTGTTTAGCTCTGGTGGAACTCGTAGAGTCAACAATATAGCATTCTAACAACTCAACGATTATGTAAGATCAACAACTCTCGATCTTTGAAGCTCTGGCTGATATATACTCCTTCCTAATCTTCCCGGTTGAATATAGCTGTTGAAAGTAGTTTGAATTGCCTCGCATATCTCGAGTTATTTGATGTAGACTGCAGATGTGACATGACATCCTCTTTATGATTTTCTGACACTGCAGTCTACTGTTTCACCTACCCCGTCAGAGATTTCACTTTGATGGTTCGGGCAGGTAATCTTCTTTATTTCTTCTTTGTGACTTCTCGATTAGAGCATCAGAGAATGTCCTTTTGCATCGATGTTCTCAACTAGCAATGTTCAAATATCAGTCTTCAGATTGAACTGTTGTCAATGCTTTAATCTTCATATGACAGAACTCTACGATTCTGATGCCTATGTTCTTGGACCTGATCTTAGTGTCATGTTGAATGTTGTTCATCTATCGATTGAGACAACACTACGATCCTGAAAAGCGTTCATTGGATCTTCAATGTAGAACACTTCTTTCTTCATTTGTGCAGTGCTTCAATACTTCTGTTTTGCTTGACTGATCTTAGGAGATGATAGCTTGACTCCTAGTTCTGGTCTCTTCTGAATAGCAAGACACCTCAGATTTGTGGCATGTCCAGCTCGCTTTCTCCTTGTGATTTCCTGTTCACTTATCTTCAATGGACTGACCTAGTTTTTAATCACTTTAGCCTTGTTCTTCAGAAGCTGACCAGTATCTTCATGTACACTCCATCAGTTCCTTCTTTGTTTGGAAAACACTACGATCCTGGTTACTTCCAAGATCGTTGTCTTCTGTTCACTTGACCGCTACTGCATTTGCTGACTTTCCTTAGTCAGTTTCTTTGACTGGAGTCTTCTTCTGATCAACTTGTGGAAGACTTCATCTTGAATGGATTCACAACTCAATCTGTATGTTGATTGGGTTGGTGCTTAGATCTTCTGTTAGATTGCATGCCATTCGTTGAGTGCATTCTGGTTTCCCTTAGGTGGAATGTATCTTTGCAGCTCAGACCAAAGGTTTCATTAATTTGGATATTCTGGGAGTGTTCATTTATTGAGAATCATTTTTGCTCTATGATTCAGCCTTGGCGTTGTGAGCACATCTGTTGAAGCCTTAGTTCTGCATTCTACAATTCTGCCTTGGGTTGTGAAGACACTACGACTCCGAGATCAGATCTTGACACTCTATGATTTTTATCTTTATGCTCGTTGTCTTCATCTGATCTTACTCGACTACGATCTCTTCCTCTGAATTGAATAGTAGACTCTACGACTCAGAGTGTATTCTACTATTCTTAACTTGGCTTTGGCAGATGCTCGGTCGGCTCTTAGACAGGCTGTCTTTACGATTCTGAACATGACTTCCTCAGCAGATTATGGCTATGAGGAAGTTCTTCTGGACACACTACGATCCCTCCTCGTCTCTCCTGCCAGTCAACGAACTCTGAGATCTAGTATCTTGCAGACTACGATTCTGCCTTGATAACTCTCGAGTCTTTCTTGACTCTCCTGGCAGACTACGATTTCTGGTGCAGTGCTCGACAATCAGACAAGCCTATCTATTACATTTTAAGATCAACCTAACAAGCTTGATATTTCTTTATTTATAGTCCTTGTACATCATTTCTTTTTAAGGACTTTACAATGTTTTTTTGCTTATATAGGTTCAACCTAACATATTTGATCAATTCATTCTAAGTCCTTGTACATATGTTCCTATTATCTATTAAAGGACTTTATGGTTTTTCTTAATGCAAGCATACTGGCATATTCATTCATATATATCATAATTAAATCATATATAAATAGAAATATCATTCACATGCTTATTCCTAACAAAGTCACTCAGTTTTACTCAATTATTGCGACAGTAGTTGTTGCGTAGTATCTCACATTATTGGTTCAATTATTGTCATAGTATCATCTGCACAATATTTTATATTGTTAAATCAATAATTGAGATGACAAAGTTATTCATATTATTATTTGCATTATTGACGATGTCTAGAAAGTTCTGTTGAGGAAAGAGGTTTAGTCACCTAATTGTGCGACAATAAGGAGAAGACTTTATCGAAAAGCCCCCTCTTTCCTAGGAATAATCTGGTTGTTAATATTGTGAGTTATAATATTAATGATGAATAAATGTTATTAAAAATATGTTTAGTGAAGCCAAGTGAATTAAGATAAATAGAGGAGTTTTTTATGAAGTATTTGTTATAAATTTGGCTTATTATACGGACTCCCACTTACTCATTTTTCAAAATCATCGGTAGAAAGTTATCTCAGTTTTTCTTAATACTTATATATAATATATATATATATATATATATATATATATATATATATATATATATATATATATATATATATATATATATATATATTATATATGTTTTTTTTTATGTAAAATAGAATATATTTTATTTTATTTTCATAGTACTACATAGTGTTACATAATACTGCATAGTTCTTCATAGTGCAGCATAGTAAAATAAAAAAAAATTAAAAGTTTCAGCTGATTGCGTCCGTGAGTTTTCCAAACTGTTCACTCGTGAAAATTATAAATAGTATCATTCCATTCTCCTATATATAGGATGCTCAGTTTAAAAAAGAAAAACACACTAGAATCGGAGAATTTTTCTTCTATAATATTGAGCATATTTCTTTTGAGTATAAGGAAGCTTTGAGTGTAGAAAATAGTATAAGTTTTCTTCAAGAATATCTCCGTTATACCAGTTAGAATTACTCTCCTTTTGAGATAAGGGGTATTATGTATTTCATATTCGCTTACGATATTATTTTTTGTATTCGTAAGTAATTTTATTTTCGTTCAATATTCGTAAGGAATATTATTTTCGTTCAACAGTTGTAAGGGATATTATTTTTGTTCAGAATTCTTAAGAAATAATATTTTCTTCCATACTTTGTAGTATGTAAGTAATATTATTTCATTCCATATTCATAATTCTACACTTATGTTGATAAGTATTGCTTCTATACTCCTTGAAATTAGTAGAATATCCTTGAAATTTGCGATTCATCTAGTATCGTTTCACAAGAATATTTTTCTAAACATTCTTGTTAAATTTTGATCTTTTCATGTCGGAGTACAATTCATGGGTGCTATTCATACATACGACACTATTCATACATACGACACTATTCATATATATGGTACTATTCATATATACGATACTATTTATTGGTTACTATTCATGAAATACTATTCACAGAATACTATTCACAAAGTACTATTTATGGGATACTATTCATAAAGTACTATTCACGAGGTACTGTTCACGACGAAAAATTTATTCTTTTTTGTCTAAATTATTTTTTATACGTGAATATTATTCTTGAATTTTACTCCACAAAGCAGTTATCATGTTGACAATTTAGACATTTTTTTAAACTCTGGATAAATTTAAAATCTTTAATATTTATCCTTGATTTCGTTTGAATGATGCTTATATCATTGTCATCATCCTCATACTTATATTGTAATGAAAGTCATCTTTGGCCCATAGCTCATAGATGGACTATTGATTAGTATGATAATGACTACGTATCGGTATAATCATGACCTATAATATTACAAATGATTTAGTAAAATTCCTCATTGGCACGTAGTACATTGATGGACAGTTGTTGGAATGATCATGACCACTAGTGATAATAACGAACATTCTTGGCTCGTAGTGCATGGATGATTCGTGGATGTGATACTAATGAATATCATTGGCCTGTAGTGCATAGATAATTCAATGATGTAGATTATTTATTGAGCTGTGTTACAGCGATAAAATATTGATGATGAACTTTTAAATCATAGAAGATAGTAGATTTCATGCTCTACTTGACTCTTCTAATGGATTATTTGTTCCGCTACAGTTAAACTTGATGTTTGTTGTATTTTATCAATTTAACACTGTTTATGGCTAACGATAATTTATTCTTCATTATCTTAGTCATAATATTCTTTACTGTGCAAGTTGAGCTCACCCTTTGCTTTCATTGTTCTATTCAGTAAATTAGAATATAGCTGGGACTAGTCGGGGAATTGAGTAATGGTCCAAGATGGTGGCTATAACAGTACTCACTATTCTATGAAATAGTGTAATAATAATTATAATGAGGACTCCATTTGAGTTTAGATATTGTCTTCGATATAATATTCGTGTTAAAACTCTTAGCTACATTTTGTCATAATATTAAATTTGTGTTGTCTAACAACGAATGTCAGACCCCATAGATTCTTATTTGTTTATGCTTTTTGATGTGTTATGTTTTAGATCTATAGCTTGATATGTGTTCTTTGCTCTGCAAGTGAAATCACAATCATTTGATGATTAGATTTTATGCTATAAATGGTCAAAACCCGTTGACCGGGCATGACTGGACGATTTCTAGGTTACCTAGAAATCTTTTTCCAGCGTCTGACAATATTTTGCAAACCTTGATCTGTCAGTTGGTTAAGAGTTTTGATGTTGTTGTTGTAACTAGTTTATAGTCTGTTATATGCTCTTTAAACTCATGTCTTTATATCCCACAAATAATCAACTGATCAATCATAGTGGACGGTCAAACCTAACCATTCGATCACGATTTGCTTTTCTGGAAATTCCAGAAACCGGTTGAACAAGCCCTCTGACAGGGTTTGACCTGATTAAATATTGAAACTGTGATGTAGTTGAACTAATTTGTTGATGCATATATATTCCTTGGCATGTGGGCTACATAATTAGACCACGAGAAAAACAAAGTAATGACCAGAACCTAGATTAAAGCGAGCTTCAAAATAGCACTATGAGGCTGACTGGGTTTTTGGGTTACCCAAAAAACCCAGGAACCATCTGACAACGACTTTGAAACTCTAGATCTAGCATCTGAGTTGTTGTATTATCAAGATAAGAGTTGATAATTGTAGTGTTACATTCCTTCTTCAATACCCATGTTCTAGTTAGTCCAAATCATACTCAGGCTATGAATCATGGATGGTAAAAGTGAGCACCTCGAATTCTGCTATGCATTTCTGGGCTTTGCTCAGGAACACGAAGAACACCTATAGCGACAGTTATGTCGCTATAGGCACCCTTTTGCGACAAATAATTTCTAAAATTATTATTTTTATTTAATAAATAGAAAAAAAATTATTTTTAATTATTACAAATTCATAATAAATTATTGAAAATTATTTTAAAGCCTAAAAATTGATTTTTAATAATTTTTAATATATTTCATAAATATTTAATATTTTTGAAATATTAAAAGTATTTAATTTATTTAATTATTATATTAAATAAATTATTTAAAAATAATTTTAATACTTGAAAAATCATTTAAAATTATATTATGATATAAGAAAATATTTTAAGTTATTTTTAATGACTTTTAATATTTTGTGATGAAATTTCATTAATTAATTAATATTAATGATAACTAAATTATTTAATAAATGTATTAAATAAATTATGAAAAATAGAATTAATGATTTATAAATCATATAAAAAGGATTTAAAGGTTATAAAAATATTTTAAGTTATAAAATATAACTTTTCATATTTTGTCATAAAAATATTAATATTTTAATATTAATGATATTAGATTTGTTTAATAATTATATTAAATTAATTAGTTTAAAAATAATTTTAATATTATAAAAATCATTTTAAATGAAATTAAGGTGTTTAAAAATATTTTAAGTTATAAAGTATAACTTTTAATATTTAAAGGATAATTTCATTAATAATTTAATATTAATGATATTATTATAATATTAATGTTATTATGTTTATTTAATTATTATATTAAATAAATTATTTAAAAATGGTTTTATTAATTTAAAAATCATTTAAAGAGGATATAAATGAATTAAAAATATTTTAAGTTATACTTAATGACTTTTAATATTTGGATAAATAATACATTAATATTTAAATATTAATGGTAAGTATTTAAAATTGATTTTAAATTTTTAAAAATCATTTAAGGGTAATATAAGTACTTTAAAAATATACTAAGTTATTATAAATAACTTTAATATTTTGGCAATGGTTTTATTAATAGTTTAATATTAATTAAATGTTCATGATAATAGAATTATTTAATATTTCAATCATTTAATAATGATTCCGATGTTTAAAAATTCATGATAAATTATAATAATTATTTAAAAATTGTTATAAGGCTATAAAAATTCGTATGACTGATATTTGCATCTATTGAATTATAGGATAGAGTCTTAGACTCGATAAATACCCGATAAAGCCGTCGGTATACTGACATGTTTCAGAAATTGATCTGGACATAGATATTTTGACTGTATTAATGTTTGTTGGTGATTCAATGATTGTTGAATATGTGTGACAAGGTGATTAGGTTATATGGTGACTGAAATAAGCAGTGCTATGTGTTATAGTATGTTATTCTAATCGATCAAATGATCTTATTAATGATAGGTTTCGGTATAAAAGATAAAACTAAGTTGCGTATTGTAAGCAGCAAACTAGGCAAGTATCCTACCTTTGCATTTTCTTTATGCAATGGACATGAGTAAGAAAGTTTCAGATTTATATTATTATTGTACCAGAATTATTAACCCTATTGTTATATATATTATATCCGATCATTGTTTATCAACATGATATTATATTATATAACTCATATATATTCTGTTCGTTAATTTTGAAATATGGTTATACAAGTGTCCTCACTTGGATAATCATTGTATTTAAACACATGTTGATATATATATATATATATATATATATATATATATAGTCTGAATCCAGTCCAGGATCCCGGACTCTATTAAAATTCGGACCCTTTTTTTTTGCTTTTTTTTTTTGAAACAACTAAAAAAATTATGGAACTAAAATTTTTACATAATACAGTGTTTTTGGAGTGATTTGGATGCCTATACCAAAACATTTCTATACAGTCTGGGCAGACTGTACATACATTGGTTGGTGTAGGTATTAAAAACACACCCAAAACACTGTATTATGGAAAAAATTTAGTTCCATAATTTTTTTTAGTTGTTCTACAAAAAAAAATTGGGGTCCGAATTTTGATCAGATCCGGGAGTCCGGACCTGATCAGTTTTCTATATATATATATATATATATATATATATATATATATATATTGATCCCCCGTATGTATACATTAAGTAAAAGTCGTCTAAGCAATTTGACCAGCTAGACACAGATTTAGAAATATCGTTGAATATGATAAAACCTTTTTATATCCAATCAAATTATTTTGGTTCGGAATCCAGACTAAGTATGAACATCCAGATCAAGGAAAAACTTTTATGCGGCCAAGGCGGACAGAGTGAACGATAATATCGTTCTTGGCGGACAGAGTGAACGATAATATCGTTCTTGTATGTAGTATTGATCAATACATGACACATTGGGATGATCACCCTCGTGCCTGTAAGTTATGACGGTTTGCGGATGAAGTTCTGCTAAACCTATTCGAAAATTGAAAATAATGTTCATAGTATGGCAACTTAACCCTATTTATAGCCAATACGTAGTTTCAAAATTTTGGTATAGAATTGTTATGTTATTATTATCGGTTCAGTTTACTTCACAACTATTAATTCGTTGTAGAAGTGATGTACAAAGAAAATATTTAATTGAAATGGTATCGTGAAGCATTGAGTTCGGGTTTCAAGTACCCGAGTTTGGGGGCTTTACAAAATACTTTTATCATTCATGGTAAATGTTTATTAGAAAATCGATTAATACATATAATTGGGTTGGGTATTTTGTTTGTTAATTGAATTCAGATATGTAATTTTGTTGTGGTTCTATCCATACCATTTGGATTTGTCACATTCTACATGACATTGGGATTTTAATAAAATTTATCTTTTGCATATAAAAAAACATATAATTTATTATCTTGAAATATATATAAATAATATATGACAAAAGTAACTAAAGGGAAAAAATGATTTATATCATTATAAAAATAAAGTAATTGACAACATTACAATATATATGTAGCTAATTTTCATACTCAGAATTGAAAATCATGGAATTAATGATAACAATCAAAGAACCCCAATCAAATAACTATTGACTTAACATCTTAGCAAGTGGCATCATATCATCTTAATCCTTTTCAAGGATCGGACTAGATTTCCTTCCTTGTCCGTGCTTTTTTCCATGACCAAAATGATGACCAAGACTCTTCCCATGACCAAAATGGTGGCCATGGCTAATCTCCGTTTGAGCTTGATTCAAAGGATGGTGATTTTGAGTAGTGCTAAACAAATGAGATAAAGTAGTCATGGCATGCGATTGTCGAGAAATAACCATGGTAGTCGATGGATTTTCTTGTAAGACAATTTCATACCCGTCGTCAAATGGCTGCATTCCTTGTGCCATGAGCTGCCACACTAACCCTCCGCTTAGGGTTCCTCCACTTCGCGCATATTTGTATATATTTCTGTAAACTGCGTCCATGTACAAGTTTCTTGCATTTAAACTGAATCCGGGATCTTTATTAGATTTCCCAAATTCAGCTATTACTAGGGGCTTCTTGAGTACTGTCTTTGCATCTGTATAATGGCTTGACATCCATCTTCCCATGAATGCCATTTGTGCGTCTTCACTTTGTTTGGATAACCTATAGAAACACAAATTTAATAAATCATTATTATGCTTTGGATAGATGAGAGTTTGAAATTTTAAATAGTTTACAAATATGTTAAGGTTTAATAACACTTTGATATTTAGTTTATCGCCTCATATAAATATTAATAATGGTATGACAAAAGTATCGATATTTTGTTATATTTATTGGAGTCATGTGAATGGAAAATCATCAGATAATTACATTCATACACCGGGACGGAGTTATCTCTGGGCCAGTCTATCCATACACTGATTTTTTTTTTAAAAACCCATCAGACTTTAGCATTTTTAGTTACAACTCCCAAGCTTTAATTAATGAGTAAATAGGATTTTATTAATGAGTAGATAATTAAATGGATTAATTCCCATATATATTAATGAGTTAATAGGATTTTTACCATATATCAGAATAGGCATGTATTGTAGCGAAATCTATTTCCTTGATAAGATTGTTGCTAACGAAATCAGTCCCAACTTGGTAACCGGGATTCACTTGCTTTCTCTCAGGCATTGTGTCCCCATAAAATCCTTCCATACCAATCTCCAACAAGTGCTTTGAATCTATAGATTTCACAAAACTTGCCATCTCTTGTACCCAACCCTGTCATTTCAAACATAATTAGCCACACTAAATCAAGCCAAGTTAGCAAAAAAAAAATCATCTAAATTGATAGTATGTCAATGCTCACGTTAATTGTTCTTCCAGAGTAATCGACTTGGCAACGAGGTTCGTTCATGAGTTCCCATGCCATGATTGTTGAATCATCTTTGTAAGCCTTTTTAGTTATGGTGTTGATCCTTGTTATAACTCTCTACAACATAAAATGCATGAATTAATAGTAATTCTACCAGTTTCTTTAGGCAATAAATAAATCATGCAAGTAAAATATTCGGTCTGTTCCATTAAAAGAGTCATTATAATTTTAAATTTTGTTCCAGTAATAATTTTTTAGATAATTTATATATGGACTAAATCTCTTTTTGCTTTTATAATATTTAAGATTTTGCAAATTACTTAAAAAGTCAAAAAATAGACACTTTTTGACGCACAGATCAGCGAGTAATGTGAACAGATAAAAAAAAAAGAAAAAATGTTCTTTTATACTTTTTGTTACCTTAACATGGTTCTTATAATAGCCTCTGACTACTGGATGTGTGTAGAAATCGTCGTCCTTATTGATCTGCACTCCTACATTTTGAGCCCATTGAACGTATTGTCCTCTCCCTCCAAAGTCATTGTAATTGTTCACAAAGCTTAATATCAAGCGAATGTTGTACTTTTTTGCTTCCGAAATCACATAATCCAAACCCTGTATTCCATTAAACATGTCCACATTTAATTAGGTTTTTTGAATTAACAGAATTTAAATTTTATTTTAGCTAAGAAAAAGAAAGTTGTATTAGTAAATAGTAGGGTTACTATATTAAGAAGTATAACTGCATAGACAATATTCGAAAAACCGCCACAAAAATTGGTACATGAGGGCCTGCGCCCCACATTTTGGCTTGTCATGCTTCCATCCTTGCTTTACTGCTTTTTGACATCTTATGCATTTCTTATTTATACTAAAAATAGTTATACAAAGAACTGTGAACTATTATTTTTTTAATTTTTCATGATTAAAGGTATAATTCTCTCACCGTTAAAAAAATAATATGGATTTCAGAAAGGTTGAAAAGTTTTGAAAGTTTCTATTTTCAAAATAATTAAAATCATCAAAAGTTAATGACAAATGACCTAAATTAACGTAGATAGGGTCAAAACATTTAAAACTTTACCCAAAATTTTCTATTTTTAAGTTGGGGACAAAACTATGATCCTTGATAAGAATCAACGTAGATTGGAAAATAATATTGTCAAATATATTAGTAAATAATTAGCCTAAAAGATCATGTCCAAAAAATAATTAACCTGAAAGACGCGTTCATCGTAAGTGCCTGGTGATAACTGCATTGCTTTAATACCACCGTCAGCAAAGGCCCACGTTCGGCATACTGATAGACCAGCGGCAGAGGCCTCTCCAAATACTTCGGACACTTTGTGCCTTTCACTAGGATCAGTTGCAACATTCATCATCCAATAAGAATTGAAGCCATTGAAGAGAAAAGGTGAGCCATTGAGAACAAAATGGGATCCCTTTATTTTGACAAACCCTAAATTCTTAGGCTTTGGAACCCTAGCTTCAGAGACTAGAGCTAGGAAGAGAAGAAATCCAAAAATGAAGATGATTTTGCTAAAATAAGTCATTTGGTATGTTAGAGAATTTGTGCTTGTTGTCCAATGGATGGATGAACATGAGTATTTATAAGGAGTTGGTAATGAATAAAGTTTACTAAATATAGAAAGACTTGTGGGATTAAGTTAGTTTTCGAAGTAATAATAAGTAATGGTGGTGGTTATGCAAAGTGTTGAGGAGGGATCATGATTGTTGTGCTCTACTTTATAAACTTTTGCACTTTGCTCCCTATATATTCCTTTGATTTTTACAATCCCTTCTACCCATGTTATAGGTGATCTCAGATGGACAAAATTGGGAAGAAGATAGGGTAGAGCTCTAATGTACGTGTCACCTAATTAAATTACCAGTTTTTTAAAAGATATCTCAAAAGAACAAGCCTAGTTATAAATTATAAATAAACAAATTAAGAAAATAATATATCTTACAATTTTACATATCGATTTGTATTTATTGCCAATTACGTGTAGAAGTACGAGTAGTTCTTTTTTAAAAAATATGTAGAGTGTGCCATCCTTATAATATTTAATTCTCTGTATTGATGTCTTTTGCAATTGTAATTCAATAGAATATTTTCGCAATTACATAGCAAGACCCAATAACTTGGGACCAACACCCAGTTGAATCCTTCTGAATGCACCAGGCCAATGTGGGGGTGTGATGTGCCCTTAAGATTGTTTAGAGAGATTTAATTTCGACTAACGTAAAAATTAGCTTGAAAATACCCTTAACATTCAACTAAAAAAAGACTCAATAACTTATTCTAAAAAATAGCTAAGTACATAGGCAAAGTTATAAAACATTAACAGATACACATTTTATTTTGATTCTGGTATTAGAAAAGAGTGTTACTTTTATTTTGATTATTATATTCTTTTCATTCCACATTAATTGCAATATATATATATATATATATATATATATATGGAATGATTCATAGAATATATTTACTATGGATCCTTATAAGGCATACATCATTTATACCACTAAAAAAAGAAGAAACAATTAGGATTAGAAATTGAAAATCGATGCCCACTACTATTAGTAGCGGACGTAAAAAAATAAAAAAAACATCCACTACTAATAGTAACGAATGCTAATCAGAATAAGAGTTTAAGTTTATTTTAGGGTTTATATTTTATTAAATGTTTTTTAACCGGGTTTAACCTTATTAATCGGTAGATAATAAGCCATAAATCTTAGTTAATAAAGTTTAAATCCTGGTTAATAAATTGTAAACCCTAATTAATAAACACTAAATCCTAAACAAAACTTAACATTTATTCTTATTAGCGTTGACTAACGGACGTCGATTTTTAATTTCTAATCATATCCATTCCTTTTTATTTTCAATGGTATAGATGATATAACAAATACATGTTATTGAAAATTATCCTATACTATATATATTTATATATGTATATTTGCTGAGATATCCCATATTGTTTGCTACATATCCTTTTTCTCTTAAGAAAATTATTGAATTAAATGATCAAATTAACCTTATTTTCCCACACTTGATTGGTGGATTGGAGAATGTGCGAAACCGTTCAAAACCCACATAAGCCATAGAGAAGAGAACATGCATGTCTATCGTATTTAAGAACTTAAAATGGCTGACCTAGTTATCTAAAAAAAACAATTTTAAAAGGAAGTGTTAAACTCGTAGCATTATAAATAGTTGTAATCGATCTTATCTTATCTTTTATTTTATTTGTAATGATATATGATTGTAAAATTTATTAAGTCTAAACGTCTGATTTCTTATCTTTTTTAATGAAACAGTTTATAAGACCGTAAAATATATCTTTCAACGTCTCTTAAAATAAGTGAAAAAATATTATTATAAATATCTTTTTATCAGTAAATCAAAATATATATCAAATTGTCAAAACTAATGCATGAGCTACTGAATCATCAACTCTACCAACATAAATATTTTAGGGTTGCTTGGGGAGAGTATAAAACCTTTTTAAGATTGCTTGTGAGTTGCGAGGGAGAGAAAGAGGGTAGTTAGTTTGTTGAAAGTTGAAACGTCAGTTGAAGAAAATCATGGGACTGTTGGTGAAGAGAGAGAAGTTGCTAAATACTACTATAGATGAGGTATTACACGAGCTTATCCATGTGGGCAGTTTTATAAGTGATGCCTTGACGGCTCGGGAAAGCACATAGATTTTGTATTGTGGATAATATATACTCCATTCCCGTACCTTAATATAAAACATTTTAGAAAAATATTTTTATCTTTTAATATAAGATATTTTATAATTTCAAGTAAATATTAATTGCTTAGTTTTCAATATTATCATAAGTATTAAATATAATTTTAATTCTTTCACTATTTTTTCACTAATAAATAACACTTTTTTTTCAATATAAGGACAATATAGACAATTGATATTATATTTAAGGCTATACAATCATTCCCTTAATACTTGTACACAACTCTAAAACGTCTTATATTAAAAGACGGAGGGAGTACATATGATATATATATATATATATAGGGCAATAATCCATAATATCTATTTGTTATGGATTAAAAATAGGCAAATATCATCTATACCATGCATAACAAATATGAAAATAATTTTCGTCATCCGCTAGAAGAAGTACTAGCGGATGGGGTTAAATTTTCAAATGCCCAATTATGCCCCTATCAACAGCTAACGAGTCAAAGCAGTTGATGTAAATCTCCACTACCAAGTTTTTGACTCATCTTCCTCCAGCCATAATCTTGTCTTTATAAAACCAAATTTAAAAAAAATTAAAATATTCTCAAGAACACAATACAATCATATATAAATATATGCGCAGAGTCATAGGAGTTTGAAGGTGTGGAATTGGGGATTTCATTAAAGCTAGGGTTAGAGTTTTGTAATATCTATATCAAATGCTCTGTAATCGGAGAGTCAGATCAGTAACAGAATGCCGCGTAATTTAATGTCTCGAATCTCTGCTTATCTCATTGCTCTCACCCAGGAAATCGAGAAAAACTTCGACGGGTTTGTCCACTTTCATTTTACAGTTCCTTTTCCATTTCTATACATATTTATATGCGTGCTTAATTCACAGATTTGAATAGATGATTTAATTTGATGTTTCTTTTTTAACATTACTTTTCCTTATGTGATTTGACCTTTTCCTTGTTTCTAGATGACAAATTAATTTTCTTTCCTCCTATGGTCGTTTCCTTATTTTTAGCGGACAGATTAATTTTCTTCCTCCTATGAATCGTTGATGGGGTATAATTGGCCATTTGAAAATTTAATCACATCCGCTAGTACTTCTAGTGGATGGCGAAAATTATTTTTTAATCACAGCCTTTCATAATTGTTTCATAATTGCTATGGATGTTATAGATGATATTTGCCCATTTTTAATCCATAGCAAATAGATGTTATGGATCATTGCCCATATATATATATATATATATATATATATATATATATATATATATATATATATATATATATATATATATATATATATATACACGGTCCGGATCTTAAGCTCACCCATTATCTAACATACATTGCTCACCCCCCCTTTAGCGACGGATCGGGCGACGATTCGGTCCGTCGCTATATATAGAACCGTCGTCTTAGCTTTTAGCGACATACAACATATAGCGACAGTTCTATATATAGCGACGAATCAAATCGTCGCTCGGTCCGTCGCTAAAGGAGGGTGAGCAAGGTATGTTAGATAAGGGGTGAGTTTAAGATCCGGATCGTATATATATATATATATATATATATATATAGACACACACACACACACACTACAAGAAATTATGGATGTAGTGAAGGAAATTTTGTGAAGGAATTCATTCCTTCACATGAGTTTTCTAGCGAAGGAACTGTGAAGGAAAAAAATATAATGATAATATAGTTATTAGCGAGAGAAAAATTCTTCACAATTTAAATTTTTTTTCTTTCACAAAAATTTGCGAGAAAAAAAATAAATAATGAAGGAATTATTACTCACTATATATTATTGTTCCAAAATTTTTTTGCGAGAGATAAAATTAGTCACTGTTTTGTTCTAAATAATTTTTTTAAAATTAATTATGGTGAATATAAATTATAATATATTAAATTTTTTTACAGTAGTAAATTTAATTTTAATTTATTCCCAAATCAAAGTATGAAACTCTTTGTATTTCTCCATCTCGAATTCTCGATTGCTCCCAAGTCCCAACTCTTAACCTCGGAATGCTCTGAGCCTCTCCCACTGGCCACCGCTCCTCTCCATCTTGACTATTCCTCTCTATCTCGTTTCTCAATTGCTCCGATATCCAGTCTTCTCTTCAGTTCGAAACTTCTGAACTTCGGCTTCTACTACGGCGCTGCCTCCAATCTTCAGATTCCAAATTTTTCGTAGGTAATTTTTTTAATTTCTAGACTCTTCTTCAGCCTCTCTAACTGTTAATGATAATCTATTAATCTTCGGCTTGCCTCTCTAGCTCTCTCGAAGTTAGCACTGAAAGTAGTGTGCATACAAGCCAATCATGTATGATGATAAAGTATATACTTTATAATCAATCTTATTTATTTATTAATAAAAGAATTAATTATTAAAGGCATTTATTATCTGCATAGTGCTGTTTTAATAATATGTGATAAACTCATAGTTTTAAGCAATGCTTTTAGAATCATGATGAGATCATGCTAATGAGATCTAAATTCTTAGATAGCTTAAAACTAAAATGTTCTCAATCAATGGATTACTAAAAATGAGATTAGTGAATCCGGATAGATTTGTACATACGTTACTTGCTTATTGGATGATGATGATTGATCTCATGATCATTTGTATAGAGACACTAAAGCAAGTATGTAGGTGTTTATTGGAGAATAAGTTCACTAAACGTGCGTGACTCGCTAAAGAATAACTAATGGATTTTTATTTGCCTGTCAGTAGAAATTCCTTTAGTAATAGTAGTACAAATGATCCTTAGACTTGAGATCATCATAGTATCTTATATATAATAAATTACACTTTGACTTATTCCTTAAGACTCTTAGAGTATATCAAAGTGTATGCTTGGGTGTAATAAGTTATATATGGAGATAATGAATGATCAATATAGAATCTATCACTTCTAGTAAAAGAAGAGAAATGTCATATGTGATTCGATAAATGACAACTCAGAAATCCTTGGCCAAGGTGAAATAAAATTATAAAGTAGTTTTTAATTTGCATTTATTTGGAGTTGTGCATTTGAGAATCGAAATATATATAATTAAATAAAATAAGACTTGACAATAATTCCATGTCTTATATTTAATTGAGACATTGTATAGTGGAAGGATTGAATTGTACGGTAACTATTTACTCAAAGGTTCTTTTATGATTAATGTTGAAATCTATATTATCTAGAAAGTTGTTGATCGCTAGCGAGACTTATCCCTATTGTAGAATAAATATTATTTATTTAAATAAATTAATAGTTTAATTTATTTATTTAAATAAGATTAAAATTGTTCTAATTGATTTATTCACAACCGGTTTAATATGGAGAACCAAAAGGGTCACACTATAAAAGGAAGAATAATTATTTAAGAAGTTAATGGCATAATCGTAATAATATGTTAAGTATATTTAATTTAATCTATGGTGATATAATAAATTAAATAGCTTAATATGTATTATTTAATATTTTGAAAATATTAAATATAAATTAATAAGAGGAGTCTTATTAATATTATTACAATTATTATTATTTTAATTTCTAAAAGAGTTTAGGAATTAATTTCATATAAGTACTCTCATTTATTCCTAATAGAATTAGGAGGCAAAATTAGTTAAATGAGTTTAATTAATTATCCCTAATAAGATTAGGGAGCCGAATTAATTAAAGGAGTTTAATTAAATAAACAATACCTTATTTTAATTAAATAGGGTTACCTGATATCTTAATAAGAGGAGTTTTATATCAGATATCAGATATACGTAATTACAAAAGTTAGAGAGTACGCCCCCTTTTTCTATAGAGATAGGAAAAACTAGTGTTTGGGCCAATGCACCATTCTTCTTGAAAATTCTTCTTTCTTGGTGGATCACCTCTAGAGGCCATACACTTGGGTGTCTAACATTGATAAAAGGAAGGAATCTACTTGGAAATTCCAGGAGATCGCAAAAAAGTAGGAGTTGAACTTATACCCGTGGAAGCTCGTATCTACAAGGGTGTGATTCCATAACTTATTGTTCTTTGTTTTAATTAATAATACGCATAAAGGATTATCCGAGTAATTGGTTTTTGAAAAATTTTAAATTCCAATTTTACTTTACTTCCACTAATTTTGCAATTTGATTGTGTCTTTAATTTTAACAAAACCTTACAAGCACTTCTCATCTAGGGCAGTCGAATCGCAAAGCTCCACACGACATGTAATTCGTATTCATCTCTTTGAAATTTTAGGTCTAAAATTTTAAGTAATCATGAAGAGCTTCACAATTTGATGAAAGCAATGGTGATGATTCATAATTTTGAAAGGACTTTGTGAGGTTTCCCAGGGGCCTGGATTATTGTTTTTTAGTTTATTTAGGGTTGTAGCTGGGGAAAGTTAGGGTTGAGCATTACGCGTCAAAGCGGACTAAGTTTATTATGGCTCATGATTTGAGCCATAATAAACTTAGTCCGCGATCTGAACCAAAGTCATTGCTTTAGTTGATCTGAACAAGTACCAAATAGTTTGTAATTCAGCTTGAAATGTTTAGAGTCATGATCTGAACCAACACTAAGGGGACTTTGGTTCAGATTTTTAATACTTCTGATGGAACGTTTGTTGCAAGAGGTGAAAGTTAGTGCTTTAGTTGATCTGAACAAGTACCAAATAGTTTGTAATTCAGCTTGAAATGTTTAGAGTGCTATTCAATCAAGCTAATGTATGTAGAATCTCAAGCTTTTCTGCACTGTCTCTAAATTGGTTAATTTGTCTGCCTATAAATTGGTAATAGTTTTTTGTAATTATGAAAAAGTCTTTAGTGAGAAGTAATGATTATTAAACTTCCCATGGGAGTAGTTTTCAAGACAAGGGCAATATGTTAACAAGGGAAGGTGAGGACAAAACCTCCTTTTCAACTTTGAAGCTCTTAACCATCCTCCTATGGCTAGGTTGTTATTTCTTACATGGTTCAATTTTCCCAATTGTATTGAGAAGTGGTGCTAAAAGTACATATAATATAATTGCTCCAAGTCATTGTTCAAATTTTTTGTTGATATGTGATTAAATGTTATGCAGTTTTTATCGATGCAAGTTTGATCCGGCAGCAGGTGGAGAGATGAGTCAACTGGAATATCATAACTTCCTTAAGCCTGAAAGAGCTTTGTAAGGAAAAATATTGTATAGTTGGATGTGTATATATTCTTCTCTTTCTTTTATGATTATATACACAATTTCTCTTTCCTGGTTGGGGTGGTTAATTATGATGTACATACATGTACATGAGTAACCATTTGGAACAGAAAATTAGGGATGATTAAGGATAAGGAGTTTATGTTGTGCCATATTTTGGCTATTTATATTACATCATATTGTTGATTTTCGTTATTCATAGACAAGGGGAATGCGCCTTTCTGTCTTGAGAGGTGAATGGATGGATGTTGAACGACCTTTTTTTTGAAAATCAATATCCTTTTTGATAGATATAACTAAATAGTTTGCTCACAAAACTTGTCAAATGCTTTGAGCTTGTTTTTGTGGGTATATACTCATGATAGAACTTGGAGGGGAGAGATTTTGTTAATCCTATTTAGGAAGGAGTAACAAAGTCCCAGAACCCAAAACACATCTATTCATATAATTCAATTATTCATGGAACTGAAAGTTTCTTCATTTGTCTCTGAAATGATCCCTTATCTGTTAATTCTGTAAACATAATAAGGAGAAAGATCGAATCAGGCCCAAGGTCTAATGAGTGAAAAATGGTGAACAGCAGAGGCTCTTCCCACTTCAAATCCACTAAAGTTTTGCCCATAAAACCATTTCCTTATTCAATCACTATTTATATTTTCATTCTCTTTCCCTTTTCTATCCTAATATTCATTTACGTCAGCAAGGATATCTTGGAAGATGAACAGACACCTCTACTCTCAGAAGTCTCAAATTGAGTAGGTGTATTTGTTTTTCCCCAATTTGTATTGAATGGCTATAATTATTGGCATTTTAGAGAACTAGGTTTTGATTTTGGTTTGTTACTTAATGATGGGTAGTTATAATTTGGTAAAAAAGAAAGTCAATTTATGACATTTTTATGTTTGTTGAAGAATTTTACTTTGGTAATTATTGGCATTTTAGAGAACTAGGTTTTGATTTTGGTTTGTTACTTAATGATGGGTAGTTATAATTTGGTAAAAAATAAAGTCAATTTATGACATTTTTATGTTTGTTGAAGAATTTTACTTTGGTAATTTCAAGATTTGGAAATTTTAGTTTTGTTTTAGATTTTCTTAGTTGAGATTTGTCATAACTTAATGTGGGTAGTTGTAATTTGGTAAAATAATGTTAAATTCTAACATCTTTATGATTGTTGAATAATTTTACTTTGGTAATTTTGAGATTTGGATGTTAACTGGAAATTTTTATTTTGTTTTAGATTTTATTTGGGATTTGTCAGAACTTAGTCATTGTTATTTCGTATGTTTGGTTACTGCGAGTTATTTTGAACAAACACAAATCCAAATCCAAATTTAGAGCTGAAAACAGGGGATGATATTTGCTAAATTGAACTCCTTTTTTTAATTACATTTTTATTTAGCAAAAAAAAATCTGATAGTTTTGAACGTGTGTGTGTGTATACGCATTTATACTATTATATGTCTATGAATATTAGAAATTCTTTATTACTAATAGACTACTAATTGAGATGTAAAAGAATTTCGATAACCTTTGTAAGGACATTGACATGGTACTGCAGGTCAGAGTATAGCTTGTCTGACTTGGTAAGCGACTGTCTGGAATAGTCTTTGTTAGTTCCCAGTAGGCACATAATAGATCTGTAAGGGGGGGTTGAATAGATCCTTTTTAATTTTAAATATTTTTCCTTATTTATTTGTATTGCTAATGACTTAGCATATGACAAACATAAGAATCTTTTCAAGCACATCGGAATAAGTAAAAGATCCCCTTCATTGATATAATTATAAAGATATATACATTGTTCGTAGAGTTAGTTTAGTTGTAAGTAGTTAATGCATACATAGCAATTATAGTAGTTAGGTACATAATATAAATGACAATAAGTAAATGACACGAGATTTTAAGTGGTTCAGAGACTCAAGCTCCTAATCCACTCTTCTGCTTTCAACTAGCAGGATTTCCACTAAGGAAGGGCAGCACCCTGAATCACTAAGATTCCTTCAAAGCACAGCCTTGGAACTTCAGTTCACTAAGAAATCTTCAAGCCCAGCAGGCTTGGAACTCCTCTAGTTTCCTAGGAACTCTTCAAGCCCAGCAAGCTTGGAACTTCATTTAGTCCCCCCGAGAAAGGACCCCTCAGGCCCTAGCTACTTATTGAAGTTCTTGTTGTTGTTGCTGAGCTGATAAGATGTCTTTAAGCTTGAACATCTTTTGTACTTAGCATCTTGGCGTAGTCCTCTTGGCATTCTGCTTAGAGTCTGGACTACTTCTTTGTTGTAGATGATCTTCACTCTTTTCTGCTCATCTTCATCTGATGTCAGCGGTGCACCATCACCATCTGGATTTGTTAAGTCTTTGAGCTTTTAGTAGACTTCGTCTGGCACTTGGCAATCCCTTAACACTTCTTGAATGTTTTGCAGACATGGTTCTGCACTTGCTCTTTTTCAGCTTTCGATTCATGGTGATTTGTAGAGTGGCTCTTTTGATCTTCTTTGTACTCTGCCATTTTTTTGAATGCTATCTTTTTGGCCTTCTCGGCTCTCAGATTAGCTTCCATCTTCAGTGGCATTCTCATCTTTGTTGAGTGAAGCTTTAGTCTGTTCAAGTCCTTTTTCAAAGCAACTTCATTTCCACCTTTGTAGTCTCACTGTCATTAGGACTTGTTCTGTTTAGCTCTGGTGGAACTCGTAGAGTCAACAATATAACATTCCAACAACTCAAAGATTTTGTAACATCAGTAACTTTTTATCTTTGAAGCTCTAGCTTATGTATATACTTCTTTCCAATCTTCTCGTTGGAATATAACCGTTGAAAGTTATTTGAATTGCTTCGTAGATCTTGAGTTATTTGAGGTAAACTGCAGATGTGACATGACATCCTCTTTATGACTTTCTGACACTGCAGACTACTGTTTCACCTACCCCGTCAGAGACGTCACTTTGATATCTTGGGCAGGTAATCGAATTTATTTCCTCTATCTGAATTCTAGATCAGAGGTTGTCCTTTTTCATCGATGCTCTCAATAAGCTCTATTCGAATATCAATCTTCAGAATAAACCGTTGCCAATGCTTCAATCTTCAGATGGCCAAACTCCACGATTCTGATGCATATCTTCTTGGACCTAATCATAGTGTCATGTTGAATGTTGCTCATCGACCGGTTGAGACAACACTACGATCCTGAAGAGTGTTTATTAGATCCTCAATGTAGAACACATCTTCCTTCTCTTGTGCAGTGCTTCAACACTTTTGTTTGCTTCGACTGATCTCAGGCACTGATGGCTTGTTCCTTGTTCTGGCATCTTCTGAATAGCAAGACACTTCAGATTTGTGGCTTGCCCAGCTCGCTTTCTCCTTGTGATCTCCCGTTCACTTATCATCAATGGACTGACCCAATGCTTAATCACTTTAGCCTTGTTCTTCAAAAGCTGACCAGTATCTTCGTGTACACTCCATCAGTTCCTTTTTTATTTGACAAACACTACGATCCTGTCTACTTCCAAGATCGTTGTCTTCTGTTCACTTGACAGCTACTGCATTTTCTGACTTTCCTTAGTCAGTTTCTTTGACTGAAGTCTTCTTCTGATCAACTTGAGGAAGACTTCATCTTGAATGGCTTCATAACTCAATCTGTATGTCGATTGGGTTGGTGCTTAGATCTTTTGTTAGCTTGCATGCCATTCGTTGAGTGCTCTCTGGTTTCACTTAGGTGGAATATAGCTTTGCAGCTCAGACCAGAGGCTTCATTACTTTGGATATTGTGGGAGTGCTCATTTGTTGAGAATAGTGCTTGCTCTGTGATTCTCCCTTGGCGTTGTGAGCACATCTGTTGAAGCCTTAGTTCTACACTCTACGATTCTGCCTTGGGTTGTGCAGACACTACGACTACGAGATCAGATCTTGACACTCTACGATTTTTGTCTGTATGCTCGTTGTCTTCATCTGATCTTGCTCGACTACAATCTCTGCTTCTGAATTGATCATTAGACTCTACAACTCTGAGTGTAGTCTATGATTATTGACTTGGCTTTGGAAGATGCTTGGTCGGCTCATAGACAGGCTGTCTCTACGATTCTGAACATGGCATCCTCAGCAAACTATGGCTTTGAGGATGTTCTTCTCAACACACTACGATCCTTCCTCGTCTCTCCTGGCAGTCTACGAACTCCGAGATCTACTATCTTGCAGATTACGATTTTGCCTTGATAGCTCTCGAGTTTTCCTTGACTCTACTGGCAGACTACAATTTCTGGTGCAGTGCTCGACGATCAGATAAGCCTATCTATTACATTATAAGATCAACCTAACAAGCTTGATCTTTCTATATTTATAGTCCTTGTACATTATTTCTTTTTAAGGACTTTACAAAGCTGTTTTGCTTATATAGGATCAACCTAACATATTTGATCAATTCATTCTAAGTCCTTGTACATATGTTCTTATTATCTATCAAAGGACTTTACAACTTTTCTTAATGAAAGCACACTTGCATATTCATTCATTTATATCATAATCAAATCATACATAAGTAGGAATATCATTCACGTGCTTATTCCTAACAATCTCCCCCTATTTGATTATGACAAAAATAATAAGTGCATATGCATGATATGAATGAATCTTATATACAGTGAGCAGCTGTATTTCTAAAAATAGATAATCATGAATGTCATTTGATAATGATATTGGATTACATAAACTATGACACTTTACATTCTGGATCCAGAATATACCTAACTAGTTAGAGATGTACCTCTTTGGCTCCATGTGAGTTTCCAGGATGTTTGTTGATTGGTTACTTATCTGCTTAATCTTTTTACTCATGCTCCCCCTGGGTTGGTGATTTCATTTCTTTTCTTTAGTCCCCCTCAAACTCTCTATCCATAGGATCATCATCCTCTAGTTCCCCCTCAGATGATGTCTTCTTCTTTGCCTTTCTCTTGGCCTTCTTGTTTTCTTTTCTTCTTCTCTCCTTGCTTTTCCTTGAATGCCTCTTTCTATGCCTCTTTTTCTCCCCCTTTTTATCATTAATCACTTGTGAAAGCTGCTCCATGTTGGACATAAGTTGCTCCATCAGGTAAGATGAGTTACCAACCTCAATCTGGAGTTCTTGTTGGCTCAGCTCAAGTTTCAAGGAGTGAGACTGATTCAGATTGTCAATCTTTTTAGAGAGGGATTGGATTTGCTCTTCATTTGCCTTCTGTGCTCGTAGAGCTTCTGCCTTTTGATCATTTATAGCCTTCAAATAGATTTGATCTCTCTCTTTGATTTTGAGAGATATATCAGACATGGTTGCTTGAAGTCTGTCTTGAACTGCATTTCCTCCTGTTCGGTTAACATCTTGGCTTCTTTAGTAAGGATAAACATCTTCTTGACCAAATCATCAGAATTCTTCAGTAACTCCTGCTTCGTAGAAGTTTGGTCATTTGGTTGGGTAGACTCTTGTTGAGCATCAAAGTCAACCCTACGATTTTCATCATCAGACATTTTTTCGAACGCAGTGAGAATATAAAAGATCTTTAAGTGCCAATCATTGTTGGAGGATGAAGGAATATCAAATAAATGTGCTTGGGCGGAGGGAAGCTTCTCATCCTAAACTTGATCTTTTGTGGTATAGTGAGAGGACTCTACGATCATTAGCTCGGACATAATCCTTTTGCCATCAGAACCCACTCTACAATCATAGGGAATGTAGTGGTTACCAGCATGTCGGTAGATTTTGAAGTGAGACTGGTCTTTGATCATCTTGGTTGCAAACCCCTTTACTCTTGGAAAGTTTTGAGATACCAGCTCCAAGTTCGAAAACGTTGAGTAACACCAGCTGAAATAGCTCTTATATTTATCAGTATGCGCTTTTAACCAAGGCATCCATGGGAAGAACCATCTCATCAGAAGATCTTTAGAATTGTACAGTATTATTGTGCAATCTAAGTCCATATTTTTCCAGTTGTTAAGAAATTCATCTGTGGTCATTCTTATAACTCTGAGTTGTTTGTTACCATGGCTTATCCATCTTGCTGCTGGTTCAGCTGGTGGTTTATCAAAAACTTCCACCACTATTCTTCTGCTAATTTTTGTTGGAGAGAGGACTGGATAATGGTCTGCTGATTCCTATGATTCCTCAATCTCTTCACCTCCTGAGCTTGAGTCATGCTGACTTCTTTCATCTAATTCATCAATGTGTTCCTCTATTTTATCATCATTCTCCATTTCTTCACCTTCTGAGCTTGTATCATGCTGACTCCTTTTATCTGATTCATCAGAGAATTCTTTATACTGGTTTTCATCATTAGTGCCTTCTTCAGCATCTTATCCCTCAGATTCAGACTCATCATCACTCAAATCAATTACAGCAGTAGAGGATTCTCCTTTCTTCTTTAGAACATACCTGGCAAGCAGTCTGTTGCTCTTTCTTCTCCTTGGAGGTTCAGCTATAGGAGTTTCAGACTCCTCTTCCTCTTCAGAATCCGAAGCTTCTGTATCATTAGACAGACTTCCTTGATGTTCAGCAACAGTAAGGGAATGTTCTTCTTCTTTGGACTCAACATCTTATGAGCTTGTTGGAGCATTTGCAGTAGGAGATGCAGTTGTGTCAACTTGCAACCTTTCTTCATCATCAGAGTGGATGCTCTGAGAGTTAGCCATAAGGCTTGCATATTCTTCTTCACCATCAGAGTTGGCTATTTCTTTCATAGACTCAGCTTTTTCTTCATTGTTGGACTTGCTCTTTTAGGGTTCAATCTTAGAGCTTTCAGTTCCCTTCCCATTTTTTGACTCTACGTCCTCTTCTTTGTTGGATGAACTTTCTTGGGGAACTCGAACTGATTTCTTCATCACCTTTGCTTTCTTCTTGGGTGGCTCTTGGAGTAGTCTGTTACTCCTTCTTTTTGGGGTATCAGCAATTGATCCTGGTTCTTCTCCTGCTCCTTGTTTCTTCTTTTTAGTGGAGAAATGGCTTGATGGATCCTCTTAGACTTCTTCTCTACTGGTGTGGCAGCAACTGATGCAGAGTCATCAGATTGAGAGCTTTCCGCTTCTTGTGCTTTTTCTTCTTGACAGAGACCTTGCTGCTGCTTCCGGTTGTTATTAGCCTCTTGTTCTCCTTGGGATTTTTCTTCCAGTTTATAAACAGATGTGGAGACATTATTTTATGAACATTAAGAATTTCGCCCTCATCATCCTTAATTTTATTTTTCAACTTTTTCTTCAAGATGATACTTAAAAACCTTCCATGAAAAACCTTTGTGAGTGGTTTTTTAGTTAACCTTTTCTTTTCTTTCTTATCCATCCATTTAGACATTTGATCAAGCAGGATAACCCCAAAGTTGATGTGTTCCTTCAGGACTATAGCAGACATGATCTTCAGCTATTGGTCAATCATAATATCGTGTGCAGTGTCTTTACATAAGATACATTTACCCACTATTTCAGCAAGGAACCCGAATTCTTCAAGAAACTCCTTTTTCTTCATGTCCTTCAGACTAGGGTTTCTTTTTTACTACATAATCTACTTAGTTTTTTCGGTGTCGATCTCTTCCAAGCTTTTTAGATCTTGGTCAGGAAAGCCCAAGCATTGATTGATGTCAGAAGAATTTAGCTTCAAAATCTGACCTTTGACCTTGGTAGAAAGGGTTTTGGAGTTTATGGATGCATTTGAGTAAAACTTTTTAACTATTCAGCATATACTTGAGTGTTTGCCTCAAGACATTCTGAGAATCCAGCCTTCTTCACGAGTTCAAGAATGTCTCTAAACTTCTTTTTGGATTTCTCAAACGTCTTGGTTCTGAGATGAATGCCAGTGATTACTCACCAATCTGCCATTTAAAGAGTTCTAAGGATGTGTATTTGTTTTTAGGAAAGTTTATGGAAGATAGTTGAGTGTGATTTATGAAAGGCTCTGGAGAGTTGATTGATTTAGGTTATGAAGAGGATTCTAGGGTTTGAAAAAGAGAGGGAGAGAGGTTTGATAGCTTCTGATAACTGTTTGGAGATTTTGAATTTATCTTTATGACAGTCTGACTCTACATAAGTTGTGATGTGTCAGCCAGTCATTGGTTGCACGATGCCCAGTAAGAAACTATAACTTCCCATAAACTTTTCAGTTTCATATTTCTTTTAAGAAAATAGGCATTACTGACGTGGATTGACCGTTGACCTTTTCAGTACGTAGAGTAGCTTGATGAGGTAGCTCGTGGACTCTACGGTTTTCTTTGTCAACTTAACGATTGTCTTCTGAGAGAGGCTTCAGTAGATGATTTGACATTGATCCTCATATTAAGGTTACATGGCTTAACCACTGATGTACCCCAAGATAGTTTGGGCACTGAAGTTCTGATGTGAGTTTGTAAGATGTCTTTCCAAACTGTATTCATACTTAATTATCTCCACACAATCTGAGCAGTTGAGCATATGTCTAGTTCTTCTGGTCTCCCCATGAGCACGTGTATCCTCTGGGAAGACTACAATCGTCGAGCCTACTCTACGATCATTGAGGTTTCACTATGATCGTTGAGTTCACTTCAGAATCTACTCCACGATTGTTGTCTGTCCTGGTCCTTGAGATGAACTAGACTGAGCATTTCTTCTGGGTTAAGGTAGCTCAGGAAGGGCCAACCTCTTAGAGTGAACTAAGGGTCAGGTTTGTCCTTGAGGCGCTTTCCAGATGAAAAACTTTAGATGCGATTAGCACTAATATCTCATTTGACCTTTTCTATTGGGGAGTTCATCAACCAACTCTAGACATTTTCATTGGTTGTAATCGTGGTGTCCCTCTACTCTCACACTGCGATCAGATGGTTGATCTTAGACACTCCACGATTTTGAGTTGGGTTGTAGACAAGGTTATCAATAGTATATTTTGAGACGTTCCTACTGATTATGGATCTTTATTTGGTTCGTCAGCCACAAAGTTTTGGGACTTTGTAACTTGTATATTGCTTCATAGTGTACTTCTAATACTTTCAGTACTGATGTTCCTTAACAGATCACTGCTCCCCCATGGTTGATACTGTCTTCTCAGAGAGGTGTGAGTTCTTCTTCTTCATGTACATCAGAAGGAAGCCTTGCATATCTTCAGGACTGATTGCTCTACGATCATTTGACATTACTACGAACGTAGTCTTCTTTGTCAGTTTGGGCTTGTGAAGTTCTGCTTCTATGATGAGTTCATTGAGGGTTCTTCTCAGCTAATATGCTTTGGATGATTGAGCATATAAGACCCTTTTCATCCTAGGTTAAATGGTCTGCTTCCATATAGAGTTCAGCAGCCATGTGATCTTCATTTATGTTAGCTCAGCAAATCTTCAAGGACAGACTTTGACAAATAGGATTTTTATCAGAATCATTTCTAAATTGTCTTAAGCCTTCTGCTAGTTGAATATATCTTCTTGACTGAAATCTTTTTCTTTAGCATTCCTTAGTATGGTCAGATAGACCAAGTACCTGCAGTTTAGATAAATTTCTATTTTTGGTACCCATGGTTAATGGGTCCTGCCAGGTTAGCCTTCAAAAACCCAATTCCTCATATATTTGAATTGTCATCATATTGATCACAAATAATCATATTCATGCATGTATCCAATTTTGATATTACATTTTGAGAAGCATGATGATGAGTGTGTGTAAGATTAATCATTTTAATAAAAGACTCTTTTCCTTTGATGGTTTCATCATTTGATTGGTTATGTTCACAGACTTTAAATGTTCATAGAGTGAGAATCAACTCTATTACTTATATGTATCTGGTTGATTCATGGAGGTGATCAGTTTCTACGAATCTTCAAGATATTCTTGTAGAAATGATCATAATCTATGTGTTATCAAAAAACTTAGAATATGGGTTTGTACATACATACTAACCCATCAGCAAAGATTACTCCACTTAAGAATAATTAAACCTTGGTATGATTATGACCTATTTCAAACATCTTTCAAGATGTTATCTTTAACCTAAAACTTGGACGGAGAGAAAATTTGTTAGCATTTGAGTTTCCAACTCCAGTGTACTTTCTCTCTTCTCCTTTTTAGGTAAAGTATGGCCTCTTGATAGAATACTATTATAGTGTATAAGGTGATGAAATATGATGTACACATTTATACTGATGAGGAACCGTACCTTTACATTGTCAATTTCTTAACAATCATTTATCTTGATATATTGAGGTTAGGCATTGATGTGCATACTTTTTCCTTCACTCCTGACAGCTAGTTGCTCTAGTTGTCCTTTAATCAATCAGTCATAGTCTTGAAGATATAGGCTAAGAAAATCTTGACATCTTTAGTTCTTTGACAACCTTGAGTCCTCAAGGTTCACATCCAGCTATTGGTTGGCCAAATATAGATTTGAGAGACTATTCTTTTTTCTCAGAATGAGTACTTCTTAGCATATATGGCCTTTTCATCTTTCAGTCTGGTGGATGCTTGACTATTTGTTGTTGATGCCTCTTGAGCTCCCATATCTACTCTTCAGACTACAAGATTGACTATTGACAAGGATTGGTCTAGTTTTTATGGCATTTAACAACATGGACCAATCTGAGCAGCTTTAGATGTATATACACATTTACCCGTACACAGTATTTCCAACTTATGAGCTCATCTGTATTTACAAGTGAATTACTACTAAACTAAATTTAGAATAATGTTTGTGCCTAGGATCAGACTCAAAGCGATTAGCTTTTGAATGTAACATGAGAACCTGCTCTGATACCGATTGTTAGTTCCCAGTAGGCACATAATAGATCTAGAAGGGGAGTTAAATAGATCATTTTTAATTTCAAATATTTGTCCTTATTTATTTGTATTGCTAATGACTTAGCATATGACAAAAATAAGAATCTTTTCAAGCACAGCGAAATAAGTAAAAGATCCCCTTCATTGATATAATTATGAACATATATATATTGTTCATAGAGTTAGTTTAGTTGTAAGCAGTTAATACATACATAACAATTATAGCAGTTAGGTACATAATGTAAATGACAGTAAGTAAATGATACAAAGGATTTTAAGTGGTTCAGAGACTCAAGTTCCTAATCCACTCTTCTGCTTTCAACTAGCAGGATTTCCATTAAGGAAGGGCAGCACTCTGAATCACTAGGATTCCTTCAAGGCCAGCAGTCTTGGAACTTCAGTTCACTAAGAACTCTTCAAGCCCAGCAGGCTTAGAACTCCTCTAGTTCCCTAGGAACTATTCAAGCCCAGCAGGCTTGGAACTTCATTTAGTCCCTCCTGATAAGGACCCCTCAGGCCCTGGCTACTTATTGTAGTTGTTGTTGTTGTTGCTGAACTGCTAAGATGTCTTTAAGCTTGAACATCTTTTGTACTTAGTAGCTTGACGTGGTCCTCTTTGCATTCTGCATCGAGTATGGACCATATCTTCTCTGGTGTAACTGATCTTTACTCTTTTCTGCTCATCTTTATCTGATGTCAGCTGTGCACCATCACCATCTAGATTTGCTAAGTCTCTGAGCTTTTGGTAGACTTCGTCTAGAACTTAGCAATCCCTGAACCCTTCTTGAATGCTTTGCAGACATGATTCTTCATCTGTTCATTTTCAACTTTTGGTTCATAGTGATCTATAGAGTGGCTCTCTCGATCTTCTTTGTACTCTGCCACTTTTCTGAATGTTATCTTCTTGGCTCTTGATAAGTAGGTTTTATACCTACTTATCCGGTATCTTTTACTTGAATTAGTTGCTTTTATTCATGTGTCTTAGTTACTTTTCATGCATTTTGTGTTCGTTTTGTAGGTTATACGTTTGGAAGCGGTGTGAGCGATTATTGGCAAGGAAAATGCAAGGAAAAAGCAATCCGGACATCGTTTATAATTTTATGTTCATTTCATGTTCTTGGCTTGGAGCTTGGACTATATTGTAGAGCATCTTCTTAGCTTTCCGGAACATCTTGAATCATTCAAATCGGAGTTCGGATGAAAGAGTTATGACATTTCTACCAACGGACGTTGAACTTCACCGTTTTGGGTGGTGATTTTCATAGCAGTCACTTCCAGTTCAATTTCGACTATCATGCGTTCGTTATTTCTCAAAGCTCAAAGAATGAAAGTTGTAGATCTCGTCGATAGCTTCGATTTGATATGTCGCGGGCCTCGTAATTCATCTCGGTTTAGAAGTTATGGCAGTTTTAGCAGAGGAGGTTCCAGCAGAAAATCGTTTTGGCAGATTGGTACCCAGCCGGGGCTGGGCGTTTTTGTGCTTAGTACCCAGCCGGGGCTGGGTACCTGTGAGCTTTAGCAGATTGCTATCCAGCCGGGGCTGGATAGTTACAAAGGAAATACCCAGCCGGGGCTGGGTATACGCGGAAGTGAAGAGATTTTGTCCGAATTTGAGTCCGAAAAGGATTGTTTCGAGTTGTTTGATTTAAGGACTTCCAAGAGGACTTAAAGACATGTACAAAGGCTTATAAAAGGAGGGAAATAACATAGATTAAAGAGGGATTAAGAGGAGATATTAGGAGATTAGAGAGCATTCTATTAAATTAGATTAGAGTAAATTAGAGAAAAACACTAGTTCTAATTAGATTTGGAGATTGAAGCAACTTGGAGACCATTGAAGATTCAAAGGAGGAGCAAGGAGGGAGCGTCAAATCTATAGACAATAGATTATTTCTTCTCATCTTCTTCTATATTTATCTTTTAATGTGTATTCAATTGTGGATTCTTAGTTTTAATTCAATAATAATGAACTAATTCTTTGTTTGAGATTACAATGGATCTTATTGTGTAGTTTATTTTAATATGCTTCGTTATCAATTATTATGTTCTATTGAGAGGATTGTCTATTGTGATTTGGACTTAATTGTTTAATTGCTTGGCCATCAATTACCGTGATAATCTATATGAACTCGAGAGATGAAGTATTGATTTAGATCTAATCATGATAGCATGTGTTCAGGATTTTGTTAATAGCTTAAACTTGATGTGTGTTAAGGTAGAGATATGCTTGATATCGCATGTAATCTTATAGAGAACTTGTTCTTAAACCTTCTTCAATTGTAATTCACATAGAGATATAGTGGGTTAGTTGATTAAGGTGTTTAACGAATTTCTATCTTAATTGTGGATTGACGTTAATACGGTATTAGTGCATCGAGAGGTGGTTAATACTACTCTAGTGTTCTTGATTAACAATTCAGGATAGAGAATAATTGATGAGAAGTGTGTTAACTTAAATGAAGCAATAAGTGAAGTTGTGATCTTAAATCTCCATAGTCTTAATTTAATTAGTGGAATAGTAGTTAATTTATATAGTTTGTAATTCATTCGTTTAAATAAGATTGAGTTGGTTATGGGTTAGTACTTGGTGATTTTTATTAAATAATTCTCTGTGGGAACGATACTCAACTTATCACTTTATTACTTGTTGACCACGTATACTTGCGTGTTGTGCGTAACTAGATTTTACCCAACAAGTTTTTGGCGCCGTTGCCGGGGAATTAGTTTAATATTTTTTACCAATATTAATTTCAATCAAATTAGTCTTAATTTAAATATTTTTATTTTTATTATAAATTCTCTTCCTATATTTCTCTCTTTTCAGGTACCATGGATGACTTTGCGTATCAATGGCCATACACGAACATGACTCAACCAAAGGAAGCGGAGATTGACAGACTCGCGACACTCTCCGCAATGTCAGCACAAATTGAAGAACTTTCGAGGGAGTTGAACGTTATCGCAGCCCAACAGAGTCGAAGGATGGCAGTTACCTGTGGCTATTGTGCTGGCATTCATCCGAGTAATCAATGCACCATCAATCTTGGGCCGGTACAGTATGGTGGTAACGACCTCAATCAGTATTCATATGATAATTATGATCAAGTTTGGGGGTATCACCCGGATTCTTCATGGAGCTACAACTATCAAGACCAATACTCTACTCCAAATCCAACATACACACCGGAATTCTCATATCAACCTCCATTAAAAGAAGAAAAGTCAAAGTTGGAGGAATTGTTGTCCAAGTTCATAGCATCAAATGAGGAGAGGAGGATTGATCAAGAGATATCAATGCAAAATCTGCAGAACCATGTGGATCAAATACTCAAAGCCTTGAACAACTGTCCTCAAAACAATCGGTGTTATGATGAGGATTCCGAGATTGATGAAGTGCCCGAGCTAAATCTACAACTGGATGAGACACGAGATGTTGAAAAAGAGGAGACAAGTGGGGCTAATGAAAATAAGGTCGGTGAAGAACTAACTATGAGTACCAACGAGGATGAGCCGATGTTATTAGTGCCCCAAGTTCCTTCTCCGCCAAAGATCAAGGGTCCAGTTAGATTTGCTAAACCGTGCCCGCTTGGTAGTCATGTCGTCGGCGAAACTTTTGTTGACATAAGAGTGAGTACAATTTTTAATCCATGGTGGGAAGAGAAAGAGAAGATAGACAAAGAGCACATTGTGTGTGACAAGCTTCCATGCCCCAAAGTGATCACATACACAATGGAGAAAACACCTAGCTGTGGGGAGTTCTTGGTTCAGATCATACCAAACCAGAGCATGCTAGGTGACTTTGATGCAATGGCTATCATAAATGGGAACCTACCAAAAGCTATATTATTTCCGATGGATGGAGGGTTCCTCAACTTTCGAAGAGGAATTGGATAGCATTGACCAGACAAAGTCAGGCTGAAAGACTATAAATCAAGCGCTGACTGGGAGGCAACCCAGGAATATTTATATTTATATGCTTCACTAGTTTATTTAGTAGATAGGAATTAATTTTCTTATTAAGCTCTCTTATAATCTTATCCATGTTGTCTCTCTTCATTGCAGGTGTTGGAGGTCCAATGGATAGCAAAATGATCGTCGCCGCCATCGCCACCATTAACTCACGCTTAGCTGATTACAGGGAAGTTCTCTTCTATTTATCGCTATATTCTTACAATGAGGACATTGTAATTGCTAAGTTTGGGGGAGTTTAGTTTAGTTCATTATTGCATGTTTAGTTTCATGTGTATGTTATGTTATTTTGCATACGTTGTTAATTTAGTTTAGGTTCATTATTAAAAAAAAAATCAAAATTCAAAAATTCAAAAATTCAAAAAATAATAGTTAGTTACTATGTTTATCTTGCATGAGTCCAGCTGTTTGATATTTACAGTTTGTTTTGGCCAATGATGAGATTGGGATCGAGTAGACAAGTAGCGTACTGACTATTAGAGCTTTGATGTGATTTCTTGTTAGGAATTGAATCTTTTTCTGTTTGAAACTGGTATAATAAGGATAGCACGTTAAAAACAATTTGTTGACTGATTAAGTTTAAATTGATACATAATGGACTTCTTAAGGATAATACTAGTTTGGATGAATGAAAGACATGAATAGGCGGAGATGACTGAATTTAGACAAAAACTTAAGTTTGGGGGAAAAATTTGGGATATATAAGCTTCAATTGTTAAAAAAAAAAGAAAAAAAAAACTGAAAAAAATACCGTGGCTAGTTTTGTTTCGGGGCCTTTGTTACTTGAGCAAGTACGCCCGAAGGGGTATCTTAAAACCTAGCGCCCTAAGGTCTTTTATGGTCTGGGAGTCGTTGGTCGAAAGCTCGCTAAGGGGTGGCACTGTTAGCCTAATGGAATGAGGCATTGAACAGTCATGGTTAAAAAGTAAAAAAAATAAAAATAAAAATAAATAATAAAACGGGAAAAGAGCAAAAAGCCCCCGTAATGAAAAGTAAAGCATAAGTATCCCGGATTGGACTCTTGAACTTGGTGGATGTTTGACTTTAGTTGGATCTAGCTTGTTCGTGAATTTTGTGAGTTTTCACTGTTTGAAGCCTTTAAAGAGACCTATTATGTGTTAAATTTAATTTCATATCAATTAGCATGTTTGTTGAGCACACACGCACTATATCAGTGATAACAGTTTAAGACTTGATGATTAACTAGGAAATTGTTGATTGGTTTTGATATGAAGTATTATCATGTTTACTTGATTTCTCTAAGGCCGAGTGAATAGATTTGTGTTTATCAATACTGCTGGATTCGTAGGCATATAGATTAGTTGCATTTCATTGCATTGCATTGCATTATGTTGTGTTGCTTGAGGACAAGCAACGGTTTAAGTTTGGGGGTATTTGATAAGTAGGTTTTATACCTACTTATCCGGTATCTTTTACTTGAATTAGTTGCTTTTATTCATGTGTCTTAGTTACTTTTCATGCATTTTGTGTTCGTTTTGTAGGTTATACGTTTGGAAGCGGTGTGAGCGATTATTGGCAAGGAAAATGCAAGGAAAAAGCAATCCGGACATCGTTTATAATTTTATGTTCATTTCATGTTCTTGGCTTGGAGCTTGGACTATATTGTAGAGCATCTTCTTAGCTTTCCGGAACATCTTGAATCATTCAAATCGGAGTTCGGATGAAAGAGTTATGACATTTCTACCAACGGACGTTGAACTTCACCGTTTTGGGTGGTGATTTTCATAGCAGTCACTTCCAGTTCAATTTCGACTATCATGCGTTCGTTATTTCTCAAAGCTCAAAGAATGAAAGTTGTAGATCTCGTCGATAGCTTCGATTTGATATGTCGCGGGCCTCGTAATTCATCTCGGTTTAGAAGTTATGGCAGTTTTAGCAGAGGAGGTTCCAGCAGAAAATCGTTTTGGCAGATTGGTACCCAGCCGGGGCTGGGCGTTTTTGTGCTTAGTACCCAGCCGGGGCTGGGTACCTGTGAGCTTTAGCAGATTGCTATCCAGCCGGGGCTGGATAGTTACAAAGGAAATACCCAGCCGGGGCTGGGTATACGCGGAAGTGAAGAGATTTTGTCCGAATTTGAGTCCGAAAAGGATTGTTTCGAGTTGTTTGATTTAAGGACTTCCAAGAGGACTTAAAGACATGTACAAAGGCTTATAAAAGGAGGGAAATAACATAGATTAAAGAGGGATTAAGAGGAGATATTAGGAGATTAGAGAGCATTCTATTAAATTAGATTAGAGTAAATTAGAGAAAAACACTAGTTCTAATTAGATTTGGAGATTGAAGCAACTTGGAGACCATTGAAGATTCAAAGGAGGAGCAAGGAGGGAGCGTCAAATCTATAGACAATAGATTATTTCTTCTCATCTTCTTCTATATTTATCTTTTAATGTGTATTCAATTGTGGATTCTTAGTTTTAATTCAATAATAATGAACTAATTCTTTGTTTGAGATTACAATGGATCTTATTGTGTAGTTTATTTTAATATGCTTCGTTATCAATTATTATGTTCTATTGAGAGGATTGTCTATTGTGATTTGGACTTAATTGTTTAATTGCTTGGCCATCAATTACCGTGATAATCTATATGAACTCGAGAGATGAAGTATTGATTTAGATCTAATCATGATAGCATGTGTTCAGGATTTTGTTAATAGCTTAAACTTGATGTGTGTTAAGGTAGAGATATGCTTGATATCGCATGTAATCTTATAGAGAACTTGTTCTTAAACCTTCTTCAATTGTAATTCACATAGAGATATAGTGGGTTAGTTGATTAAGGTGTTTAACGAATTTCTATCTTAATTGTGGATTGACGTTAATACGGTATTAGTGCATCGAGAGGTGGTTAATACTACTCTAGTGTTCTTGATTAACAATTCAGGATAGAGAATAATTGATGAGAAGTGTGTTAACTTAAATGAAGCAATAAGTGAAGTTGTGATCTTAAATCTCCATAGTCTTAATTTAATTAGTGGAATAGTAGTTAATTTATATAGTTTGTAATTCATTCGTTTAAATAAGATTGAGTTGGTTATGGGTTAGTACTTGGTGATTTTTATTAAATAATTCTCTGTGGGAACGATACTCAACTTATCACTTTATTACTTGTTGACCACGTATACTTGCGTGTTGTGCGTAACTAGATTTTACCCAACAGCTCTCAGCTTAGCTGCCATCTTTAGTGGCATTCTCATATTTGTTGAGTGAAGCTTTTAGTCTATTCAATTCCTTCCTCGAAGCTACTTCACTTCCACCTTTGTAGTCTCACTGTCACTGAGACTTGTTCTGTTTAGCTCTGGTGGAACTCGTAGAGTCAACAATATAGCATTCCAACAACTCAACGATTGTGCAACATCAGCAACTTTTTATCTTTGAAGCTCTGGCTTATATATATACTTCTTTACAATCTTCCCGTTGGAATATAACCGTTGAAAGTTATTCAAATTGCTTCGCAGATCTTGAGTTATTTGAGGTAGACTACAGATGTGACATGACATCCCTTTTATGACTTTCTGACACTGCAGTCTACTGTTTCACCTACCCTGTCAGAGATGTCACTTTGATGTCTTGGACAGGTAATTCACTTTATTTCCTCTCTCTGATTTCTAGATAAGAGGTTGTCCTTTTGCATCGATTCTATCAATAAGCTCTGTTCAAATATCAATCTTCAGATTAAACCGTTGCCAATGCTTCAATCTTTAGATGGTCGAACTCCACGATTCTGATGCATATCTTCTTGGAGCTGATCATAGTGTCATGTTGAATGTTGTTCATCGACCGGTTGAGACAACACTACAATCCTGAAGAGTGTTCATTGGATCCTCAATGTAGAACACCTCTTCCTTCTCTTGTGCAGTGCTTCAACACTTTTGTTTACTTCGACTGATCTTAGACACTGATGGCTTGTTCCTTGTTCTAGCCTCTTTTGAATAGTAAGACACTTCAGATTTGTGACATGCCCAGGTCGCTTTCTCATTGTGATCTCCCGTTCACTTATCATCAATGGACTGACCCAGTGCTTAATCACTTTAGCCTTGTTCTTCAAAAGCTGACCAATATCTTCGTGTACACTCCATTAGTTCCTTCTTTGTTTGGCAAACACTACGATCCTGGTTACTTCCAAGATCGTTGTCTTCTATTCACTTGATAGCTACTGCATTTGCTGACTTTCCTTAGTAAGTTTCTTTGACTGAAGTCTTCTTCTGATCAACTTGTGGAAGACTTCATCTTGAATGGCTTCACAACTCAATCTGTATGTTGATTGGGTTGGTGCTTAGATCTTCTATTAGCTTGCATATTATTCGTTGAGTGTTCTCTAGTTTCCCATAGGTGGAATGGCTGTGCAGCTCAGACCATAGGCTTCATTACTTTGGATATTCTGGGAGTGCTCATTTGTTGAGAATCATGTTTACTCTATGATTCCGCCTTGGCGTTGTGAGCACATCTGTTGAATCCTTAGTTCTGCACTCTACGATTCTGCCTTGGGTTGTGCAGACACTACGACTCCGAGATCATATCTACGATTTCTGTCTTTGTGCTCATTGTCTTCATCTGATCTTGCTCGACTATGATCTCATCCTCTGAATTGATCAGTAGACTCTACGACTCCGAGTGTAGTCTACGATTCTTGACTTGGGTTTGGCAGATGCTCGGTCGGCTCGTAGATAGGCTGTCTCTACGATTCTGAACATGACATCCTCAGCAGACTATGACTTCGAGGATGTTCTTCTCGACAAACTATGATCCTTCCTCGTCTCTCCTGGTAGTCTATGAACTCCGATATCTATTATCTTGCAGACTACGATCCTGCCTTGATAGCTCTCGAGTTTTCCTTGACTCTCCTGGCAGACTGCGATTTCTGGTGCAGTGCTCGACGATCAGACAAGCCTACCTATTACATTATAATGTCAACCTAACAAGCTTAATCTTTCTATATTTATAGTTCTTGTACATCATTTCTTTTTAAGGACTTTACAAAGTTGTTTAGCTTATGTAGGATCAACATAACATATTTGATCAATTCATTCTAAGTCCTTGTACATATGTTCATATTATCTATCAAAGGACTTTACAGATTTTCTTAATGCAAGCATACTTGCATATTCATTCATTTATATCATAATCAAATCATACACAAGTAGGAATATCATTCACATGCTTATTCCTAACAGTCTTTCCTCACTAGTTGGTTTTATGTAATGTCATACTTATCAAATAAATTTAGTTAAGAAAAAAAAGTAATGTTGGACATAGTTTCCAAATAATGATGTTTTTATGCTTCAACTTTTGCAGCTGTCAGATGAACAAATTCGGAGAGCTCATTTTAGCAATGATATACATCCATGTGTCAAGCCAACTGTTAAATATAAATGTATTATCTAAATTAATCTTATCCTTTGGAGTGATATTGTGTTGCTTTTGTTTGTAACTAAATGCTAAGAAACCATATGTGAGAGCACTAGTTGAATGTATTAAATGTGGGTCTACCTCAAAGTTTTAGGCTTTTGAATTTTACTTGGTGTGTTGCTACATATGATGCTGCTGTTTTTTGCTGCCTTTATTTTGTTTGTGTCGTGCTTGGCTTTTCTTTCGTTGCAGTTCATATGGGATGGTTTGAGGTTGTGATGTTATTTTGTTGGATTTATGTTGATGTGGTTCTCTGATGTTGCTGCTTGGCTCTGTTGCAGGTTCTCGATGCTGCTGCCTACTTGGTTTTGTTGCAGCTGCTATTGCTGATGTTTTTTCGCTGCTGTTGGTTTCTTCTGCTGCTAATGTTTTGCTGTAGTTGGTCTATGTTTTGTACTGGCGTTTTGTTGCGGGGATATTGTTGCCTCTACTGCTGCAGTTTTCTGGGTTTCTAGATTCTTGCTCCCGAACAAGCACTATAAAAAATTATGATTTTGCAACAAATAATTTTCGTTGCTAAATGTGTGAAATTTCGTTGCCAAATGTCATTTGCAACAATTTTTCGGTCTTTGGACATTTCGTTGCTCAATGAGCGTTGCTAATTGTCCAGCAACGATTTTTTTTCGTTGCAGAAAGTAGTATATTTCGCAACGAAATTTTGTTTGTGTAAAATCATAAATCATTTAGCAACGAAGTATTTTGTAGCAAATTTAATAAGAAATTGTTACTGAAAAATAATTTTCGTTGCAAAATATGCCTAATTGGCAACGAAAAAAGATCTTTTTATTTTTCAACGAAGATAAAATTCGTTGCATTTGATACACATTTGCCAACGAAGTTTGCCACAACTGAACAATATAGAAATTGTTGCCTTAATTGATTTTCGTTGCTAATTGTGTACTTTTTGGTAACGATGTTTGTTGCTAAATGTAAAAAATAAACCAGTTATATATTAATTTGCAACAAAATTTTACGTTGCCATTAGTTTTTTTATGGATAATTATGATGAATTAGCAACGATACTATTTGAAAATGATTGTTTTTAGAGAACAAAAGTTATTGTCAATTAACGACACTATACGTTATCGTTTACTTTTCATGTGCAACAAAAAATTTTATGATTTGTAACGATATAAATATTGCATTTTCTTTTGGTTATGTAACGAACGTCAAAATTATTTTATAAATAAATAAAATTATGTCTCAATAACCCCATAACAAATTATGACAGAAATACAAAAAACTAAAATATTATTAATTAAATAAAATCATCCGATATATGATCATTCATCATCTTTACAATCAAACTTTGTACGACTGAAAACTACAAAGCCCATCTTAGTTGACACTATCCGCCATCAAGAGGTTAACACTAGTGCCATATATGAAAAAAAAAAATCAAGAGAAAGAAATATTTATAATTGAAAACAATACTCAAGATTATACAAGAGTTTCAACCATGGATCATCCTCCAGGTAGGTGACTCCACCAAGCTGTCAAAACCATAAAACAATCTTCACCATAGGAATTTGAAAGATGAAAAATTATATAGAACTTTGATATATGAATTAAGGGAAGACCTTTCAGATAAATTTTCACCGCTAAGAGGAGAAGCAAACCATAAGTTGACAGCAGAGTGTTTTAGTACTTTGCAAAGCTGTATCTATCAGCAAAATATAATTGCTAAAGATAACACATAAGTTCATTAACAATAGTAAAATCAGAGACCCAGAGGAGTACATAGCCAGGGAATAGAAGATGCAATGCAACAAAAAATTTGTTTTAATAAAAACGAAGGGAGCAAGGAACCTAGACTCAGATCTATAGATCATGTAAGCCAAGATAAAAGACCATACTTCCAAAAATTTATCTAGTGTCTACAGTTATGTAGTTAAAGAAACAGATTGCTGAGAGAGAGAGACCACAATCAGCCCTTCATACTCAGTATTACATCTAACAGCCCATGTCCTGACAACAATATTAAGAAAAAGTACAAAGATCAACAATGAGCATACAATATAAGAATTACATTTATATGCCGAAGTGATGCTTTAGTATTTGATTATTACTCCCTCCGTCCCAAAAATGTTTGCTTTCTATGTAATTTTCATTGAAAATGGAACTCATTCTTCCGGACAGTGGGAGTACAAATTTTAATAAAAGCATCCTTGAAGCATTAGTCTACAACGCATACCAGTGTGCATGTCCAGGGAGCTCAAGAACAGGAACCTTTCTAAGATCCCATATATATTCTAGACTCATATTCTGCTGTTACCTGTAATATTCACAACAATATGTTCACTTACCTGAAGAAAAATTTTAAGAAGAAAAGGAAAGAGAAAAAATTGTGGTAACCAAGAAGATATAAAATCCTAAAGAATGAGATATGTTCCTTCTTCTCTCCACAGCTCCACTTAAAGTTAGCAATCACAATTTATGAAAGTAGTAAGTCGGGTCTATAACAAATTTAAAAAAATATTACCTTGCCATGCTCCATATCATATATATTTTAAATAACAATGATCCCTAGCATAACACCCTTTCTCCATTGAATAAAAGAAGTATATGTATATAGATAAGAAATTGGCTAGCATCCAAATCAGGTTATATGAATCACAAATTTTACTGCATGATGCGGGACAACAAACTGAAAAGGGTTGAAAAAAGTATAGGGAAAAAAAGTTCATTTTGATCAATTGCTACTGAGCACTCAATTTTATGAACTCTCAAGATGAACAATAGTAGTCTGTCTAACCTTACGGACTACAAGGCATATTTAAAAGGGACAAAAAACCAAAACCTTAACGAAACAAGAAAGTTGTAAAAGACCAAATTACCCTAATAACTTGAGCAAAATTACTAAATAGTAAATACCCCAAATACTTATATAAAGTACCTAGCATTCCACAAATCCCCTAGTATTAATACAAACCCCAATTTTATCAATTTCTACCCAATTGAAAAAGCTAAAGAATAAATAATTAAATTTGGGATTGCTGCATTCCTCATCACTGCAAAATCATAACTAATTTATCCAAGTCAGCTAGACTATCACATATAAACACAAAGCTACCCATCCACATACCCCTGATTGTGATAGTTTAATTTTGGCAAAATAATTTTATATTTTGAATCATACCATTGAAGGGATTTCTTATACAGAAAAAGTTTCTTTGAAAAATAATGATCCCTAACCCTTTATCAACTGGATAAGCTTCGCGTATTTTCTCCACTAAAATATGAAAGCAAAAATAGAAAAGATAGAGAGGTTAGTACCACAACACACAATCAGGTTATATCATAAGAATAGAACTGCAGATTCTTAACTGATTAGGTTAAGCAGAGAAAAAGATTGCTTCCATCGAAAAAAGATAGAGCGAGAGAGAGAGATTACTGACGGAAAATGTCCTAGCAATTCTAATAAAATCATGTTGTGTAAAAAGAAAACTACCATGCAAGTACAAAATGGCACGAAACTTCCTAAATAGTTACAGGATGGGTTGATAGCTTTTTATATAGTAAAAGAATACTTCTACGTCACTGTTTTCTTAAAGCTGCAATAACCTCCAAACTAAGAATAAGCTGCAATTACTCACGAGAATAATTTAGTCAATGAAATCTCTGACAAGTCAACAATTTAGTCGCAGAAGATTTTCCAATCTTTTTAAAATGTTCAACGTTTAACCATTTGATGGTTGCATAATGTGGAGCTAAAATGTTTTAAAAGGAGCTAGGCGAGAGGCGGACGGTCAGATGGGGCTTAGCGCTTAGGAGGCTTATGCGGGCCTGGGCGGGGCCTAGACGAATTTTTTTTATTTTAAGTCAATTTTAATATTTTATCTTATATTTATCCAAACAAAACAATCTATAATAAAGATAATAAAGGTATTTTCTTAAAGTTCAACCACATCCATATTGCTAATGTCAAAATTCAAACACAAACATGCAATTGTTCAAAGTTCAAACATATTTTTAACGTATTAGTTTTATTCATAAATAAGATTACTATTAAATAATAAAATTTATAATTTCAAAAATTTAATTCAATATTAAATTTAAAAAACTAAACATAAATTTAAGAATTATATTGAATTAAACTAAATATTACAAATGTATCATCATTTATATAATTTGAAGTTGGTATAAGTTCAATAAATTACAACTATAATAAAATTATCCATATTGACTTGATATTGTTAACTTTTTGTTGTGATCTGATTTGCTACAACCTGTATTACGAATATGATAAATTATTAGAAAAATAAATATATCAAGATCTGGTTTGGGTAGTTACTAAAAAAAAAACTCTCTGCCTAGACCCCGTCTAATTTCCTAAAATGATTTCTTTGCCGCCTTGGGCCTAGGTGAGGCGCCAGGGAGACGAGGCACCAATGGGGGCCTAGCATCTAGGCGAGGCGCCAAGGGGGGGCCTAGCGCCTAGGCGGGGCCTAAGCGGACCTAGACGAGGATTTTTAGAACACTAAGCTAAAGTAACAATATAGTCGATAACAAATTAAAAGGCGCAAACCCTCTTACAGTACACAACAACATGAACTAAGCGAAATACAAAAATATATATATCACTAATTAAAAAACTGACATATACAGGAATAAGCATTGAGAATTAGAAATAATAATAAAATTCAAAACTAAATAATGTCTATATAGAAATTAGTACTTTGTGAAGAACAAATATAGATAACTCCTATAGCCAGCATCATTTTACTTTCAATAAATAACATCATCACTGTTTACTTATATATCTTACTATTTAAAACAATATTACAGATCAAAAGGGGTAGATAAGCCAGTCAAAAACAGTGCAAGATGACTTTAAATTATAATGAGGTGAAAAAGAAACTTTCGATAATCCAATCAAAAGAATGTTTACCTGAGCAGGGGTCAAGTCAAATGATGGGCGAGCATCACTATCTCTCCTCTGAGCACCAACACTTGACAAGCCTCTTCCAAGCCATGCTGCTGATCCTGCAACAACCTCTGCTGGACAAAACAACACTAAATTAGCTCATTACTCACGTTAAAGTATCTATTTTCAAATGCAGTTACCTGTGAGCAGTAAGGTATACACTTTGATCCATACAAATAAGTAAGATACTCATAAAATATACAATTAAATCATGACAAATATTCCAGAAAAGTTTGAATAAAATATCAGGAAACAAAAAATAATAGAACCATCATTCAATAAACATTGTTAATAATATTTCACAACTCATATAATTTACTATTGAATCCGACATATTTTCTAATACTTCTTTAAAAATAATGGTGGGAAACTAGAACCAAAAAATTGGTTATCAATACAAACAAATTAATAAGATTCGGTTACTGCCCGTTATGTATTATCTAAATAAGATTTACAACAACATGCTACAAGCAGATATACTCCAAAAGTCTACACTTATCTTTTCAAGTACAAAAATATACAAAAAGTAAACTGAAAGCATCAGAGGGGGCAAATATTGATTTCCATGTATGCATGCTTTAGACACTAAGTGCATTTGAAAGACTAAATGACCTTGAGTTTCAGTTTTAGGTCAAAGTAAGTAGCCTATACTTGGCTCCAGAAAAAGCCAAGTATTATTAAGTGAATCAAACAAAAACACTTAGAAAACAAATATCATTAGGCATCTTAGTTTTGCTCATTTTTATGTAAATAGAAAGTATGATATCACCTGTAAACAAATATCATAATCATCTTATATGTATGCCATGTCCTCCATATATAGCCACTTCGAATGGTAACACAAAAGAAGTATACATCACAGAGAAAGAAAACTACAAGTAAAACTTATGTTGATTATTGATGTCAAAACACTCAAGTACTCTAACACTGCACTGACAATATTGTAAGGTTTTGTGAAAATCGAAGTAGCAATCAAATTACAAAATTAGCAGAAGCAAAATAAAATCAGATTTTAAAATTTTTCACAAACCAATTATCCGGATCATCCTTTATGCATATTATTAATTAAAACGAAGAACAAGAATTTATGGAATCATACCCTTGTAGATATGAGATTCAACAGGTACGAGTTCACCTCCTACTTTTCCGCGATCTCCTTGAATCTTCGAGTAGATTTCTTCCTTTGATCAATGTAAGCCACCCAAGAGTATTGTCTCTAGAGGTGATCCACCAAAGAAGAAGAATTTTCAAGAAGAAGGGTGTATTGGCTCAAACCCTAATTTTTCCTATCTCTATAGAAAAAGGGGGTGTACTCTCCAACAAATTAGAATTACGTATATCTGATTTCTGATATAATATAATGATATCAGGTAACCCTATTTAATTAAAATAAGGTATTATTTATTTAATTAAACTCTTTTAATTAAATGGGCTCTCTAATCTTATTAGGGATAATTAATTAAACTCCTTTTAACTAATTTTCCCTCCTAATCCTATTAGGAATAAATGAGAGTACTTATATTAAATTAATTCCTAAACTCTTTTAGAAATTAAAATAATAATAATTGTAATAATATTAATAAGACTCCACTTATTAATTTACATTTAATATTTCTAAATATTAAATAATAAATATTAAGCTATTTAATTTATCCTATCACCATAGATTAAATTAAATATTCTTAACATATTTTTACGATTATGCCATTAACTTCTTAAATAATTATTCTTCCTTTTATGGTGTGACCCTTTAGGTTCTCCATATTAAACCGGTTGTGAATAAATCAATTAGAACAATTCTAATCTTATTTAAATAAATAAATTAAACGATTAATTTATTTAAATAAATAATATTTATTCTACAATAGGGATAAGCCTCCCTAGCGATCAACGACTTTCCAGATAATATAGATTTTAACATTAATCATAAAAGAACCTTTGAGTTAATAGTTACTGTACAATTCAATCCTTCCACAATACAATATCCCAATTAAATATAAGACTTGGAATTAGTGTCGAGTCTTATTTTATTTAATTATATGTATTTCGATTCCTAAATGCTCAACTCCTAATCAATACAAATTAGAAACTACTTTCTAATTTCATTCCACCTTGGCCAAGGATTCCTGGGTTGTCATTTATCGAATCACATAGGACATATCTCTTCTTTTATTAGAAATGGTAAATTCTTTATTGATCATTCATTATCTCCATATATAACTTATTACACCCAAGCATACCATTTGATATACCCTAAAGGTCTTAAGGAATAAGTCGAAGTATAAATCATTATATACAAAATACTATGATGATCTCAAGTTTCCTCTTCCTCTTCCAAGCTGTCCAAGACATTCAATCAAATTGATCATCTTTAAGACATGAGTCTCAACGGTAGTACCCTCGGTCATCCGAGATCGGAAGAGCTCCTTAGATATTTCATATCTAGCAGTCCTAGTTGTTCACCATACAACTCTTGAAGGTGCAATAGCATAGTAGGAGCATCCATGGTTTTATGCTGACGCTGAAGCTCGTTACTCATGGTTGCGAGCATGATGCATTGAACCACAGATGCATCATCTTGCCACTGTATAAAAGTAGCAATCTTTTCCTTAGAGGTTGTCTCTGCAACTTTTGCAGGTACAGGTGAATTTAGGACATAAGAAATCTTTTCAGCAGTGAGAACAATTCTCAGATTCCTTAACCAGTCCGTGTAATTCGGTCCGGTCAGTCTGTTGGCATCAAGTATGTTACGCAGTGAAATTAGTGAATATGACATTTTCAAAATTCTGCACATAAAAAGATAATATTTTAGCAAACATTCATTTAATTAATTACCAAAATAAATTAGGTCTTATTTTATATTGGTATCTCCCACTATTTTCTTCAAACTATATTACCCTCATGAATATAGTTCGACAATATCTAATTAAAGATTTGCTAGTGAGAATAAGGATCCCATTTCAAATGTATATAGCCTTGTGTGTGCACAACAAACAATATATAAATAAATAGGTAGACAACTCTTGTCAATTACATCATCATGTGACTCCTTATATTTTGTCTCTTAAATCATAATGGTCAAGTGTGTGCACATCTGAACTAAAATGATTTAAGTTAAGTAATACCCAGCACTTCCATATAAGTGAAGAGAAAACTACAACCCTTGTGTGTGCACAACAAAGCGGTAATATTCAATTCCTTATAAACATCAAATGTAATAAAAATAACATCTCAAATATTTAATACTCGCTTTGTGTGTGCACAACAAACTCATATTAAATATTTAATATTCTATTATTTTTATCATGCTAGAAGGCGACGTTCGATATTCCAAATATCTTTGAACGTTACAACTTAATATAATTTTATTGAGGGGTTTGTTATTATTAGTCTCACCTTGTTTAGCACGCATGCAAATACATATATATAATACGCGTCATATTATTAAACATGCGAAGCATGTTTGCATAATATATAATATATACAAAAATAGCATGCACATATAGAATACTATATTCTACCCGGATTGATTATGAATTTTTATTCTAGTTTGATTCACTAGAGCCACCAAGTGAACCAAAAGGTCAAACCATAGGGTTCAAGAATAAACATTTAAATATAACTATTACATTTAAACCCATACTCCATTACAAACGGGTCTTCAAGCGCTTCTTGCTCCTTGATCTCCGGTTCTTTGAAAAAATTCTAACTAATCCTATTACATTAAACTATTTAATTTAAATAGAAACCTTGATCAGCAGTCAAGGGGAAGTACATAAGAGAGAGATAGAATTTACATCAAGAACAAAACTAGAAAAAACGAGGTACGCAGACCCTATTTAATAAAACCCATTCATTCAAACATCCAACCAAAATAAATCCAATCACATTGGTCAATAGTCCATAATCAATCCCATTTATTATCATACATATCATCATATATATCAATAAATAAAATCATTCCATATATACATGAATATCATTTAATAGGCAATTTTAAGTTACATGAAATCCAATTTCAAGATTAAAATAAACTCTTTATTTTAATTAAAAAATTATTAAGATAATATATATATATTTAGCAAGGATCAAGTGCATACTTCTTATCTTACTCACCCGTGCTCACCCCCCCTTTGGGCGACAGTTTCGGTCATACAACCGTCGTCTATACTTTTAGCGACGGACAACATATAACGTTGCTAAAAGTATAGACGACGGTTGTATGACCGAAACCGTCGCTTAAAGGGGGGTGAGCACGGGTGAGTAAGATAAGTGGTATGCACTTGATCCGGAACGTATATATATATATATAGAAAGGATCAAGAGTAAAATTCTTAAATAGCAGAATGCCTTAAATAATATAATTTTATCAAAACGACGTAGTTTTGATAAGACGCGGTGACATTTTTGTAAATACGCGGTGACATGGTATTTACAAAAATGCCACCGCGTCTTATCAAAACTACGTCGTTTTGATAAAGTTCTATTATTTAAGAGAGTTCTACTAATTAAGAGGTCTACTCTTGATCCTGTATATATATATATATATATATATATATATATATATATATATATATATATATATATATATATATCATATATTTCCAACATATTCCAAGAAGCTGCAGGGACCAGGCTTTCCACGTGACCATGCAAACTACCATATATATATAGATCATGCTAATATAATTAACCTCCATGTTGCATCAAGCCACCACGCAAAAACGGATCAGTTTTTTTTAAAATAAATCAGCCACACTGAATCGAATGAATCATGATTCGTTTTTGAAAAATAAAGTCAGTTACGGACTTAACAAAATCAAAAACCGTTTTTAAAACTGGTTTCGTTAATGTTTTTTTTTCAAAATTAATAATTTTATACAACAAAAAAATGCCCAATAAATTATTCAAAATACATACCCATACATATATGGAATCATAAATAATTAATAATTTGCATAAAGTTTGACTCTTGATACCACTGTAAGGTTTTGTGAAAATCGAAATAGCAATCAAATTGCAAAATTAGAGGAAGCAAAATAAAATCAGATTTTAAAATTTTTCACAAACCAATTACCCGGATCATCCTTTATGCATATTATTAATTAAAATGAAGAACAAGAAATTATGGAATCATACCCTTGTAGATACGAGCTTTCACAGGTACGAGTTCACCTCCTACTTCTCCGCGATCTCCTTGAATCTCCGGGTAGATTCCTTCCTTTGATCAATGTAAGCCACCCAAGTGTATGGTCTCTAGAGGTGATTCACCAAGAAAGAAGAATTTTCAAGAAGAAGGGTGTATTGGCTCAAACCCTAGTTTTTCCTATCTCTATCGAAAAAGGGAGCGTACTCTCCAACAAATTGGAATTACGTATATCTGATATCTGATATAAGACTCCTCTTATAAAGATATCAGGTAACCCTATTTAATTAAAATAAGGTATTATTTATTTAATTAAACTCTTTTAATTAAATGGGCTCCCTAATCTTATTAGGGATAATCAATTAAACTCCTTTAACTAATTTTCCCTCCTAATCCTATTAGGAATAAATGAGAGTACTTATATTAAATTAATTCCTAAACTCTTTTAGAAATTAAAATAATAATAATTGTAATAATATTAATAAGACTCCACTTATAAATTTACATTTAATATTTCTAAATATTAAATAATAAATATTAAGCTATTTAATTTATCCTATCACCATAGATTAAATTAAATATATTTAACATATTATTATGATTATGCCATTAACTTCTTAAATAATTATTCTTCCTTTTATGGTGTGACCCTTTAGGTTCTCCATATTAAACCGACTGTGAATAAATCAATTAGAACAATTCTAATCTTATTTAAATAAATAAATTAAACGATTAATTTATTTAAATAAATAATATTTATTCTACAATAGGGATAAGCCTCCCTAGTGATCAACGACTTTCCAGATAATATAGATTTTAACATTAATCATAAAAGAACCTTTGAGTTAATAATTACCGTACAATTTAATCCTTCCACCATACAATGTCCCAGTTAAATATAAGACATGGAATTACTGTCAAGTCTTATTTTATTTAATTATATGTATTTCGATTCCTAAATGCATAACTCCTAATGAATACAAATTAGAAACTACTTTCTAATTTCATTCCACCTTGGCCAAGGATTCCTGGGTTGTCATTTATCGAATCACATAGGACATATCTCTTCTTTTACTAGAAGTGATAAATTTTTTATTGATCATTTATTATCTCCATATATAACTTATTACACCCAAGCATACCCTTTGATATACCCTAAAGGTCTTAAGGAATAAGTCAAAGTGTAAATCATTATATACAAGATACTATGATGATCTCAAGTTTAAGGATTACTTGTACTACTATCACTACAGGAATTCCTATTGACGGGCAAGTAAAACTCCATTAGCTATTCCTTAGCGAGTCACGTTCAGTGAACTTATTCTCTAATAAGCTCCTACATATTTGCTTTAGTGGCTCCACAAAAATAATCATGAGATCAATCATCCTCATCCAATGAGCAAGCAACGTACGTACCAATCTATCCGGATTCACTAATCCCTTTTTTAGTAATCTATTGATTGGAAACATTTTAGTTTTAAGCTATCTAAGAATTTTGATCACATTAGCATGATCTCATCATGATTCTAAAAATATTGCTTAAAACTATGGATTTATCACATATTATTAAAACAACACCATATAGATAATAAATGTCTTTAATAAATAATTCTTTTATTAATAAATAAATAAGATTGATTACAAAATATATGCTTTATCATCATACATGATTGACTTGTATGCATACTACTTTCAAATATAGTGTTGATAAATAGGTGCCTAGCACAGAAATAAAGATCCAAATGTGATATCATGACTTAGCATAATCTTGAGACATAAATATTGGATGTGGAATTAAGTCTAAACAACTTGAAACAAACAAAAACAACCAAATGAATTTCCTGGGCTATTTTCAAAATTAGAAAGGAACTCGACCCAAAAAGTGTCATAAAACCTTCTAGCTTGGCCAAATCTGCTGGTAAAATTGCCACTACTGAGATGAAGGCTAAGAGTTTTTATAATTATGCTAAGCTTAAGAACATGCATGAACGCCTAAAATAATCAGCCCCCAAGCTAACATTATCATTTTGAATGTTGTCATTTTCACAAGAATCAAGTACGTTTTTAAACCTGTATAAGGTCCCAATAAACAATTTGTTATGTGCTGAATCAAAGTCCACAAAATCAAATTTAATAATTAATAAGCATAAATTAGAATAAGAAAAAAAATATTAACTTCTAACTTCCACAAACATCTAGGTCGCAATTTCATTCTAATATTAACAGCACGTATAATTAAAATGCAGTAAACTCATCAGCTCTTGAAGAGAGATTATAAATTCTAAAATGTTTATCCTACCCCGAAACTGAATGCCCAATAAGTTTTAAGAAGGCCAGAAATTTGAAATTGCAGATTGAAAAGTTACTCATGTTCAAAATCATTACCTGAAATTACAAATTGATAGTCATTCTTAAAATCGTTTGGAGAGAGAGAACTGAATCTCAATCGCTTAGATGCGCCACTTATTTGGATATTGGGCTGCCGAAAATGTTTCTCGGAGGAGTCGGAGTTAAGGTCAAGGGAATCCCTAATATACAAAGAGTCGCATAGACCTGTGTTGAATAGAGAGAGGCGCAGATCTGTTCTAGGCTATGCTTCTCTTTTTGGAACATAATAGAAGAATGAGCAGGCGCAGAGTCGCATAGACCTGTGTTGAATAGTGTAATATTTGATGGCTTAATAAAAGTCCACCTCCTGCTTGGAGTCTATGACTCAGCAGTTGCAGCTTCTTAATTTCCACCCTTAAATACATTTCTAACTTACATGCCCCCTCATATATACGTAATACATAGCTATATAATAGTATTACATTATATAAATATCCATTACACACATAAATCACTTTATGCATTACAATTAAAAATTAAATAATTATATATTTATAAAATGTATAATAAAATTATTTCACTAATTATGAAATTAAATTCATAATTAAAATAAACACTCGAAATGGAACGAATTAACTATTTAATTTATATTATTTTATTTAAATAGTTGATTTAAACTTTTATAATTACATTTTACTACTTCCTTTCATAAATTGATTTTAAAAAATGTATTTAATCTATACATTTAATTATAAATTAAATTTTAATTTAATTTATTAATTTTTGACACCAATGTTCATTTACACACACACACACACACACACACACACACACACACATATATATATATATATATATATATATATATATATATATATATATTGGTCCATCACCTCATATTCTTAATTCGCATCCATCTAGTATAATATTACATATTATACCATTATATGTTACATTATAATAACATATATAATTCTCATTGTCAAACTAATTAAAAGAAACTAGCCTTCTTTATTCAATTAATCAAAACAATTATATTAACCCATCAATTTTTAAATAATGAACTGATTACTTCATTTCAAATTTAGTTTATATTCATTTGGCATAATATAATATATCAACCATACATAAATATATTAAACTTATTTATAATATATTAAAACAATGAGTTTAATTAACATCTTCATTCTAATTCACACAAAGACACTTTCATTAATTTACAATTTTACTTAAACACTTCAATCACTTCATTGATGAAATTTAATTCATAATGACTTCAATGTCGTTCAAGGCTTTGATATTATATTATTTCATAATATAATTTTAACTTAATCTCAATTAACTAATATTATTTAGGTTGAATGACACTTATGTCCTTCCAAGGTACCACTCACTTTCAAAATCACTCCTAAAGTTTATTTTTCGTCAATTAGGTCCTTAAAGTGACAATTTTTTGGCGTTTCGGTCCCTTTTCCCCGATTTGACTATAACCCGACCCATTTATCTTTAATCTGATTTGACTTTTTTTGCACTTCTATCCATTTAAGTTACCCGATTTTATTTTTTTATTTTCAAAAAAAAATTATTTTTTTTTAAAAAATGAGTAAAGTTTAAAAAATTATATTAAAAAAAGTAAAACTTTTTTTAGAAAAAATAGATTTTTTTAAAAAAATGAGTAAAATTTCATAAAATATAGAATCAAAATAAAATAAATTAAAAAATTAAACTTAATTTTTAGAAAAAAAATTATTTTTTTAGAAACGAGTAAATTTTCATGAAATGTAGATTCAAAAAAAAACAAAAATATAAAATTTATTTTCAGAAAAAATAGAAATTTTTATTTTTTAAAAAGTGAGTAAAGTTTCATAAAATATTAAAAAAATACAAGAAAACAAAACTATATTTTCAAAAAAAATTATTTTTATTTTTTAAAAAATGAGTAAAGTTTCATAAAATATATATTCAAAAAAATAAAATAAAACAAAAACAAAAACTTAGTTTTTCATACAACATAGAAATTTTTTAATTTTTTTAAAAATTTAGTAAAATTTCATAAAATATAGATTCAAATTTTTTTTTTAAAATATGAAAGTAAAATAAATTTAATGTAAATGAGTAAAAAAATAAAATAAATTAAATGAGTAAAGTTTAATAAAATAAATCTACACATCTATTTAAAAATATAAAAAAATCTATTTACTTTTTTAGAATCTATATTTTATGATACTTTACTCATTTTAAAAAAAATCTGTTTATTCTAAAAATTAATTTTTAGTTTTTTATTTTATACTTTTTTTAAAATTTACATTTTTTGAAAATTTACTCATTTTTTAAAAAATAAACATTTCTATTTTTTTTTCTATAAATAAATTTTTTTTTAACTTTTTTTGAATCTATATTTCATGAAACTTTACTTATTTTTTTGACAAAAATATTTTTTTAATTTTTTTGAAAATAATGTTTTACCATTACTATTCTTCTTTTTATGTTTTATTTTTGGACTTAAAAATATGTTCATGATTTAAGTTACTCCCTCCGTCTAAGGATAAAAGTTCTTATTATTTTATGTAATCTCAAGTTATATATTTACTTATATTAAATAATCTATTTTTTACAATAATTTGTGTGTAATATCCTTAGTATTAAATATCATATTTTTATTATTTATAAATATTTATATAATATCACTAGTCATGTATAGAAAAATATGCAATTAGATGATAATTTAAATATGAATAATTTTATCATTTGATATTTTTTAAATTCACATAAAATCAATCATCACTTTCATTTTTGGAGTGAGGGAGTACTTGTAAGTATATCCACTTCTATCTAGAAGTAGGAAACATTGAGAAGCATATATATAATAATCAGGTTTGATGAGGTTGAGTTTATTTTGGTCAGAGGCCCGGAACTAACATGTTTGGCAATTGGTTGTCACGGGTACTATTTCAACAACCATAATCTACACCGTTGATCGCAACATTGGATGGCATGGATTGAAATGGATTTTCTCCTGACGCTACAGGTTGTAGCGACATGAGAAATTACTCATTTACTTATGTGCTACACTGTCTACCGCTACAAGTTATGACGATAGTTTAATTAATTAATAAATTAGAATGGCTCAGTGGTAGCTTAATGACCCAATAACCCATAGGTCTTGGGTTCAAAACCTAGTTGTGTTATTTTTGCTTCTTATGTTATATTTTTTGTGTATTAGATAAATTCTATTACCATATATATATATATCCATCTTAAATCTCCACATTAAACTAAATATATATATAAAGTAACTATGAATATTTATATAACGTAACTATAAATATTTTAATATATATATATATATAAATTTATAAATATTTCATCTAAAATTTAGATATGAATATTTTTTATAAATATTTATATGAATATTTAGAGATAAATTTATAAATATTTATATGAATATTTGTTTTTATATATATATTTATATATGAAAAAGTATTGAAATTCAGATAAGGCATACTTAGAAGAAGGGATGAATAAGTGTGGTTATATACTATGACCAATTTTTAAACTTTAAACCAAACTATTGAATATAGCCTACTATATTGATGAATGCAGCTTGCTGAATGAATATGGCCTACTGATTTGACTTTTATTTTAAGAGAATATTTTGATGAATTTAAAGTGAATGTTTGGTGTTAACCAAATATCTCAAGATAAATCAAATATTTGAATTTTAATTATTAAAAAAATTTAACTATCTTAAAAGATATTAAAAGCAAGCAATAAGAATAACACCAAGATTTATTACGTGGTTCAGCTATTACCCTCTATAATAATAGTCTAGTCCACGTCCAATACCAACTAGTATTGGAGACTCACTTTTATTTCTTTAAATGACCTTTGTTACAAAACAGATTCTATCAAATTGAATTACAACAATTCACTTGAGCACTCTTGCTCCTTGTGCACCAATGCACCCCTTAAGCACCTATGCTTCCTTGAACCTGTTTGTTAACAAACCTTAATCCACCTGGATTAAATTCATTTAGACAAAACTTAGTCTAAAAATATAAAATTACAAATATAGAGGTCTAATGATCAAAGTAAATAAGCAATTTAACAATGCAAGGCTCAACTAATGAATGCAATGATAAAGTAATATAAGAAAAAGATATCACCAAAATTATGCCCACGAAATTTGCTGAGAATAGTATGAATATGATTTGCGCATCAGCTCATAATTTTGCACCAGGAATTTAATAGCTCTTCAAGTATATAAGTGCAAAATATTAATTTATGTGTTGTATCTTAATCACTGACTTTAGATTTCTTTTATAGCCCAGAATATATTACCGTTGCTTCATAAATGTATTTGAAAATTATTTACGTTGCCAACAGTTTTAAGAAAATAAGAAACGCTCCAAATCTTTTTCTGTTGAAAAAATAATTTTCAGAATAACAGATATAAACCATTTCAAATATAACCCACTAAGATAGTAATTTTCGTGAAAATCTCATAATCTATAACGATTGCTGCCTCTTAAAACATGTGTTTAAGAGATATCATACTGCCTTTCAAAAGATAATGGAGTGTTAGTTTTGTAAATATAAGAAAGTGTAACATCACACAACTCCAGGATAATCATTATCTTATATTTCCAAGACTTATACAGTTAATCCAACCAACAGATAATGATCACATCTTTACCGCCACAAGTTTTTATGTTTCCAACAAATCTAAATCATATGGATTTTTCTTACACACATGTTATACAGATTATATAGAATCAGAACTCTTTCATAAAAGATGCCAATATAATTTAATTAATCTGAACAACAATTTTTCGCATGCAGATAAAAATACTAACCATCTAGAATATGTCATGTTATAACAGTTAGCAATATAACACACTTAGGCATGCACAAAATATTTAATTGCACATAAAATGCCCTAGAGCCTTGTATTGAAAAATTAAGTATTTGCAATGACCTTATATATTTTTCTTAAGACTCAAGTCTTCAAAGTCTTTGACAATAACCCTTTCATCAACTTCCTGAAATTTCACAATAAACAAATTAGTCCACATAATCAAGTCATCATCAAAACACAAAGGTTAGAATATTAACAAACCAACATTCTCCCCCTTTTTGATGACGACAACACCAAAAATTATAACTCCCTCTGAATTTATGTATATTAAAGAATTCAATCATGATCCAAACTAATTTTCACTGTGCCTTGTGTTTAGACATAATTTATCCTGCAAATTTGTTAGCTGTAACAAATACTAGAATCACAAAATATAGCAGTCATGATATCTAATACTGGCTCCAGCCAAATTGTTCAAATTGTGTTAAACCACCCATCAAAACAAAATCATAACACATATTGGTATGAACCAAATCGTTTTAAACATAAAACTAAAAACATTCAAACATTTCTTCATAGCAACCAGCAACCTCACCAACAACCTTTATAGCAGAAACAACATGTTATGTCTCCCCCTTTGTCATCACCAAAAAGATCGTTAGATATCAATATTGTCGATGTGAATCACAGGTAAAGGATAGTTAGTGAAATAAGGACGATAGAGAAGACGATGGATCCTTTCTTCCATAGAAAATTCATGAGCAAACCTAGGAGGACGAGGAATAAAAGTCTCATTGGGTAAAGGCAGATCAAGAAAATCTCCAATGTATTCAGCCATCCAATTACATCGAGGCCATTATGGGACAGGAGAGTGCATTATGTCAAAGTGTAGCCGTCTACCAACGTCATTCATACGATGAGACATAAAGTCAGCAAATTCTCCAATTTGGTAACTCACAAACATCAGTTCTTGGCTTAATTGACAAGAATTCCTATTGATCTTGCGGTGAAGAGATTCAATCATAGCCATTGTGTGTAAATCAAAACCAGCTTGTAAATCGATAAATTCATCTTCAATTTGTGAAAAATATTTGTTCAAATCATTTGCCCGAATAGGAAGTTTTCCTTTTTCTAAAACTAAAATCCTTTGTTTAACATCAAGAATATCAGAATGCATAAGCTCCTGATTTTTGAGGATTTGAGACAATAGACCGATTACTTCTGGAGATGAAACGGATGAAGCAGGAAGTGTAGAAGATGTTGGAGTATTAGACAGTAAATCAGAAGAAATAGAACTTGGTGGAGGAGGAATAGGATCAGGGACAATACGAATAAATGCCATCAACAAAAGAAATATGGGATTGTTTTAAATTAGCAAAATTAGTGAATTCATTGTGTGACACCACAATTTCATCATCAAGTTAGATTTTGAAATGCTGAAACATTTTTGTCAAAAACAGACCATAGGGCAGACACTTCTTAACTTGACGAATATAACTCATCATGTCAGACAACATCATAAGAGAGAAATTAAAACTGACTCCTTTTAAAATCATTGCAATAACTACAAGATCTTGGTAGGTAAAATCTGCTCCACCACCTACTCGTGGAAACAGATTATAACGAAGTAGTTTGTGCAAAACACGTGCAAGATGACAAACATCAACAGTTTTGGGAGTGAAAAGAGTCGTCAGAGATGAATCGTTCATCATAGTTTGAATTTGTTCAAGAGGAGGAAAGGGTATATTTGATGCACCCTTGAGAGTAAATGGACAAGGACTAGATGATGAAATATTAAAAATACTTCCAAAATTGACAACTGTGAAAAATAGAGACTTTCTATTCACAAAGGATGTATAACAATCCCCATTACACTCTAAATTTGTATAGAACTGTTGTATCAAACGGAGATAAGCCTTAGTGGGGGGGAAAGAGCATAGAAAAAAATACCACAAGAGATGAAGAGTTTTTCCAAAGATGAGTTTTTAAAATAAAACAAATCTAAAATTTTCTTATAAACAAACTGTTTAGTAGCAATAGAAGTCTTAAAACAAGCTTCAAAACTATGACCCTTAAAGAAATTATTTGGTAAATCTGAAGTAATAGAGAAGTGGTTTACCAGATGCATTGGTGAGTCTGGTTGAGAAGGTGGAGGTTCCGAACCAGGAGATTTTGGAGATTTCATTAAGAATGAAAAGCTTGAATCAGACCCATCAGAATCATCGGAAGAAACATAAACATATGGCTGGCGAGATTGTCTTTTGGACTTCTTCGGTGATCGTGTGGTATAAGGAGATCGTGGATGATGTTCTTCTTTGATCGTTATACCGGATGAACGCTTGTTTGCCCGAGTTTTCATTATCGCCGTGGAGTTTAGAGGATTTGAAGAACAATGGAGAAATTTAGGAATGTGTGAGAAAGGAAAAAGTGTACTGTGTTTTTAAGAGAGAAGAGTTAGACGCTGAACAGACTTCCTTGAGAACAGAAACCCTTCTTAGCTCCTGTCTTTTCAAATTTCAAAACCCATAATTATAGTTACCGTAAATTGTGCCAAAGCATATATGTCTCCCTTAGTCTTCAGTTACATACAGATAATATTGAGTAACAGAACACATTAATTTAAAATAATAACATGTAGATAGACTGTAAATATGAGATATTTTATGCATGGAGTATTTTAGTACGTGATCATTTTATACAATGCACATTCCAAGTTCTCTTCTTAACATACAAAACCTTTCTTCACTTAAGGGTTTGGTAAAAATGTCAGCCAATTATTTTTCTGTTGGAATAAAAATTAATTTAATTAAACCTTTTGAAACATTATCTCTCAGAAAATGATGTCTAACCTTGTGCGTGAATGTAAAACAGGATTTCTCGAAATGTCAATAGTGCTAGAATTATCACAATAAATGGGCACACTATCACATAAAACATCAAAATCACATAGAGTTTGTTTTAACCATAAAATTTGAGAGCAACAACTCCCTGCAGCTAGGTATTCACCCTCAGTGGTTGATAAAGCAACTGAAGTATTCTTCTTACTATGCCATGTAACAAGACTGTGACCTAAAAATTTGCAAGCACCACTGGTACTTTTTCTATTAATTTGACATCCTGCATAGTCAGCATCTGAATATCTCATTAGTTAAAAATGATTGCAGATTGGATAAAATAATCCCAAATTGATTGTACCACTTAAATATTTAAAAATTCTTTTAACAACTTATAAATGGGATTCTTTAGGTTTTGCTTAAAAATGTGCACATAAACAAACATTATACATGATATCTGGTCTAGATGCAGTTAAATATAACAAGTATCCAATCATACCTCGATATTTAGTTACTTCCATATCTATACCTTTTTCGTCAGTCGTAAGCTTTATTGAAGTGCTCATTGGTGTACCCTTTGAATTTGATCCTTCGAAACCAAACCTTTTAAGCAGCTCTTTGGTATATTTGGTTTGATGGATATATGTACCTTTCTTTGTTTGCTTGATTTGAAGTCCCAAAAAGTAGTTAAGTTCTCACATTAAACTCATATCAAACTCCTTGTGCATGCACTTAGAAAACCACTCACAAAGGAAATAATTAGTAGCACCAAAAATTATATCATCTATATATATTTGTACAATGATAATATCTTTATTCTCATGCCTTATAAATAATGTAGAATCAATTTTTCCTCTAATAAAACCATTTGAAAGTAAATACTTACTCAACCTTTCATACCAAGCCCTTGGAGCCTACTTTAGTTCATAAAGAGCTTTCTTGTGCTTGTAAATATTGTTTGGATACCTCTCATTTTCAAATCTAGGAGGTTATTTTACATATACATCTTCATTGATGTATCCATTGAGGAAGACGTTCTTTACATCCATTTGATAGAGTGTGAACTTTTTGTAACACACAAAAGCCAACAAGATACGAATGGACTCTAGTCTAGAGACTTGGGCGTAAGTTTCTTCGTAGTCAATCCCTTTTTGATGATTGTATCCTTGAGCTACTATCCTTGCTTCGTTACGAGTAATAGTGTCATGCTCGTCAAGTTTATTCTTGAATACCCACTTTGTTCCAATGATTGAAACATCTTTAGGTGGGGGCATAAGTTCCCAGACTTGGCATCTTTCCAATTGCTAAAGTTCTTCATGCATTGCCATTAACCAGTTTTCATCTAGGATAACTTCCTTAGCATTCTTCGGTTCAACTTGTGATAGGAATGCAGAAAATATACACTGATTTTGCAATCCTCTTCTTGTAGTGATTCCTTTGTTTATATCTCTAACGATGTTTTCTGGTGGATGGTTCTTGAAATATCTCGTAGTTTTTGGCATTTGCACATTATTCATTTCTTCTTCTTGTTGAGGGATATCAACTTCAAGTTCTTGTTTTGTTCTTTGTTCTACTTCTTACGAGTTTTCCAAAACAGCTTGCTGGATTTGTCCATTCGATTTGCTGAATAGATTTTTCTGGTTTGCTGGATTCACAAAAATCTACAAAATACCATGTTTTTTTTGCCGTAAACGATGTTCTTACTTGTTTCCCAAGTTGACAAGGAACACATATTCCCTTCTTTTCATACTTTATCTTTGGCAATCCTTTGACAAGATTCTTTGAGGATAATTTCTTTATTAATTCTATGTGAACATGTCCTATCCTTTTATGCCACAAATTTGCCTCATCTTGTACAGATGCAAGACTTAATTCTTCATCCTATTGCTCAAAATCAATAGTATATATATTTCCTTCCCTTTGAGCAACTAGAATAACATTGTTAGTACCGTGAGAAATAGTGTATTTTTCTTTATCAAAACTAACTTGGTGACCATTATTCATTAATTGACTTATACTAATAAGATTAAATTCAAGTCCACTAACAAGATGAACATTATCAATATTAACCTTACTATTACCTATTTTACCTTTTTCGATTATTTCACAGTCTCGATTATCTCTAAATGTGACTGTACCATTTTTCTTCTTGCTTTTTAGCTCCACGAACTTTGACTTAACATCAGTCATGTGATGCGAGCATCCACTATCAAGAATCCATTTTTGAGATGGAACTCTTGCCTTGAGACATACCTGTCAAGAAAAAATAATTCATCCTTTTGGAACCCACATCTTTTTGTGTCCTTTAATGTTAGTTGCACGTAAATCATCCTTTTTAACCCATGCCTTTTTAATTTTATTTTTCTTAAAATAGTTTATGTCCAAGTGACCTTTAATACCATAATTTCTACATGTTGTGAAAGGAGAGCAATAACTTAATCTAAAACGAGATTTGATTTTATCATTTTTACATCTCCCTTTTTATGCATAGACGTGTAACCAATTCCTTGTCTATCAAAACTAGGTCTTTGTTTACCTAATATAACATTTAAATTTTCTTCACCTTGAACAAATTTAGCAAGAGATAATTTTAACGAATCTATTTCTTTGTGAAGTTCATTATTAGGAAATGTTTTATCAAGTGATTTATCACTAAATGCATCAATACATGCATCTCTCATTTTTAGTTCACTTGTCAATTTTTGTATCTCACTATTCAAAAAATTTACCTTATTGAAAATTATTTTGTTATAATTATCTAGATAATCAATTTTAGCAATTAAAACTTTTTCTTCTTTACATTTAGATTCATTTTCAATATCTTTCTTTTCATCTATCAAAGAGTCTACCTCACTCATTAATGTATTTACCAAGTCTTTTAAATATGCATTTTTTTCTTTCAATTTATCATTTTCTTATTTCAAAGAAATAATCTCAAAACTAGATACCTCATTTGATTCACCTTCTATTCCCATGAAGCATACTTGAGCTATCTCATCCTTGGCATCGACCTCAACTTCAGATTCTTCTTCATCACTCTAAGTAACCAGTGACTTGTTTCTCTTATTATCCTTGAAGCCTATTTTTCCTTTGTTCTTTAGTTGAAAACAGTCCTTCTTGAAGTGCCCTGGACATCCACATTCAAAACACGTCTCCTCAGTTTGCTTTCCTTTGGCTTTATTCAAGTTGAAGGTATTCTTTCATTTATTCTTCCTTTGTAGAAGTCCTCCGAGTCTTCTTGACATCATGACTATTTCTTCATTTGAATCATCATCAAACTCTTCTTCATTTCCTGCATTAAGAGCTAAAACATTTCTTTGAGGTGTTTCTTCCTCATCATCATACATTTTTAACTGATGTTCATATTCCTCAAGTTCACTAATAAGAGTTAGTGTATCCATAATAGATATAGTAGAGGATTATTGAAGAGTAGTAATTTTAGATGCAAACCTCTTGAGCATAGCCCGAAGTAACTTATTGTTAATCTCACTTTGTGGAATGGATTTGTCCAGTAGCTTTAAGAAGTTCAGAAGAACAAGGAACCTTGATTGAGCCATCTTCACATTTTCATCTTTATCGAGTTTGAAAATTTCATAATCGTGCATGAGCATGCTTAGTTTCACTTCTCGAACCTTGGAAGTTCCTTCATGGCTCACTACTAGAGTGTCCCAAATTTCCTTAGCTGTGTTGCATGAGGAAACTTTTTCAATCTCAGATTGTACCATGCCGCTAAGTAATGTGTTCATAGCCCTTGAATCATATGAAACCATGAAAGTCTCTGTTGAGTCCATCTCTAGCAAAGTCTTTGGAGTGCCGTCATCTTTTCTTGGAATAACTGGTCCGTTCTCCACAACCACCATTCCCAAGGATCTCTTTTAAGGTAGATCCTCATTCGAAATTTCCAAAAATTATAGTTTTCTGTTCCATACAGAAAAAAAAGTCTATTAGTTGATTGACCTTCTTGATTGTTGTTCCCGAACTGTGCCATGTCAGAATCTTTCCCTACAGGTCACCTTTAAGACCAAGTAAGTAGAGCCAAGCTCTGATACCAAATAAAATTCAGATAAAGCACACTTAGAAGGGGGGGTTGAATAAGTGTGGTTATAAACTATGACCAATTTTTAAACTTTAAACCAAACTACTGAATATAGTCTACTATATTGATGAATGCAGCTTGTTGAAGGAATATGGCCTACTGAATTGACTTTTAGTTTAAGAAAATATTTTGATGAATTTAAAGTGAATGCTTGGTGTTAACCAAATATCTCAAGATAAATCAAATATTTGAATTTTAATTATTAAGAAAATTTAACTATCTTAAAAGATATTAAAAGTAAGCAATAAGAATAACACCAAGATTTTTTACGTGGTTCAGCTATTACCCTCTATAATAATAGCCTAGTCCACGTCCAATACCAACTAGTATTGGAGACTCACTTTTATTTCTTTAAATGACCCTTGTTACAAAATAGATTCTATCAAATTGAATTACAACAATTCACTTGAGCACTCTTGCTCCTTGTGCACCAATGCACCCCTTAAGCACATATGCTTCCTTGAACCTGTTTGTAAACAAACCTTAATCCACATGGATTAAATTCCGGCAAAAAGCATTTTTTCTCCACTGTGGTTGTAGTGTTTTAAACAATTAGCCACTATGCTTTTAAAATATTTAATTAGCCCACTGTACTTTTAAAAAATGTTCAATCCGGCTGTTCCGTCCAATTTCTTGGACAGACGTCAAATAATTACACACGTGGCACTGAAAAAAATTCAAAAAATAATTATTTTCTGATGTGGCAACACAAAAAAATAATAAAATAAATTCATTGATTATGTGGCTTTTTTTCTTTTCCTTTTATCTCTTTTCCAAATATTACAAATAATATATCAAATTTTTTTTATCAATGAGATCTATTAAAACATTATATTAATTTCTAAAAAAATTAAAAATATAAAATTATTAATTACGTGGTAAAAAATAATTAAAATAATAATAAAATTGAAATAAATATTTTAATTCATTTTCTTTATTTGTATTCTTTTCCTTATCTCTTTTCCTTTCTTTTAATAATTATTTTTATTTTAAAAATTAATACTAATATATATTTTAATGATATAAAAAAGGTAACTATATAATTAATATAAAATAAAAAATTTGTTACAATTAGCAAAAATTAGATAAAAAATGACATAAAAATTAAAATTAATTATATAATCAAAACCACTTTATTTTTTTTATAATTTATTCTTTTCCTTTATCTCTTTTCTTTTCTTTTAATTATTTGAATTTTAAATAATACAAATAATCAAAATATTCATCTCCAGAGATTCAATCATCCCACTATTTTTTCCGGCCAAAATCAAGCCTATAAATTATACCCAAATTTGAATTGAAAATTAATAGATCTAGCATCATTCTCACTGAAATGAAATCCTATAGTCCTTCAATTAAGACTCCCAAGACACTGAACCACCGGGAAATCAAAACGGCTCAGGGATAAAGCCCACACTCCATGGATTCCGGCAAGGTTAAGCCCAGAACCGCTTTAACCGTCACAAATTCCAACATAGCAACCAATTCATCATTACAGAGTGACATGGAATTTTGGCCATTTAAGGTCATTCATGGTCATCAAGGGAAACCATTGATTTTTGTCAGTTACAAAGGTGAGGAGAAACAATTTTCAGCGGAAGAGATCTCCTCTATGGTTCTAGTGAAGATGAAGGAGATTGAAAAAGAGTATCTCCTCTATGGTTCAGCGGAGGAGATCTCCTCTATGGTCCTCGTCGGTGGATCTTCCAGGATTAACAACTTCCCAAAGTTCAGAAGAGGAGAGAGGAATGTAATTTCAAATTTATGCCAGAAAAAGAAAAGAGTAATATTTTTTATGTTTTGATTGTGTTAATAAAAAAATGCTTTTTTTTTTAATTTTATGAGAAAAGAAAAAGAGTGTAATCTGATATCTTTAATTTGTTTCCTAATGTTTTTAATTTTATTTTTAATTTTTTATAATTTTAAATTATATTTATAATTTTATATAATTTTAAATTATATTTATAATTTTATAATCAAGTTACACGGATTTAATATAAGTATGCCAATTTAATAAGTATATACAATTATTAATTTTTTTTAATGGTAAAATACACTGAAATACGTTGAAAATTATTTAAAAAATAATTTATTATTATTTTAATTATTTTTTATCACGTAATTAATGATTTTTTATTTTTAATTTTTGTAGAAATTAATATAATGTTGTAATAGATCTCATTGATACAAAAATTTTGATATATTATTTGTAATATTTGGAAATTAGATAAAAGGAAAAGAAAAAAGTCACATAATCAATGAATTTATTTTATTATTTTTTTGTGTTGCCACATCAGAAAATAATTATTTTTTGAATTTTTTTCAGTGCCACATGTGTAATTAGTTGACGTCCGTCCAAGAAATTGGACGGAATGGCTTGATTGAAGATTTTTAAAAAGTACAGTGGGCTAATTGAATATTTTAAAAGCACAGTGACTAATTGCTTAAAACACTACAACCACAGTGGGGAAAAAATGCTTTTTGCCATTAAATTCCTTTAGACAACACTTTGTCTAAAAATATAAAATTACAAATATAGAGGTCTAATGCTCAAAGCAAATAAGAAATTTAACAATGCAAGGCTCAACTAGTGAATGCAATGATCAAGTAATATAAGAAAAAGATATCACCAAAATTATGCCCACGGAATTTGCTGAGACTAGTATGAATATGATTTGCACAGCAGCTCAGAATTTTGCACCAGGAATTTAATAGCTCTTCAAGTATATAAGTGCAAAATATTAATTCAAGTGTTGTATCTTAATCACTGACTTTAGATTTCTTTTATAGCCCAGAATATATTACCGATGCTTCATAAATGTATTTGAAAATTATTTACGTTGCCAACAGTTTTAAGAAGATAAATAACGCTCCAAATCTTTTTCCGTTGAAAAAATAATTTTCAGAATAACAGATATAGACCATTTCAAAATTAACCCACTAAGATAGTAATTTCTGTGAAAATCTCATAATCTAAAACAATTGCCGCCTCTTAAAACAAATGTTTAAGAGATATCATACTGCCTTTCAAAAGATAATGGAGTGTCAGTTTTGTAATTATAAGAAAGTGTAACATCACACAACTCTCTAGGATAATCATTATCTTATATTTCCAAGACTTATACATTTAATCCAACCAACAGATAATGATCGCATCTCTACCGCCACAAGCTTTTATGTTTCCAACAAATCTAAATCATATGGATTTTTCTTACACACGTGTTATACATATTATATAGAATCAGAACTCCTTCAAAACACATGCCAAAATAATTTAATTAATCTGGACAACAATTTTTTGCATGCAGATAAAAATACTAACTATCTAGAATATGTCATGTTATAATAGTTAGCAATATAACACACTTGAGCATGCACAAAATATTTAATTGCACATAAAATTTCCTAGAGCCTTGTATTGAAAAATTAAGTATTTGCAATGGTCTTACATATTTTTCTTAAGACTCAAGTCTTCAAAGTCTTTGACAATAACCCTTTCATCAACTTCCTAAAATTTCACAATAAACAAATTAGTCCACATAATCAAGTCATCATCAAAATACAAAGGTTAGAATATTAACAAACCAACAAGTATTCATAATTACTTTATATATATATTTAGTTTAATGTTTAGATTTGTTTAGTATTTTATTTAGTTTGACAAGAAATTTCGAAAAGAATATATATGTATATATATATATGGTAGTAAAATTTATCTAATACATAAAAAATATAGCACATGAAGCATGAAAAAATTTAATAATGACTTATAAGTCAAAAAAAGTTAAAATTTAAGTTATTGTCAAACACTAAATAATAACAAATGACTTATAACTTAGTTTGACCAACTTATAAGTCATTGCCAAACACCATCTAATTCAAGATATAAAGAGAAATTAATATTTGATTATAAAAAAATTTACAAGTCAAGAAAAAAAAAGAATTTGAAAAAGGGAGTTAAAAAAGAACTTACACACCATTGGTGCAACTTAATTGGTCTATGCCGGAATTATTGGCGTGACTTAATCGGTGCAGTTTGGTCGATTTTTGGTGCAATTTCAGGAAAGATTTTGATTCTTTGCCCACCCTTGTCAAAAAGTATATATGTAAAATAACGAGTTACAAGAAAATTTCATATAAATTATTTTAGAAATTAATTATATATTTTTTTTCAAAATTTGAAGTGTGCGAATATGATCATTATAAACTACATCAAATTAACTACAAACTTTAATTTTTGTAAATTAGAAAATATATTTATATGCGCTCAATTTTAATTTCAAAATTTATAACTTTAAAAAAAATAAAACTGAGCATTTATTTTGAGACGGACGGAGTGAACCATTTCACTGTATATAATTTTGTCCAAATAAATAAAAAAATTTAAATGAAAAGTGATGCGTTTTGGGGGAAAAAAAGAGGCATGCTTATTGGTTTTGTCTTAATTTTAGGAAATAATTTACTAGTCGTTGTAAAAAAATATATTAAATACGCAACGAAAAGAAATTGTTGTCAATGAATGTGGCCTATATTAGGCAACGAAATATAACAATAAAAAAGTTTTCGTTGCCGACGATGAGGAGAAATCTCATCGGCAACAAAAAAGAAAATAGGCGGTGTGTTTTTTTTTCCCGCCAACGATTTGGCAACAAATTTTTGCAATGACTTATGAATTTTGTTACAAAAAATGAAAGCCTTTCATAAACTGCAACGAATGACAAAATTCGTTGCTAAACATGCATTTTTTGCAACGACTTATATGCCCGAAAAATTATTGCCAAATGTCTATTTTTTTTTTGTAGTGAAGGCATTTCTTCTTCCTCAGATTCCATGGAAATCGTATGCCCACAATCTTCTATTTTTCTCTTTTACTCTATCTAGATTCTGCTGTTGAGCTTTTCAATTTTTTGTATTAAATTGAATTAGATTTTGATGTTGTTTGATTAGCTTGAAATGAACATAAATCATACCCTTAATACTGTTTTATTGTATATTTTGGTTCATTATATTTGATAATGTTAAGAAATTAAGCTATTAACAGTTTTTCCATATTCAGAAATTGTTTATGATAATATGTGGAACTTGTTTATATTCAATTTCAGCTTTCTTTTTTCTAATTTCCACTTGAAGGTTTATTTTCTACTTGGCAGGTAGAGTTAGCTGCACTTCTTCATGATATAGGTGATTGTAACTCTTTCAACTGGTATTTCTATACATGTTATTTACTAGTCAATAATTCTGATTTCATGGCATTCACCAGTGAACCTGATACGAAGAAATTATTAATACTTAGCATTTAAATATGGTAGAGGAAGGACTTGTGGTACTATAGGTTGCCCTTGGTTTGATGACAATTCTAATATTTGCTAGTTGGCTTTGTCTAGACTTTTGGGGTTGATTTTTGCTTGGGTGTTGGTTTATTGGTTGCGATTGTTGGTTGGTACAGTTGTTTGTTGCGCTGTTGTTTATGTTGTTTGGCTGTTGTGGCCTCTTAGGTTTGGTTGCTTGGCATGGTTGGGCTGCTGCAATGGTGCAGTTTGGTTTTGCTGCTACTTACTTTGTTGTTGCTGCTGGTTGTTTTTCTGCTTCTGTTGCTGGCGGGTGGTGTTGTTGATGTAGCTGGTCTGCTCTTTAGGTGCCTTTGCCTTACGGACTTTGCTCATGTGGTTGTTCCCTTAGGTTACATCTGTTGTTGTGCTGCTGCTTCATTGCTTTGGGCTACTGCCCTTTTTGCTCGACTCTTTTAACTATTTCAGGACTTTTATTTGTATTTCCATCTCTGGATTAATTTTTAGTCTTTAGCTTTTTGATAGTTTGAAATTTTTTTATTGTTTCTAATTCGATGTAACAATATGATATTTGTGTTTCTGGTATACCTTTTCCATCATAGGGTCTTGAGATGGCCATGGTAATACTTACTCTGGGGTATGAATTTGTATTTTTCCTTTCTTTTTATATAACTTAAATTTAACAAAAAAAACTGACTATTTATATTTACTTAAAATATTAAATTTAATATTTCTTATAGAGATTAATAATAATAATAATAAATATGAAATCACTGATTTGAAAATTAATTATAATTTTCAATAAATTTTGATTATTTAGCAATTAATTTTTTATTTACAAAATTATAATTTGCGAAGAAATTTTTTTCTCACTAAATTGAAGAAAGATTCTCAATTTATAATTAGTGAAGGAAAATATTCTTTCGTTAAATAAATTTATCTTTCACAATATATTATTTGCGAGGGAATAAATTTATTCGCTAATTTTAAATAGTCATTCTGAAAATATTATTTGTGAAGGAAATCACCATTTCACTAAATAACAATATTACATTACCAAATATAATTTATGAATAAAAAGTTATTCACAATATATCATTCACAAAAAATATTTAGTTACTATTTAGCGAAAGATACCCTATTGCGAGGAGGTCTTATGCGAGGAATCGTGTGAAGAAAATATTTCTTCGCAATAAATCTCTTGTGAGTGATATATTATGTCTTGTGAAGGATTTCTCCTTCACTAGAGGCCATTTTTGGTGTAGTGATATATACAGTTTACTACATAAAATATCATCATATTCATGATCAGGTCTCCAAAGAATTTGGGCTTATACTTTACTACATCAAGTATCTAATTTGATACAATTTAACCCCCAATTTTAGAATTCAGCCAAAATTGGTCGGAACACCTAATTTTCCAGCCAGATAAAAGTTTTATATGGTTTGACCGTATAGAATACGAGCTAATAACACTTATGTTACATCAAGTACAACCAAATTCACAATTTAGTATATCAAATACCTTATCTGTATAAAATTTGCCAGTACACCAAAAATGGCATCTAGTGACGAACAAATCATTACAAGATATATAATATATCACTCACAAGAGATATATTGTGAAGAAATATTTCCTTCACACGATTGCTCTCATACGACCTCGTCGCAATTGAGTATCCTTCGTTAAGTAGTAACTAAATATTTTTGTGAAGGATATATTGTGAATAAATTTTTATTCACAAATTATATTTGGTAATGAAATATTGTTATTTAGTGAAACATTGGTTTTCTTCATGAATAATATTTTAAGAAGGACTATTTGATATTAGTGAATAGCTTTATTCCCTCACAAATAATATATTGTGAATAACAAATTTATTTAATGAGAGAATATTTTTCTTAACTAATTATAAATTGAGAATCTTTCTTTAATTTAGTGAGAGAGAAAATCCTTCATTGATGATTAACTAATTAACTAGAAAAGATTTTAGTGAGGGAAATAATCCTTCATTAATATCCATTTCTCAAGTAAAATCCTTCACAAATTATAAATTTGTAAATAAAAAATTAGTTGGAAAATAATCAAAATTCATTGCAAATTATAATTAATTTTCAAATTAGTGATTTCATATTTATTATTATTACTGTTATTTTTATTAATTGCTATAATAAATATTAAATTTAATATTTGAAGTTAATACAAATGTCATACTTGTTTCAAACTAATTGTTTGATAAACTAATACATAAAGAGGTAATAATTAAAACTAATACTCCATATATAAATAGATAATGCTCAAGTCACGATAAATACAAAATTTGTTATTGTATCCTGATCTCCCAAGGATCATAGTACTTACAATATTTAATAACAAACATAAGAAAGCTGAAAGAATAAACGAATTAGAAGAAATGATGTGTACATCACATTAGGTCCACTTCATCATCATTTTCTTCAAGGAAATTAAGGTTGGGCCTGTAAACTTCATTTTGTAAAAGAAACACCAAAATTCAATTTCAATAAGATGAGGAATAAGAAAAAGTGAATATAGTGAAATTAAATTAATAGGGAGAAAGAGATTAATAAAGGACAAAGACAAAAATATAGCTATTAGTAAATACCTCAACTGATTCATAGTTATTAAATGTTTGAAGGATGTTGGTGAACTTCGCCTCTAACAATTTAGTTATACACTGATTTATATCTATACTAACGGACGGTTGTGGCATACTATCATCAATAGAAGCATCATCCATAGACTCTACACCCAATCGACGCTGTGACGCCCTGAAATCCGGTCTATCTCCACACCAAGATTTTGTACATCATGAGTACATCTCATTCCAAACATACATCATTATATAACTAAGTATAACAACATACATTCTCAAATCCCAGGTTCTATTACCTTAAAACCTCGTTCATTACAAATAATGATAATTACATTATTCTTTACATCTTACAAGAGTGACTTTCATCCACCATAAAAGATACATAATAGTTCATTAAACTAATCTATAACTTAATTAACTAGTCTACAAGACTAGGCTTGATCTTCACGCTTATCCACACGATGGATAACACTTCAACTTGAAACGCTAATGGTATTCACAACCATAGCATGACATCGATTAACTTGATCTTTACGAGATTTTTTAATACATTTTATCATTGTTCGCTGAAAATATTATTATTTAAAGTAAGTGTGAGCATTCAATTGCTCAACAAGTCATAGAAATTGAATAACAATCAAAACAAGAATCAAAATTCTTTTAAAACTTCAATAACCGAACAAAGATTATGAAGCAGCTCGAATAAAAAGAATAAATCTAATTCCTATCATTTTAAAACATTAGTCATATTCACTTTCACATACTTTGATTCTTATACCTTTTTCATTAACATTCTGTCTGGCTAGAACTATTAGCACAGACTCAAAAAAACTTTTTCGTATTGAACAGTTCAATCACAGAACAATTCATTTCACAAAAATACCAAAGTGTTAAAATTATGGCATAAGGCCTCATACATACTAACATCTTCTACAAATATCACACATTTTCACCTAGGTAAAAACTTCTCAAGTTCAACATCTGAAAAGTTTAAGAAACTAACATTCATATTATAAATGAATGAAGTTAGGAAACTTACCTTAAACACATCTACATCTTATAGTTTATGTTGAATTGTATACCACAATCCCTATATATCACATAAGGAAATAACACATACACCAATTAGTCATATATTTGACTTATGTATTGGTTCAGTCTTAACTTTACTTCGTATGACTTGCGTTCTTGTAATATAAGTTTACGCGACAAACTTTTCTTTAATTCCTTTGATATTATGGTTTACGGAGATGGTATAAACCTTATAATCATCTTTTACGATAGATTTACATTCTCATCTTCTTCTCATAGCATTTTTAGGACTTAACACATCTTATACCTCTATATATGTGAAAAGAATCACCTTTTCATCATACGTATTTATAACTCTATACGTATCACACATCGAGTCTCTAACAGTGTTCCATATAGTATGCTGAGTGATTTCCCACAAACAACCAACAAACTAATTTTCCGTCTCGTCTACACTATCTTTCACAGCGAGTTAAATAGATTGCTAATTCGTATTAACCTTCGCTCTCTGGAGGAATTATTTAGCCCAAATACTCTACATCAACCATTGAAGACTAAAATTGTACCACAACTTAAACTTAACTTATCTAAACCATTAAAACTATAATGTTCATTAAGTTAATTTCCAATCCTTATGGCTTTCTGGCAACTAATGTCATACCTCAGGATTATTTATTAATTTCTAAGCCATACAATCTTTTGTATACTTAGAATGATCATTCAATGTTAATACTATGCGTTCATAGCGTTAAGCATTTTATATTTCCTTATCTTCATATCTTTTAACGTTCGGTCCATTTGACTCGGGCTGTTATTCAGTTATTATTTCTAACTCAGCTTGTTTAATGTTTACATTATTCATTACTCTTCATTCTCTTACGTTCAAATCATACACGGTGTGTAGGTTATATCTGTTTAATATTTGCGTACACTCAAGACTCTCATGTAGGTTAAAGTGTTTAACTCTTACGTTTCATTTTAAAATTCTATTCGACTCACACTCAGACTTTCATTAATATTATTACTGTTCGCTACGGCTTTCATGATAATTTCACATCTTACTACCTTCATCAACGTCCAAGTCATACAATCAATGTATGCTTAGAATGTTCGCCCGACGCGAATACGATTCACGAGGATCATTTACGTATTCTACGTTTACGTTGTTTGTCGTTTAAACCTCTATTCAACTTTTACTTAAGATTTTAATCACTCTCCTTCATGATTCATTACATGAACTTCACGTTCATTGTCCTCTCATGATGTCTAAGCCATATTGTTCGTTGTATGCTAAGACCGATCATTCATAGCAACTACGTTGCGTTCACAGAGTTTATACGCTTTACACTTAACTTTCATTACAACTTTATAACATTAAAATGTTATAAGTCCATATCTTCATTCAACTTCTAAGGAACTACAACCATTGTAATCTCGAACGTTCGTTTAACGCTAATACGGTCCCCGAATATCGGTTACGTATTTTGCGTTCACACTCATTGTCTTTTAATCTCGTTTAATCTTTCCGTTCAACCTTTACTAAAGGTTTAAATTACTTTTTTAAGTGTTACATTATGTGAACTATATGTTCCTTATCTTCCCATACACGTTCCCCAAGAACTAAGCAGTTAAAAGCTTATTTCTGGGCATTGCTATGCACTAGCGCTGCAACACCGGTTCCCTTTATTTTTTACTGGCGATGCAACGCCAGTTAGCAGAGCCTGGCTTCCCGGCCAGGCACTACAATGCCCCATTCCTAGTTCATTTTGGCGCTACGACGCCACTTCTGTATCCTAAATTTTCTGGAAAATTTTCTTAGTGTTCTTCCTCGTATGAATCACCTACTTTACAATCTCGTAACTTAATCGTTATAACTCGGAACGAGGTCGTTCCAAAGCCATTTTCTTCCTCTCATTACTTAATTTAATTTCCCTTGGATAAAATTTTATTCTGAATCCGTTAATGAGCATTAAACTTAGCCTAAAAGTCCTCCCTCGTTATGTTTTTCAACTTTGCGTTAAATTTTTGTTCTTCTGTAATTCATTCATCTGAACCCAGAATTCGTTTGTTTTTGAGTCCATGACTCGTGTTTTCTATTTTTTCATACATTATTATGAAACCTTACTCATTCGGGTTCATTAGCTTACTTTCTATATTTATTTTGTCTTTTACAAAATTTCGTCATAACTTCGTTATAGCTAAGTTCAATCTGTTCTTCACGAACGTTTCTCTAAATCCTAACCAAGTTATAAGCAACTAACTTATACGCGATGATTTTAAAATTTTCCATAAAAAGTTCTAATTGCGATGGTTTTAAATTTGTCCATCAAAAATGGTCTTTGCGTGTTCTTCTTTCGTTCTTTATTTTTAATCGATATCCTGATTACGATTTCACTTTTTCTTAGAATTTGGTGTTATAACTCACCAATTCTTTCTTATTTCACCAAATCGTTCATATTATTCAGTAGGATTGTTCAAATTCATCACGTAAATCATAGTTCCTATAAAAGTTTTTAAGAAATTTTTATAAACTAACTTCAATTTCTTCTTACTTCATTTTCTTATGATTTCAACTATATGAAAATCGTTCTTAAAATCTGTTACTTCTATTTTCATTAAGCTATATGATTCCATATAAAAACTTAAAGAAAATTTAGATTAGAGTTAGGTTTTTGATTACCTCTCTTCTTTAATCTTTTTCCCTTAGACAAAGCTTTATCTCGGGCTAGCTTTTCCTCTTCCCCATCCGAACTCTCTCTCTCTCTCTCTCTCTCTCAAGTGTTGGTGAATTTTTCATTAACCAAAAAATGAGCTTAAACTTCTCTTTTATAAGCTTTCCAAGGTTAAGGCAAAATAGTTATTTTGCCCTAAAATCACTATTCACACCTCCTTTCCCTAACCTCCTTACTATTCAATAAGCTTCTCTTGGAAGCTTCGTGGTTTCGTCTTTCGAGATTCGTCTGAAAGTTTAAAAAACTACAATTCTCGGAATTCAAATATTTTTAGATATTCCTTCTTTCCTCTACAGATTTACTTTTACGCATTCTTCAGATATTCCAAAAATTGAAAAATACTTTTTGATGAATAATGTTTTCTGTCACGTTTTCTCAAAATGTAGTTAAACGAATAAAAAGTACATAATAATACTTTTCGTCGTTTTTATTCGTCCGATTTCTGCACGTTTTTGAGAAAAACTTTTATCAGTTTAATTAACTTTTCACGACATAATATCGTCTAATCATTTGACGGAATGTCATTTCGACATACCGATCTCTTGAAAAGTCCTAGGTTATTCAAACTTTAACCCTTAGGTTTCGTCGGGTGAATAGTGTCTATTTCGTCTTTTTATCGAAAATATTTTTATTCACGAATTTTTTTATTTTCATCTTGAAAATTCTTACTCGTTCAGTATAACTTGTAGCTAGAATCCTCCAATTTTATAATCATCCCAGGTCCTAAAACGATTAATAAGCATAACATAGAATTTCCTCCCTTAAAAAAATTATGTCATTAGAATTTCTAAAACCACACCCATACCCGGGTGCTTATTCTTACAACCTTTCAAAAAGGTTTAATCTTACTTCTTCTCTTTCTTATAAACATCCTTTTCCTAAGGATCATCGGTTGACATAATTGTCATTAGTTAAACCTCATGTCTAACTAAGCTTTTAATCTTTCGGGTCATCACAGACGGAGGACAATCTTATCAACCATACTTTCCAATACCTTAGGATAAATAGATTGTTGTAGTGAGAAATAACCTATACTTGGAGGCACTATAGGAGGAGAACCAATCAAGTCTCGTTCCTGATATCTGGGAAAACAAAGTATTCTATTTTTTTAGTCCCGCCAATTATCTCACTCCAAATGGCCAATTCATCTATCTCTGGTATACCGTCTTCTACATGCCCGCAAACATTGGCACTATATTCTATTTACAGTCCAAAACATGTAAAAGAGTTAAATACATACATTAAATACATTTTCAAGCCATAAAAATGCATGATATATTATTTAATTTTTTTTACATATGTTAGGTATACATCTTAGCATACTGATAATGATTTTACATCACCTTAAAAAAATAATAACCAAGAAGGCTCAATGTTCTTACATAAATCTAATAAGAAAAATGATATACTTATAATGATTCAATATAGTTAGTTATCATGACCTCTCAATTTAAAAATAACAATGAAGTAGTAATAATAAGATTATCTGCAACTCAAAAGAAAATTGATGTAAAAAAAGGACTTATTGCAATCTCCTCAGCACAAGCGTTTATATAAGCTCCATTACCCTGTTTCTTCTTATGGGTCCTATCCCATTCCTCTACCAAAGTTGGATCTCTTTTCTTAGTTGTTATAAAATCCATCTTATGTTTGGAAAATGGTGCAGAACCACCAATGTGATTTACTGTCAATTTTGCTCGATTCTTCTTAGATTCTTCTTAGACGCTGAACTCTTTGATTTCCAGGCTTGCTCCTTCCACACATCAATCATCTCTTTCCAAACTTATTGCGAAAGCCAACTAGGATTATATGGTTTCAAGGCATCACAGATCTCATTTGTATGGACATTCTTATGAGCCAGAGCAAGTATTGAAGAAAAGAAATAAATATTAAAGTTATAACTTGATTAATTATAATATTAGTATGATAAAGTTGTTAGGTTAAACACCGACATATACACACAAAAAGAAAGGAAGAAGAACAAGCCATGGACTAGAACAGAAAAAATCCTCCACAACACAGAACATGGACTAACAAGTATGATGACACTTTTTGTATCAGTTAGTATCTAATCATGCTTACCAAAAATGGAACAAACCAGCCAAGAACAATATTAAAATGTGTTGCACTAAGTTTATCAACACTGTTAAAAGAATAAGACTATACACTGATCACTCCAACACCAAGATATAACATTTGAGTATTAGCATTCGCCTCCTAACATAGTAAACTGAATTTGTTTAGAACTACACAATTGCCACACTACAAACTTTGGGGGTATAACATAATAAGACTAATGCAATAAGTACTACAGATTCTAAAATAAGACTAATGCAATAACATAATAAGACTAGTGCAATAAGATTATACACTGATACAACCAAAAAGTACTACAGATTCTCAGTTGTTCGTTTAAGTCTAATGCAATAGGATTTGAATACTATAATATTGTGAATTAATAGTTTTTGGTGATGGCAGCTTACAATTTGTACATATGCGAACGCTACAATAGTATTACTTATTAATGCAGTATGCATTGACCCTGATATTAGACTTATTTATATACAGAAACTAGAATACAATATTATACACACACACACACACACACTAAATAAGTCACCAGCTGATTAGTAATTTAAAATTTAATAAGTGGGTCATCAATAAGTTGCTATTGATTATAACTTGGATTACTACTAAAGCTAGAGAGAAAGAGATTTACTTGCAATTCATTAGTTGCCAAAGAAACAAGGGGTTTTCCAAGCTGGTTTTTGGGATGGTATTTGATTTTAAAAGGGGTTTCCTTTCTCAAGTTTTGTTTTAGTCCAGTGACGTCACCATGGGGCTATCACAATTATCAAGGCTTCATAATCAAATGTGCAAAGCAAGTGGAAGCCATTGACTAACTAAATGCATCAAGTAGAAAGGAAATAAATCCAATAATATATACCATATTTATTTGTTAATTTATTTTTGAGAAGAATTATTAAACCATATCAATTTAAACGTGGTCAGAACAATAGACGAAAGATGAGATAACAATGGGCCAAAATATGAGATAACACTGGAGAGAAGCGCCCACTGCCTGCTAAGACAAAGCTATTGGTAGACTTAAGAGTCAACTCCAAAAATAATTAACTTCACCGAATCGTTAGAACAACACTTGATGTGGTGGTAATCATTTATATAATAATACAACTTGTGAAGTTCTACAGATTCTCAGTTGTAAAAAAATTTAACCAATACTTCTAAGAGATTAGAATCTTGCATAGTTTCACAGCATTTCCACTTTTTCTTTACACGATAACTTTCAAAATTATCCAAACAGACATTATATATTCCACTAGGTCAAAGGATCAATGTATGTTAAAAGTATTAGGAGTTACACAAACAGATAATATCTATACTCAATGTTAACGCCAAGATCTGTCTCCACGTCCCAATCACGAAAGACGTCCTGATCCTGCACAGTAAACACGACAACACCACAAGCTTGACGGCCGGACCGCCGGGGGATAGCTCAGGCGTGAGAGTAAGTATGTCTGTTCACAAGGTTAACTCAAGAGGATGATAAAGTCTAGTGTAATGAGAATGTTGATAATCTTTAGTTGTATGTATGAATATATGAAAAACATACCTCTTTGTGAAGACTTACTCGATAGGATATAATATCTTTTCCTGGAATATTGTGCCACCTACTACCATCTGACATATCCCCCTGATCTGATGGGTTCTGCCGACTGTATGGAGCCTGTACACATGCTTTTTGCTGCTATTCACACAGCCGGCCGGCTATAATCCCATCCACATTAATGCATGGCAGATATCTTAGTCAACTGTCATACTATATCATCATTACAAGTCAAAATAATAGATATTAAATGATCCAATGGGTTGACCCATTGACCTAACCCGGTTTTTATAGGGCTAAATGAAGTCAACATAATGATTGGGCCCAACGAGCCCAATGACTTAATTGTAAGAGTCCAATGGATTAAATTGATAACTAAACCCAATCTACCCGGCCCAATATAGGAGAAATATCATGACCCAACTTTACCCCCTAGTTTTTTAGTTAAACAGGATGTTTAATAGAAAACTATGAATGGTCTATGATATCAGAATTTAATGAAGGCCCAAAAATAGGAGATAATTGAAGCATACCCACTTTAATGCGTGAAATAGAATAAGGGATGGCTGGATATTCGGAACAATAAGCCCAATCTGATAAAGAATATGAATTAAACAGGATGGGCCGATAATTAGAACTCAACAGATAGGCCCAATCAGGTAAGATGCCCAAAGGTCATCCAAACACGCCTCATTCAAATTTTCATCATTACTGATAATTAATGCGCCGGCCTTGTTTCCTGTGTAACCGTCAGTATAAAAAGCAAACTTTACCAATTTTGACGATTTTACTTACTGATTTGAAATTCGAACCTTTGAGCTTTCTCTTGCTTCTCAGAAACTATCTCTCTAGCTTTCCAGATCTCAACAATGGTGAATCCAAGCCAAATTCCTTCAAGTTCTTCTCGCTCAAACCCTAATCAAGAGGGTTCGAGTACAAACCAACCATCTCCCACTGATTTCTTCAAGGATGGGGAAAAATTTCCCCATGCCAATATCTCTTCCACCATTTCCGAATCGGAAATATGCTTCCTTAGGAGTTGATACAGGATTCCAGATTCATATGCTATAAGGGCTCCTGCTCCTGAAGAACGTATGTACCAGCGACCAGACGGCTGGGTCGCCATGCCGGTTACATTCCTGGAAAAGGGGGTTCGATTACCCCTTCACGCCTTCATTGTTACCCTCCTAGGGTTCATAGGAGTGGGTTTCGCGCAACTGGTGCCCAACTCCTACATCCACATACTGGCATTCATTGCCTTCTGTCACGAACTAGGGGTTACCCCCTCTGTTGACCTATTCTTCACCCTCTTCTCAGCTGGTAGATCTCGAGAAAAAGGGTTTAAGATGTTGAGCAAACAATCGCCGTGCCCGAACTCTAGATTTGAGAAGAGGCCCCTGATGAGCACCCCCTCGAGCAACAAAGGCTGGCACGAGAAATGGTTCTTCATCAATGGACCAGAGATTTCTTCTCTTCCCAAATGGACCATCTCGGACCGGATCTCTGCTGACTTCGGTGACATTCCTGAAGAGCGAGTGAGGGAGATGACTGAGTTCCTGAAGAAGATCCCTCCACAAGAGTGGAGTTTCACTCTGCTGACTAAACAAGCTTGGCTGTATGATCATAAATGTAAGTTTCAAACAATTCTGTAAGGTAGCTTTTTGATGTATTTGAATGGTATGGATTTTAATATATGGTCATTTTGCAGTGTCTCTGATCAAACCAACTTCTTCGGAAGTAAGAGATTTGGAAGACTTTCTGACGGGAAAGACTTCGGAGGTTAATGAAGAGCTTCCTGTTGAAGAGTCTTCCCAAACAAATCCCCCGGTCTCCGACCCACCAACCATCCCCCCTCAAAGTGACGAGCCTGAAGCCGAAGAACCTCTCATTCCTGAAGAAGTTCTCCGACCCCGCCGAAGGAAGAAGATGGCTAAAAGGGTCAGGACTGTCCGCCACGAGGCAGATCCTGAAAGTGATGAAGAGATTCTTCCTGAGGCGGATCCACAAACTACCGCTCCTGAAGTAATTCCACAACCTACTCCTCCAACCGAGCCCATTACCATACCTTCCAAACCGACCCCAAAAAAGAGAAGCTTACTTGACATATCTCCCCAAGATAGGGCAAAAGTCCTTCGTGCCAAGAAAATAAGGACGAAAATAATTCCCCTTACTGCCGAAGAACTCCGCGTCCCTCCAACTTCATCAACTGACCCTCCAACCACAACTCAAACACCCGAAGCTGGGCTGGTCGAGTCTGACCCCACAATATCCCGAAAAAGAAAACAACCTTCGGACAACCAGCCAGAATCAACTTCTGCCCCTTCTTCGACCCCGGAGCCAATACCTGCTCGACCTCCTCCTCCAGAGGCAGCACATGCGGATCCATCTCCGGTTCGCAGTCAACCTATGCCTTCCCCTCAAAGACAAACGACCACCGAATTCCAGCATGATGCCATGGGCCCGCCAACCATGTGGCCTCAATTCAATGCTAACTTCCCCTTTCACCTGTTCGAGGCCTTTGTTCGCGAGACCGATGACCACCGATTCGGTAACAGTTCGAATGGGGATTTGCTTAATGAAGGCATGAGCTACTTGGCAAAGGTAAATGATTCTTTCCTTCCTTTTCATACTTATCTTTGTATTCGTATATCTAGAACTGATTGAATAACACTGAACATATGTAGGCAAATGCTGTGTTCGGGCGTCTGCGTCCACGATCTCTTGAGGCCGAATCCGAGGAGGAGAGGCTGAGGAAGGAGAACGCCATCTTGAAGTCTACCTTGGCTCGGGAAAGGACCCAACGTGAAGGTATCCTTCATACAAATGAAGGGCTTCATAAAGAGTTGGCCCAAGCCAAGGAAGATGTGAAAATCTCCAAGGAAGAATTGAAGTCGACTAAGGCACAGCACGCCGAGATCGTTAAGATGAACGTCGACTTGGTTCTGAGGAGCGAAATAAGGATGGATGAGATCAAGGAGCTGAAGGCCGACGCCAAGGTCTTAACCAAGACGATCAATCAGCTGGAGCGGGAAGAAAAACGTCAAATAACCATTCGGCAGCAGCTCGAACAAGAGATCCGAGAAATCAAGGCTCTTCGGGACCTTGGGCCTCCTTTGACTGATGCTCTTCGCAAAGAAATCTGTGAAGAGTATCGAAATTCGGATGAAATAAATGGAGAAATAATGAGGATCCATACGGAAAGTTACGAGCTCTGCCGAAGTCGTGGCAAGGATAAGTTGTTCAAAGCCAACCTAGATCCACACCTGCTCGACTCTTCGGATGATGAGGGGGCTGCTTAAAATAAGAGCTTTTGTAATTTTCTCATTTTTGTAAATAAATCAAGTATTAATGAAAAGTGATCCTCTTCCTTATGACTTCAGTGTATTTCCTTTCTGTTTATATTTCAACTTGAATTAATACGGACAAATGTGCAAAAGAAAAACTCCTTCGAGGATTTAACTCAAGTTGTTGATTAACAATTAAGCAAATCATATGACAGATAAAGTGAAGTTAAGTATCGAAACATTCCGAACTCAACACTTAGAAGAAATTCAAATGATAAAGTAAAGGGATACTTATTCAGTTACCGAAGCGTGAGATAGATATGCTTCATTGAAGGTTTGTTTACCCCGAAAGGCCTAACAGAACCAAAAGATGACACTTGCCTACCCAAAGGATCTGACAAGGTCTAAGTGGCGACAATTGCCTACCCCAAAAGGCCTGACAATGCCAAATAGTGGCGACAATTGCCTACCCCGAAAGGCCTGACAATGCCAAATAGTGGCGACAATTGCCTACCCCGAAAGGCCTGACAATGCCAAATAGTGACCACCTGCCCAAGAGGCTACCATCGAATGGTCAGGGAGTCCTCCCGAACCTCCTAATCACTAGTGAATCGGGCAGCAACAAAGACAAAATTTGTTTGAGATAAAAGAGGATCTTTTATTGATGGCGATGTAGAATTTACAGACTTCCGACGTATTGACAACAAATTTACTGAAAGTACTTTCTAAGCCTGCCAGCGTGCCAAGTATTTTTGATAATTGAACCATCTAATGTCTTCAAACGATAAGTCCCCGGCTTCGGAACCTCAATGACTTCATAGGGTCCTTCCCAATTTGGCATCAGTTTTCCCAAATTCTGAGGTGTAGACGCTTCGACTTCTCTGAGAACAAAATCTCCTACTTCAAATCTACGAAGCTTTACCCCCTTATTATAATGCTTCGCCACTCTTCGCTGATATGCCGCCAATCTGATTAAGGCTATCTCCCTGACTTCTTCCAGCAAATCAAGATTGGTCTTCAGCCCTTCCTCGTTGTAAATCTCATTGAAATGATTGACTCGGAGACTTGCAGATCCAATTTCAACTGGGACTAAGGAATCAGTACCATAAGCCAATCTGAAAGGTGAATCCCCTGTTGTAGTCCTCGGAGTAGTTCGATAAGCCCAAAATACACTTAACAGCTCTTCTGGCCATCTGCCTTTAGCTTCGTCTAATCTACACTTGATCCCATTCAACAGCGTTCTGTTGGTCACTTCAACCTGTCCGTTTGATTGAGGATGAGCCACTGAAGTCTTTCTGTGCTGGATCCCTAATTCTGCCAAAAAAGCTTCAAACTTTGATCCAACAAACTGACGCCCATTATCCGATACTACCACCTTAGGAATCCCGAAACGGAATACTACCGATTCTTTCATGAATTTCAAACATTCTTGTTCCGTTATTGACCTAAGTGGCTTTGCTTCTACCCATTTGGTCATATAATCTATGGCAACTATAACAAAACTGACCTGACCTTTTGCTTTCGGTAGTGGACCCAATATATCGACCCCCCAGACAGCGAAGGGTATAGGAGATAAGATCGAGTATAGCTCTTCAGGTGGCTGATGCGGTATTGGACTGTTGAGCTGGCATTTCTCGCACTTCTTTACATACTCGGTTGCCTCCTTGAAGATTGTAGGCCAGTAGTACCCCTGACGAAGTACTTTATAGGCTAATGACTTAGCAGCCATATGGTCGCCACAAATGCCTTCATACACTTCTCGGAGAGCGTATTCAGCTTCTGATGGAGTCAGACACTTCAATAACGGAGACGAGAAGGCCCTTCGGAAGAGATCCCCATCGATTAGAACAAAATTGGCACTCTTGTATTTGACTTTCTTAGCGAGCATCCGATCCGAAGGTAAGACACCATCAGCCAAATATTCCAAGTAGGGAGTCAGCCAACAATTGGTTCGGTCAATGCACGTTACCATTTCATGATGAACACTAGGATGTTGTAGAATTTCCAGGTATACCGATCCTTCAAAAACATTAACATCAGTAGTAGCTAGTTTGGCAAGTGCATCAGCAATGGAATTGTTGCTACGCTCGACCCCCTGAAACTCATAAGATGAGAAATATTGAAGCCGGTCCTTTAATTCTTTTAAATACTTGATCATTCTTGGACCTCGAGCTTCGTATTCCCCAGTAAATTGTTTAACGACTAACTGAGAATCACTGAAAATGACTATTCTCTGCACTTCAAGACTCTTCGCTAATAGCAAACCGACCAACACTGCCTCGTATTCAGCCTCATTATTCGTCGCTTTGAACTGAAATCGGATAGCCTGCTGCACTTTGAATCCCTCCGGACTTGTCAAAATAATCCCTGCTCCACTGACGTCTGAAGTAGAAGACCCATCTGCAAACAGCGTCCACGAACTCTCCTTCTGCTGAAGTACGACAACTGCCCTGTCAGATGCTTCAGCTTCGACCACGACTCCATCAGCTTCAGAAAATGAGCACTCGATCATAAAATTAGCTAAGGCTTGTCCTTTGATGGCGGTTCGGGGATGATACTCAATGAAGAATTGAGACAATTCCATCTTCTATGCAGCTAATCTCCCCGATACCTCTGGTCTGCCCATAATCTTTTTTAAAGGCTGATCTGTATATACTATTACCAGTCTACCCTGGAAGTATTGCCTAAGCTTTCGACTAGCAGTTATTAAAGCGAAATCAAACTTTTCAATGTTTGGGTATCTGGTTTCAGCATCCCGAAGGACATGGCTTACATAATAAACCGGGTGCTGTTTGCCTCCAACTTCACGCACCAAAACCGCTCCTATTGCCAACGGACTAGCTGCGAGGTACAAATATAGAGGCTCGGCAGGAACGGGCTTCACCAGCAAAGGTGCCGAAGAGAAATAGGACTTGATGCCTTGAAAGGCGTCTTCACATTCTGAAGTCCATTGGAACGTTTTTGAATTCTTTGGCCCTTTCAATGTGTCAAAGAACGGTAAACATCTTTCTGCTGACTTGGACATAAACCTCCGCAAAGCTGCAATCCTTCCAGTCAGACGTTGAACATCTTTAAATGACTGAGGAGTCTTCATGTCCAGGATTGCTTGAATCTTCGCCGGATTGGCTTCAATTCCTCTTCGACTGACAAGGTAACCCAAAAATTTACCAGCACCCAGACCGAAAGTGCATTTAGTGGGGTTCAGCCTCAAGTTGTGATGACGAATGGTCTGAAAACATTCTTCCAAATCATCCAAATGCTTATGCACCAACATGCTTTTAACAATCATGTTATCCACGTACACCTCAATATTCCTGCCCAACTGATATCTGAATATATGGTTCATCATCCTCTGGTAAGTGGCTCCGGCATTAATGAGGCCGAAAGTCATTTTCTTATAGGCATATACTGAACGATGCGTAATGAACGCCGTCTTCGGTATATCCTCTTTACACATGGAGATTTGATGATACCCAGAAAACGCATCTATAAAACTTAATAAAGCATATCCCGAAGTGGCATCAATGAGTTGATCATTGTGGGGCAGCGGGTAGAAATCCTTCGGACAGGCCTTGTTCAGATCACTGTAATCAATGCAGACTCGCCATTTACCATTATGCTTCTGGACCAGAACCACATTAGCCATCCATTGTGGGTAGTCTATTTCAAAGATGAAGTCCGCTGATAACAGTTTTGCAATCTCGTCGTCTATGATTCGCTGACGCTCTGGTGCAAAGATCCTTCTCTTCTGTCGAACCGGCTTCTTTGACGGGTCCACCTCCAATCGATGCTCCGCAATATCCCTGCTCACTCCAGGCATATCCTGAGGTTCCCATGCGAAAATATCAACAAAACACCTCAGGAGCTCTATGAGGTTCGTCCGGAGAGGTTCCGGCAAGCCCGAACCTATTTTCACCGTTTTATCCTCCTTGCCAGGAATGAGCTCTATCTCTTCCGTGTCCTCAGCTGGCGTGACCATCGGTTCGGAGCTGCTTTCAGTGAAGGGCTCAATCTCTATCGCCATGGTTTGTTGCTGCTTCGATATCCCTACTCCGGAAGTAATAACGGCATTTCTGTAACACCTTCTGGCCAGATCTAGATCTCCTTTCACCTCCCCGACCCCATAAGCAGTAGGGAATTTGATTTTGAAATGGGGTATTGATGTTACAGCTTGCAAAGCAATTAAAGTGGGTCTTCCCAAAATAACATTATAAGCAGAATCCACATGCACAACATAAAACTTGCAAATAATTTCTACCTGTTGAGGGGCCGTTCCAAATATGACTGGTAGCTCAATAGTTCCTGCCACCTTAACCGGATCATTGCTGAAGCCATAAAGAGGAGCTTCCTGTCCTATCTCCATCTTTTGCCCATCCAGGTTCATTCTTTGATAAGCGTGGGCATACAGGATGTCCACAGAAGACCCATTATCTACCATCATCCTTTTCATGTCCACCGAACCCACCTGTGCAGTCAGCACCAATGATCCTTCGTGCGGTTCGATGACTTCCGAAGGGTAATCCTCATCAGTAAAAGAGATTACCGTATTCGGATAAGGTCTATCGGTCTTCGGGAAGGTACCCGCCACCGACATGACCGAATCCAAATGACTTCGGCGCTTCCTTCCAACTAGCTTGCCAGAAGTACCCCCAGTGATGATATCGATCACATGCCTGGCAGGTTGTCCCGTAGCTGGTAATATCTGCTGAACTGGTTGAGCTGCCGGGACGGGCGCTTGATCTTGCTGTTGATTATCTCTGGCAGCCACGAACTGAACTAAAGCTCCACCTTGCACCTTTCTTTCAATAAAATCTTTCAAACTGGCACAGTCATTCGTATCGTGACCCGAAGCTTGATGATAATCACAATATTTGCGAGGGTTACCTTTTCCGGGATTGACGTTATCTCGAGGTGGCTCGAAGATAGGTTGATTTTTGATCTGATCCAAGATAACAGCCCTGTCTGCATTAAGCGCTGTATACGTTCTATTCACTCTCTGGGGTGGAGCGGACGAACGTCCTCCACCTTGCCTCCAGTTGTTATATCTCTTTGACCCGCCGTCATGGCGGTCTTTATTCCCTTCATTCCTCTTCTGGTCAGCATCGGTCTTATTCCCATCTGTCTCCTTAAACCGATCTGAAGGACGCTTGAGACTGTTCATGGCTTCTTCTACCATGATATAACCTTCGGCTTTGTCAAAGGCTTCAGTGAGACTCTTCGGGTGGTTAAACATAAGTTTTTTCAACAATTTTTCCGATTTGACCAGATCTAACCCATTCTGAAACAGTCCTACAGCTTGTAGATCATTCAAATCCGCCACTTGGCCGACTGCTTCTCGGAACCGCTTCACATACTGACCCAAAGACTCATTAGAGGACTGTCAAACTTGAGCCAATGAACCAGTTGGTTTTCCCCTTCTTCTGTTGCTCCCAAAACGAGCATGAAACTTGCTGCACATATCTTCCCAGGACGAGATAGAATCCTAGGGTAAGGTCCCCATCCACTGTCGGGCATCTTTTCTGAGTGTTGTGACAAAAGTATGGCATTTAGCTGCATCGCTAAAGTCATAATAGTCCATAAGTCGGTCGAATGCCTGACTATGGTCGTAAGGGTCCCCCGATCCATCATAACTCTCGATATGGGGCAACTTCTTGGTGGGATCAGCTTTTTCACTGAGAATCTCTGCGGAAAAAGGGGATGCCTTCTTTCCCGGAGTGTCTTTGGTTTTCTGCACTTCGGCAAGTTGCTTCTGAAGCTCCCTCAATTCTTTAACCAGATACTCCACGCCTTCTGGTTGAGATGATGCCTCTTTCTCTGGCAATTCCTTCTTTCGATAAGAAGATCGGATTCTTTCAACAGAACCTTCTATTTTAGAGGGGCTTCTCCTATGACGAGTTTCTACAGGGCGGGGTACCCTCAGTAGACTCTCGGGAGTATGTCCTCTGGATATACTTCGCCTCTGAATTCGGGCACTATGGCGAAAGTGTGCAATGACAAGTGCTTTCTTTGCATGCTCCGGAGTGTGATCCCTGGATCGACCTCTTCGTTGACTTCGTCCCTGCTCTCCGGACTCGACAGGGAGATACGCCCTCTTCGATCGCGGAGGAGTAGGGCTTCGGGACCTTCTTCTTTCCCTAGTTCGGCCTAGAGACTCTCGCATTGAATGAGCAGGTTCTTTCCCACTCCGATGCCCCTGCTCTTCGGATTGGACATAACTGAGCTCCTCATCTCTTAACTCTGCCATTCGAGCCATTTGCTCAGCTATATCCTGACATTGTTTCAAAAGTGCTTCCATGGCTTTATCCGCTTCGTCTGCCATCTTTGCCAACCGGGAGGCCTTTGCATTCTGGTCATATCGGTATCGAGTTCTAGGCGAGGTGCCTTCTACTCGTTTCCGATCATGGCCAGGCCCCTTCTCCGTTGGGAATATTAACTTGCGCTTTGCTTTGCCTACCGCCTTCGGCCGAGAATCTTCAGGTGAACGTTTGGAAGCTGTGCTGGCATGAACACTTATAGTTGGTCCCAAACGATCTTTGGCAGATATTCGCGGTACTGAGTCACTGACAGCCATCGGCTGTCCTTCGGGTGTAGATGTTCTACTCTTTCCCATGAAAACTGGATAGAATAAAACACGATAAGTGATTGAAAAATACTCAGGACACTAGAACTCAGCCCTCCTTCTAGCGCCAATGTTAACGCCAAGATCTGTCTCCACGTCCCAATCACGAAAGACGTCCTGATCCTGCACAGTAAACACGACAACACCACAAGCTTGACGGCCGGACCGCCGGGGGATAGCTCAGGCGTGAGAGTAAGTATGTCTGTTCACAAGATTAACTCAAGAGGATGATAAAGTCTAGTGTAATGAGAATGTTGATAATCTTTAGTTGTATGTATGAATATATGAAAAACATACCTCTTTGTGAAGACTTACTCGATAGGATATAATATCTTTTCCTGGAATATTGTGCCACCTACTACCATCTGACATATCCCCCTGATCTGATGGGTTCTGCCGACTGTATGGAGCATGTACACATGCTTTTTGCTGCTATTCACACAGCCGGCCGGCTATAATCTCATCCACATTAATGCATGACAGATATCTTAGTCAACTGTCATACTATATCATCATTACAAGTCAAAGTAATAGATATTAAATGACCCAATGAGTTGACCCATTGACCTAACCCGGTCTTTATAGGGCTAAATGAAGTCAACATAATGATTGGGCCCAACGAGCCCAATGACTTAATTGTAAGAGTCCAATGGATTAAATTGATAACTAAACCCAATCTACCCGGCCCAATATAGGAGAAATATCATAACCCAACACTCAAGATACAACTAACAAGTACTACAGATTCTAAGTTGTAAAAAAATTTAACCAATATTGCTAAAAGATTAGGATCTTGCTACTTTTTCTTTACACGACAACTTTCAAAATTCATAGAGGTGATCTTTGTGATGGAAATACCATAGCAGTGAAGAGATTAGCCAAGGACAACACTAACGAAAACAAGGAGAAAGAGTTCCTTATGGAGTTGGGGATAATAGGACATGTTAATAATCCTAATACAACAAGCTTAGTTGGTTGCTGCATCGAAAATGGTCTATATCTCATCTTTAATTTCTATCCTAATGGAACTCTGTCATCTACATTGTATGGAAAGATTATCATATGATTATGAGTTTCATTTTTAAAATGAGGATATAATTCAAAGAATACAGTCATGATTCATGGATAAGTTGAACATATGATAAATGAATAGGAGGAGGAGCAAAATAAAATAGAAGCTTATGTATATTCTAAATTATCTAGCAGACCTTTTATCTAGTTATCAACCAAAACATAAGAACTTGTAATAATGCTTATATTATAACAGGTAAGATGGGAATCACTCAAATGACTAGTCAAAAAATATAAGCACGTCTCTAATCTTAAAATGAGCCAAAAATTGAGTATCTACTTTTTTGAGGAAAATTCTACCAGATGTAGCAATATTTCACTAGTAAGTTTAAAGTTGCACGACTGAATTATGCTGCTGTTAGAATTTTTTAAATGGATCAGTTAAGCTTATGCTTAGTTCCCGCCCTTCAGTATTTCACGGTCTAACAAAAGAATATAAATAAGCCAACAGTTATAAAAGTGAAGCTAAATGTAAAAATTACTAATTAAAATATTTGCCAAATCAAATTTCAAGTAGACAAATTAGAAAGAAATCCTCTTTATCCTTTCAGTGTTCGGATACTACATATTTTGAGTATGAAAATCAACATAGGTTGTAACGTCCCCAAAATTTAAATAATTTAATTCTCGACTTCGGTTGTTAGCAATACATTTAACCTCTAATTTTACATCATTAAACGATAATACAACCATTGAATTTGCGGAATAATTAAAATTTTCTATTACAAATTATTCTCGTTCCCAAAACTTTCAACCTTTACATCTAAATATCTCAGAATCATTTTAATACTACAAGAGTTTACATCGCAAAACGATATTACAATTCAACATTAATACATTTACCGAAACATTAATTAGACATGGTTTACAAGAATAACAACTTGGCTAGGATATTAAATCTTCATGTATCACTTTTGATCCATATCAATCAAGTAGCACATAGTGTTACCTTCAATTCTTGAATCTGTAAAAATGGTTATTTGCAAGAATGAGCTCGACTGCTCAGTAAAATCTAACAGTTTTCATGCATCATGTAGCACATAATAACATGCTCAATATACATCTCATAATCATAAAACTAACATAGCATACATGTTGCAGCTCACATAACAACTATAAAGACTGAGTTCCTTACTCAATCAACATTCATAGCTCAATCATCATAGTCATAGATTGGCTTTCACGTTTCAAACTTTTGACATATATAATACATCATACAATAAAATTTTAAAGCAGTTCATCATCAAGTTCACATAGCAAAAAGGAATTGAAAGACTTGCCTTTATCGGCGTTTTACCAACACGCTAATACTTCGCGTCCTTGAACAACCTACATTGTATGTGAGATTGATAATAAACAAAATCAATACTGATCTCATTGTCAAATTTATTCTAAGACCTTACTTTATCTTCTTATCCTTTATAATGTCTTTATAGACATCTAACTGTGTTTTATATGCAGTTATATTTTCATTTTCATCACCACACATGCTAGACTATTGCACTTGTAGTTTAATGTGCGTATATCACAACATTTTATTATACCACTTTGGTTTCAAAAAATGCATATTCAACACATTGTTTACATTTAATTTTCCTTCAAAAATCAAAAATCGCCTTTTTCGAGTACCCAATATTAGCCATTAGTTAGACATTTTGTATACCAAAGTTTAGAAACACTATTACTCTTAGGCATTTTATCGAGTACGTTATATGCACACATTAACTAATCTCAACTCTTGATCTTAAATGGTTAATTATGCATAGAATGTGAGAACACATATCTATACTCATTACATATGTCAAAAAAAATTGTTAATCATAAAAATATACCATCACCCAAAATCTTAATTCAAACAGAATTATAAAACTCATCTTCACAATTTCTTTAACAAAACGTTGTTTTTGTTTTTAACGTAACTCCTTCGTTACATGTCCGTTTTTGTTCCTTCTTATATAGAATTAACCCTTACTCAATGTAATACAACCTCATCTAGGCCTTAAAGTCAGATCCTTATCCATTTAAAATAGATTTTGCAATTTCATCAACTAGTCCAGAAAATTTTATTTTCTGGACAGCCTTACTAAACAATCTCGTGTGTCTAGCTAGTAAACATCCATTTCTACAACTTTTCAGTTTAAAGTTTCTTTAGATTCAAAACACACGAATATATACGAATTTTTCAAAGTCAGAAACCGTAATAGTTTTGATTTTCTGGGAAGATTGTTTTCTCTTCGGACCAGCCTTACTAAAAAAGACACTGCAATAAATCTACAATGAGTTTTCATGTGATTCCACTTTCAGAATATAGCTTACTTCTATAGCTTCGATTTGATATAAGGCTCACTTTCTAACTCATAATACCCAAAGAGATACGAATTTCACAAGATCCGTCCACAATTACTCAAAACCTACAAATTTTGTTCTTCAAATTTTCTTTCCATTTCATTTTTTTCTTGAATCATCTTGTTTGATTCTTGATAATCCAAGATTAAACCAATATAAACAACATTAAGCATGATCTACTACCCTAGATCTTATAAAAATATAAATCTACCAAAAAAAATAAAGATTAAACGAGGGTTTAAAAGTTACCTTCTTCAAGCTTTCTTCTTCTTCTTCTTCTATGACTTCTTCTTCTATGACTTCTTCTTCTTCTTCTAGCTTCTCTCAATTCCTCTATTTCTCTCCATCTCTCTCAATTTCTCTATTTCTCTCTTCCACAAAGACTCTTGCTCTAAAAGTAAAAAAACTCTAGGATTTCTTCTTGTGTAACTCCTCATTTGGGTAATAGTTATGTAATTAATTAATATAATAGTAACCCCCACTAATAACATAAGGCTTATGTTACAAAACTCCTACATGCATGACCAATATCACATTAAGCCATCTTAGTATCATAACTTCACTTTTCCATCATTAGTTAAGCAATCCAATGGTTAGGCTATTTATTATATACTATTATTACTTTACTATGACATATAACATATTTCTAATGTCACACTTAAATAATTACTTATTTTAGTAATAAACTCAATTAAACCTTACTAATTATAATTCCTATTTAACCAAAATAATTGCAATTTTATTTAACTCATTACAAACCTTCTAATTTAATTATTTAATTAAATTAGAATATTTCTATAACATTAAAGTAATAAAATACACATCAATTGAAGAATTATTTAACATGCACTTAATTAATAAAATCACACTTAAATAATTTAAAGTTATTTTATTAGTAAAATCTATTAAACTTTAATAATAAAATGCACATCAATTATAAAATTATCTATCAAATTATAACGCTTAATTAAATTAAGCCATAACAACCAACATCAAATATTTATTATTCAATAAATAAATCAACTAAAATATTTATCTAACTCAAATAAATATTTTAATTAATTATAAAAATTACATTCGTTACATTTTTTCCTCCTTATTAGGATTCCGTTTTCGAAATCACCAAAATCTCCCTTACCCAGTTTTCATCTCGTCTCTTTTAGAAGTCTATTGTAGAATAATTTCAACGCATTACCTTAACATAGGTTCTATAATTTCTGTTCCTCTCAAAAATTCTTGAAAGTTTTTATTTCATAACATTTACTTAACTATATTTTGAGTATAATTATACATTCTTTAACCCATCCATTATCTTTTATTCAACTTATAAACACTCGGGATATCACATAGGTTCAGCTAAACTACTAAACATTTTACCTCAAGGTGCATATCTACTAACCATTTTCCACTTTCATAGATATCAAAATTTTCTTAAGTTCAATTCTCAGACTTAAATGAAAAAGAATTGTGGTAAAATAACTTGATTGGCATAACAATACACGTGTACTTATATAGATTAGCATACTCATGTTTGCAAACAAAGTAAAGAGATTGGTATATAGTGTGCATATTTGTATGTAAACAAAAACAAGAAATATATAGTATAAAAACTTATATTTAAAGAAAACTCCTCCCAACAACCTTCAAAAACTTCTTCATGAACTTATTTTCAAAGTACCCAAGGCTCGTTTATTTGGCTTTTCAAAATAGGCCCACACTTATTCTGAGCCTTAATTTTCTGTAACAAAGATGTAAAAACAAAATGAACATCCAACACAATTAAATATTGTTAAAATTAATAATGTGTGTTTGGGCTAATTAATATTCTTAAAAGAAATACCTATTATCGCCAATCAAACATAATGGTCGTAACTCTGGATCATTCTCAAGATGAATCCCACCGGTTGCACCTCTCAAACGACGAGGTTTAACAACATCTACAGTAAGAGGAACAATATTATCTGATGTAGATTCAGACTGCATCTCATGTGCTACACCGCTTAAACTATGGGGCTCAATAACAGGAACCTCAAGAGGAACTGTGACGCCCCCAAAATAGGTATACATCACTCATCTTGGATCACCAAATACATGGTACTGAATACAAATACAAACTTAATTATACAACATGGGATAAGAGTTTATACACGAATATTATCTCATAGACAATATCCAAACTCAAATTCAATCCTCATTACATTTATTATCACACTAAATAGTAAGGACTAGTAAAACAACCATCTCGGACCATCACTCCGTTGCCCGACTATGTGACGCCCCCAAAATAGGTATACATCACCCATTCGTCGTCAAATACATGGTACAGAAATAACTACAACTTTATTAATACAATTGTCGTGCAAAATACAACAACACATAAACTGTGAGTTTAAATACAAATATTGTCTTCTAGACAATATCCACACTCAAATAAGTTCTCATTATAATTATTGATACATTATTTTACAAAACTAGTGAGAACTACTAAAACAACTTTCTAGAACCATCATTTCATACCCCGACTAGTACTCGCTACATTTTCACCTCCTGAGAAGAAAAATGGAACAAAAAGGAAAGGGTGAGCTCAACTAGCCCAGTAAAGAACATTATGACTAAGATAATATAGAAAAAATTATCGTTAATAGACAACAAGTTTCAGATCAATATTCGCAGCGGAAATAATAATTCATTAGAAGAGTTAAGTAGAGAATGAAATCTACTAACATCTATGAATTTAAAAGTCCATCATCAATATTTTATCCCTGTAACATAAATCAATATTCATTTTGAATCAAATATTCATCTTTGCACTGCAGACCAAAGATATTCATCAGTTGGTCATGTTCATCTCAACACCTGTTCATCTTTGCAATACGGGCCAAAGATATTCATCAGAAAATCATTCATCCTTGCACTACTGGTTAAAGATATTCAATTATATCATCATTTAGGACTGAGGATGATGAAAAATATTTTAAAGAAAATGAATCCAGTGAGACAAAAGAGCAAATATTAAGAATTCGTACTTCGGTTTATCCATGTTCAAAAACACCCCATAATATACTATGGTGGAGTAAAATTCAAGAATAATGATCAAAATATGGAGACAATCAGCGATAGTAACAAAAAAAAGACATCTGGGACAAAGAACGAAAATTTAATATTTCTGCGAATAGTGTCGTATTCGTGAATAGTGCTGTATACGTGAATAGTAATCTCGACACAAAAAGATAAGAATTTCACAAGAAAAATCTTACCAATATTCCGGCATAATGATATTGAAAGAAATAATATTATTTAAAAAAAATAACATCCCTTACCTCAAAAGAATAGTACTTCTAGCTGGAATATCAGATATAACACTGAAGGAAACTTGCACCGTATAGTAACACTCAAAGTATCAAAATACTCACAAGAATACGCTAGATAATATAGAGAGAGAAAACTTCAGTTTCTGGTGTGATTTTCAATTCTAACCTAAACACCTTATTTATAGGAAAATTCTTAGAACGCCAAAGTAGAAAATTTAATAAATTATTATTATTATTTTTAAAATTCCTACGCCCACTTTGAAATTCTGAATTCAGCATGCTTAACAACAAGTGGGGCCCACCAATCATAACAAAAATGTTTTTCATAAAAAAAATTAAAACTTCCAAAATCAATTATTCTAGAACTTCAATAAGTCATAATAAATAGACCTTTTATCAAAAAATTTTGAATCTTATGTCCATTTCATAGGAAATTCAATTCTCTACAACTTTGTAAGTTTATGTTTTTCCAAATTCCAAGAAAAAATTGACCGAAATCCACATACGGACAATTTTACGGGCTATAATCCAATTTTAGCCACAAAATGGGGCCCACCGAAATGCTTAACATATTTTTAACATTTATTGTAACAAAAATACCCTTCCCCCACATTTATTCATATATCACACATTCAATGTAAAAATATCACCATTATTATATTTTTATAATATAATAATATATTTAAATGAATTATTTTATCAGAAAAGATAAAATATCAATTTTCAACAATTGTCATTTTTTTAAAAATTCCTCCATTTCTATCCAACTAAATAAATATTTTCCTTATCATATAAATCAATAATTAATTATTCACAAATAATATTACAAAATCACAATAATGACAACCATTTCGTTCCCAGGAAAGAGGGGGCTTTCCAATAAGGTTTTCTCCTTACTGGCGCGCAATTAGATGACCAAACCTCTCCTTAGACATAACTTCCTTAAACATTGCCAATAATGTGAAAGTAGTATGCACACAAACCAATCATGTTTGATGATAAAGCATATACTTTGTAACAATCTTATTCATTTATTAATAAAAAGTATTAATTAATTAAAGGCTTTTAATTATCTACATGATGCTGTTTTATAATATGTGATAAACCTATAGTTTTAAGCAATGCTTTTAGAATAATGATGATGATCATTCTAATAAGATCTAAATTCTTAGAAAGCTTAAAACTAAAATAGTTCCCAATCGTTGGATTACTAAATTGGGGATTAGTGAATTCGGATAGATTGATACATACGTTGCTGGCTCATTGAATGAGGATGATTGATCTCATGATCATTTGTGTAGAGACACTAAAGCAAGTATGTAGGTGCTTATTACAGAATAAGTTCACTGAACGTGACTTGCTAAGGAATACCTAATGGAGTTTTATTTGTCTGTCAATAGGAATTCCTGTAGTGATAGTAGTACAAGTGATCCTTGGACTTGATATCATCATAGTATCTTGTGTATGATCCCTTAAGACCCTTAGGGTATATCAAAGGGTATGCTTGGTAATAATAAGTTGTAGATGGAGATAATGTATGATCAATAAAGAATCTACCACTTTTAGTAAAAGAAGAGAAATATACTATGTGATTCGATAAATGACAACCAGTAGTCCTTGGCCAAAGCAGAATGAAATTAGAAAGGAGTTTCTAATTTGTATTATTTGGAGTTGTGCATTTAAGAGTCGAAATACATATAATTAAATAAAATAAAACTTGACAGTAATTCCATGTCTTATATTTAATTGGGACATTTTATGGTGGAATGATTAAATTGTACGGTAACTATTTACTCAAAGGTTCTTTTATGATTAATGTTGAAATCTATATTATTTGAAAAGTCGTTGATCGCTAGGGAGGCTTATCCCTATTGCAGAATAAATATTATTTATTTAAATAAATTAATAGTTTAATTTATTTATTTAAATAAGATTAGAATTATTCTAATTGATTTATTCACAACCGATTTAATATAGAAAACTAGGGTTTAGCCAACCACCCTTCTTCTTTAATATTTCTTCTTCCTTGGTGGATCACCTCTAGAGGCCAAACACTTGGGTGGCTAACGTTGATGAAAGGAAGGAACCAAACCCGGTAGATTCAAGTTGAACGCAAAAAGGATTGTTGCCCACGTTTTTTTGTTAACTGAAATTTGAAGTTTGTTACTTCAAGGAAACATGATATATATATATATATATATATATATATATATATATATATATATATATATATATATATATATATTAAAATAAAAATTTTATTTTAATCCTAAAATAAAAAAGTTTATTTTAATTTTAAAATTGAATTTCATGCTAACTAATTAGAGTTGGAATTGGATTTCATGATAACTAATTAGAGTTGAAATTGTATTCCATGTTTCCTTAAATAAAGGAGTTTATTTAGATATGAAATAGGATTTCATATTATTCAAAATAAAAGAGTTTATTTGTGAATAGGAAAGAGAATCCGTATTTTCTTAAATAAATGAGTTTATTTAGATATGAAATAAGATTTTACATTATTCAAAATAAAGGAGTTTATTTGTGAATAGGAAAGAGAATTCGTGTTTCCTTTAATAAAAGTTTTTTTTACTTGGAATTGGATTCCATAATTAATTAAAATAAAGGAGTTTATTTTAATTAAAGATTTTGATTAAAATAAAATAATTTATTTTATTCAAAATAATTTAAATTAAAATAAAAGAGGTTTATTTTGATTTAAATTTGGATTAAAATAAAGGAGTTTATTTTGATTCAAAATTAGATTTTATGCTAACTAAATTTGGCCATTAAATGATACAAATATATATATTGAATGTTTATTATTCATGAGATGAATGTTATTTATTGATGTATTTGGTGATGTGCATGATAATAAATAGGATTGATTATGGACTATTGACAAATGTGATTGAATTTTATTTTAGTTAGATGCATGAATGTATGGGTTTTGTTAAATGGGGTCTGCATACCTCGTCTTCTCTAATTTTTCTTAATGTAAATTCTATCTCCCTCCTATGTACTTCCCCTTGACTGTTGATCAAAGTTTCTATTTATTTTAAATAGTTTTGTAATAGGAATAATTAGAATTAAATTTGAAGATTTAGAGATCAAGGAGCAAGGAGCGCGTAAAGACTCGTTTGTAATGGAGCCCGAGTTTAAATGTAATAGTTATATTTAAATATTAATTCTTGCACCCCTAAGGTTTGACCTTTTGGTTCACTTGGTGGCTCTAGTGAACCAAACTAGAATAAAAGTCCATAATCAATCTGGGTAGAATATAGTAATCTATATGTGCATGCTTATACTATATATATATATATATATATATATATATATATATATATATATATATATATATATATATATATATATATATATTATGCAAACATACTTCGCATGTTAATTAATATGACGCGTATTTTATATATATATGTGCATGCGCGTTAAACAAGATGAGATAAATTAATAACATGAAAACCCCTCAAATTTTTAATATTAAGTCCTAAGCGTTCAAAGATATTTGGAATATCGAACGTCGCCTTCTAGCATGATAAAAATAATAGAGTATCAATTAATAATAATAGAGTATCAATTAATTATTATAAGTTTGTTGTGTCACCACAATGTTTATCTTAATTCTTTGAGCTGTTAATTTTATCACATTTGATGCTTATAAAAAAAATTGAACAATGTTGTTTTGTTGTGTCACCACAAGGACAATATTTTTCTTTTTTGAATATATGGAGTGCTAGGTTGGACTTAACTTGGATAATTTTGATTCGGATGTGCCACCATGTTGAGTAAATGGCAAGCCGAAAACGCGAATCTAGCCACCCCGAACGTCGATCCATGTAACTTTGTCCCAAATCCTACAAAACAATATAAAACATGCTTGAATAGACACAAACACATAAAAACATCTTAAAAGACTTGAGAACAACAATAAATTAAGCCCGAATGTATCCAATTCATGTGTATAAAACTCACTCATCAAATACCCCCAAACTTAAACCTTTGTTTGTCCTCAAGCAAAAACACAAAAATGTTATGCAATGCAATGTAATGAAACTAATCTATATGCCTACGAATCCAACAGTAATGACAGAAACAAGTATATTCAACCGGCCTTAGAGAAATCAAGTAAACATGATAATACATCATATTAAAACAAATCAGTAATTTCCCAATTAATTATCAAATCTTAGACTTATATCACTGATATAGTGCGTGTGTGCTCCACAACAATGTTAACTGATATAAAATCAAATTTAAGACATAATAGATATCTTCGAAGGCATCATACAGTGAAAACTCACAAAATTCACGAACAAGCTAGATCCAACTAAAGTCAAACATCCACCAAGTTCAAGAGTCCAATCTGGGATACTTATGCTTTACTTTTCATTACGGGGGCTTTTTGCTCTTTTCCCGTTTTATTATTTTTTTTAACCATGACTGTGCAATGTCTCATTCCATTAGGCTAACAGTGTCACCCCTTAGCGAGCTTTCAACCAACGACTCCCAGACCATATAAGACCTTAGGGCGCTAGGTTTTAAGATACCCCTTCGGGCGTACTTACTCAAGTAACAAAGGCCCCGAAACAAAACTAGCCACGATAATTTTTTTTTTCTTTTTTTTTTTTTTTTTTTTTTTTTTGATAGATGGTTGGTGAGTGCGTTTTACGCTCCATCTCACGCTTGTGTTTATGGGGAGTGTTTCTCCTCAACCCACCACAAGACTCAACAAGTTTTTTTTAAAGCTTATATACCTAAAATTTTCCCCCCAAACTTAAGTTTTTATCAAAATTTAGCCATCTCCGCCTATTCATGTTTTTCATTCCTTCACACTAGTATTATCCTTAAGAAATCCATTATGTATCAATTTAAACTTAATCAGTCAATATAGCTGTTATTAACATGCTAACCTTAATTATACCAGTTTCAAACAAGAAAAGATTCAATTCATAACAAGAAATCACATCAAAGCCTGAATATTCAATACTATACTTATCTACTTAACTCTAGTCTCATCATTGGCCAAAATAGACTTTTACTATCTAACAGTTGGAATCATGCAAATATAAACTAACTGCAACAAACATAGTAAACTAACTACTATTTTTGCGATTTTTAAATTTTTTTTTAAACAAAAAACTGAATGCAAAAACTAAATGTAACTTTACTCATAATCAATCCACAAACTAATAACAAACTACAACTTTTAAAAATAAAACCTAACTACCCCCAAACTAATCCAGAGCAATGTCCTCATGCGAAAAATAAGGCAAAATAAAATAGAGGACTTCCCTGACGAGCTTATTCTTCTGGTGGAGCATCATCGTCCTCGCTCATCTCTTGATCGGAAGGGGGAAATACTGGCAGAACGGGAGCCGTTGGGAAATGGCTAAGTGGAACGCCCGGATGGGTTTGGATGGTTAGTGCATTCTGTGCAGCAAATTGGTCAACTAAATACTTGAAAATTACATCTTGGCGTTCCGATAAGCGTACATTCTGGGACTCAATGTTGTAAAACCAGCCGTCTATCTCCCGCTGGACAGCTTCAGGGACCACACCTCGATGAGCTGCTGTCGATGGGCCGTAAGTAGGTGGAGCCGGAGGGGGTGGGGCTTGTGTAGACGTAACTTGGGGAATAATGAAACCCAGTCCCCTAGGGTGATTAGCTCCACCTGACCACACTTTATAACGACGGATCAAGTTATGGTCCAACACGGGCATAGGAGTTTGAATCATCTTGTCGGATTTCCATTTGACCCCAAACTTAGCACATAATACGCAGATCAGTGACAGATGTGGTAACCCTCCTGTGGTCCCACCGCGAGAAGCGCGGAGCATAGATTGCTGAATAAGATGGCCGACATCAATGCTGAGGCCTTGTATGATGGAGTATAATAGCACAACCCTTTCTTTGGTTACGTGACTCACATGTGTGCAGGGCATCAATTTAGCACAGATGAAGGCATACCATGCCTTTCCATATAGACTGAGGTGAGATAATGGGAAAGTCATGCTGCCACGCTCATGCAGGGTCCATGTAGTGCCCGGTTGACACAGCTCCCGAATAATCTGTTCATAGTTCGACCCATCACTCACTAAACTAGCATATTCATCATGAAGGCCCTCTAATGGTAGTTGATAGCACCCATTTATATCTTCCTCGCTGATTTCCACGATTTTACCTCTGACAAATACCCCATAATGGTCATGTTCGGGCAAGTTGGCGTAAAATTCTTTAACAACTACAATCACTGCCAGGTCAGGCTGTTCGGTGAGGGAGAACCAGTTTTGTTCAGCAATCATCACTGCGATTTCTCCATCCTTGGTTTGATCGGGACGGAGACCACGTTCGGGGACTAGTGAGCGGGTGGCCATGCGGCTATAGCGTTCTTGAGCCGCGACACTAACAAAATGCCAGCTGTCAAATTTTGGAGGTGAACTTGAAGCGGCCCCGGACCCTTCGCCACGATGACATTTTGATGCCATGTAGAGAGTTCTGCAAATAAAAACATACTCATAGTTTAGCTTTGAAAAGAATTCACGGTTGGACACATGTGTGCATAGCATTACCCCGAAACTGTATAAAATATTGGCGTTATGAGTACACAGGCAGGGATGAGGCATGAAACTGGCAAGTATGTTAAACTACACATGATTATTGACTTAGACAATTTGTCAAACACCTAGGCATCAATCGATAACTTGAGTACAACCATCACTAATTCCCTATCTATGCATGCCATTCCTGTATCATTCACTAACCTCGTGTGGATGAGTATGCTAAACAGTAGTAAGTTATCTATGAATTCTATTGGATTTCCCAGATGCACAGAATAAGGAAGAAAATCTGGATTCGTAATAATATGAATAAACATCAAATCATACCGTTGCTACCTTTAAAGAATTTGGAGGAGTATAATCGGCACACAAGAAGCAGACACCCAATGTGGAACGAAGTGATTGATGCGTGGTAGATGTGTGGGAGAAGTATTATCCAAGGTTAAATTACCATGTGATATGGAGAGGGGGAGAGGCGTATAGGAGAATGGGAGAGGAATGATGGTAACTGACCTGATTTACCGGCGTGTGAATGGAGTGGGGTGAGAAGGAAATGGTCGAGAGTTAAAATATTAAGGCCTAACCTGATCCCAGCGCCGGGGCGCTGGGTTTTACCTTGCATGGAGCGCCGGGGCGCTGAATGGCAGAGACTGTTGGGATGGTCTAGCGCCGGGGCGCTGGAAATGAACTGGAAGCCAGCGCTGGGGAAAACAATAATAAATTAAGCCCGAATGTATCCAATTCATGTGTATAAAACTCACTCATCACACCACTTGATCAAAATAATCTAAGAGGCAAAATATAAGGAGTTTCATAGTTGATATAATTGACAAGAGTAGTCTGCCTATTTATTTAGATATAGTTTGTTGTGTCACCACAAGGCTATATATATTTGAAATGAGATCCTTATTCTCACTAGCATATCTTTAATTAGATATTGTCGAACTATATAAATTGAGGGTAATATAGTTTGAAAAAAATAGTGGGAGATACCAATGTTAAACAAGACCTAATTTATTTTGGTAATTAATAAAAGAATGTATGCTAAAATGTTGTTAATTACAAATTCATTTACAGAATTTTACAATGTCTAAATTACAATCATTGCGTAGCATATTAGATGCTAAATTAATCAGACCGAATTAAACGAATTGATTAAGGAATTTGAGAATAGTTCTCATGGCTGAAAAGCTATCTTATGTCCTTAATACGCCTATCCCTGCAATGGTTGCAGATAAGGCCTCTGAGGAAGAGATTGCTACTTTTAAAAAGTGGCAAGATGATGCACAGTTGGCTCACTGCATCATGCTCGCATCCATGAGTAACGAGCTTCAGCGCCAGCATAAAACTATGGATGCTCCTACTATACTCCTGCACGTCAAGTAGTTGATGGTGAGGAAAGTAGGACGGATAGATATCAGATATCTAAGGAGCTCTTCCGATCTAGAATGACCGATGACACTACAGTACAGATAAAAGTCCTTAACATTATCAATTTGATTGATCAATTAGGACAACGGGTTTTATCATGGATGGAAAGTTAAGATAATATTTGATCTTGCACTCACTCCCGGACTCCTCTCATAATTATTGTGAATTTTTCTTATGAACAAGCTAGATATCAGATTCGCTGATTTGCTTAACATGTTAAAAAATGTTGAGAGTCACTTTCCAACCAAGAAAGACCATGTCTTACTGGTAGGGCCAAAGGATCTTCTGAAAAGAAGAACAATTCAAAGAAGGTAAATAGAAAGGCAAAAATAAAGGATAATAAGAACAAAACTGATACAGATAGTAAAGGAGTTTGCTTCCACTACAATAAGCATGTACACTGAAAAGAAACTGCGAGAAGTATCTTGCAGAGGCTAACCAAAGAAGCTTAGTGAAGTTTTGGTTATAAATACAAATTTATTCATGATTTAAAATTAATTTTTCTTTAAGTCAAGGTTATACTTGGGTATTGGATACCGAATTTGTAATCATAAATATAGATTTATGAAGGGACCAAGCAGAAGTAGAAAGCTAAACAAATATAAGTAATCCTATGTGTGGGAAATGAAACAAAGTTTGCCATATTTGCCATAGAAACTTATAGTTTAGCAATGCCTACGGGCAAATCTATTAAGTCAATAAGTTGTTATTGTATTCCAGTTCTTGTTAGAAACATTATTTCTATTTTATTGTTGGACAATAAAAATTTTGGTATTATAATTAAGAACAATTGTTGTTCTATTTATAATAATAATGTTTTTATAGAACTGAAATATTACTTAATGGATTTTGTGTACTTGACTTACGTGAAAATATATTTTGTAAATTAAACAAACTAGTATAAGAAAAGGAGATGATCATTCATATAGTTGAATGTGCGTATTTATTGAAATACAAGTGTGAATTATTTGAAAGGTTCAAAGAATTTAGAAGTGAAACAAATTAGCAAAGTATTAGGATTTTTTGATCGGATCAAGGAAGGCATACTTGTGCAATAAGTTTCTAAATCATTTCAAATGGTTTTCTCATAATGGACGCCTCCTGATACTTGCCCATATTAATTTTACCGACATTCCAGTATTCTTCTGGGGTAATACTCTAAAAATGGCTGCATATCTACAAAAGATAACCTCAAAATCTGACCCAACACTCCATAAGAGTTACAGACAGAGAGGATTCCTACTCTTAAGTATGTTAAGATAAGGGGTTGTCCAGCTTATGTGAAAAGGTTTCAAAGGATAAGCTTGGGACAAGATTTGACAAGTGTAGATTTGAGGGACATCCTAAAGTAAGTTTAGGGTATATGTTCTATAATCCTACTTAGCGAAATGTATTTATTATGAAACACTCTACCTTCTAAGATAAAGGTGTTTATCATTGAAGAGGCTAGTGGGAGGATAATAGAATATTGAAGAGTTTAAGAACCATAAAACACTATAAGTGAAATAAGAGGAACTTGTAGATAGACCTATTGTACCACAACCGAATCGTAAATCTAGAATAGTACCGAAGATACCTGGGAGGTATGGATTCATCATGGATGATGATGATGAGGTATGTATCATAGAAGATGATGATCCAGTTACATGCGATGAGGTAAGAGTTGTAGACACTCAGAGAAATGGATTGAAGCAAGCTTCTCAAATACGGAACATTCATTTTGATGAGACAATCAAAAGAGTTTGATTTTATCAAAAACAAGAATGAGCCTAGTGTGTACAAAAGGATCAGTGGGAGCGCCGTGACATTCCTTGTACTATATGTTGATATACTACAGATAAGGAATAACATACTAATGCTACAATCAGTAAAGATAAAATTGTCTAAACATTCCTCCATGAATGATTTGGGAAGAGTATCTTAATTAGGGATAAAATCTATATAGATAGATTCAAGAGGATGCTGGACTTAACCCAAGAAATGTATATTCATTTGATGCTAAAGTCGTTTAGCATAACAAACTCCATGGGAATTCTCATGTTGATGAGCCCTGGAGTGTATCTCTCTTAATAGTCCCCATAAACTCATAAAAGAGAGATCGCATAAGTAACTATCATGTATGCAATGAAATATATGAGACCTGATATTGATCGGTCATATTCTGGAGAAGATCACTATAAGACAGTGAAAAATATCTTAAAGTACTTAACCGACATTAAAGATGTGATTAAAATTTATGGTGGGTCTAAATTAAAACTTGAGGGCTTAATAGACTCAAGTTCTTTAGACCGACCAAGACGACAGAAAATCCACTTTAAGGTAAAGGGTTACCTTGAACAATGGTGCAGTGAATTGGAAAGGTTCCAAACAGCAAAGAGTTGTTAGTTTAGTGATAAAGACAAAGTAAGTAGCTATAAATGAAGCTGCAAGTTGATTGTTTGGATGAAAAGTTCATTACAGAACTAGGAATAGTTCCTAAGTCTCATCTTGGATCTAAACATGTGTTGTGGCACTTTCATTTGATTATAGGAATCATTGAAAGATGGGAAATTACTATAGAGATAGTAGACTCTCAAGAACAACATTACATATCCATTAACTAAAGCTTATCCAATAACAGGATAATCGTCACTTAGAGAAAAAGGGTATGAGATACTATGGCGATTGACTTTAGTGCAAGTGGGAGATTGAAAGTAGTATACACACAAGCCAATCATGTTTGATGATAAAGCATATACTTTGTAACAAACTTATTCATTTATTAATAAAAAGTATTAATTAATTAAAGGCTTTTAATTATCTACATGATGCTATTTTATAATATGTGATAAACTCATAGTTTTAAGCAATGCTTTTAGAATAATGATGATGATCATTCTAATGAGATCTAAATTCTTATAAAGCTTAAAACTAAAATAGTTCCCAATCGTTGGATTACTAAATTGTGGGTTAGTGAATCCGGATAGATTGGTACATACGTTGCTTGCTCATTGGATAAGGATGATTGATCTCTTGGTCATTTGTGTGGAGACACTAAAGCAAGTATGTAGGTGCTTATTAGAGAATAAGTTCACTGAACGTGGCTCGCTAAGGGATACCTAATGGAGTTTTTGTAAGACCCCGAAATTTTTTTAATAAAAAGGAATTTCCTTTATTTATTTTTTTGAAATAATAAGGGTGAATTTGATTAATGTGGTTAGTTATGGGTAAAATGCGCAAATATTTTAAATAAGCAGGTGGTTATAAAATATTCATTGTTGTCGGGGAATATTCGTTTGGTCGTGGAATATTCTTGCTGTCGGGGAATATTCGTACGACGGCGCAGTCTTTTGTGGGCCCCATAACGGAAAGCGATTGGATGAAGAAAACAACAAGTATAAGTTGTTTATAAAAACGGCGTAGTTGTTACCGTTAATACTGTTGGAATACCCGGTGGTTAAAACACAGTACTACGCGTTGTTGCACAGTAGCACACGCTATTGCACCAATTATTGATTCTTACGTAAGAAGACACTACTCAATAATTGTTACAGTAATTACTGTTCAGTATTTTATGTTATTGATTCAATAATTGCTGCATTGATATTTTATATTACTGTTGTTTCAATAATTGTCACTACACAGTATTTTTCATTATCGAAGCAATAATTCATATTATCTGAATAATATTATTTGATAATATTATTGGCAATGTCTAGAAAGTTCTGTCTAAGGAGTGGTTTGGTCACCTAATTGCGCGCCAGTAAGGAGAAATTCTTATTGGAAAGCCCCCTCTATCCTGGGAACGGCCTGGTTGCCAATATTGTGATTCTGTAATATTATTTATGAATAATTAATTATTGATTTATATGATGAGGAAAATATTAATTTTATGTGGATATAGATGGAGAAAATTTTTATTGTGACAATTGTTGAAAATTAATATTTTATCTTTTTCTGATAAAATAATTCAATTAAATATATTATTTTAATAATATATTAACGGTGATATTTTTATAATGAATGTGGGATATATGAGTATATGAGGAGGAAGAGTATTTTCGTGGCATTAAATGTTTAACACATATTTTGTGTGTTGGTGGACACAATTATTGACTGAAATTTGATTATAGCCTGTAAAATCGCTCGTTTGTGGATTTCGGCCAATTTCTGTTTGGAATTTGGAAAACCTTTCTTCTGCAAAGTTGTAGAGAATTGAATTTCCTATAAAAACACGCGAGATTCAAATTTTCTGGCAAAAGGGCTATTTATTGTGAATTATTGAAGTTCCGAAGCTTCGAAATAATTGATTTTTGGAAGTTTAAAATAATTTAAATTACAAAAACATTTTTTAGATGTTGAGAGCCTCATGGAACACATGCTAGGTGACTGATTTCAGATTCTAGGTTGGCGTAGGAAGTTGTAGAATCAATAATAATAATATAATAAATTTTCTGCTTTGGTGTTCTAAGCAATTTTCTATAAATAGGTGCTTAGGTTAGAATTGAAAATCACACCAGAAACTGAAGTTTTCTCTCTCTATAATATCGAGCGTATTCTTGTGAGTATTTTAAATATACTTTGAGTATTGTTATACGGTGCAAGTTCAAGTCATAGCTTATATCCGGTATTTCAACTAGAAGTACTGTCTTTCGAGGTAAGGGATGTTATTTTCTTCTCAAATGATATTATTTCTTCAATATCATTATGCTGAAATATTGGTTGGAACTTTTTATCAAATTTGGAATTTTTTCATGTCGGGGTTACTATTCATGAGTTACTATTCATGAGTTAATATTTATGAGTTACTATTCACGGGTACTATTCACGAAGCGTGAAGATGTTTTTTGTGAAATTTCTATCTTTTGGTGTCGGAGTTACTATTCACGTATACGGTACTATTCACGTATACGACACTATTCACGAATACGGCACTATTCACCGAAAAATAAAATTTCTTCTTTTTGTCCAAAATATCTATTCTGGATACTAGCTTTGATTGTATCCATGTTTTGATCATTCTTGAATTTTACTTCAGTATGATTATTTATGAAGTATTTTTGAACTTAGATTGTTTAAAGTACGAATCCTTAATACTTGTTATTTTGTTTCACTGGATTCGTTTCCTTTAAAATATTTTTCATCATCCTCAGTCCTAAATGATGGTGTTACTGAATATCTTTGGCCTGTAGTGCAAAGATGGTTGATTTTATTATGAATATCTTTGGCCCGTAGTGCAAAGATGTACATGTGTTGAGATGAACATGAACAATTGATGAATATCTTTGGCTCATAGTTCAAAGATGAACAGGTGTTTAGATGAACATGACCAACTGATGAATATCTTTGGCTTGTAGTGTAAAGATGAATATTTGATTTGAGATATATATTGATTGACGTTACAGGGATAAAATATTGATGATGGACTTTTAAATTCATAGATGTTAGTAGATTTTATTCTCTACTTAACTCTTCTAATGAATTATTGTTTCCGCTGCAGTTTTTGATCTAAAACTTGTTGTCTATTGTATTCTATCAGATTTTTCCCTGTTGAAGACTAAAGATAATTTGTTGTACATTATCTTAGTCATAATATTCTTTACTGGGCTAGTTGAGCTCACCCTTTTTCTTGTTGTTCTATTTTTTCTTCTCAGGAGACGAGAATGTAGCGAGTACGAGTCGGGGGATGTAATGATGGTTCTAGAGAGAGTTGTTTAGTCGTCCTCACCATTTTTGTAAAATAATGTATCAATAATTATGATGGGGATTTATTTGTATGTGGATATTGTCTAGACGGCAATAGTTTATATGTTGTAATAATAAAGTTGTAGTTATTTCTGTACCATGTATTTGGCGACTCAGAATGGGTTGGATGGAATGGACCTATTTTGGGGGCGTCACAGTTGGTATCAGAGCTTAGGGATATGATCTCTGGCGGAGATCGGGGAATAGAACTAGGAGGGGAGAGACGAGTAAATCCTTCGCTACTGTGTCCTACCTAAGCTTATTTGTTGGTCGGTCATAATATAGGGGTATTATGTGATTTGTTAATTTGTTTAATTAACCCTTGTTTTATGACAGTATTTGAGAATGTCGACTGAGAATATTAACAGTGGAGTAAATGAGACCGTAGAGATGCCGGTACTCACCAACGAGGAGAACGTGCAACAGGCTGGCAATGTACCTCCTGTGAACAACACCACTGAGAAGATGATGAACGACGGGATATTTAGGAGCTTTTTGCAGTTCATGCAAAACCAGACGAGGGAGACTCGTGTACAGAATACGGGTGGAAATGATAGCAACGCTCTGCTTGTCACAGCCAAGCAGTTCAAAGAGTTGGGACCACCAGAATTCTGGGGAAAGCCAGATCCGATCATGGAGGAAACATGGGTCAAGAAAATTACCAAGATATTCGATGTCTTGGGATGCACGGAGGAACAGAAGGTTCCATTCGCCACCTTTATGTTTCGTGGCGAGGCAGACTACTGGTGGGAATCTGTGAAGCGTACCCATCCAGCTACACTCAGCATGTCTTGGGAGACGTTTCAGAAACTTTTCAACGAAAAATACTTTCCTGAAAGTATTCGCCATATGAAGGAAGTGGAGTTTATTAGACTAGAGCAGAATAACATGACGGTGTCCCAGTACGAGGCGAAGTTCGTGGAGTTATCCAGGTTTGCACCTCATTTGGTGGAGAATGAGGAACGTATGACGCAGATGTTTCTGAGAGGTTTGAAACCCGGCATACGTCAGTATCTCATTTCTCATAAATTTTCTATCTATTCAGATGTTGTCAACAGGGCTCAATTGTTAGAGTGAGATAACGAGTACGTTCAACCGAGGGACCATAACCAGGATCATACTGGTGACAACAGTCATCAGAACAACAATAACCTGCGAAGAAAGAAGAATATGGGCAAAGGTGGTAACCACTCTGGTGGTAATCATGGCTATAAAAATAGAAGAAGCGAGTTGGGAGGAGATTTTTAAAAAAAGGAGATTCAACAACGACCATGTGAAGACGTCAGCACCAGCAGCAACTGGTTCCAAGGGAGGAGAAAGACCACCGGTCCTATATTACAAATACGGGAAAGAGGGATATATCAGCCCAAACTGCCCACAACAGTTCAAGGTATGCTATAATTGTGGAAAGAAAGGACATATCGCTCGAGATTGTACGGTAGCGAAACCAATTCCAGCGGGGACGGTGATTCAAAAGGCTATCCCAGAAAAGTCAAAGTCAACGGTTCTTGGAAGAGCGTTTGTCGTGACCGGTCAAAATGCGAGGAACCTGAACGAAGTTAGCACGGGTTAGTTAATTATAATTCTTGCGAAGTTTATACCTTACTAGGTACCGGTTCTACCCATTCTTTTATCTCTCTTGCTTGCGCTCAATGTTTGAACTTGACTACGAAGAAATTAGACTTTGACCTATTTATGGAGACTCCGTTAGGAGAAGCTTTCATTACATCCGTTGTTTAGAAATCTTGCTTGATTCAAGTTGGCACTATCACATTACATGTTAACCTTATTTCTATAGAGATATTTGCTTTTGATGTGATTTTAAGGTTAACTACTCATCATGCCAAAATTAATTACTTTTGTAAGGTTGTTAGTTTTCATATTCCTAAGCAACCTGATATTCGAACTCAAGCAATCAAACCATTGAAGTCAAATATTTTTATATCAAGCCATGAAGTCATTCGTTTATTGAAAAATGGATGTCATATTTTCTTAGCCCATGTCATGGACTTGAACAAAATTACGTCAGATTTGAGTGATATTTCTGTTGTTAGTAAATTTCCTGATGTATTTTCTGGAGAATTCCTTGGCCTACTCCCAGAGCGTGATATTGAATTTTGTATCGACTTTGAACCCGGTACAAAACCCATTTCTAAAAATCTCATGGCTCCTATTGAACTTCAGGAGTTAAAAATTTAACTATAGAATTTTGTACCCGAGCCTTTATCTTGTGACTTCCTTTGTGGAATGCACCGAAGCCAGACTCTTCGTAGGGGACACAATATTCGTGCGATAGTAAACTGATAGGTGTCATTGTAACGTGCTATCCAAGGTTGGGATACGAGTCGCAGTTGAGAGCAACCTAAGTCGGTAATCGAAATACGTAGCTTTCTAGGCTTAGTTGATTATTATCGGAGATTCGTTGAAGGATATTCTCGAATCGCTACTCCATAAACGCAGCTGACTCATAGAGATACAAAATTCAAATGGAGCAAGGAATGTGGGAAGAGCTTCGAAGAACTCAAGAGGAGACTCATTTCGGCACATGTTCTGACCATACCGTCTTAGAAAAGCGAACGTGGTAGCTGACGTGTTGAGTAGAAGATCGTATACAAGTACGAGTACGATATTGTCAAAGACTCATTTCGTATAATTTACAAATAATAGAGATGGAGATGAAAACTCTAGGTACCCACGTGATGATATACGAGTATAATCGACTTTAATCGATAAAGTTAAAGTTGTTCAAGCTACACACCGGAGCTGGTGAATATGAAGAAGCAGGTACAAGAAGTTGTTATTCCAAAAGCGAGAATTGGCGATGTGAGCAAAGCTCAAACCTTCGATTTATTAATCCATTTGAAATTCTCGATTGAATAGGAATTGTGGCCTATAGACTCGTTTTACCGCCAAGTGTGTCGCATGTTTATAACGTTTTTTTATGTACCGATGTGGACGACACGAACCATGTTATTGAGTTAGAATCGTACGAAATAGCCGAAGACTTAACGTACGAGGAGGTACCTGTCAAGATGTTGGATGGGAAGGAGCATGTCCTACGCACGAAGGTCATACCACAAGTTAAAGTTTTGTGGAGGCATCATGCTATAGAAGAAATGACATTGGAGTTGGAAACGGAAATGAAAGCGAGGTATCTTTACCTTTTCGAAACACCAGTTACGTACGTCAATTTCGAGGAAGAAATTTCATAAGGAGGGGAGGTTGTAAGACCCCGAAATTTTTTTAATAAAAAGGAATTTCCTTTATTTATTTTTTTGAAATAGTAAGGGTGAATTTGATTAATGTGGTTAGTTATGGGTAAAATGCGCAAATATTTTAAATAAGCAGGTGGTTATAAAATATTCATTGTTGTCGGGGAATATTCGTTTGGTCGTGGAATATTCTTGCTGTTGGGGAATATTCGTAACGACGGCGCAGTCTTTTGTGGACCCCATAACGAAAAGCGATTGGATAAAGAAAACGACAAGTATAAGTTGTTTATAAAAACGGCGTAGTTGTTACCGTTAATACTGTTGGAATACACGATGGTTAAAACACAGTAATACGCGTTGTTGCACAGTAGCACACGGTATTGCACCAATTATTGATTCTTACGTAAGAAGGCACTACTCAATAATTGTTACAGTAATTACTGTTCAGTATTTTATGTTATTGATTCAATAATTGCTGCATTGATATTTTATATTACTGTTGTTTCAATAATTGTCACTACACAGTATTTTTCATTATCGAAGCAATAATTCATATTATCTGAATAATATTATTTGATAAAATTATTGGCAATGTCTAGAAAGTACTGTCTAAGGAGAGGTTTGGTCACCTAATTGCGCGCCAGTAAGGAGAAATTCTTATTGGAAAGCCCCCTCTATCCTGGGAACGGCTTGGTTGCCAATATTGTGATTCTGTAATATTATTTGTGAATAATTAATTATTGATTTATATGATGAGAAAAATATTGATTTTATGTGGATATAGATGGAGAAAATTTTTATTGTGACAATTGTTGAAAATTAATATTTTATCTTTTTCTGATAAAATAATTCATTTAAATATATTATTTTAATAATATATTAACGGTGATATTTTTATAATGAATGTGGGATATATGAGTATATGAGGAGGAAGAGTATTTTTGTGGCATTAAATGTTTAACACATATTTTGTGTGTTGGTGGACACAATTATTGACTGAAATTTGATTATAGCCTGTAAAATCGTTCGTTTGTAGATTTCGGCCAATTTCTGTTTGGAATTTGGAAAAACTTTCTTCTGCAAAGTTGTAGAGAATTGAATTTCCTATAAAAATTCGCAAGATTCGAATTTTCTGGCAAAAGGGCTATTTATTATGAATTATTGAAGTTCCGAAGCTTCGAAATAATTGATTTTTGGAAGTTTAAAATAATTTAAATTACAAAAACGTTTTTTAGATGTTGAGAGCCTCATGGAACACATGCTAGGCGACTGATTTCAGATTCTAGGTTGGCATAGGAAGTTGTAAAAATAATAATAATAATATAATAAATTTTCTGCTTTGGTGTTCTAAGCAATTTCCTATAAATAGGTGCTTAGGTTAGAATTGAAAATCACACCAGAAACTGAAGTTTTCTCTCTCTATAATATCGAGCGTATTCTTGTGAGTATTTTGAATATACTTTGAGTATTGTTATACGGTGCAAGTTCAAGTCATAGCCTATATCCGGTGTTTCAACTAGAAGTACTGTCTTTCGAGGTAAGGGATGTTATTTTCTTCTCAAATGATATTATTTCTTCAATATCATTATGCTGAAATATTGGTTGGAACTTTTTATCAAATTTGGAACTTTTTCATGTCGGGGTTACTATTCATGAGTTACTATTTACGAGTTACTATTCACGAGTACTATTCACGAAGCGTGAAGATGTTTTTTGGGAAATTTCTATCTTTTGGTGTCGGAGTTACTATTCACGTATACGGTACTATTCACGTATACGACACTATTCACGAATACGACACTATTCACCGAAAAATAAAATTTCTTCTTTTTGTCCCAAATATCTATTCTGGATACTAGCTTTGATTGTATCCATGTTTTGATCATTCTTGAATTTTACTTCAGTATGATTATTTATGAAGTATTTTTGAACTTAGATTGTTTAAAGTACGAATTCTTAATACTTGTTATTTTGTTTCACTGGATTCGTTTCCTTTAAAATATTTTTCATCATCCTCAGTCCTAAATGATGGTGTTACTGAATATCTTTGGCCTGTAATGAAAAGATGGTTGATTTTATTATGAATATCTTTGGCCCGTAGTGCAAAGATGTACAAGTGTTGAGATGAACATGAACAATTGATGAATATCTTTGGCTCGTAGTGCAAAGATGAACAGGTGTTTAGATGAACATGACCAACTGATGAATATCTTTGGCTTGTAGTGTAAAGATGAATATTTGATTTGAGATATATATTGATTGACGTTACAGGGATAAAATATTGACGATGGACTTTTAAATTTATAGATGTTAGTAGATTTTATTTTCTACTTAACTCTTCTAATGAATTGTTGTTTCCGCTGCAGTTGTTGATCTAAAACTTGTTGTCTATTATATTCTATCAGATTTTTCCCTGTTGAAGACTAAAGATAATTTGTTGTACATTATCTTAGTCATAATATTCTTTACTGGGCTAGTTGAGCTCACCTTTTTCTTATTTTTCTATTTTTTCTTCTCAGGAGACGAGAATGTAGCGAGTACGAGTCGGGGGATGTAATGATGCTTCTAGAGAGAGTTGTTTAGTAGTCCTCACCATTTTTGTAAAATAATGTATCAATAATTATGATGGGGATTTATTTGTATGTGAATATTGTCTAGACGACAATAGTTTATATGTTGTAATAATAAAGTTGTAGTTATTTCTGTACCATGTATTTGGCGACTCAGAATGGGTTGGATGGAATGGACCTATTTTGGGGGCGTCACAGTTTTACTTGCCTGTCAATAGGAATTCCTGTAGTGATAGTAGTACAAGTGATCCTTGGACATGAGATCATCATAATATCTTGTGTATGATGAGTTATACTTTGACTTATTCCTTAAGACCCTTAGGGTATATCAAAGTGTATGCTTGGGTATAATAAGTTGTACATGGAGATAATATATGATCAATAAAGAATCTACCACTTTTAGTAAAAGAAGAGAAATGTCCTATGTGATTCGATAAATGACAACCCAGTAGTCCTTGGCCAAGGCAGAATGAAATTAGAAAGGAGTTTCTAATTTGCATTATTTGGAGTTGTGCATTTAAGAGTCGAAATACATATAATTAAATAAAATAAGACTTGACAGTAATTCCATGTCGTATATTTAATTGGGACATTATATGGTGGAGGGATTGAATTGTACGGTAACTATTTACTCAAAGGTTCTTTTATGATTAATGTTGAAATCTATATTATCTGGAAAGTCGTTGATCGCTAGGGAGGCTTATCCCTATTGTAGAATAAATATTATTTATTTAAATAAATTAATAGTTTAATTTATTTATTTAAATAAGAGTAGAATTGTTCTAATTAATTTATTCACAACCGGTTTAATATGGAGAACCTAAAGGGTCACACCATAAAAGGAAGAATAATTATTTAAGAAGTTAATGGCATAATCGTAATAATAAGTTAGGTATATTTAATTTAATCTATGGTGATAGAATAAATTAAATAGCTTAATATTTATTATTTAATATTTTGAAAATATTAAATATAAATTAATAAGAGGAGTCTTATTATTATTATTATTATTACTATTATTATTATTTAATTCCTAAAGGAGTTTGGGAATTAATTAATAAAGGTACTCTCATTTATTTCTAATAAGATTAGGAGGCTAATTAATTGAAAGTTTAATTAATTATTCCTAAGATTAGGAGCCTAATTAATTAAAGGAGTTTAATTAATTAAAATAAAGCCCAATTATTTAATTGTTAAGGAGGGTTGCCTACATCTATAAATAAGATGAGTCTTATTATGGGTGTAGAGTTGTTGTTGACTTTTTCACAACATATGTAATTCCAATTGTTGGAGAGTACACTCCTTTTTTATAGAGATAGAAAACTAGGGTTTAGCCAACCACCCTTCTTCTTGAATATTTCTTCTTCCTTGGTGGATCACCTCTAGAGGCCAAACACTTGGGTGGCTAACGTTGATCAAAGGAAGAAACCAAACCCGGTGGATTCAAGTTGAACGCGAAAAGGATTGGAGGTGAATTTGTACTTGAGGAAGCTCGAATCTTCAAGGGTATGATTCTTGTTCTTTATCTTTTCGTTTAATTAATAATTGCGCATAAAGGATGATCCGGGTATATGGTTTGTAAAATTTAAATGATTTTCCGTGTTTCCGCTTATTTTGTACAATTTAATTGCGTTCATGAATATTACAAACCTAACATAATGCTATCTAATAATATTATTCAAATAATATGAATTATTGATCTGATAATGGAAATACTTTGCGGTGTCAATTATTGAAACAATAATAATATAAAATATCAACGTAGCAATTATTGAATCAATAAAATATTGAACAGTAATTACTGTAACAATTATTGAGTAGTGTCTTCTTACGTAAGAATCAATAATTTGTGCAATACCGTGTGCTACTGTGTAACAACGCATATTTCTGTGTTTTAACCACCAGGTATTCCAACAGTGTTAACAGTAACAACTATGCCGTTATTTATATAAAAAAATATACTTGTCATTTTCTTCATCCAATCGCTTTCCATTATGGGGCCCACACAAGGCTGCGCCATCGTACGAATATTCCCCGACAGTAAAAATATTCTACGACCAAACGAATATTCCCCGACAACAATGAATATTTTATAACCACTTGCTTATTTAAGATATTTGCGCATTTTACCCATAACTAACCACATTAATCAACCCTTACTATTTCAAAATAATAAATAGAGGAAATTTAATTTCATTTATAATAAGTTGGGGTCTTACAGACTAGTCCCGGCTACGTTCTCAATTCTTGAAAAGAACAATGAAAGCAAAAGGGTGAGCTCAACTAGCTCAGTAAGAAATATTATGACTAAGATAATGCATAATAAATTATCGTTAGCCTTCAATAGTGTTAAGCTGATAAAATACAATAAACATCAAGTGTAACTGCAGCGGAACAAGCAATCCATTAGAAGAGTCAAGTAGAGCATGATATCTACTATCTTCTATGATTTAAAAAGTTTATCATCAATTTTATCGTTGAGACTCAGCTTAATAAATAATCCACATCACTAAATTATCCATGCAGTATTACGGGCCAAGGATATTCATTAGCATCACAACCACGAATTATTCATGCACCGCGGTCCAAGGATATTCGTGTTTTCACCAATGGTCATGATCATACCAATAACTGTCCATCAATGCACTACGAGCCAATGATGACTTTATCATTTGTAACATTACAGGTCATGATTATACCAAATGATCCCTGGTCATAATCATGCCAATCAACAGTCCATATATGCACGTAAGCCACATATGACTTTCATCATAATATAAGAATGAGTATGATGACAATGATATAAGAATTCAATTAAAAAAAAGCAAAGGATAAAATTTTAAAGATTTATAATTTAATTTATCCAGAATTCAATAATGTCCAAATTGTCAACATGATACTGCTTTGTGGAGTAAAATTCAAGAATAATATTGTATCAAAAATGATTTGGACAGAAAAGAAATTAATTTTTGTCATGAATAGTACCCCGGTGAATAGTACCTAAGTGAATAGTACTTCGAGAATAGTACTCTGTGAATAGTACCCCGTGAATAGTACTTTGTGAATAGTATCCCATGAATAGTACTTTGTGAATATTACCTCGTGAATAGTACTTTGTGAATAGAATCCCATTAACAGTACTACGGCATGAAAAGCTTAAAATTTAACAAGAATATTCAGAAAAATATCCTTGTGAAACGATACTAGATGAAGCGCAAATTTCAAGGATATTCTCATTACTACAAAACAGTAAATACACAACACGAAAAAAACGTTGTGGTTTCAGTCAGAAAAACATCGTGGTTAAGGGTGTTATCTATTTGACACCCTTACACAATATTTTTAAAACGTTGTAGTTAAGCACATTACACAACGTTTTTAAGAAAAAAAATGTTGTAGATTTGTTTTCTATAAATTAGCAGATGCTTAAAAACGTTGTAGAATGTATGATTCCACAATATTTTTTGGATAAAAACATTGTAGTTTAATATATCAGACAACGTTTTAGGCACATTTACACAACATTTTTAAAATGGTGTAGATTAAAAAAAAGAAAAAAAGGTTGTGGTTCACCTGTAACGACCCCAAAATTCATACAATTTAATTCTCGACTTCGGTCGTTAATAATACAGTCAACCTCTAATTTTTACAACATTAAACCATAATACAACAATTGAAATTTACGAAATAATTAAAATTTTCTACTACAATTAAAATTTTCTATTACAAACTATTCTCGTTCACAGAACTTTCAACCTTTACATCTAAATATCTCAGAATCATTTTTAATACTACAATAGTTTACATTGCAAAATAATATTATAATTCAAAATTAATACATTATTCAGAACCTTAAACATGGTTCAAATAATAATAAAACAACCAAAGTGTATAAATCTTTAAGTATCACATCTGATTCATGTCTTTCAAGTAACACATAACTTTACCTTGAATCTTGAACCTGCAAAAGTTGTTATTTACAAGGTTGAGCTCGACAGCCCATCAAAATCTAATAGTTTTCATGCATCACATAGCACATAATAGCATGCTCAACATATATCTCATAAACATTGGACTAACATAACATACATGTTATAGTTCATATAACAAGTATAAAGATTGAGTTCCTTACTCAATCAACATGCTTTACTCAATCAACGAAGTCATAAGTTAACTTTAACATTTTATACATTCAACATATATATATATCACATCATGCTCTTTGCAATAAAGATTTAAAACAATCAAATTCACATAGAAAATAGGAACTGAAAGACACCTTGATCGTTGTTTACCAATAACAGTTTAATAACTTACAGATATCTGCACTTCACGTGCCCTACCCAATTATATAATCATTCACATTAACTATTAGTCGCGTAGAAATGCATAGTAGTTGTAATGTAAACTTTAATTTACACCTCATAACCCTTCCTATCATAGATACACAATTTTTAATTTGATTGTGTTAACTTTTGACTTATATCTCACTATATTTCATATTCGAAGTTCATTCAAGTGTTTAAGTCTTGCTAGGACTAATTATTGGTTTTATATTAACCCTATTCAATATCTTATAATATTCATTTCATTTGATTTAAAACACTCTTTACGTTCATTAACACTTATCATGGCGTTTCGACGTTTATTCGTCACACGCCCAATTTGTCTCTCTTGTATGTGCTTAGTATACGTATTCAACTTATCTAATATATAATTTATTAATATTAAGCATCATTACACTTCATAGTATTCATGTTATATAACTTAGAACAACATTTTTTATCGTCAAGAGCACTACACTTGCATACGTGCATGCCCGACGCCCTCCGATTGCCTCCGAAAACACAATAGTCATAAAGATGACCATTTTGACCCCTGTTCCAGACCTCAAATTGAAAAACTTAAAGAATAAAAGTTGTAGGTTTTTTCGTCCTCGTTCCGGATCATCTTGAATCACCTCAATCGGAGTTCGTATGAAAATGTTATGCCTAATTTAGTACAGAATGTCAAAACATTCTACCCAACACTGAAGTACGGCGCAGCTGCGCCCCAATTGGCCTTGGGGGCAGCGCAGCTGTGCCCTGGGAGGCAGAATGGCCCTTCAGGTTCTGCACTTCGTGATTTTACAGACCTCCACTCCTTCCGATTTTCATAACATGCGTTATACTCATCCAAATCAATCCATTTTCGATTCTATGGGTTCGTAATTCATAGAACTACAACATACTAGAATTCTAACAATTTATAAAAACATTAACCAACCTAAAATTTAACCCAAAACACATGTTCATATCCTATTTTCATGTTTTAACATCTCTAGCGAATTCATTCACTACAAATTCGTTTTACATCCGTTTTGTCTCGTTCAACTTGGGTTGTTTTAGTTTTTTCATCATAATAACAACGTATATAAACAATTTCAGATTATATCATGAATTCATCATCAATTTTTATTCCAAAACAAGCCCTAATATATATATATATATATATCAATAAAACTCAATTTCTTCATTCTAAAACATGTTTCCATGGACTTGTTTACTAAAAAATATTTTAAAAAGATAATTAACAGATTATGCTTATCCAATAATCTTTATAAACCAATTCCTTACTCAAATCATGCACCACGACCAATTAAAGAGAAAAAGTTTTGATAAAACATAACTAAAAACTTGGGCTATCATATTACCTTTTAATTTCTCCTTAAGCTTAATTAGATGATGAGAATGGCTTGATTATCCTCCATCTCCCTTCTTTGATTCTCATAATCACCTCTTTTGTTTTAATTTCTCAAAGAATATGACTCTCTCAAATTTCTCTGTAAACTCTCTCTTCTCTCTTCTTCTTAGGCTTAGGCCAAACCTTTTTCACGTAAACTAAAACAGACGCTAACATAAAAATAAAATTGACGTATAATATAATAAGGCTACTAAATACTTATCAGTTTTTTTTAAAACTTAAAAGCTATAAGGCCTTGTTTGGCAAAACTAATTAAAATAATGACTTAATTATTCCTTAAGCCTTATTTGGCAAAACTAGATTAAAATAAGAATAAAATAAACTCTAAGGCTTTGTTTGGTAACCAAATTAAAACTCTTTTAATCTATTTTCATAAGTCATATTTATTGTCACACTTTATTTAAATAAATTCCCATATTCAAATTAAATTAAATCTAATAATAATTTATTAAATCCATTTACCACATAAACAAATATAAAAAATTTAATTTTCATTATAATTATAATTTTATTTAATAAATTAACACATCACTTAAATTACAAAAATCAAATTAAATACATTATAACAAACCATATAATCCTTAATAACTCTCTAATTTAGTTTTTGAGTTAAATTAGAGAATTATCTCATAAATTTAATTCATCACTCTTTATCTTAATTAAGTTAATTTCTATAACTCACGAATTATTTACTTACTAATAAATAATCCGACAAATATCTACTAAACAACAAACACATCAATTAAAATATTTATTTAATTCAATAAATATTTGAAATTATAAATAAAATTCTGGATTGTTACATTCTTCCACCTTATAAGGATTTCGTCCTCGGAATCACCGAAACCCTACATTCCTCAAGTTTCTTACCAAATCTCTTCGTTGAATAACTTCAACATATTACCTTAATATATGTTTTATATTTCCTACTCCCACCATTCTTCATAATAAATTTTTGTAAGTTTTATTTCATAACCTTTACTTAGACTCAATTATATTTGAGCATTACATATTCTTTAACCCGTTCATTTCCTTTTCTAAAGATCGTTATAATAAACACTCGGGATATTACATTCACCCATTCTTCTAACAATTTCGTCCTCTAAATTTTTATTTATTAATCTTCATTCATTCAATCTATAAAAATAGATTTTATGTTGATACTTTATTCATTCAATTGGGTTCTATAACCACTTCTTTCCACAAAGATCTTACCTACAACTTTTATTCTTTAAGTTTTTAAATTTGAGGTCTGGAACAAGGGTCAAAATGGTCATCTTTAGGACTGTTGTGTTTTCGGAGGCAATCAGAGGGCGTCGGGCATGCACGTATGCAAGTATAGTGCTCTTGACGATAAAAGATGTTGTTCTAAGTTATATAACATGAATACTATAAAGTATAATGATGCTTAACATTAATAAATGATATATTAGATAAGTTGAATACGCATACTAAGCACATACAAGAGAGACAAATTGGGCGTGTGACGAATAAACGTCGAAACGCCGTGATAAGTGTTCATGAACGTAAAGAGTGTTTTAAATAAAATGAAATGAATAATATAAGATATTGAATAGGATTAATATAAAACCTATAAGTAGTCCTAGCAAGACTTAAACACTTGAATGAATTTCAAATATGAAATATAGTGAGATATAAGTCGAAAGTTAACACAATCAAATTCACATAGCAAATAGAAACTGAAAGACTTGCCTTGATCGTTGTTTACCAATAACAGTTTAACAGCTTACAAATATCTGCACTTCACGTGCCCTACACAATTATATAATCATTCACATTAACTATTAGTCACATAGAAATGCATAGTAGTTGTAATGTAAACTTTAATTTACACCTCATAACCCTTCCTATCATAGATACACAATGTTCAATTTAATTGTGTTCACATTCGACTTATATCTCACTATATTTCATATTCGAAGTTCATTCATGTGTTTAAGTCTTGCTAGGACTACTTATTGGTTTTATATTAACCCTATTCAATATCTTATAATATTCATTTCATTTGATTTAAAACACTCTTTACGTTCATGAACACTTATCACGGCGTTTCGACGTTTATTTGTCACACACCCAATTTGTCTCTCTTGTATGTGCTTAGTATGCGTATTCAACTTATCTAATATATCATTTATTAATGTTAAGCATCATTATACTTCATATCATTCATGTTATATAACTTAGAACAACATCTTTTATCGTCAAGAGCACTACACTTGCATACGTGCATGCCCGACGCCCTCCGATTGCCTCCGAAAACACAATAGTCCTAAAGATAACCATTTTGACCCCTGTTCCAGACCTCAAATTTAAAAACTTAAAGAATAAAAGTTGTAGGTCTATTCGTCATTGTTCTGGATCATCTTGAATCACCTCAATCGGAGTTCGTATGAAAACTTTATGCCTAATTTACTACAGAAGGTCAAAATAGTCTACCCAACACTGAAGCACAGCGCAGCTGCGCCCCAATTGGCCTTGGGGCAGTGCAGCTACGCCCTGGGAGGCAGAATGGCCCTTTAGGTTCTATACTTCGCAATTTTACAGACCTCCACTCCTTCCGATTTTCATAACATGCGTTATACTCATCCAAATCAATCCATTTTCGATTCTATGGGTTCGTAATTCATAGAACTACAACATACTACAATTCTAACAATTTATGAAAACATTAACCAACCTAAAATTTGACCCAAAACACATGTTTATATTCTATTTTCATGTTTTAACATCTCTAGCGAATTCATTCACTACGAATTCGTTTTACATCCGTTTTGTCTCATTCAACTTGGGTTGTTTTCGTTTTTTCATCTTAATAACAACATATATAAACAATTTCAGATTATATCACGAATTCATCATCAAATTTTATTCCAAAAAAGCCCTAATGTATGTATATATATATATATATCAATAAAACTCAATTTCTTCATTCTAAAACATGTTTCCATGGACTTGTTTACTAAAAATTATTTTAAACAGATAATTAACAGATTATGCATATCAAATAATCTTTATAAACCAATTCCTTACTCAAATCATGCACCACAACCAATTAAACACATAATTAAAAACTAGGGCTATAATATTTCTTTTTAATTTCTCCTTAAGCTTAATTAGATGATGAGAATGGCTTAATTATCCTCCATCTCCCTTCTTTGATTCTCATAATCACCTCTTTTGTTTTAATTTCTCAGAGAATATGACTCTCTCAAACTTCTCTGTAAACTCTCTCTTCTCTCTTCTTTTGGGCTTAGGCCAAACCTTTTTCACGTAAACTAAAACAGACGCTAACATAAAAATAAAACTGACGTATAATATAATAAGGCTACTAAATACTTATCAATTTTTTTTAAAACATAAAAGCTATAAGGCTTTGTTTGGCAAAACTAATTAAAATAATGACTTAATCATTCCTTAAGCCTTATTTGGCAAAACAAGATTTAAATAAGAATAAAATAAACTCTAAGGCTTTGTTTGGTAAAACCAAATTAAAACTTTTTTAATCTATTTTCATAAGTCATATTTATTGTCACACTTTATTTAAATAATTTCCCATATTCAAATTAAATTAAATCTAATAATAATTTATTAAATCCATTTACCACATAAACAAATATAATAAAATTTTAATTTTCATTATAATTATAATTTTATTTAATAAATTAACACATCACTTAAATTACAAAAATCAAATTAAATACATTATAACAAACCATATAATCCTTAATAACTCTCTAATTTAGTTTTTGAGTTAAATTAGAGAATTATCTCATAAATTTAATTCATCACTCTTTATCTTAATTAAGTTAATTTCTATAACTCACGAATTATTTACTTACTAATAAATAATCCGACAAATATCTACTAAACAACAAACACATCAATTAAAATATTTATTTAATTCAATAAATATTTGAAATTATAAATAAAATTCTGGATTGTTACATTCTTCCACCTTATAAGGATTTCGTCCTCGGAATCACCGAAACCCTACATTCCTCAAGTTTCTTACCAAATCTCTTCGTTGAATAACTTCAACATATTACCTTAATATATGTTTTATATTTCCTACTCCCACCATTCTTCATAATAAATTTTTGTAAGTTTTATTTCATAACCTTTACTTAGACTCAATTATATTTGAGCATTACATATTCTTTAACCCGTTCATTTCCTTTTCTAAAGATCGTTATCATAAACACTCGGGATATTACATTCACCCATTCTTCTAACAATTTCGTCCTCTAAATTTTTATTTATTAATCTTCATTCATTCAATCTATAAAAATAGATTTTATGTTAATACTTTATTCATTCAATTGGGTTCTATAACCACTTCTTTCCACAAAGATCTTACCTACAACTTTTATTCTTTAAGTTTTTAAATTTGAGGTCTGGAACAAGGGTCAAAATGGTCATCTTTAGGACTGTTGTGTTTTCGGAGGCAATCAGAGGGCGTCGGGCATGCACGTATGCAAGTATAGTGCTCTTGACGATAAAAGATGTTGTTCTAAGTTATATAACATGAATACTATAAAGTATAATGATGCTTAACATTAATAAATGATATATTAGATAAGTTGAATACGCATACTAAGCACATACAAGAGAGACAAATTGGGCGTGTGACGAATAAACGTCGAAACGCCGTGATAAGTGTTCATGAACGTAAAGAGTGTTTTAAATAAAATGAAATGAATAATATAAGATATTGAATAGGATTAATATAAAACCTATAAGTAGTCCTAGCAAGACTTAAACACTTGAATGAATTTCAAATATGAAATATAGTGAGATATAAGTCGAAAGTTAACACAATCAAATTCACATAGCAAATAGAAACTGAAAGACTTGCCTTGATCGTTGTTTACCAATAACAGTTTAACAGCTTACAAATATCTGCACTTCACGTGCCCTACACAATTATATAATCATTCACATTAACTATTAGTCACATAGAAATGCATAGTAGTTGTAATGTAAACTTTAATTTACACCTCATAACCCTTCCTATCATAGATACACAATGTTCAATTTAATTGTGTTCACATTCGACTTATATCTCACTATATTTCATATTCGAAGTTCATTCATGTGTTTAAGTCTTGCTAGGACTACTTATTGGTTTTATATTAACCCTATTCAATATCTTATAATATTCATTTCATTTGATTTAAAACACTCTTTACGTTCATGAACACTTATCACGGCGTTTCGACGTTTATTTGTCACACACCCAATTTGTCTCTCTTGTATGTGCTTAGTATGCGTATTCAACTTATCTAATATATCATTTATTAATGTTAAGCATCATTATACTTCATATCATTCATGTTATATAACTTAGAACAACATCTTTTATCGTCAAGAGCACTACACTTGCATACGTGCATGCCCGACGCCCTCCGATTGCCTCCGAAAACACAATAGTCCTAAAGATAACCATTTTGACCCCTGTTCCAGACCTCAAATTTAAAAACTTAAAGAATAAAAGTTGTAGGTCTATTCGTCATTGTTCTGGATCATCTTGAATCACCTCAATCGGAGTTCGTATGAAAACTTTATGCCTAATTTACTACAGAAGGTCAAAATAGTCTACCCAACACTGAAGCACAGCGCAGCTGCGCCCCAATTGGCCTTGGGGCAGTGCAGCTACGCCCTGGGAGGCAGAATGGCCCTTTAGGTTCTATACTTCGCAATTTTACAGACCTCCACTCCTTCCGATTTTCATAACATGCGTTATACTCATCCAAATCAATCCATTTTCGATTCTATGGGTTCGTAATTCATAGAACTACAACATACTACAATTCTAACAATTTATGAAAACATTAACCAACCTAAAATTTGACCCAAAACACATGTTTATATTCTATTTTCATGTTTTAACATCTCTAGCGAATTCATTCACTACGAATTCGTTTTACATCCGTTTTGTCTCATTCAACTTGGGTTGTTTTCGTTTTTTCATCTTAATAACAACATATATAAACAATTTCAGATTATATCACGAATTCATCATCAAATTTTATTCCAAAAAAGCCCTAATGTATGTATATATATATATCAATAAAACTCAATTTCTTCATTCTAAAACATGTTTCCATGGACTTGTTTACTAAAAATTATTTTAAACAGATAATTAACAGATTATGCATATCAAATAATCTTTATAAACCAATTCCTTACTCAAATCATGCACCACAACCAATTAAACACATAATTAAAAACTAGGGCTATAATATTTCTTTTTAATTTCTCCTTAAGCTTAATTAGATGATGAGAATGGCTTAATTATCCTCCATCTCCCTTCTTTGATTCTCATAATCACCTCTTTTGTTTTAATTTCTCAGAGAATATGACTCTCTCAAACTTCTCTGTAAACTCTCTCTTCTCTCTTCTTTTGGGCTTAGGCCAAACCTTTTTCACGTAAACTAAAACAGACGCTAACATAAAAATAAAACTGACGTATAATATAATAAGGCTACTAAATACTTATCAATTTTTTTTAAAACATAAAAGCTATAAGGCTTTGTTTGGCAAAACTAATTAAAATAATGACTTAATCATTCCTTAAGCCTTATTTGGCAAAACAAGATTTAAATAAGAATAAAATAAACTCTAAGGCTTTGTTTGGTAAAACCAAATTAAAACTTTTTTAATCTATTTTCATAAGTCATATTTATTGTCACACTTTATTTAAATAATTTCCCATATTCAAATTAAATTAAATCTAATAATAATTTATTAAATCCATTTACCACATAAACAAATATAATAAAATTTTAATTTTCATTATAATTATAATTTTATTTAATAAATTAACACATCACTTAAATTACAAAAATCAAATTAAATACATTATAACAAACCATATAATCCTTAATAACTCTCTAATTTAGTTATTGAGTTAAATTAGAGTATTATCTCATAAATTTAATTCATCACTCTTTATCTTAATTAAGTTAATTTCTATAACTCACGAATTATTTACTTACTAATAAATAATCCAACAAATATCTACTAAACAACAAACACATTAATTAAAATATTTATTTAATTCAATAAATATTTGAAATTATAAATAAAATTCTGGATTGTTACATCACCTACATTACCAATACACCTGCAATATGCTAATGCCATGATATATAGCTAAAAGGTCTAAATTCTCATTTAAATTTAAAGCCAAAATGTATTAACCATTCAAAATACATTCCAATAATACCATTCGTGTAATTCAAATTACTACATCCACAAAATATATACCAAACTATCATATATGCTCTACATGCAGCTGCTCACATACGTTGCCCGCTCATCCCGTACTTCGTCAAAGTATCATATACGCCTTCAATACTATCATCTTTCATGTAAATCTGGAAGCAGCTACTCAACTGCCAAGAATAGCAAGAGAGCTATATCAGCAGGCTGTTAAAAATTATATCATATCAGTCCATGAACCACATAAGATAATAAGGCAGAAAAACTCAAGGGAGTAGACACTTCCTTTCGACCAACATCAACCAAGAATCTCACAGATCAACAGATCAACAATATGCTAATGCCATGAAATTTATATCTGCTCCGTATATTAAGAACAATGAATACCATGAAGTACATAAAAGAAGAATTACAGCTTCCCCTCCCAACCCAGCAAAACAAGAAAAAGAAAAAACTGACAATATCACCAAGCCTCACTGCAATTGAAGGCTGGAAATCATTTAAACACAGGTGGGGAGAGAAGATAAAAAAAAATTGGTATACACACCCACCACTCTTGCTGAAAAAGTTAATATATGCTTTCTCAGAGCCATAAAACCATTGGGTATTGCGCCAAACTGCTATTGCAAATTTACACTTGTTGAAACAATACAATATAAACAAAAGAGCCAACAAAAAGGAAAAGACCATACAAGGCACGCTAACTACAGATAGATATTCTTTTTTACCTCACTGCCATGGAATAGGATGGAAACACTATATACAGAGATATGAAACCTGTAATGTTCATGAGAATATGTTAATCTGTAAGAGAGATTCAGGATTGGTGAAGTTTTAATAAGATGCATAGAATAAGCTAGCTACAATACACACCATTACTGAACAAAATTGTATCAGCACAGCTGTCGATGCTATCTGATAACAAGGCTTCCATTTTGTTGGAGTCTCAAGCTTTCTATGAGTGACTGGTAGAATGACTTCAGTGCCTTGATATCATTATACTGACAACAAAATATCAGACACATAGTTAGAGTAACAGGTTTTTACTGACTGAAATGCTTAAATATCATACAACTGACCTCATCATCACTGTCATAGAGACACCGTCTCAACAAAATAAAAATATGAGGCTGCAACACATTAATTTTATCCACATTGTTTTCCCTTGAATTGTCCTTTTCATTTGTTGGTAATACATGTAAGGCATCTCCATCTATTTGTCCTCTCTGCTATCGGCTAGCCATCACCTCAAAGTCACTATCAAATGCTTTAGTGACAGCCGACATAAAAGGTAATACAAAATTACAATACTTGAGCTATATAGAGTAATACTGTCAAGTCCATATATATAAGCAAGTAAGCAACATATCAAAAAATATAGTTTAAAGAGAGGGACCTATTTTGTTGTGAATATTCCATAAAATTATAAGATGTTAATCATTATAAACCAAGTTCCTATAGCTATAAATATAAGAAGGATGTGGTTTTCCACATCAGCAGGCACACAAATAAGGTGTATATGGAATTGTTCTTATAGCTATAAATATAAGAAGACTATCAAACTACTCTAATCAAGCAAATCAGGCCATCTGTCAATCCCTTTTATAAAAAATCAAATCAGAACTTCTTCACATAGTATTAGACTATTAGTTAATAACCCCTTGATGGTAGGCCGGACAAATCATGTGGATTCAGTAGTCCTCATGTTTCATGACCATCAAACCCATTAGCATACTTGCAATAATTATGAACATCAAACATGAGAAATATCAAGAACTGAGGTTCACAAAATAAAGTCTAGAAAGAACAGTCAAACTAACCATTCTGAAGCACAATCTTCATAGAAGATATGTTTACAACATAATAGAACTGGAACAAACATCATTTCCTAGCAAATTGCACACAGGTCTCCTACTTCATTTACCTGCATTGAATGACTAGCAAAATTAGACTTCACAAATCATCCTGTTACATAACAGAAGTAAATTGTCTGTAGCATCTCTAGTTTCTCTATCAATAACGTAGTGGAGACTGGTGTGATCTTAAAGCCACTAACGTAGTCAAAAGATTCAAAATGCACTATGGCTGTGTGGTTCTCACTGAAACGTAGTACAGAAATTTGACTTTTCTTTAAACGGGACAGAACTTACACTCAAAAATTAGAATTAGTTTCTACAGAAGGCTGATCTTGCGGCTACCCGTGGAAGCAGAACTATAAAGTCCTTTCTAGATCTTGATTTGTTCCCATAAAAGAAAAAAACTAATAGAGAATCACATTTAGTAACTAAAGGGTTGAATTAGGCACATGACATGCTGTGGTTTTGTTATTCATGCTACTTCAACAAGAATTCAATGCTCATCTGATTCACCACTTTAACAAAAAATAAAATAAAAAATACATTGCAATCACATCACTTAGATAACTGCAACAAAATTAACCAGGTCAGACACGAATGTGGATCTATAAATTAGTGAAAGAAAAAAGGCCTTCGTAGAATGACTTCCTCGAGCATTTTGCTTTTCTTCCTACTTTATGCTAAGGCCCAAACATAGCTTCAATGACAAATCTAGGAGCTCTTGGCATAGTAATTACATTTGTGTAATGACATCAATCAACTAGACAATTCTTGAACTTTAATAGGTAAGTACAAGTCAAATGCTCTACAGTACATGAAGCCAAAAATCAAGGCAGCAAAGTAGAAATCAAATACAATATATCATCTAGAGTATGCCACACTATGATCTAAAGAGTGTGAAGTGATCCATCATGGGCAGAAACAATCAACAGAAGCATCTAAATAAAAATAGAAGTACAACAGGACTAACTATAACAGAAGTAATTTCTTTGTCATGCTAACAACAACTAATAACACTTTCTAGTTTCTATATGCCAAAATCATAATTGTCTCCAGCATCCATATCAATACCCAGAGTAGACTGAAGCAGTGAAATTCATTCTGCCACCTAATGTCTGAACCTATGCAGTTGATTTTCAAGCCTTTCCATGTAGCAAATTTTTTCAAGCTGTTCCTCCTTAGAGGGAAATAATAGCGGTTAAAAAACAAGATAGATATTCCACATACCTTAGGATAATAATTCCATAAAGAGATTTCTAGCAGGTTTTGAGAAGTTAGCCATCCCCTACACAAAGGAGATAGATTCAGTTAGTTTGGAACTTTTTTGCACTGATTGATATCTTGTGGACGACTATAACGAACACTTGATCTTTTTTATGCTGTGTGGCAACAAAAACATCTTCTAATCGGAATCCTAGTGAGACACATGGTTCAAACATGATTACCGAACAACTCCAGGAATATGTAACACCTATAATATGTAACAATGTCCAAATATATTATCATTATTCAAGAAAAAAGGCTCATCCACTAGCATTAGATTGTCAAATGAGGTTAAAAAATCTTAAATTTTAGCTAGGATTAATCAAATGTTCCCTTTACTCGAACAACTCCAGGAATAGCATAATACCCTGAAAAGGAGGTACTCCACTATCTAATACCATCTCCACCAAATATTATACAATCACCCATTATAGTCCACTTGAAAATTTTATAATACTCCATGCTTACAAAGATTAAAGTATCAGAATAGTTTTAATTAAGATTCTTTGAAACCCAATATCAATTTTTTAAATTTACTCAGCAGTGATAATTGATAAAATTTCTGAGTTTCTAGGCTATGGATAGAGATTACACTAAAACAAAAAAAACATAAAGGCAAAACTCACAAAACCATATCCTTTGGATCGCCCTGTGTTCTTATCAATGATAACAACAGCCGCAAAGATTTCCCCAAATAGCTCAAAATATCCACAACCATGACAGCTTGGTCATCCACGTCTTCGTCGTCCTCTGTACCTTCAGCAGAAGGGTTAGCCCCAATTTGAAGTCGATGATTATAGCTAAAGAAGAAATCAGAACCAAAAAATGAATGGAATCATATAAATTAAAACCACTAACATCAAAATCAAAACTAATTGTAAAATAAAAAACTGAATTCAAGAAAGAGAAGAATATTGAATATCGACGGATGATTTGAAGACAGCGGCTTCCCGGCGCCATTTGGGTCCAAATTTGGGGCGAGGAGATAGTTTGCCGTCGATGAGGCGGAAGGAGGCGTCGGCAGGGTTAGAGCGCTTCTAGGGTTTAACCGGTTCCTATCCGTCGGGGTTGAAGGGGCGACGCCGATTTCAAAGCCTACCATGTTGTTTTCCGATCTGATTGAGGTGAGAGAGTGAAGATGAGTGAGAGATAGGGGAGGGTGTAGAGATTGGGATTTGGGAGAGCACAAAACTGCTTCAGATGTTGGAAGCGATGTTGGAAGGCTAGAAGAGAAAAAGACTATATGTCTTTTAATTTTAAGTGTTCAAGCTCCATGTTTTTAATTTTAAGTGTTCAAGCTCCGTGTTTTTTTAATAGACAATGTTTTTTAAAAAAAAATATTATCTAATTAAAATCAAAAAAATGTCCTTTTAAATAGACAACGTTTTTGCATATATATCTACAATGTTTTTTTTAAAAACGTTGTAAAAAAAATACCACAATATTTTTATAAAAAACGTTGTGGTTTAAGTGTTGTCTATTTACTATTTTGTAGTAGTGTTACTAATTTCATGGAGTACTATTGAAGCAATACTTTAACAGAATGAGTATAGAATTAGGAATACGAAACAAAATAATATTACTCACATATTACAGAGTATAGAAAAAAATATTATTTTTACGAATACTGAAAAAAATAATATCCTTTACATTAGAAGAAGACTGGATACTGCAATAGTGAAGTAGTAGAATATTCCTTTTCTTGATCTCTATAACTTCTCTCTATAGCTTTTGTCTCTATAATTGCTCTTGTGAGTCTTAGTGAATTGGTGAGAATGAAAGAAGAATGAGCTTCTATTTATAGAAAAACATAGTTTCGATAATTGCACGTTTTGGGGCTCGAATTATTACAATATATTACCTTCATCTTTTTTTTTCTATTTTTAATTTAGTCCTACAAGTATTATCAAACTTTCACCACCTCCACTAATAGTACATGCATTTGAATCAATATTACATGCATGTGAATCAATAGTTCCATTCATGTGAACAAATAGTTATATGCATGTGAACTAATAGCAATTAACTGCTCATTTATCCGATTAATTACCCGATTGGTCAATTTAACCTCCAGAAATCAATTATTATCGAAAAAATGTCAATTTCCACTAACACTAATAATCCCAACACAATGAAAATATCAATTTTATCTTTAATCAACACGAACTTATTCATCATTAATATTATAACTCACAATATTTAACAACCAGATCATTCCCAAGAAAGAAGGGGGTCTTTCGATAAGGATTTCTCCCTATTGGCGCGCAATTAGGTGACCAAACCCCTTTCCTCGACAGAACTTTCTAGACATCGTCAATAATGCAAATAATAATATGAATAACTTTATCATCTCAATTATTGATTTAATAATATAAAATACTATGCAGATGATACTGTGACAATAATTGAATCAATAATATGAGAGATATTATGCAACAATAACTGTAGCAATAATTGATTATAATTGAGTGACTTTTCAAGTAAACATCAATAATCAAAGATACTGTACAATGCCCTGTGCTACTATGCAACCACACGTATTACTGTACTTTTACCACCAGGTATTTCAACAGTTAACGGTAAAACTTTCGTCGTTAATTTTATAAAAAGATATTTCTGTCATTTTCTAAATTCGACAATACTTTCATTGTGGGGTCCACCAATGATTGTGCCGTCGTACGAATATTCCCTGTTAAAACGAATATTCCCCAAACAATCAAATATTTTATAACAACTTGCTTACTTTGCAAAATTTGTAAATATTATCCACAACTATAACATTATATCAAATCCACACCATAATATTCAAAAATATATTTCAGAAAAAATTAATCTTTATTCATAAAAGTTGGGGTCTTACAACCTCCCCTTCTTATGAAATTTTGTCCTCAAAATTGGGGTACGTACCTGATATGTCGAAGAGATGAGGATACCTTGATTTCATTTTAGAGTCTAACTCCCAGGTCATTTCCTCCACATCGTGGTTTCTCCACAAAACTTTGACTTGAGGTATAACCTTGGTGCGTAGAATATGATCCTTTTTATCTAAGAGTTTAACTGGTACCTCTTAATACGTTAAATCTTCCACTATCTCATCCGGTTCTAATTCAATAATGTGGTTCGGGTCTTTCACATATTTACGTAACATAGATATGTGAAAATTGTTATGAACTTGAGACATACTTGGCGGTAAGGCGAGTCTATAGGCCACAGTTCTTACTCGATCGAGAATTTCGAATGGCCCAATGAATCGAGGATTGGGCTTTTCTCTCTTTCCAAATCTTGTAACTCCTTTCCATGGAGCAACACGTAACAACACATGCTCTCCAACATTAAATTTCACGTCTCTTCGATGAAGATCAACATAACTCTTTTGTCGATCTTGTGAGGTCTTTATACGTTGTCGGATTATTTGAATCTTTTCCATTCTCATGCGTACCAATTTTGGTCCCAACAACGTTGCTTCACCCACCTCATCCCAGCATACTGGAGAACGACACTTGCGTCCATACAACGCCTCGAATGGAGCCATGCCATTACTTGCTTGATAATTGTTATTGTAGAAAAACTCCACCAATGGCAAGAACTTGTCCCAACTTCATTTGAAGTCAAGGACATAGAGTCTTAATATATCTTCAAGAGTTTAAATAGTCCTCTCCAACTGCCCGTCCGTTTGAGGGTGATATGCCGAACTAAATTGTAAATCCGTGCCCATAGCTTTTTACAAACTAACCAAAAATTGTGATGTAAATCTTGGGTCTCGATCAGAAACTATGGATACTAGCATACCATGCAGTCTTACAATCTCATTTATATATAAATGAGCAAGACATTCAAGAGATTAAGTGTCTCGTATAAGTAAAAAATGAGCAGACTTGGTCAATCTATCAACAATAACCCAAATCGTATCTATGCCTTGAGAAACCTTGAGAAGACCAGTAATGAAATCTATGATAATTTTCTCCCACTTCTATTATAGAATTTCAAGTGGTTGCAATGGACTCGTTGACAAGTTAAACCCCTTGACTCGTTGACAAGTTAAACCCCTTGAGATAAACTCCGCGATCTCTCTTTTCATATTGCTCCACCAAAATGTATGTCAAAGATCATGATACATTTTGGTACTCCCAGGATGGATTGCAAACGATGTGTTATGCGCCTCCATCATGATTTTATACTTTAAATCAGGGTCGTTAGGAACACAAAGCCTTGAGTTGACTCGAAGTATTCCTCCTTCAGCGATTCTTGCTTCCGGAATAACACCTTCTTGCACTTTCTTCTTCATACGTATCAGCTCCATGTTCGTAGCTTGAGTAACTTTAACTTTATCGATTAAAGTCGGTTCTACTCGTATATTTTCCATCATCACGTGGGTCCCTGGAGTCTTTAACTCTATCTTCATCCTTTGTAAGTCAAACAAAATGGGCCTTTATGTTGACAATATCGCGCTCGTACCTGTATATGATCTTCTACTCAATGCGTCAGCTACTACGTTCGCTTTACCAGGATGGTATTGAATGATCTGATCGTAATTTTTCAACAGCTCGAGCCAACGTCATTGCTGCATGTTGAGTTCCTTTTGGGCGAAAAAATATTTGAGGCTTTTATGATCCGTATAGATCTCCACTTTCTCCCTATACATGCAATACCTCCAAATTTCAAGCTCAAAAACGATAGCTGCCAACTCTAGATCATGAGTATAATAATTTCTCTCATATTCTTTGAGTTGTCGTGAGGCATAGGCTATGACTTTCCCATGTTGCATGAGAACACATCCTAAACCCTTGCCTGAAGCATTGCTGTATATGACAAATCCCTCCGAACCAGATAATATTGTCAGAACAAGTGTTGAAATAAGTCTCTTTGTGAGTTCTTGAAAACTCTTCTCACATTCCTCGCTCCAACCGAATTTTGTATCTTTTCGAGTCAACTGAGTTAATGGAGTAGCGATTCGAGAAAACCCTTCAACGAATCTCCGATAATAACCAGCTAAGCCAAGAAAGCTACGTACTTCAGTCACGGACTTAGGTCGCTCCCAGATTTGAATTGGTTCAATCTTTGTTGGGTCAACAGATATTCTATGATTTGATATCACGTGCCCAAGGAATGCTAGTTCCTCAAGCCAGAACTCACATTTCTTCAACTTGGCATATAGCTTGTTTTCTCGAAGCTTTTGGAGTATCAGCCTCAAGTGTTGTTCATGATCTTCACGGCTTTTGGAGTATATGAGGATGTCATTAATAAAGACAACTACAAAATGATCTAACTATTCTTTGAATACTCGGTTCATCATATCCATGAAGGCAGTAGGAGCATTAGTTAATCCAAAAGACATGACTAGGAATTTGTAATGCCCGTACCGAGTTCTAAAAGCAGTCTTTGGAATGTCATCTATTTTAATCTTTAACTGATGATATTCAAAACGAAGATCGATCTTTGAAAAGAATTTGGGGCCTTGCAACTGGTCAAATAGGTCATCAATGCGAGGCAACGGGTACCTATTTTTGATGGTGATATGATTCAACTCTCGATAATCAATACAAAGTCGCATACTTCCATCTTTCTTCTTTACGAATAGAACAGGAGCACCCCAAGGAAACTTACTAGGATGAATGAAGCCGATGTCTAACAATTCCCGCAGTTGAGTTTTTAACTCCTGAAGTTCAATAGGAGCTATTCGATATGGGGCTTTAGAAATGGGTTTTGTATCAGGCTCAAGGTCGATACAAAATTTGATTTCACACTCTTAGGGTAGGCCAGGAAGTTCTTCAGGGAATACGTCAGGAAATTTATTAATAATAGAAATATCATTCAAATTGGACAAATTTTTGTTTAAATCTGTGACATAGGCTAAGAAAGCTTGACATCCTTTTTTTAATAAACGAATAGCTTTATGGCTTGATATGATAGTGATTGCCTTTAGTGGTTTGGTTGCTTGAATTCGCATAATAGGTTGGTTAGGAATATGAAAGCTAACAACCTTACAAAAATAATCAATTTTTGCATGATGAGTGATTAACAAATCAATCCCTAAAATCACATTAAATGCAAGTATTTTCAAAGAGATAAGATCAATAGGTAACGTGCGGTTGCCGATTTGAATCAAACAAGGCTTATAAATAGTGGATGTAATGAAGGTTTCTCCCAATGGAGTTTCAACAAATAAGTCAAAGTCTAATTTCTCCGGAGTTAAATTTAAACGTTTAACGTAAGTAGGAGAAATAAAAGAATGGGTAGAACCGGTATCAAATAAGGTATAGACTTAGAAAGAGTTTATGGTTAGCTTATCCGTGATGACCTCGTTCAGGTTCCTTACTCTTTGGGAGGTTACGAAAAATGCTCTCCCTTAAACTACCGGCTTTGACTTCTCTGGGATGACATTTGGTGTCACCATCCTAACTAGACTTGGCTTCACTGCACGACAAAATCGAGCCAGGTGACCTTCTTTTCTGTAATTATAACACGCTTTTGACTGCATCGTGCAGTTTAGACTGATGTGTCCATCCCTTCTGTATTTGAAGCATACGATCGATGGTCGTTCTCCTTCTTTATCAACGGGTGCTGGTGCTGACGTCTTTCCATCATTGTGGAATCTCCTCTTCTTGAAATCTCCACACCTATTGTCTTGGCCATGATTACCATCGATGTGGTTACCAATTCCATCATATTGATTACCTCCACGTTTGTTATCACCGCTTCGATGACTGTTACCACTAGTATTATCATTTTACCGTTTGCTTTCTCTTGGTTGGGTTGACTCATTATCGCGCTCCAATAACTGAGCCCTATTTACAACATCTGAATATATACACAGTTTGTGAGAAATAAGGTATTGATGTATTTCAGGTTTCAAATCTCTTAGAAAGATCCGCGTCATATGCTCCTCATTATCAACCAAATGGGATGCAAACCAGGACAACTCGGCAAACTTAGCCTCGTACTACGACACAGTCATAATCTTTTGCTCTAACTTGATGAATTCCACTTCCTTCATGTGACGAATACTTTCATGAAAGTACTTGTCGTTGAACAATTCTTGGAACTTCTCCCAAGACATCTTCAGTGCGACAGTTTAAGTACATTTTACTGATCTGCCACTCCTCTCAACATGAAGGTGGCAAAGGGAGCCTTTTGCTCCTCGGAGCATAACAAGACATCAAATATCTTGGTGATCTACTTTATCCACGTCTCTACCTTGAGTGGTTCTGGATTTCCCAAAAACTCCGGTGGTCCCAGCTCCTTGAACTGCTTAGTAGTGACCATCCGAGAGCTTCCAGTGTTTCCACCTGTATTTTGAATAGAAGTCCTTCTAGCCTAATGTTGCATGAATTGCATAAAGCCTCTGAACATCCCATCGTTCATCATCTGGTTGGTGTTATTGTTTACCTGAGGATTATTTCTTTCTTGATGCACATTATCCTGGGTACTGATCGTTGGTGACTCAACGGTCTCATGTGCTTCATTGCTTATCTCAACATTTTTAGATGCCATTTTCAAACACTGCCACAAAATAAGTGTTAATTGACATGCCACATATTATCCCTATACTCTGATTGACCAATTAAATAACAAATAACTTTGGAAGGTCATACTAGTGAAGGATTAACCTGTCTCTCCCCTCCTAGTTCTAGTCTCACATCTCAGCCAGGTATCATATCCCTATGCTTTGATACCAGCTGTGACGCCCCCAAAATAGGTATACATCACCCATCTTGGGTCGCCAAAAACATGGTACCGAATACAAATATAAACTTAATTATACAATATGAACTGAGAGTTTTTACACGAATATTATCTCATAGACAATATCTAAACTCAAATTCAATACTCATTACATTTATTATCACACAAAATAGTGAGGACTATTAAAAAAACTATCTCGGACCATCATTCTGTTCCCTGAATAGTCCCAACAACGTTCTCATTTCCTGAAGAGAACAATGAAAGCAAATGGGTGAGCTCAACTAGCCCAGTAAGAAATATTATGACTAAGATAATGCAGAATAAATTATCGTTAGCCTTCAACAGTGTTAAACTGATAAAATACAATAAACATCAAGTTTAACTACAACAGAACAAGCAATCCATTAGAAGAGTCAAGTAGAGCATGATATCTACTATCTTCTATGATTTAAAAGTTTATCATCAATTTTATCACTGAGACTTAGCTTAATAAGTAATCCACATCACTGAATTATCCATGCACTACGAGCCAAGGATATTCATTAGTATCACAACCATGAATCATCCATGCACTACGGGCCAAGGATATTCATATTTTAACCAATGGTCATGATCATACCAACAACTGTCCATCAATGAACTACGGGCCAATGAAGACTTTTATCATTTGTAACATTAAAGGTCATGATTATACCGAATGATCCCTGATCATAATTATACCAATCAACAGTTCATCTATGCACGTAAGCCACATATAACTTTCAATATAATATAAGCATGAGGATGATGGCAATGATATAAGAATTCAATTAAAAGAAAACAAAGGATAAATTTTTAAAGATTTATAATTTAATTTATCCAGGATTCAATAATAACCAAATTGTCAACATGATACTGTTTTGTGGAGTAAAATTCAAGAATAATATTGTATCAAAAATAATTTGGACAGAAAAGAAGTCACTTTTTGTCATGAATAGTACCTCGGGTGAATAATACATGAGTGAATAGTAACTCATGAATAATACTTTATGGATAGTACTTCGGGAATAGTACTCTGTGAATAGTATACCGTGAATAGTACTTTGTGAATAGTAACCCATGAATAGTACTCTGTGAATAATACCCGAGTGAATAGTAACCTATGAATAATACTCTGTGAATAGTATACCATGAATAGTACTTTGTGAATAGTATCCCATGAATAGTACCTCGTGAATAGTACTTTATGAATAGTATCCCATGAACAGTACTTCGGCATGAAAAACTTAAAATTTAACAAGAATGTTAAAGGATATTATACTAATTTCATGGAGTATAAAAGCAATACTTTAACAGAATGAGTGTAGAATTAGGAATAAAAAACAAAATAATATTACTCACATACTACAGAGTATGGAAGAAAATATTATTTCTTACGAATACTACAAAAATAATATGCATTACCTTAGAAGAAGACTGGATACTGGAATAGTGAAGTAGCAGAATACTCTTCTTCTTTCTCTCTATATCTTATCTCTCTATAATTGCTCTTATGAGTCTTAGTGAATTGGTGAGAATGAAAGAAGAATGAGCTTCTATTTATAGGAAGACATAGTTTCGATAATTTCAAGTTTTGGGGCTCGAATTATTACAGTATAGTACCTTTATCTTTTTCACCTTTTTTAATTTAGTCCTGCAAGTATTATCAAACTTGCATCACCTCCCTTAATAGTACATGCATGTGAATCAATAGTTCCGTTCATGTGAATATATAGTTATATGCATGTGAACTAATAGCAATTAATTGCTCATTTATCCGATTAATTACTCGATTGGTCAATTTAACCTCCAGAAATCAATTATTATCTAAATAAATATTGATTTCCACTAACACTAATAATCACAACACAATGGAAATATCAATTTTATCTTTAATCAACACAAACTTATTCATCATTAATATTATAACTCACAATATTTACACTACTATAAAATAGTAAATAGAAAACACTTAAACCATAACGTTTTTTATAAAAATGTTATGGTATTTTTTTCATAATGTTTTTTAAAAAAAATGTTGTAGATAGATATGCAAAAATGTTATATATTTAAAAGGGTATTTTTTTTTGGTTTTAAATAGATATTTTTTTTAAAAAAAACATTGTGTAGGTCAAAAGCACGGAGCAAAAAACCGGCCTTAAGTGAAAACTTAAAATTAAAAGATAAAGTCTTTTGTCTGTGCTCGTGAGTTCATTTTCGTTCCTTTCTTTATTTTTCCTCGTCTCTTTCAATTTTTCTCTCATTTTTTCTTCTATTTTGGGGCTAGATTTTCATTCGTAAGTTCTTCATCTCGTTGGATTTGTTCCAGAATTATACAGGATCAACCCTAGGAGGAGCTGGACATAAGCCATAAATCGTCTCGAAGAAACCCTAAAAGGAGGCTAGAATCATGAAGAGCATGAAGCCACATAAGCAACTGAAGCTCTCCGTACCTACTCAAGAAACACCTATCACTAGTTTCTCGTAAGCTCTCTCAAGTTTTGCTTATTTATTTTGACATTTTCTATTTATTATCTTTCTAGCTTACTTGGTTCACGCCAAAATCCTGCTTATGGAAAAACCTTACGCCATTTCTTCAGCACAACACAAACCCTAAATGGGTTATTACCTGAATCACTCTAAAAAAGGATATCGTCAATCGGTGACCCTAGCATTTCTATTGTGCCGGTTCTCGATCAATGGGTCCAAAAAGGAAGAGAGATCCAGAAACAAGAGCTTCAGGACATCATCCGTGAGTTGAAAAATTATAAACGGTTCAAACACGCCCTTGAGGTTTTTCTTTTCACCCTTTTAATCTTATTAAATTATTTTTGTATCATTATTCATTTGGTCCAATTTTGCTTTAGATTATGGCTTTACATTAATTTTGTCTTGATTTTTTCATCCTGTCCTAATTTAGTTGTCCACAAATAATTCTCTAGAGGTATGTGTTGCCCTTAGTTACCTTCTTGATTTTTACAAAGTCAGGCATCTTATTAAGGTAGAGGTAAAACCTAACCTTATCCTCAATGCAGATAAGGAACTTGGAATTGTCTTTGAAGTGCCTCTCTAGTACTATTCTTTCTCTGCATACATTCAGTTGCACAATATTTTATTCTTTTAGTTATGGACTATTACTCGGTGACATTGTTTTCTCTTAATCATGGCTATTTTACACTTTGTAAAATAAAAGTATCTTTTAGTTAGTATTGTCCAAGTAGAAATCTTATTGTCTGGATTATCTTGTTGCTGGTTTGCTAATAATGTTGGCCTCACTTGCTTATGGAACTTTCAAGGTTTAGCAGCTGTGTTATACTTGTAGCATATGGTGCCTATCTTTTTTTTTCAGCTGACAAGCCAGAAGAATCTATATTCCCCAATTAATGAGGTCTTCACTTCTATTGATTTCCAGATATACACTATTTAATCTATTCATTAGACATGCATTACTCATTTTTTGACTTGTATTATAACATGGTGGCGGTTTTGGAGTCATATCTTGTCTTTCACTTGTAGGTCTGGAGTATATTTTGATTGGTTTAATTGTAGAACATTTTTAACCATTTCATCACAATACTTTTTTCAGTGAAGTTTATTGTCTGTAGTTCAATTTATTAGATCCTTCACACAACCTCTTTTAGTATCCACTGTCCAACACATAATGCACCATATTGTTTCTCAGTACACCTCTACTATCTGTTTCCGTTGATTGGTTTTGGGGTTTTTCCTCCCTCTTCTTTGGCTCACATCTCTCCTCCCTCCTAGGTTACTGCTCCGATTATTATCGACATCCATGGTGGCTGTCTCCTAGTATGACGTGGGTTTGTGTGGGTCCCATGGCTGGACAAGTCACTTAGTATGGGCGAGAGATTATTTTCATTTGGGCAGAGTACTGGGCTGCTGATGCGTGACCCGAGCAATAGGGGCCCTCAGATTTCAAAAATTCAAATAATTTGTAGAGAATGTGGGTTCTCCAATTCTTGTATCAGGAGCACATATTAATGGAACAACTGGTTAGATCTTGGAAGTTTTTATTTCCTTTGAGAAATCATTTGGTATATGGTATCAGCAGGTTTCTGATGAAGGCGATGTTCTTTATGTTTTTCCAAAAGATTACCGATTAAAGCTTGCAGCCAAGTCACTTTGGATAAAATATGAACCTCTAGTTGAAAAGGCTAAGGTATTGCCCTTGTTTCTTCTTCACGTTTGTGTTTCTTTGGAAGAATCAATGCTAGGGGATCCAAGTGTTTACCAAAATATCCTTTTTCTTTTACAATATGATGCAATAAATCCTTGGCTGGTTCTGACTGGAATGGCTTTTGATATATTGTTGGGTATGCAAAGTTGGGTCTGTTTGGGTCTTGTTGTCTGCAGTAGATGTTTTTACTTCTGTAGTCAGTTGTATGGGGTGCATTGCATGGGCTGGCATATGCAACCTCATTCTGTATGTGCTATGCTGTTAGCTCTTTTGGTAAAAGGTTGCTGGGTCCTGCTTGCGGTTATGCTATGATATAGTTGCTGCTCTGCTACTGCTCCAAATTTTTGTTGGACTTGTGGGCTGCTACTACTATATCATTTGACTGCTGCTTCTTTTGGCTTTCTACTGCACTTTGAATGGCTTCTGCTGCAGTTCTCGGCGGATTTTCTGTTGCTGTGTGTTGTGCTGCTGGTTGTGTGGGAGGTTGGGCAGCTGTATGCCGTGTGCTGCTGGGATTTCTTGGCAGTTTGGCTACAGTTGTTGTTGCTGGCCTCTACATTTACTCCTTGCTGGTTTATAAGGTATCATGTTATATTTATTTTTAGTTATTCAAGCAATCATATAGGAATCATTTGATTACAGAATAGAAGGTTTATCTATGTAGTTCTGATATTTTGGCATTTGGGTCACAGTCATGCTAGACTTGTAGTGAACTTATGTATGTCTTAATTTGGATTCCTGCAGAACTAAGATACTGCTAAACTATATTAAAGATGTTGCCACCTGAGTCATCTCGTGAGGACAATGTTTACATGGCCAAGCTCGCCGAACAGGCTGAAAGGTATGAGGAAATGGTTGAGTTCATTATAAAGGTTGATAAGTATATACCAAAGGTATGGAAAAGGTTTCTAAATATATACCAAAGGCTTTATTGGCGGTTCTAAAAGAAAGTGTTTCATTTTTATGTATATATATATATATATATATATATATATATATATATATATATATATATATATATATATATATATTTATATATATTTGAACTCTGTGTTTCATGTTGATCTAAAGGCTGCAGTTGCTGCTGGGTTAACAGTGGCAGAGGTTACTGGAAGCAATGTTGTTTCAGTTGTAGAGGACGAACTTATGAGAATCCTCATTCTTGCTCATAATTTCTTGCCCGGATACCATCAGATCATCAATGGGGAATGGAATGTTGCAGGAATTGCACACAAAGCTTATGATCTTGAAGGAAAAAATGTGGGAACTGTTGGTACAGGACGTAATGGTAGGCTTTTACTCCAAAGATTGAACCCTTTCAACTGTAACCTCCTCTATCATGATCTCATAAAGATGGATCAAGAATTGGAGAATCAGATGGGGGTAAATTTTGAGGAGGATCTTGTTTTCATGAACTACCAAATGTTTTTTTCATGCTTCAACTTTGGCATACCTTATTGCAGGATAGTTTATTTCTAGTGAATTTGAGATGCATATATGGATAGTTTGGTATATATTTTGTGGATGTAGTAATTTAAAACTGTAAACGAATGGTATTATTGGGATGTATTTTGAATGGTTGATACATTTTGGCTTTAAATTTTAATGAGAATTTAGACCTTTTAGCTATATATTATGACATTAGCAGATTGTAGGTGCACTGGTAATATAAGTGAACCACAATTTTTTTTCTTTTTTTGTCAAGTTAATCTACAACATTTTAAAAACGTTGTGTAAATGTGCAAAAATATTGTCTGATATACTAAACAACAACGTTTTTATCTAGAAAACTTTGTGGAATCATACTTTCTACAACGTTTTCAAGCATCTGCTAATTTTTGAAAAACAAATCTACAACTTTTTTTCCTTAAAAAACGTTGTGTATTGTGCTCAACTATAACATTTTAAAAACGTTGTGTAAGGGTGTCAAATAGACAACACCCTTAACCAAGACGTTTTTCTGACTTAAACCACAACGTTTTTTCCGCGTTGTCTATTTACTGTTTTGTAGTAGTGTTAACAACCAGATCATTCCCAGGAAAGAGGGGGCTTTCCGATAAGAATTTCTCCCTATTGGCACATAATTAGGTGACCAAACCCCTTTCCTCGACAGAACTTTCTAGACATCGTCAATAATGCAAATAATAATATGAATAACTTTGTCGTCTCAATTATTTATTTAATAATATAAAATACTATGCAGATGACACTGTGACAATAATTGAATTAATAATATGAGAGATATTATGCAACAATTACTATAGCAATAATTGAGTATAAGTGAGTGACTTCTCACGTAAGCATCAATAATAAAAAATACTGTACAACACCATGTGCTACTATGCAACCGCGCGTATTATTGTACTTTTACCACCAGGTATTTCAACAGTTAACGATAAAACTTTCGTCGTTAATTTTATAAAAAGATATTTTTGTCATTTTCTAACTCCGACAATACTTTCGTTGTGGGGTCCACCAATGATTATGTTGTCGTACGAATATTCCCCGTTAAAATGAATATTCCTCGACCAATGAAATATTTTATAACAACTTGCTTACTTTGCAAAATTTGTAAATATTACCCAAAAACTATAATATTATATCAAATCCACACCATAATATTCAAAAATATATTTCGAGAAAAATTAATCTTTATTCATAAATGTTGGGGTGTTACAGGAATCACATGATGATGATGATGATGATGATGATGATGATGATGAGGAGGAGGAAGAGGAGGAGGAGGTCTGTCATGATCTACAAGAACATCTTCTTGAGAAGCTAAATGAGAAATCAGCTTGTGAGGACCATATAATTTGCCACAAGTGATGGCATCTTGACGACCTATATTGGGTTTGCGAATCATCGAGTATAGCTACCTGCAATCATATGATATAAGAGTTATAAAAGCTAAATTAAAATATGGGTTGCCAGTCAAAGCTAAATTAGAATACAGGCTGCCAATCAAGAAGTATAAATTTAATTCAAACATGAAACACGTATAACATTAATGGATGTATCTTACCCGGGTCGGATGACTAACGAAGTCTTTGAAAATGACCTTTTTTCAATGAAACCTGTTAATACCTCTCATGTTATAGGTAAAAAAAATAAAATTTATTCAACTATAATATAAATATAAAGCTTGATAAGTAAAAAAACATAAATACCAGATAAGCAAACATAAATTATAAGCTAGTAACCTAATAGGCTAATATAATAAAATCGATTAATAAATAACAAATTGTTTTATTTCTAATAAAATCAATTACAATTAATAACAAGTAGAACCAAAAATTAAATATATCTAATCTTGGTATTCATTGTCATCTTCTTCTTCAGTATCATATTGTTGTTCATAATCTTCTTCTTCTTCTTCTTCAATTTCCTCATTTTCAACATTTATATCCACTTCTTCACCAGGATCACCTGCAACACGTAGATCTACATTAAAAGAATCATTTGAGTTTTGTTTAGGCACTTTATAACCATTATCATCCTCTTGGTAAGCATCAATTCTTGTATTTTGAATGATGTCATAATCTGTACGAGCTTTAGTTTTTATAACGGTGTACTAATTGGGATCCTTCTTTGTAATTCCTTTAGAAAATAAACTTATGTGTCTTGTACTGCTAGGATTAATGTATCATATAAGTTTAGCCTCAACTTTATATTAACTTGTATCAATCCATTTCTAATCACATGAAAACCCTTGTCCTTCCGAGTATCAAACGAGTTGCATTTAAACATTACAACCTTTTTTTGTAAAGTATTGCAATTTAACAATCTCTGATAAGGGCCTGTAATAATCTAGACCGAAGTCATTACAAAAACTACATTTCAGCGTAATACCATCGCTTTGGGTTTTTCTATTAGTTACTATGTCACTAGTGTGGAATCTAAAACCATTGATACCGAATCCCTTATGCACATTAACTGTTTTACCAGGGCCACGAGCTAGTTGTCTTAAACTTTCATCGGTTTTGTTATCACCTATAAATACCGTAGACTATTATTATTATATGATATGAATAAATATTTTGTGTCAACCATATATTACATTGATACAATAAAAAGCACCATATGTTATTACACGTTTGTTAAACCACTTAATGAAATACTTATTCTACAACTCTACCCTTTGTTTCTCATATATATTAGGATTAGATGCCAAAAAAAATTCATCAAACTTCCTGAATATACATTACCATCTTAATGAAGTTAATTGAAACGTGTATGCATATTTGTGTGTGTGTGTGTATGTATATATATATATATATATATATATATATATATATATATATATATATATATATATATATATATATTTATAATACACAAATTATAAAATGCCTAACTTACTTGATGAATGGTCTGAACTCTATATAATTCATAAGAGTACATAATGCTACAACTTGATACTCCTCGTCAGTTAAATCTCGTTGTGTGCTCCCAAAGATTGCATGACCAACATTTTTGAAGATATAAAGGTTTCACAATCTACTTCTCCTATATCTTCATTGCGGCTAACACGATTATGTTTTGTTTCTTTGTCAACCTCAAAATAGAGAGAGAAAAAGTTTACGAGCTCCTCAATGATGTATGCCTCTGCAATTGAACCCTCAACATGAGCTTTTTAGTAACATTCTTCAAGCGGCGCAAACATCTGATTTTTTTATATAAAAAAAATTAAACACATGATGTTATTTGCACAAAGTGAATAAAATTCTAAGTCTTTTGATTAACATGAAAACAAAGAAAAATAATACCTCTCAAATGGATACATCCATCGGTATTGCACTGACCCACCTATTTTTGCTTCATAAGCCAAGTGAATAGGTAAATGCTCCATACAATCAAAGAATGAAGGGAGAAAGATCTGTTAGGTTTGTAATATTCATGAACGCAATCAAATTGTACAAAATAAGCGTAAGCATGAAAAATTCGAGTTTTAAAATTTTATAAACCATATACCCGGATCAACCTTTATGCACAATTATTAATTAAACGAAAAGATAAAGAACAAGAATTATACCTTTGAAGATTCGAGCTTCCTCAGGTACAAGTTTACCTCCAATCCTTTTCGCGTTCAACTTGAATCCACCGGGTTTGGTTCCCTCCTTTGATCAACGTTAGCAACCCAAGTGTTTGGCCTCTAGACGTGATCCACCAAGGAAGAAGAAAGATTCAAGAAGATAGGTATTTGGCAAAACCCTAATTTTTCTATCTCTCATTGAAAATAGTGTACTCTCCCAACTATTGAAATTATGTCTGTTATGAAAACGTCAACAATCTCACCCATAATAAGGCTCATATTATTTATAGATATAGGCAACCCTCCTTAACAATTAAGGAATTAGGTTTTATTTTAATTAATTAAACTCCTATAATTAATTAGGCTCCCAATCTTATTAGGAATAATTAATTAAACTGCAGCGGAACAAGTAATCCACAATGTTAAACTAGCCCTGTAAGAAATATTATGACTAAGATAATGCAGAATAAATTATCATTAGTCTTCAACAATGTTTGTGACACCCCCAAATCCGTGTAACATCGATTACAGGACATGGTGCTCACGATAACATACATCATCATCTATTTAAGTAACTCTAATAATAATAATAATAATATTAACTATTACATACTTATTCAAAATAAAGTCCCAAGTCTTTACAACCTTTAATAAACTGAAACTTAAACTTAGCGTTTATCGCTACATCACATCATATGCGGAAATATAATTATTACATAAATAACTCTCATCATTTCATCTTAGACTTTCCTTTGTCCTTGCCTGAGCCCTCAGCGTTATCAGCCTTAACTGAAAAGTTTAAGCAAGAATGAGCACAAATTGCCCAGCAAGTATATAAAGTAGTTTGAGAACATACATCAGAAGTAGAAGCATTAGTATGAATATTTCTCAATAGTTGAAATAAATATCAAGAGATAAACCGGAATATCAAGATAAGAGTTCTGGAATTCTCAATAACATACTAAGGGGTGTTAGATACCCTGAACATTACTTTGTTTCATCAAAAAAAACCATCAGACGGTTTAACAATCAAAATAGATTATAAACGGTCTCTGCAAGTACTCTAGGTGATCAGCCTATCGTAACCTACATTGTGCACAAGTATAAAGTTTAAACGCATAAGCGTAAATGGGACTATATGCCCGACATCAGTTACCCCGTTATCCGGGTTGTTCATCTTAGTATTCATGCGGACCTCACCAAAGCAATTTGGATTGGTAAACATTCAATAGCTTCAAAGGATTTGAATTGTTCAAACAATATACTATTTTTGCATCAATAACATCTAGCTGAAATGAAAGCTAGAAAGCATGCTTGAATATAGTTCATCAAGGGTATACAAACTTTAAAGTATAGCAGTCACAATAGGAACTGAATCATCAATAACATTACGCATCACAATTGAAGTTATAGAACTTTACAATAAAGAAGCTTGCACGAATGATTAATTAATCACAAGCCCAATCTTACCCTCGCTGCAATCAACTGAATAAGAGTTGAATAAATTTATAATGAAAAATAGGGTAAGAAACTTGCCTTGATCGTTGTTTACCAATAACAGATTAACAGCTTACAACTATCTGCACTTCACGTGCCCTACACAATTGTATAATCATGCACATCAACTATTAGCAACGCATAGTAGTTGTAATATAAACTTTACTCTACGATTTTTAGAGTTTACTCTACGATTTTCATTGACTCTACGATTTTTAGAGTTTACTCTACGATTTTCATTGACTCTACGATTTTTAGAGTTTACTCTACGATTTTCATTGATTCTACGATTTTTACTCTACGATTTTCACTGACTCTACGATTTTCACTGACTCTACGATTTTCAGAGTTTACTCTACGATTTTCATTGACTCAACGATTTTTGAGTTTACTCTACGATTTTCACTGACTCTACGATTTTCATTGACTCTACGATTTTTACTCTACGATTTTCACTGACTCTACGACTTTCAGAGACTCTACGATTTTTACTTTACGATTTTCACTGACTCTACGATTTTCACTGACTCTACGATTTTTACTCTACGATTTTCACTGACTCTACGATTTTATTCCCGCTAACTTAAAGATGATACGACCACGATACTTGGACACAATAAACTTCATACATCAAGGTATTTTACAAAAATATAACATTCATAAAATAGCATTCTACGACCATAAACCAACTGCATAGAAAAGCGTGCCAACACTAGTTTTATACTTAGAAAAAATCTGGAATTTTCTAGAATTCTGCAGATTTTATTACCAACATGCATGCTTATGATTTTCATAACTTGCTCAATTTACCTCCTTTTCTTATGAAATTTGGACAGGTTGTATCTCATGCTACATACTATTTTATAAAATTATAACATACGCTAATCGAGTCATATACACCATGATTTCGAGGCTCCGAAAACCCCCAAAAATCACAGATTACTAGATAAACCCAATTTGACAAAAATTTGGGATTTTCCTTCTAGCATGCAATTAAATTGTTCCTAATGTCCTGATCATCTACTCTCACATGTTTTCACATTTCGCAACACCAAACTTCAACAAACTTCCACCTTTTTGATTAATTTAGCACCTTAGAGACATTTTATCAAAGGTAGAGCATGCATTGCTTAATTCTTTGATTTTCTATGAATTTGATGCATGATTAACCCATATCTTTTGTTGTTAATGATCTATAATCATCAAACAACAGTAACATGGAAACACAAAGCCACAACAAATCATTTACCAATTTTATATGCATTTTCTTCTCATTTTTCTTATAAAAATAAAATGGGTTCATGAATTACCTTTTGAAGAATTTCTTCTTGGTTTAATATGATGCTCCTTCTCCTTGCTTGTCAAATCCTCAGTAATCCTCCAAAATTAGTTCTAACTCTCTTAGGCTCTCAATTTCTCTCCATGTTTACTCACTTGGTGGAATTTTCTTAAAAGAAAAGTGTGTTTGTATATATGTATAGCTTTGTTAGAGTCTTTTGATTCTCATAACCCCCAACTCCCATAACCCCCAACTCTAATGATTAGTTACTCACCATATTGAATAATACAATAATATAGATAATTAATAGGAAGAATGTGGGAGTTAGAGAAAATGAATGTGGGAGTTAAAAAAATAAAATAAAAGAATTTTGATTTTAAGGAATAAAATAAATTACTTCCACCTTAGCTATTATGTAATATACGTATACTTCCTCCCTTGTCCCAAATTAATAGTCTCATGGTCCATCAGTTCAGCTGATTTCTATTATAAAAAAAATACATATATTATTTTAATCAATTAATCAATTAATAAGCTATTTGACTATTTTACCCTTCGGGACCAAACTTTGCGAACCATATATCGATTCCTACTAAAGTTGACATTCCGGACGTCATGGGACTATCCGTTTAGTCCAATTCATATCTAAAATTCGTAGTTGACTTTGACCAAAAAGTCAACTGTGACACTTTTTTGTGATTACAGTCTATCATGACTAATTTCGACATTCCGGACTCGAATACACAGTCCGAGTCTCTAAATTGTGCTCCTAACTCCAGCTCCTGATTTAATATCCTCCCACGTAATAAAATAGAATAATTCCCTACTGAATTTTATTTAAATAGTTAAATAAAACCAAACTAACCATTTATATACATCTCATCACATATCTTGAAATAACACATATATGTACCACACACATACATCTAATAAATGAAATCACCCAAAAGTTTCATATAAATTTTTTTATTAACAATTCTTAAATTACATAAAAAAATATTAAAATAAAATAAAAATAAAACTCGGATATTACATTCACCCTCCCTTAAAATGATTCCGTCCCCGGAATCATTACACATCAATCAAAAAGATCAGGGTAATTTTTCATCATTTTCTCCTCGAGTTCCCACGTAGCCTCATCGGCGTTGTGGTTCCTCCACAATACCTTAACAGAAGGTATTATCTTATTTCTTAACACTTGTTCTTTTCTATCGATTATCTGCAATGGGACCTCTTCGTAGGTTAAGTCCTTTTCAAACTGAATAGGTTCATACTCTATGACATGCTTGTAATCCTGTTTATAGGGTCGTAGGACAGAAACATGGAACACGTTGTGTATATGTTCTAACTCCGGAGGTAAAGCTATTTCATAAGCTACCTCACCCACTCGCCTCAACACTTCGAAGGGTCCTATGAATCTGGGACTAAGTTTTCCCTTCTTCCCAAATCTCATTTTCCCTTTCCAAGGTGACACTTTCAAAAACACATAAGTGCCGATGTTGAAGTCTCGTTGTTGCCGGTGTTGATCAACATATTTCTTCTGTCGATCCTGAGCCGTCACTAGCCTCGCTCGAATAGTTTTGATCACATCCGCAGTCTGCTATACCAATTCTGGCCCTAGCAGTTGACGTTCTCCTACTTCATCCCAACACAATGGCGTTCTGCATTTCCTTCCATATAAAGCTTCATAAGGTGGCATCCCGATGCTTGCATGGTAGCTATTGTTGTATGCAAATTCCACCAACGGTAGGTGGTCATCCCAGCTCCCTTTGAAATCCATCTCACATGCTCTCAGCATGTCCTCTAACGTTTGAATAGTTCTCTCGCTCTGCCCATCGGTTTGAGGATGATACGCGGTGCTCAACCTCAGATGCGTTCCCATGCGTTCTTGAAAACTTCTCTAGAAGTTCGCTGTGAACTGCGGATCGCGATCTGACACAATTGAAACTGGTACACCGTGCCTGGAAACGATCTCTTTGATATAAAGTTTAGCCAACTGATCCAAGGTATATCTGATCTTGATTGGCAAAAAATGCGCTGACTTGGTCAATCGGTCGACGATCACCCACACTGCATCATAACCCTTCTGCGTAGTTGGAAGTCTTACCACAAAATCCATCGTGATATGCTCCCACTTCCATTGCGAAATTTCTAACGGTTGAAGTAACCCGCTCGGTTTCTGATGTTCTGCCTTGACCCGCTGGCACGTTAAACACTTGCTGACGCACTCTGCGACTTCTCTTTTCATATTGGGCCACCAATAATGTTGACGAAGATCTTGATACATTTTTGTGCTTCCTGGATGGATTGAGTAACTTGAACTATGAGCTTCCTGCAAGATTTCTTCCTTTAACTCAGATAACGCTGGCACCCAAATTCTCTCCTCAAATTTTAACAGACCATCACCACCCATGTTGAATTTAAGCTCCTCTCCGTCGGAAATTCTTTTTTTCATTTTCTCACATTCTTCATTACCGCCTTGTGCTTCCTTGATCTTGTCCAATAGAGTTGGACGAACCTCCACTGCGAACAATTTCCCATATGGCTCTCTCGGCCTCTTTATCTCTAGCTCCAAACTGGCCATCTCCTTGATTAACTCCTCCTGAGCTGTTAGCATTGCCAATCTACCACTGCCTTTTTTTGCTTAACGCGTCCGCTACCACGTTCGCTTTCCCCGGATGATACAAAATATCGCAATCGTAATCCTTTATTAGCTCCAACCATCTCTGCTGCCTCATATTTAACTCCTTTTGCGTGAAGATATACTTCAGACTTTTATGGTCCGTGTATATTTCACACTTCACACCATATAAATAGTGCCTCCAGATCTTGAGGGCAAATACTACCGCTGCCAACTCCAGGTCATGGGTAGGATATCCCTTCTCATAATCTTTCAACTGGCGCGATGCGTACGCAATGACTTTACCGTGTTGCATAAGCACACCGCCAAGCCCCTTGTGTGATGCATCACTGAAAATCACGAAATCACCTGTATCGTCTGGTAACTACAACACCGGTGCCTCACTCAATCTCTTCTTGAGTTCTCGAAAACTCTCTTCACACTTCTCAGTCCAGACAAACTTCACCGACTTCTTCGTTAAATTAGTCAATGTTCCTGCTATCTTCGAAAAATCTTGAATGAACCGCCTGTAGTAGCCCGCTAATCCTAAGAAACTTCTTACCTCCGTCGGTGTCTTTGGTTGTTCCCAATTCTGAACCGCTTCCACCTTTGTTGGATCCACAGAGATTCCGTTCTTGTCGATCACGTGACCCAGAAATTTAACTTTTTCTAACCAGAACTCGCACTTTGAAAATTTTGCGTATAATTTATCCCTTCTCAACGCCTCCAATACCAACCTTAAATGTTCAGCATGATCTTCCTGAGTCCTGGAATAGATTAGGATATCATCTATGAACACAACTACGAATTTATCTAAGTACTGTTTGAATACCCGATTCATCATGTCCATAAATGCTGCTGGCGCGTTTGTTAACCCGAACGACATTACCAGAAACTCGTAGTGACCGTAACGAGTTCTGAACGCTGTCTTAGGTACATCCTCCTTTCTCACCTTCAACTGGTGATACCCTGTCCTCAAATCGATTTTGGAAAAATATTTCGCTCCCTTCAACTGATCAAACAGGTCATCTATCCTAGGTAACGGGTATTTGTTCTTGATCGTCACCTTGTTTAGCTCTCGATAATCGATGCACAGTCTCATCGACCCGTCCTTCTTCTTTACAAACAACACTGGTGCTCCCCAAGGAGACACACTCAGTTGAATATACTTCCTATCTAACAATTCCTGCAACTGTACCATCAGCTACTTCAACTCTGCCGGTGCCATTCTGTACGGGGCTTTCGAGATCGGCGCCGTTCCCGGTACTAAATCTATAACGAATTCGACCTCTCTATCCGGCGGAAGACCTAGCAATTCTTCCGGGAATACATCTGGAAATTCATTCACTACTGGTATTAGTCCCATTTCTAACCCTACTTTCTGAGTATCGACGATATGGGCCAAATAACCTACACATCCCTTTTTTAGTAACTTCCTCGCTTGCATCATCGTCAGACAACTCGAGAGTCTTGGCGACCTACTCCCATAGAACACTACCTTCGACTGCTCGGGAGTCTTAAGGTTTATACACTTTTTCTGGCAATCTATCATCGCTCCATGGTTAAATAACCAATCCATCCCTAGAATTACATCAAATTCTCCTAATTGAATTGGGATTAAGTCCACAGGTAACTTATATCCCCTGATATCTACAACGCAATTCCTATGGACATGGTTAACGAGAATGACTTCCTTATTAGCAACTTCTATATTCATAGGATATTCTAATTCTTCCTGAGGTAAGTTTAGTCGTTGGGAGAATTCATGCGAAACGAAGGAACAAGTAGCACTCGAATCAAATAATATGTAAGAAGATATATCATTGATCGGAATGATACCTGAAACCACGTCCCTGGATGCAACCGCATCCTGAACCGTCATGTTGAAAGTCCTTGCTATTGGTCGATTCTGAGTTGGTGGTCCACCAATTGTGAGAGTTCCACCGCTTGGTCCCCTCCCTCCATTTCCTCCTACTGAGTTTTTCTTTGGGCAGCTCCTAGCCTGATGATCTAATGCTCCACAGTTGAAACATCCATTTCTCTTCGGTGCAGAGCAGTTGGGAGAGATGTGCCCCTCCTGTCCGCAATTGAAACATACATTCTTCCCTTTTAGACATGCCCCCGAGTGATTTCTTCCACACTCCTTGCACGCCTCAGTCCTCTTTTTTGCTTCCCCTGATTTGCCCCCAGGGTTTCTTGAGTTGACATTATTGTTGTTGTTGTTATTATTGTTGTTGCTGTTCCACTTCCTCTTATTTGCACCGTTGCTGCTGTTGCCTTCTCCACGGTTTCCTCCTTCAGTTTTCTTCTTTTTCTCCTTGTTGAACTTCATTAGGGCTTCACTTCCGCCCTCAGCGATTATAGCTTTCTCCAGGAGAGTCGCAAAACTATTCGTCTGCAGCACCAAAAGTCTATTGTATAGCCATGGTTTGAGGCCTTGCTCAAACCTCCTCGTCTTTCTCTCCTCAGTGTTGACCTGATGAGGTGCTAACCTCGCCAGCTCGTTAAACTTTGCAGCGTACTGCGGTACCGTCATATCTTCTTGTTTCAGCTCCAGGAATCGCATCTCCATGCGACTCTGCATACTAACAGGAAAATAATTCTCGAAAAAGATTTTCTTGAACCCTTCCCAAGGTATCACACCTTCTCCAGCTCGGGTCTGATTTGCCTCCCACCAGTAGTTGGCTTCACCTTTCAGCATATACGTGGCGAAGATAGTCTTCTGGTCGTCTCCTACTCGGGCGATAGCGAATGCCTTTTCGATTTCCTTAACCCAAGTTTGGGCTTCGATGGGTTCAGTAGTTCCTTTGAACTCAGGTGGTCCCGCGCTTTTGAAGTCGTTAAAGTGTGCCACAGGGGCCACTGGAGGGTTATTGACATTCGGGGTTCGATTTTGAAGTGCCCCCACCAACATGTATACAAACTGCTGCATAGGGTTCGGTGGATCCCCAGCATTACCGTCTGACCCCTCGGGTGCTTGACGACGTCTTCCTCTAGCCATCTATCTGTTCAAAATGAACTTAATATTATTATCTCATAACTTACTCTACAACATATAGAATTCGTAAAAACTGAACCATCATATCACATACTTAAATAAAAATATATTTATTTATAAACATAATACTCAAAGTATTTCATCGTTTTATGGCATTACGCCATTTACATTATGTGGCATCAATCACTTGGTAAAAACAGAAACCAAGCTTTTTATTACATAGATAAGCATTTTATTTGCTACTAGGAAAAATTTTTTCATAATAACTAAAAACCCCGCCTAATGGCGTCCTCATGCTCCTCATCCGCTATCTCTTTCACCATTTCTCGACTTATAACCCGGCCAGACCGGCACTCCTCATGTGAAAAGTGATGCACCCTATGCTGGAACCTTCCATGTGCCGACTTAAACACGTATTTCATCTTGTCTATCTTAACCTTCTTGTCTCTAACTTCTCCTTCCAACTCTCCGGTTAGCTTCTCAGCCCTAACACGGTCTCTTCTCTCATCTCCCCAGAAAGTGGTAATAATCTATTTGTCAAGTTGGAGACTCTGAATCCTCGACTCCAACCCATTAATGGTATGTCCCAAGTGGGTTCTGATAGCATCCCTCTCATCCTTCAGCCTAACCGACTTCTGGCCTTCAACCCGCAGCTTGTCAGCCAGATCCCCATTCCTAATTACCAGGTGGTCCACCAATGCTCCCAGCAAAGCTGCAGCTTGTTGTTCCCCTTGATAAAGCTCCTCTAACTCATGGACCTTGTCGTCCAGTTAAACGATCCTGTCCATTAACTCATCCAGCATAGTGTCTTCAGGTACCTCCTCGGGGTCCTCCTCGGGCTCCTCTTCCTCTTCCGGATACTCCTCCGGGTCTGACTCAGCTGTTGCCTCAGCTATAGGCTCAGGTACAGCTGTCACTAACTGTTCACTTACTACATGAATATCTCTAACTTCCTCTTCTCCTGACATCCTATAATCAAAACACAAAGCAACTCAATTAGAAAAATAGATATTGATTTTGTTTTTAGAAAATAGATTTTACACTACACGTATAACTCTATGTGAGTTCATCTCCCTATCATCTCCACTAACTCTCTCTAAGGTTATAGCCCAAGGTTCCCCACCTAAGGTTTATAACCTAAAGCTCTGATACCAAACTGTGACACCCCCAAATTCGTGTAACATCGATTACAGGACATGGTGCTCACGATAACATACATCATCATCTATTTAAGTAACTCTAATAATAATAATAATAATATTAACTATTACATACTTATTCAAAATAAAGTCCCAAGTCTTTACAACCTTTAATAAACTGAAACTTAAACTTAGCGTTTATCGCTACATCACATCATATGCGAAAATAAAATTATTACATAAATAAATCTCATCATTTCATCTTAGACTTTCCTTTGTCCTTGCCCGAGCCCTCAGCGTTATCAGCCTTAACTGAAAAGTTTAAGCAAGAATGAGTACAAATTGCCCAGCAAGTATATAAAGTAGTTTGAGAACATACATCAGAAGTAGAAGCATTAGTATGAATATTTCTCAATAGTTGAAATAAATATCAAGAGATAAACCGGAATATCAAGATAAGAGTTCTGGAATTCTCAATAACATACTAAGGGGTGTTAGATACCCTGAACATTACTTTGTTTCATCAAAAAAAAACCATCAGACGGTTTAACAATCAAAATAGATTATAAACGGTCTCTGCAAGTACTCTAGGTAATCAGCCTATCGTACCCTACATTGTGCACAAGTATAAAGTTTAAACGCATAAGCGTAAATGGGACTATATGCCAGACATCAGTTACCTCGTTATCCGGGTTGTTCATCTTAGTATTCATGCGGGACCTCACCAAAGCAATTTGGATTGGTAAACATTCAATAGCTTCAAAGGATTTGAATTGTTCAAACAATAAACTATTTTTGCATCAATAACATCTAGCTGAAACGAAAGCTAGAAAGCATGCTTGAATATAGTTCATCAAGGGTATACAAACTTTAAAGTATAGCAGTCACAATAGGAACTGAATCATCAATAACATTACGCATCACAATTAAAGTTATAGAACTTTACAATAAAGAAGCTTGCACGAATGATTAATTAATCACAAGCCCAATCTTACCCTCGCTGCAATCAACTGAATAAGAGTTGAATAGATTTATAATGAAAAATAGGGTAAGAAACTTGCCTTGATCGTTGTTTACCAATAACAGATTAACAGCTTACAGCTATCTGCACTTCACGTGCCCTACACAATTGTATAATCATGCACATCAACTATTAGCAACGCATAGTAGTTGTAATATAAACTTTACTCTATAATTTTCAGAGTTTACTCTACAATTTTTACTGACTCTACGATTTTCAAGTTTACTCTACGATTTTTATTGACTCTACGATTTTTAGAGTTTACTCTACGATTTTCATTGACTCTACGATTTTTACTCTACGATTTTCACTGACTCTACGATTTTCAGAGTTTACTTTACGATTTTCATTGACTCAACGATTTTTGAGTTTACTCTACGATTTTCACTGACTCTACGATTTTCATTGACTCTACGATTTTTACTCTACGATTTTCACTGACTCTACGATTTTCAGAGACTACGATTTTTACTTTACGATTTTCACTGACTCTACGATTTCACTGACTCTACGATTTTCACTAACTCTACGATTTTATTCCCGTTAACTTAAAGATGATATGACCACGATACTTGGACACAATAAACTTCATACATCAAGGTATTTTACAAAAATATAACATTCATAAAACTAGCATGCTACGACCACAAACCAACTGCATAGAAAAGCGTGCCAGCACTAGTTTTATACTTAGAAAAAATCTGGAATTTTCTAGAATTCTGCAGATTTTATTACCAACATGCATGCTTATGATTTTCATAACTTGCTCAATTTAACTCCCTTTCTTATGAAATTTGGACAGGTTGTACCTCATGCTACATACTATTTTATAAAATTATAACATACGCTAATCGAGTCATCTGCACCATGATTCCGAGGCTCCGAAAACCCCCAAAAATCACAGATTACTAGATAAACCCAATTTGACAAAAATTTGGAATTTTTCCTCTAGCATGCAATTAAATTATTCCTAATGTCCTGATCATCTACTCTCACATGTTTTCACATTTCGCAACATCAAACTTCAACAAACTTTCACCTTTTTGATTAATTTAGCACCTTAGAGACATTTTATCAAAGGTAGAGCATGCATTGCTTAATTCTTTGATTTTCTATGAATTTGATGCATGATTAACCCATATCTTTTGTTGTTAATGATCTATAATCATCAAACAACAGTAACATGGAAACACAAAGCCACAACAAATCATTTACCAATTTTATATGCATTTTCTTCTCATTTTTCTTATAAAAATAAAATGGGTTCATGAATTACCTTTTGAAGAATTTCTTCTTGGTTTAATATGATGCTCCTTCTCCTTGCTTGTCAAATCCTCAGTAATCCTCCAAAATTAGTTCTAACTCTCTTAGGCTCTCAATTTCTCTCCATGTTTACTCACTTGATGGAATTTTCTTAAAAGAAAAGTGTGTTTGTATATATGTATAGCTTTGTTAGAGTCTTTTGATTCTCATAACCCCCAACTCCCATAACCCCCAACTCTAATGATTAGTTACTCACCATATTTAATAATACAATAATATAGATAATTAATAGGAAGAATGTGGGAGTTAGAGAAAATGAATGTGGGAGTTAAAAAAAATAAAAATAAAAGAATTTTGATTTTAAGGAATAAAATAAATTACTTCCACCTTAGCTATTATGTAATATACGTATACTCCCTCCCTTGTCCCAAATTAATAGTCTCATGGTCCATCAGTTCAACTGATTTCTATTATAAAAAAAATACATATATTATTTTAATCAATTAATCAATTAATAAGCTATTTGACTATTTTACCCTTCGGGACCAAACTTTGCGAACCATATATCGATTCCTACTAAAGTTGACATTCCGGACGTCATGGGACTATTCGTTTAGTCCAATTCATATCTAAAATTCGTAGTTGACTTTTTCCTCGAAAAATTCAACTAGTTGATTTTGACCAAAAAGTCAACTATGACACTTTTTTGTGATTACAGTCTATCATGACTAATTTCGACATTCCGGACTCGAATACACAGTCCGAGTCTCTAAATTGTGCTCCTAACTCCAGCTCCTGATTTAATATCCTCCCACGTAATAAAATAGAATAATTCCCTACTTAATTTTATTTAAATAGTTAAATAAAACCAAACCAACCATTTAAATACATCTCATCACATATCTTGAAATAACACATATATGTACCACACACATACATCTAATAAACGAAATCACCCAAAAGTTTCATATAAATTCGTTTATTAACAATTCTTAAATTACATAAAAAAAATATTAAAATAAAATAAAAATAAAACTCGGATATTACAATGTTAAACTGATAAAATATAATAGACATCAAGTTTAACTGCAGCGGAACAAGTAATCCATTAAAAGAGTCAAGTAGAGAATAAAATCTACTATTTTTTATGATTTAAAAGGTTTTTCATCACTTTTATCGCTGGGACTCAACTTAATAAATAATCCACATCATCCATGTACTACGACCAAGGATATTCATTAGTATCACGACCACAAATTATCCATGCAGTACGGGCCAAGGATATTCGTGTATTCATCAATGATCATGATCATGCCAACAACTGTCCATCAATGCACTACGGGCCAATGAGGACTTTTACCACATCATTTGTAACATTACGGTCATAATTACACCGAATAATCCCTGGTCATAATCATACCAAGTCCATCTATGCACTACAGGCCACAGATGACTTTCAAAAAATATATAAACACGAGGATGATGACAATGATATAATAATTCAATAAAACAAGTTCAAGAATTAATTTATTCAGGAACTAATAACGTCCAAATTGTCAACATGATACTTCTTTGAAGAGAAAAAGTAAAGAATGCTCAGAAGAATATTTCTATGAAAAGATACTGGATGAAGCGCAAATATCAAGGATATTCAACTAATTTCATGGAGTATAGAAGTCAAAACTTTAACTAACTGAATATAATAAAGAATGAAATAACAAAAGAAATCACCAGGCCTACGATAGACCACACAGGCAGGTTATTCCAACAGAATAATAAATAACGGAACTAGGTCCAGCGTAAAATGCACAGACAGGATATTCCAACAGAATAATAAAGACGGAACCAGGTCCGACGTAAAACGCATAGACAGGATATTCCAACAGAATAATAAAGACGAAATCAGGTCCGGTGTAAAACGCACAGACATGATATTCTAACAGAATAATAAAGAATGGAATATAAGAAGAATTTTACCAAGTATATGGTAGCCCGCGTATACAGGTATTCCAACAGAATAATAATTAACGGAATAACAGAAGAATTTCACCAAGTATAGGGTAGCCCGCGTATATAGGTTATTCTAATCGAATAATAAATAATGGAATGCCAGAAATTCTCTTCATGAATACAAAAGAAATAATACCCCTTACCTTAGAAGAAACTGGATATAGAAGTAGTGAAGTAGCAGCATACTTTTCTTCTTTCTCTCTATAGTTTCTCTCTCTAGAGTTTCAGTGAATTCGTAAGAAATAATAAAGGAATGTGCTTCTATTTATAGAAGAATAGACTGAATAATAACTAATCTATGAACGGTCCAGATTGATTTACTTTTAAACGGACGGTCTAGATTGATTTAATAATTTTTTTTTTGTAAATAAAATATAATATATTCTATTTATAATCTAATAAAACGAATAACTTGACAAAAGTATTCTGTTTTATATAAAAATATTTTTACTATACAAACACTATGCGGACACTATGCAAACACTATGCATAATAAAATATAATATATTCTAATTATTGTCTAATAAAACGAATAACTTTATAAAAGTATTCTGTTTTATATAAAAATATTTTATTATGCAAAACACTATGCATAATAGAATATAATATATTCTATTTATAGTATAATAAAATGAATAACTTTATAAAAGTATTCTGTTTTATATAAAAAGCTTTTCTATTTTTTTTACATTAATAATACTAATAAAATAAAACTTCATCATCATTATTATAATTCACACTATTGTGACGCTCCCAAAATAGGTATACATCACCTATTCTGGGTTATCTAATACATGGTACAAAATACAAATACAATCTTAAATATACAACAAGAGCAGTTAGTTTTAATACAAATATTGTCTTCTAAACAATATCTATTCTCAGAATAAGTCCTCATTACATTTATTATTACACTATTTTATAGAATAGTGAGGACTACTAAGACACCATCTCGGACCGTCACTCCGTTCTCCGACTAGTCCCATCTACGTTCTCATTTCCTGAAGAGAACAGCGAAAGAAAGGGTGAGCTCAACTAGCCCAATAAGAAATATTATGACTAAGATAATGCAGAATAAATTATCATTAGTCTTTAACAATGTTAAACTAATAAAATATAATAGACATCAAGTTTAACTGCAGCGGAACAAACAATCTAATAAAAGAGTCAAGTAGAGAATAAAATCTACTATCTTTTATGATTTAAAAGGTTTTTCATCACTTTTATCGCTGGGACTCAGCTTAATAAATAATCCACATCATTCCTGTACTACGGCCGAGGATATTCATTAGTATCACGACCACAAATTATCCATGCAGTACGGGCCAAGGATAACCGTGTATTCATCAATGGTCATGATCATGCCAACAACTGTCCATCAATGCACTACGGGCCAATGAGGACTTTTACCACATCATTTGTAACATTACGATCATGATTACACCGAATAATCCCCGGTCGTAATCATACCAAGTTCATCTATGCACTACAGGCCATAGATGACTTTCAAAAAAAATATAAACATGAGGATGATGACAATGATATAAGAATTCAATAAAACAAGTTCAAGAATTAATTTATTCAGGAACTAATAACGTCAAAATTGTCAACATGATACTTCTTTGTAGAGAAAAATTCAAGAATGCTCATAAGAATATTTCCATGAAAAGATACTGGATGAAGCGCAAATATATCAAGGATATTCCACTAATTTCATGGAGTATAGAAGTCAAAACTTTGACCAACTGAATATAATAAAGAATGGAATAATAAAAGAAATCATCAGGCCTACGATAGACCGCACTTGCAGGTTATTCCAACAGAATAATAAATAACGGAACCAGGTCCGGCGTAAAATGCACAGACATAATATTCCAACAGAATAATAAAGACGAAACCAGGTCTGACATAAAACGCACAGACAGGATATTCCAACAGAATAATAAGAATGGAATAACAGAAGAATTTCACCAAGTATAGGGTAGCCGGCGTATACAGGTTATTCCAACAGAATAATAAATAATGGAATAACAGAAGAATTTCACCAAGTATAGGGTAGCCCGCTTATACAGGTTATTCCAACAGAATAATAAATAATGGAATAACAGAAGAATTTCACCAAGTATAGGGTAGCCCGCGTATACAGGGTATTCTAATAGAATAATAAATAATGGAATGACAGAAATTCTCTTCATGAATACAAAAGAAATAATACCCCTTTCCATAGATGAAACTTGATATAGAAGTAGTGAAGTAGCAAAATACTTTTCTTCTTTCTCTCTATAGTTTCTCTCTCTAGAGTTTCAGTGAATTCGTAAAAAATAATGAAAGAATGAACTTCTATTTATAGAAGAATGGACTGAATAGTAACTAATCCATGAACGGTCCAGATTGATTTACTTTTAAACGGACGGTCCAAATTGATTTAATAAAAAACAAAATCTTTTAAATAAAATATAATATATTCTATTTATAATCTAATAAAACGAATAACTTCATAAAAGTATTCTTTTTTATATAAAAAGATTTTTTACTATACAAACACTATGCATAATAAAATATAATATATTCTAATTATTGTTTAATAAAACGAATAACTTTATAAAAGTATTCTGTTTTATATAAAAAGATTTTACTATGCAAAATACTATACATAATAGAATATAATATACTCTATTTATAGTCTAATAAAACGAATAACTTTATAAAAGTATTCTATTTTATATAAAAAGCTTTTCTGTTTTATTACATTAATAATAGAAATAAAACAAAATTTCATCATCATTAGTATAATTCACACTATTAATCGACCAGGTCGTTCCCAGGAAAGAGGTGGCTTTCCAATAAGGATTTCTCCCTATTGGCGCGTAATTAGGTGACCAAACCTCTCCTTGGCAGAACTTCTAGACATTTTTAATATTGCAAATAATAATATTAATAACTTCGTCGTCTCAATTATTGATTTAATAATATATAAAATATTGACAATAATTGAATCAAATAACGTGAGATACTATGCAACAATTACTATAGCAATAATTAAACAAAACTGAGTGACTTCTCACGTAAGCATCAATAATCAATATTGTGTGCTACTATGCAACCACGCGTATTACTGTTCTTTTACTACCGAGTAGTTCAACAGTATTAACGGTAAAACTTCCGTCATTATTTTCATAAAAATATTTTTGTCGTTTTCTCAATCCGAAAATAATTCTGTTGTGGGGTCCACCAATGATTGTGCCGCCGTACGAATATTCCATGTTAAAATGAATATTCCCCGACCAATCGAATATTATATAACAACCTGCATACTTTGCAAAATTTATAAATACTACCCGCAACTATAACATTATCTCAAATTCACACCATAATATTAAAATAAAATATTTCGAGAAAATTAAATCTTTATTCAAAAAATTTGGGCTTTTACAACTATCACTACAGAAATTCCTATTGACAGACAAGTAAAACTCCATTAGGTATTCCTTAGCGAACCATATTCAGTGAACTTATTCTCTAATAAGAACCTACATACTTGCTTTGGTGTCTTGACAAAAATGATTATGAGATCAATCATCCTCATCCAATGAGCAAGCAACGTATGTACCAATCTATCCGGATTTACTAATCCCCAATTTAGTAATCTAACAATTGGGAAATATTTTAGTTTTAAGATTTCTAAGAATTTAGATCTCATTAGAATGATCATCATCATTATTCTAAAAGCATTGCTTAAAACTATGGGTTTATCACATATTATAAAGCAATATCATGTAGATAGTTAAAAGCCTTTAATAAATTAATACTTTTTTATTAATAAATAAATAAGATTGTTTCAAAATATAAGCTTTATCATCAAACATGAGTGGCTTGTGTGCATACTACTTTCAATCTCCCACTTTCACTAAAGCCAATTATCATGGTATCTCATACCCTTCTTCTCTAAGTGACGATTATCTTGCTGTTTGATAAGCTTTAGTTAATAGATATGTAATGTTGTTCTTGAGAGTTCACTATCTCTATACTGATTTCCCATCTTTCAATGATTCCTATAATCAAATAAAGTGCCACAACACATGTTTAGATCTAAGATGAGACTTAGGAACTATTCCTAGTTCTGTAATGAACTTTTCACCCAAACAATCAACTTGCATCTTCATTTATAGCTATATACTTTGTCTTTATCACTAAACCAGCAACTCTTTGCTGTTTGAAACCTTTCTAATTTACTACACCATCATTCAAGGTAACGCTTTACCTTAAAGTGGATTTTTAACGTCTTGGTTTGTCTAAAAAACTTGAGTCTGTTAAGCCCTCTTGTTTTAATTTAGACCCACCATAAATTTTAATCACATCCTTAGTGCCGGTTAAGTACTTGAAGATATTTTTCACTATCTTACAGTGATCTTCTCAATAATATGACCGATTAATATCAGGTCTCGTATATTTCATTGTATACATGATTTTCACTCATGCGATCTCTCATTTCAGGAGTCTATGGGGACTATTAAGAGAGATACACTCCATGGCTCATCAACATGAGACATCTCTTGGAGTTTTCTATGCTAAAACACTTTAACATCAAATAAATATACGTTCCTTGGGTTAAGCCGAGCATCCTTTTAAATCTATCTATATATATTTGTATAATTACAATACTTTTCCCAAATCATTCGTGAAGGAATGTTTCGACAACTTTATCTTTACTGATTCTAGCATTGGCATGTCATTCTTTATCCCTATTATATCAATATATAATATTAGGAATGACACGATGCTCCTACTGACCCTTTTGTACACACTAGATTCATTCTTGTTTTTGATAAAATCAAACTCTTTTGATTGTTTCATCAAAACGAATGTTCCATTTTGAGAAGCTTGCTTCAATCTATTTCTCTGAGTGTTTAGAACTCTTACCTCATCGTATGTAACTGAATCACCATCTTCTATGATGTGTACCTCATGATCAACATCTATGATTAATCCGTACCTCCCTGGTATCTTCAGTACTATTCCAGATTTACGATTCGGTTGTGGTACAATAGGTCTATCTACAAGTTCCTTTTATTTGACTTATAGTGTTTTGTGATTCTTGAACTCTTTAAGATTTTATTATCCTCCCACTAGCCCCTTCAATGATAAACACATTTATCTTAGAAGGTAGCGTGTTTCGTAACAAACACCTTTTGCTAAGTAGGATTATAGAACATATACCCTAAACTTACTTTAGGATGTCCCACAAATCAGTACTTGTCAAATCTTGTCCCAAGATTATCCTTTGAAACCTTTTCACATAAGCTGGACAACCCCTTACCTTAACATACTTAAAATTAGGAATCCTTCTTGTCCATAACTTTTATGGAGTCTTGCGGCCAAATTTTGAGGTTACCTTTTCGTAGATCCATTTCTAGAGTTTGACCCCAGAAGGATACTGGAATGTCGGTAAAATTATTATGGACCGCACCATATCCAATAAGGTATGATTTTCCTTTTAGATACACCAATTAATTATTGTGTATCAAGAGGAGTCCATTATGAGAAAAACATTTGAGATGATCTAGAAACTCATTACACAAGTATTCCTTCCTTGATCCGATCAAAGAATCCTAATACTTTGATAATTTGTTTCACTTATGAATTCTTTGAACTTTTCAAATAATTCACACTTATATTTCAGCAAATACATACATTCAACTCTTTTAATGATCATCTCTTTTTCTTATACTAATTTGTTCAATATTCAAAATTATTTTTATGTAAGTCAAGTATACAAAATCCATTAAGTAATATTCCTATTCTATACAACACATTATTATTATAAATAGAACAAAAATTGTTCTTAAATATAATACTATAGATTTCATTGTCCAACAATAAAATAAAAATAATGTTTTAACGAGAACTGAAATACAATAAAAACTTACTGACTTAATAGACTTGCCCGTAAGCAATGCTAAACTATAAGTTCCTATGGCTAATGCAGCAACCTTTTGCTTCATTTTCCACACATAGGATTACTTATCTTTGTTTAGCTTTCAACTTTTGCTTGGTTCCTTTATAAATCTATATTTATGAGAACTAAAGCCGATATCCAATACCCAAGTAGAACCTTAATTTATAAAAAGAGTAATTTCAATCATGAACAAAACTGCATTTTGTAACAAAAGCTTCACTAAGCTTCTTCTAGTTAGCGCTGCAAGATGCTTCTCGCAATTTCTTTTTTAGTGTCTAAGCTTATTGCAGTGGAAGCAAACTTATTTGCTATCTGTAATAGTTTTGTTCTTATTATCCATTATTTTTCCCTTTCTATTTACTTTCTTAGAATCGTTCTTCTTTTCAGAAGATCCTTTGGCCCCTACCAGTAAGACTTGGTCTTTCTTGGTTGGAAAGTGACTTTCAACATTTTTCAACATGTTAAGCCAATCAGCGAGGCTGATATCTAGCTTTTTCATATGAAAAATTCACAACAATTGTGAAAGGAGTCCAGGAGAGAGTGCAAGATTAAATCTCGGCTCAACTCTCCATCCATGACAAAACCCGTTGTCCTAATTGATCGATCAAATTGATTATGTTAAGGACTTTTGTCTGTACTGTAGTGTCATCGGTCATTCTAGATCGTAAGAGCTCCTTAGAGTCCTACTTTCTTATCAGATATCTATTAGTTCAATTTTTCTCACCATCAACTCCTTGATGTGCAGGAATATAGTAGGAACATCCAAAGTTTCATGCTGACGCTAAAGCTCGTTACTCATGGATGCGATCATGTTGCATTGAGCCAACTGTGCATCATCTTGGCACTTTCTAAAAGTAGCAATCTTTTCCTCAGAGGCATTGTCTGCAACCATTGCAGGAAAGACGTATTAAGGACATAAAATAGCTTTTTCAGCCATGAGCACTATTCTCAACTTCCTTAACCAATCCAAGTAATTTAGTTCGGTTAATTAACATCTAATATGGTTCGCAATGATAGTAATTTAGACATTGTAAAATTCTATAAATGATTTTGTTCTTAACAATATTTTAGAATACATTCTTTTATTAATTACCAAAATAATTTAGATCTTGTTTTAAATTGGTATCTCCCACTATTTTTATCAAACTATATTACCCTTACTTATATAATTCGACAAAATCTAATTAAGGATTTGATAGTGAGAATAAGGATCCCATTTCAAATGTATATAGCCTTGTGGTGACACAACAATCTATATATAAATAAATAGGTAGACAACTCTTGTCAATTACGTCATCATGTAATTCCTTTTATTTTGCCTCTTAGATTATTTTGATTAAGTGGTGGCACATCCGAGTCAAAATTATCTAAGTTAAGTCCAACATAGCACTTCCATATATTCAAAAAAGAAAAACATTGTCCTTGTGGTAACACAACAAAACAACATTTTTTATTTTTCTTTATAAGCATCAAATGTGATAAAATTAACATCTCAAAAAATTAAGATAAGCCTTTTGGTGACACAACAAACTTATAATAATTAATTGATACTCTATTATTTTTTATTATGCTAGAAGGCGACGTTTGTGACGCCCCCAAAATAAGTATACATCACCCATCTTGGGTCGCCAAATACATGGTACAGAATACAAATATAACTTAATTATACAACAGTAGTATAAAATACGACATAACATAATCTAAGAGTTTTAATAAGATTATTGTCATCTAGACAATATCCACACTCAATGGAGTCCTCATTACATTTATTGTCACACTATTTAACAAAATAGTGAGGACTACTAATGCTATCATCTGGACCGTTACTCCGTTCCCCGACTAGTCCCGGCTACGTTCTTATTTCCTGAAGAGAACAGTGAAAGAAAGGGTGAGCTCAACTAGCCCAGTAAGAAAAATTATGACTAAGATAATATAGAATAAATTATCATTAGTCTTCAACAATGTTAAACTGATAAAATATAACAAACATCAAGTTTAACTGCAGCGGAACAAGCAATCCATTAAAAGAGTCATGTAGAGAATAAAATCTACTATCTTTTATGATTTAAAAAGGTTTTTCATCACTTTTATCGCCGAGACTCAGCTTAATAAATAATCCACATCATCCCTGCACTACAGCCAAGGATATTCATTAGTATGGCAACCACAAATTATCCATGCATTACGAGCCAAGGATATTCGTGTATTCATCAATGGTCCTGATCAAGCCATAAAATAATTCATCTTTTGCCCATTGGCCGAAGAGAATCCATAGCCATAATCATACCAAAAATTATCCATCAATGCACTACGGGTCAATGAGGACTTTAACCTCATCATTTATAACATTACGGTCATGATTATACCGAATAATTCCTGGTCATAAGCATACCAAGTCCATCTATGCACTATAGGCCACAGATGACTTTTAACATAATATAAGCATGAGGATGATGACAATTCAATAAAACAAGTTCAAGAATAAAGTTTAAAGATTATAAGTTAGTTTATCCTGAACTCAATAACGTCCAAATTGTCAACATGATATTGCTTTGTAGAGTAAAATTCAAGAATGCTCAGAATAATATTTCCATGAAAAGATACTGGATGAAGCGCAAATATCAAGGATATTCCACTAATTTCATGGAGTATAGAAGTCAAAACTTTAACCAACTGAGTATAATAAAGAATGGAATAACAAAAGAAATCATCAGGCATGCGATAAACCGCACAGACAGGTTATTCTAACAGAATAATAAATAACAGAACCAGGTCAGTCGAAATTCGCACCGACAGAATATTCCAACAGAATAATAAAAAATAGAATAACAACAGAAATCACCATGCATGCAATAGACCGCCCCGACATGTTATTCCAACAGAATAATAATTAATGGAACCAGGTCAGGCGTAATACGCAATGACATGATATTCCAACAGAATAATAAATAACGGAACCAGGTCATGCGTAAACGCACAGACAGAATGTTCCAACAGAATAATAAAGAATAGAATAACAGAATAATTTCACCATGTATGCGGTACTTCGCATAGACAGGTTATTCCAACATAATAATAAAGAATGGAATAAAAGAAGAATTTCACCATGTATGCGGTACTTCGCATAGACAGGTTATTCTAACATAATAATAAAGAATGGAATAATAGAAGAATTTCACCAAGTATAGGGTAGCCCGCGTATACAGGTTATTCCAAAAGAATAATAAAGAATGGAATAATAGAAGTTCTTTTCATGAATACAAAAGAAATAATACCCCTTACCTTAGAAGAAACTGAATATATGAGTAGTGAAGTAGCAGAATACTTTTCTTCTTTCTCTCTATAGTTTCTCTCTCTAGAGTTTTAGTGAATTCGTAAGAAATAATGAAGGAATGAGCTTCTATTTATAGGAGAATGGATTGAATAGTAACTAATTCATGAACAGTCCAGATTGATTTACTTTTAAACGGACGGTCCATATTGATTTATTATGCAGTATTAATAAAATATTCTAATAAAACAAAATCTTTTTAATAAAATATAATATATTCTATTTATAGTCTAATAAAATAAATAAATTTATAAAAGTATTTTATTTTATATAAAAAGATTTTTTACTATACAAACACTATGCAGGCACTATGCAAATACTATACATAATAAAATATAATATATTCTAATTATTGTCTAATAAAACAAATAACTTTAGAAAAGTATTCTGTTTTATATAAAAAAATTTTACTATGCAAAATACTATGCATAATAGAATATAATATATTCTATTTATAGTCTAATAAAATAAATAACTTTATAAAAGTATTCTGATTTATATAAAAAACTTTTCTATTTTATTATATTAATAATACTAATAAAACATATTTTATATTATATATATATATATATATATATATATATATATATATATATATATATATAAACTTCCGTGACTTCATAAAAAGACACCTCAATATATTTAACAACATTTATCATCATTATTATAATTCACAATATTAATCGACCAGGTCGTTCCCAGAAAAGAGGGGGCCTTTCAATAAGAATTTCTCTCTATTGGCGCGCAATTAGGTGACCAAACCTCACATTGGCAGAATTTCTAGACATCGTTAATATTGCAAATAATAATATTAATAACTTTGTCATACCAATTATTGATTTAATAATATATAAAATATCAACAATAATTGAATCAAATAACGTGAGATACTATGCAACAATTACTGCAGCAATAATTGAGTATAACTGAGTGTCTTCTCACGTAAGCATCAATAATCAATATCGTGTGTTACTATGCAACCACGCGTATTACTGTACTTTTACTACTAGGTAGTTCAACAGTTTTAACGGTAAAACTTCCGCCGTTATTTTCATAAAAATAATTTGGTCGTTTTCTCAATCCGACAATAATTCCGTTGTGGGGTCCACCAATGATTGTACCGTCGTACCGATATTCCCCGACCAATCGAATATTATACAACAACTTGCATACTTTGCAAAATTTATAAATACTACCCACAACTATAACATTATCTCAAATCCACACCATAATATTTAAAAAATATTTCAAGAAAATTAAATCTTTATTCGTAAAATTTGGGGTCTCACAATCTCCCCTCCTTATGGAATTTTTCCCTCGAAATTTATGTGCGTACCTAGTATGCCGAAGAGATGAGGATACATTGACTTCAATTCAGATTCTAACTCTTGAGGTATAACCTTGAGTGTCGAATGTGATCCTTAATATCCAAGATTTTAACACGTATCTCCTCATACGTTAAATTTTCTGCTTATCTCGTCTAGTTCTAATTCAATAATGTGGTTCGGGTCGTTTTCACATTTACATAACATCGACACGTTAAAAACATTATGAACACACGACATACTTGGCGGTAAAACGAGTCTATAGGCCACAGTTTCTACTCGATCAAGGATTTCAAATGGGCAAATTAAATCGAGGGTTGAGATTTCCTCTCTTAATCGATTCTTGCTTCTAGAATAACACCCTCTTTAACCTTCTTCTTCACATTCATCAGCTCTAAGTATGTAGCTTGAGCGGCTTTAACTTTATAGATTAAAGTCGATTCTACTCGTATATTTGTTATCTTCACGTGGGTTCGTATATTTGCACTCATAAACGCATATGATCTTCTACTTAACGCATTAGCTACCACGTTCGCTTTTGCACGATGATATTAAATGGTATAGTTGAAATCTTCAACAGCTCGAGCCAACGTCCTTGGCGCATGATACGTTCGTTTTGGTTGAAGAAATATTTAAGGGTTTCAGAAATGGGTTTTGTACTGGGGTCAATACAAAATTCTATTTCATGCTCTGGAGTAGGCCAAGAAGTCTTCAGAAATACCTCAAGAAATTTATTAACAATAGAAATATCATTCAAAACTGTGACTTTCATCCAAGACTTGGATAGTATGTCACATTGATACCTATCAATTTTCCACCGCTATTCACGATGTCCCCTACGGAATGTCTGGCTTAGGTATATTCCATACAAGGAAGTCACCAACGAAAGGTTCGGGGCTCTTTACTTATGACTTAATATGACATTGATTGACTTTAGGGTTTCGTTGCTTGAATTCGCATAATAGGTTGGTTAGGAATATAAAAGCTAACAACCTTACGAAAATAATCAATTTTAGCATGATGAGTAGTTAACCAATCGATTCCTAAAATCACATCAAAGGCAAGTATTTTCAAAGAGATAAGATCAACAGGTAACGTGAAAGTGTCGATTTGAATCAAATAAGATTTATAAACAGTGGAGGTAACGAAGATTTCTCCTAATGAAGTTCCAACCGATAAGTCAAAGTCGAATTTCTCCCGACTTAAATTTAAACGTTGAGCGCAAACAAGAGAGATACAAGAATGGGTAGAACCAGTATCTAATAAGGTATAGACTTCGCAAGAATTTATGATTAACTTACTCGTGACAACTTCGTTCGAGTTCCTCGATAAACGCTCTCACTTAAATTACCAGCTTTGACTTGTCTGAGACATCCTTTGGTGTCACCATCCCAGCTGGATTTGACTTCAACATACGACAAAATCGAGCTAGGTGACCCTCTCTTCTGAAATTAAAACACGCTTTGGATTGCTGCGTACAGTTTGGATGGATGTGTCCCTCCTGTCCGCATTTGAAACATACGACCGGTGGTCGTTCTTCTTCTTAAAATGGGTTCTGGTACTGCTGTCTTTCCACCATTATTGAACCTCCTCTTCTTGAAATTTCTACTCCTATTATCTTGGCCATGATTACCACCGAAGTGGTTACCATTCTTGGCATGATAATTTCCCCCACGATGGTTATCATTGTTCCGATGGTCGTTGCCACCGGTACGATTATTATCGTGTTGCTGGTCATTACCTTTTGGTTGTGCTGACTCATTAACATGCTCCAATAACTAAGCCCTATTCACAACATCTGAATATAAACAAAGCTTGTGAGAAATTAGGCATTGACGTATGTCGGGTTTCAAACCTCTTAGAAACATTCACGTCATTCGCTCCCCATTATCGACCAAATGGGATGCAAACCGGGATAACTCCGTAAATTTAGCCTCGTATTGCGACACAGCCATATTGTTTTGCTCTAACTTGATAAACTCCACCTCCTTCATGTGACGAATACTTTCGGGAAAGTACTTGTGGTTGAACAGCTCTTGGAACTTCTCCCAAGACATCTTGAGTGCGTCAGGCTGGGTACGTTTTACAGATTCCCACTAGTAATCCGCCTCTTCACGCAACATAAAGGTGGTAAAGGGAACCTTTTTCTCCTAGGAGCATCCCAAGACATCAAATATCTTGTTGATCTACTTTAACCACGTCTCCACCTTAAGTGGTTCTAGCTTTCCCAAAAACTCCGGTGGTCCCAGCTCCTTGAACTGCTTAGCGGTGTCCGACCGTGGGTTGCCATTATTTCCACCTATATTTTGAACAGGAGTCTCTCTTACCTGATTTTGTATGAATTGCATAAAGCCTCTGAACATCCCATCATTCATCATTTGGTGAGTGTTGTTATTCGCATGAGGATTGTCGCCTTCCTGATGCACATTATCCTGATTATTGATCTGAGGAGACTCAACGGTCTCCTATGATCCATTGCTATTCTCAACATTCTCGGATGTCATTTTCAAATACTGCCATAAAATAAGGGTTAATTAACATATCACATATTATCCCTATACTCTGACCGACCAATTAAATACCAAATAAATTTAGGTAGGTCATACTAGCAAAGGAATTCTCCGTCTCTCCCTTCCTAGTTCTTGTCTCACATCTCAGCTGGGGATCATATCCATATGCTTTGATACCAACTGTGACGCCCCCAAAATAGGTATACATCACCCATCTTGGATCGCTAAATACATGGGACAGAATACAAATACAACTTAATTATACAACAGTCGTATAAAATACGACATAACATAATCTAAGAGTTTTAATAAGAATATTGTCATCTAGAAAATATCCACACTCAATAGAGTCCTCATTACATTTATTGTCACATAATTTAATAGAATAGTGAGGACTACTAATGCTATCATCTGGACCGTTACTCCGTTCCACGACTAGTCTCGGCTACGTTCTCATTTCCTGAAGAGAACAGTGAAAGAAAGGGTGATCTCAACTAGCCCAGTAAGAAATATTATGACTAAGATAATGTAGAATAAATTATCATTAGTCTTCAACAATGTTAAGCTGATAAAATATAACATACATCAAGTTTAACTATAGCGGAACAAGCAATCCATTAAAAGAGTCCAGTAGAGAATAAAATATACTATCTTTTATGATTTAAAAAGGTTTTTCATCACTTTTATCGTTGAGACCCAGCTTAATAAATAATCTACATCATCCCTGCACTACGGCCAAGGATATTCATTAGTATCACAACCACAAATTATCCATGCATTACGGGACAAAGATATTCGTGTATTCATCAATGGTCTTGATCATGCCATAAAATAATTCATCTTTGCACCATTGGCCGAATAGAATCCATAGCCATAATCATACCAAAAACTGTCCATCAATGCACTACGGACTAATGAGGACTTTTACCACATCATTTTTAACATTACGGTCATGATTATACCGAATAATTCCTGGTCATAATCATACCAAGTCCATCTATGCACTACAGGCCACAAATGACTTTTAACATAATATAAGCATGAGGATGATGACAATTCAATAAAACAATGTCAAGAATAAATTTTTCAGTGCTATGAATATGTACTATTTTTCTGTATTGATAATGGTTGGTCAATTACGACGTATTATGACCAAACCTTAATAATAATGTTAAACCCTAATTTGATATCCAAATTAGAGTGCAAGATTGTTTTATAAGTGTGTTATATAATTTATGGCATGTATTAAATGTATTAATTAGGTAAACCCTAATTAAAGTTCTAGAAACCTTAATAATTTTTAGAAAACCCTAAATTATTAAAAACCCTAATTTTAAGTGTTAAAAACCTAATTTGAAACTCAGCTGTGAGTTCAAGATTGTAGTTTAAATGTGTTATATGATATATGTTATGCATTATATAATTTTGTTATTAAACCCTATTTAATATTTAGAAATCCTATTTAATAAATAGAAACCCTAGTTTCAAACTGTTAAACCCTAGTTGATTTGAAATCCTAATGTAAAAGTCATTCATGACTTTGAGAATTTGTTAAGGCGTTAAGTAATCACGATAATGTGATTTTTGATCGGTGTTATATGTATTGACCCTAATTAGGGAGAATCGTAATCATTTAAAATCCTTATTAATTTTTTTGTATTATAAACCCTAATTTCAAAAGTTAGAAACCCTAATTTGCTTATGGTAACCCTAATTATCGAAATTGTAAACACCAATTGTCTAATTGGCAAGGTTAATATAGATAGGGGGTACTAAACCCTAATGTCCATGTAAAAGATAATTACAAACCTTATTTAATTAACAAATTTATTTTTCAAGATTTTAGAAACTAAAATCAATTTTTTTTCTTTTTTTTAACTAAATTGTTATTTATTTTTAAATCCTAATTTTGGAAATCCTAGACTTTTGCTAAAATGGCTCAAACCCTAAACTAAACCATAAACCCTAAGGGTTTGTGCAAATTACAAGATTGCCCTTAATTGTATTTTAGAAATGACATAAATGCCCTTTTGAGTATTTTAGTGAGCTAACTTGTAGTCTTGGTTATAACTTTAGTTGTTCAACAACCTTAACAACTCCATGTGACACAAATGGAAATCACATAAGTCTCTAGACAGCTCATTCATGTATCTATCATATCTATATAAAGATTTAAGGAGAGAGAAAGTTAGTTTGCTAGCCATTTTTTTACAATACTCAATCAAGAACTTCTCCAACTAGAACCAACGAAAATATATAGTATATCAGTCCTATTTTGAAGCCCCACGATCTACATAAATAAATCAGAAGCACAAAAATCAAAAATTGGATCAAAGAAAGGTATAAAACCCTAATCCTAGAAATCCTTTGATTTGATGTTAATTGTTGCAATTGATTGTTTAAAGTTGTGTAATAAGGAGTGTATTAAAGTTCCGGGTTGATAAATTCATGACCCATAACATAAAAGTGCTCAAAATCAAAGTTTTTCCAACTTTTGAAAAACCGAACTCTGTTATTTTTAGGCAAATGTCAGAGGCTCTAGATCCGTGTATGTTATGTGTTTTTAATGTTTAAAAGTTGTAACATGTAGTCTGTAATTTGCTCTTTAAGATGCAAAAAGATTCAAGGCAAGATCAATTGTAGATCGAAAGTTATAGCCGGTCAAAACCCGTTGACCAAAACTACCAAAATACCGAACCCAGAAATTTTTTTTGTAGATTCTGTGTTTACGTTTGACCGGATATATCTTGATCATGTTTTGATATTAATGTGTTATGATGCTTTGTAATTGTAGTCCTACATGTTGTCTACACACTGGTGTTGATAGATCACATAAATGTTACACGATCATCAAGTTATAGAGGTCCAAAGTAGGCACCTCGAACTGTTCTTCGTGAAGAACAGCTCTGACAAGCTACTTTGATGGCTAATAACTCTTATATCTGGTGTTGTTTAGACATGGTGTTTGTTGATAGTTGTAGTATTACATGAGCACTACAATCTGGAACTTATAAATCTCTCAGAAACATTTTTACTGAAAGTTATACACGGTCAAACAAGCCACCATGAAGCTGAGCTGTCAGTGTTCTTGAGGCTCAAGAACACCAACAGCGACGGTTACTGTCGCTAAAGGCTTTAGCGACGGTTTTATTTTATTTTTAATTTCTGGAAATTCCGAAAATGATTAAAAAAAAATAGTTTTTAATTATGAAAAATACAAAATAAATTATGAATTTTTTTTAAAGTTCAAAATATAGTTTTTAATTATTTTGAGTATATTTTAAAAATATTTAATATTTTTGGGAATATAAAAGGTATTTATTTATTTAGTTATAATATTAAATAAATTATTTAAAAATGGTTTTAAATAATGAAAAATCATGAAAAATTATATTATTTTGTTTGAAAATATTTTAAGTCATTTTTGATGAATTTTAATATTTTGTGATGAAATTTCATTAATTAATTAATATTAATGATGTTTAAGTTATTTAATAAATATATTAAATAAATTATGGAAAATAAAATTTATGATTTTAAAAATCATTTAAAGTATTATAAAAATATTTTAAGTTATAAAATATGACTTTTGATATTTTGTCATGAAAAATATTATTAATTTAATATTAATGATATTAATTTATTATTAGTGATATTTAATTTATTTAATAATTATATTAAATAAATTAGTTTAAAAATGATTTTATTATTTTAAAAATCATTTTAAATGAAAATAAAGTGTTTAAAGATATTTTAAGTTATAAAATATAACTTTTAATATTTAAGGGATATTTTCATTAATAATTTAATATTAATGATATTTATTTAATGATAAATGATATTAAATTTATTTAATAGTTATATTAAATAAATAGTTTAAAAATGGTTTTATTTATTTAAAAATCATTTAAAAGGGATATAAATGAAAATAAAAATATTTTAAGTTATAATTAATGACTTTTAATATTTGGATAAATAGTTCATTAATATTTAAATATTAATGGTAATTATTTAATAATGATTTTAAATGTTTTAAAAATCATTTAAGGGTAATATAAATACGTTAAGAATATTTTGAGTTATTATACATAACTTTAATATTTTGGCAATGGTTTGATTAATAGTTTTATATTAATTAAATATTGGTGATAATAGAATTGTTTGATATTTAAATTATTTAATAATGATTCTGATATTTCAAAAATTATGGTAAATGGTAGTAATTATTTTATAATTATTATAAGGTCATGAAAAATGATATGACTGTTATTTAATTAGTCTAAATGGATATTGAACAACTGTTTAGAGTCTTAGACTCGATAAATTACCCGATAAAGATATCGGTAGACTGACATGGTTCAGAAATTGATATGGACTTAGAAATGTAGTTACTTAATTATTTTATTTGTGATTCAATGGTGGATAAAGTTGTGTGACAATGTGATTAGGAATGAGTTGATGTTTGTTTGTGATAACATGATTGTTGAACATGTATGACAATGTGATTATGTTATGTGCTGACTGCAATAAGCAGTACTATGTGTTATGATATGTGATTCTAATCGATAGAATGATTTGATTAATGATAGGTCGTGATAGAAAAGATAAGTCTAAGTTGCGTATTTGTAAGCAGCGCATCAGGCAAGTATCCTACCTTTGCATTTTCTTTATGCAATGGACAAGTGTAAGAATGTTTCAAAGTTATATTATTATTGTACAGATTGTTAAACCTATATTATATATGCCCATTGATTTTCAACATGTTAGTATATGATAATTCAGTTATATATTCTATTCGTTAATTTCTATAAATGATTATACAAGTGTCCCCACTTGGATAATCATTGTATTTAATCACATGTTGATACACCTTTGATATACATATATATTGAATTATATAAGACCTTTGTTATGAAAACCCGACAGATATAAACATCCCGATAATGGGAAAATTTTTATGTGCTACGGCGGACAAAGGATGAACGATAATATCGTTCAAACAATGTAGTATTGATCAATACAGGGCCCATGGACTGTACACCCTCAGGCCCTTAAGCAATGCCGGTTTACAGATGAATTTCTGTTTAACCTTTTCGAAAATGAAAAACAATGTTCATAGTATGTCACAGAAAACCCATGTATAGTCAATACACAGTTTCAAAAATTGGAACGAGGGTTGTTATGTTAATATTATTGATACAGATTACTTCACAACTATTGACTGGTTGTAGAAGAATATTATAAATAAAACATTTAAATTCTTTCAGCTTATATATATATATATATATATATATATATATATATATATATATATATATATATATAATACTTGCTGGGCACTCAAATGCTCATCCTTGCTTAATTTAAATGTTTTCAGCTAAATGTGATCAGCTTGAAGGCTCGGCCAGGATCAAGTGAAAAAGGAAAGCAAACAGAATTTGTTTATTTGTATATTTTGTAATAGATAAATTGTATTAAGTTATTGATATGTATTATATATCATGTAAAGAATGTAGTAAAGGTTGCGTACTTGGGATTAAACTCTGATAAATGTAAGTTAAGTTTAAAATTTATATTATTGTTATTATTATTAGTAATATTTCCGCTCATAAAAATGGTATCGTGAAGTACCGAGTTCGGGTTTTAAGTATCCGGGTTCGATGAATTTACAGGATGGTATCAGAGCTATAAGGTTAGAAACTTTAGGTGGGTTAGACCTTAGGCTATAACCTTAGAACAGAGGAAAACGTTGAAAATACAAATAACTCATATAGAGTTTAAAGATAGATGAATTGAATAAATTCATCGTCAAGTAAACTAAAAGATAACTTATATAAAACCTTTATGTGCTGTGTGTATTTATTATTTGCTAGTTAAGATATTTTGTGTAGGTGTTAGAAAGGAACAGAATTAGGATACCCTTAAGTCGTAAAGAATAAGTCAACCTCCATGACCGAGCCAATATTAAAGCTAATAGCTGCAATAGAGGCACACATTGAAAGCTACCTCAAAGAGGTGGTTATTTTGGAAAGTATAGTACTGAATCAAGAAATGCTAAGTATAACTGATAGGTAAAGTATAGTTAAAGGATATGTGGTCAATGTTGAGTTCTTAAACTCGTATATTTATGGTGAGTTCTTAAACTCGTATGTTTGTGATGAGTTCTTAAACTCATAATGTGTTATAAGTAGTGACAAATTAGGTATAGTTGCGTGTGAATGGACATTGAGGATAATAGAAATAGATAGTTTACTAACCAATTGATCGTTAGTGAATGTGTAAGGAATAGGTAGTATTAGTATTAGTTGAATATGTATGATTTTAGGTAGTATATATGATAGGTATGTTGGTGTAATGTAAGCAGTGAATGTGTAATGCAGCGATTCCCGACTTTCGAGTCACAAAGGGATAACGGATGTTTAAAGCAGTGTGTGCTATGGCATGTCAAGTGTTATGAATATGGATCTATGTTGGATTAATGGGATAAGTTGGTATAAAGATAGTAAATATTTATTTGGTCACTGGTTATTACAGTAGACCGAGTTTTCAAAAATTTAATATTTTAAGTACATGATTGATTGAATATAAAGTTTTGTGTTATATGTTAAGCGTTTACGATAAGGCTTAGAATGTAAGAATAATTTATGAAAATGCCATCAAAACGAAAATGAAACCAAAGGATAGAAGGACCTGTGAACAAAGTTGGAGGATAACCAGACCCGACATTGAAATTTTTACGAATGCAGACGATCAAGCTATGCAGAACGGAATACCAGTAGCGGGAAATCAACTAAGCAATCGATCGACAAACTTCAAAGACTTCAAGACAATCGTATCGCAAGGATGTAGAAGATCAACCGACCCTGTTAAAGCGTATGTGATAGTTAGGATAACGGTGGGGCAAAAGAAAACTTTTGTCACCTATATGATAAAAGAAGATAATTTTGATAATACCGGAAATAAGCCGGGAATGTGATTAAAAAGAAAAGTTTGTGTGTGGAAAATAAGGACAGAAGGGATATATATCTTTCCCAATTGTCCCAATCCAGGAATGTATATTGAATGTGTTGTGTGCGAATCAATAAAGCATAAGGTAAAAGACTGTTCAAGAAAGGAAATGGAAACAAGGAATGCGAATACGGAACAAGGCAGCAGGACATTGGCGACAGCGGGACCAACTTCAACAAACAAACCAACGAAATCAACCGCAAGCGTCTGCAGCGTTACTGTTCAAGATATCATGGCAGCCGGGGATGCAACTCCAGGTATTAATCTAACCAATTTTTATTTTCTTATTATTTTCTTATATATAGTAAATTATTTTTATAAATTATTTTGAAGGAGGAATTTGAGTTCTCTTAGAAATCAAATTTCTGTTTAAAAGGATAGATACGCTTTTTGCTGAATAGTTAAAGATCGAATCGATCAACCATGATCGAGATCTACTTGGAATGAGTGTGTATGCTATGTACCCTGGTATGTATAGGTTTTAAAATGATGATTCCGGGGACGGAATCTTTATAAGAGAGGGTGAATGTGACAACCCGATATTTTCTATATAAATAAATCATAAATTTTGCGTATAAATTTTATTTTATTTATTAAAATAAATATGAATGATATGTGTCAAGGTAATGTGTAATTATAATTATATGTGTGATAAATAAAATTTATTTATTACATTAAGTATTGCAAATAAATTTATTTTAGAATTATTGATTATTATCAATTATATTTTTATACTAATTAATTCCTTATTGGAAATGTTTTATTAATTATTTTTCAAGGAAAATATAATCTTATATTATTTAAATAATATAGGAAATGATTTTAGAATAATTATTCTATTTTAAAGGTAAGAATGCGTGAAAGGTATTATGTATGTGTTTATGTAATGAATATAAAATATATTTATTACATGAATGGTTATGAATAATTTTATTCTAGAATTATTGCTCATTATAAATTATATTCTAATAATAATTAGTTTTATAGTAAAAATGTTTTTAATGTTTATTTTCCATGAAAATATGATAATTATATTAATTAAATAATATATGATATGATTATAAAATTTTTATAATACTTATTTTATTATATGAATTTTGTTCAAGATATTAAGTTAATTATTTTAACTTAATTTATAATGTTAATTATGACAGATAAATCAGATATGGAATCCAAACCCTAATTCTGGGTTTTGATCAAGGAATGAAAATAATAATATTATATTATTATTTGTCAGTGTTATAGATATGTATGGTTATGTGTGTAATGTTAATGTGTGGAACAGTTTTAGTGTTAATGATAATCCTAACTTTGGTTATGGGATAAGGAATAATGATAATAAAATTATAATATTAATTATATTTTGATTTTTCAGTGCTATGAATATGTACTGTATTTATGTATTGATAATGGTTGGTCATGAATTACGGCGTATTATGACCAAACCTTAGTAATAATGTTAAACCCTAATTTGATATCCAAATTAGAGTGCAAGATTGTTTTATAAGTGTGTTATATAATTTATGGCATGTATTAAATGTATTAACTAGGTAAACCCTAATTAAAGTTCTAGAAACCTTAATAATTTTTAGAAAATCCTAAATTATTAAAAACCCTAATTTTAAGTGTTAAAAACCTAATTTGAAACTCAGCTGTGAGTTCAAGATTGTTGTTTAACTGTGTTATATGATATATGTTATACATTATATAATTTTGTTATTAAACCCTATTTAATATTTAGAAACCCTATTTAATAAATAAAAACCCTAGTTTCAAACTGTTAAAACACTAATTGATTTGAAATCCTAATGTAAAAGTCATTCATGACTTTGAGAATTTGTTAAGTCGTTAAGTAATCACGTTAATGTGATTTTTGATCGGTGTTATATGTATTGACCCTAATTAGGGAGAATTGTAATCATTTAAAATCCTTATTAATTTTTTTTGTATTATAAACCCTAATTTCAAAAGTTAGAAACCCTAATTTGCTTATGGTAACTGTGACAACCCAAGAATTTGGACAATTTATGAAAATCTTAAACGATTGATTTAAGGTCAAATAATAGACCTAGACAAGAAATAAGTGTATGCGTTTGATATTATTAGGGTGAAATTTTGATGATTTCAAAATTTTGTGAAAGATATAGGTGAATTATTCAGGATTAAGGATTTATGTGATTAAGTTCTGTGAATTTGGTTAATAATGTGTTCAGAATGTGGTTAAGGGTCATGGGTTGATTAGATAAATTATATCTGTGACAAATCCTAAGTTTATATTAAGAACGACAACGTTCAGTTAGAAAACTCTAACGTTTAATAAGAAACCCTAGAAATCGGTTCTGGAAACCCTAGTTTCAGTTCCGAGAATCCAAAACACTAATTCGGAGCATGAAACCCTAAATCGGGAACTTAATGGCATAAGTGTAAATAATTATAGGATTAATTAGGGTTAATCTTAACAAATTGATTACAAAACCCTAATTCCAAATTTGAAACCCGATTTGATTATTAGAAAACCCTAATACCATATCTGAAAACCCTAGTTTCAGATTCTGATAAATTGAAGCCCTAATCTGGGAACTCAATGGAGAATTATAATGCTCAACTACTATTAAGTATGAGGTTAATTAGGGTAAAGCTTAATCAATTTGAAAACCCTAAATCTCAAAATTTTAAACCCTAATTATTTCGTTAAAAACCATATCATGCCATTGTGGATTTAACTGCTATTTTAGCAATCTTAATTAGGATAAATTAATCCTAATTACCAAGTTTAAGTTATGATTAAGAAAACCTTAGTATAATTAAGGGAATTCTGATTATAATTAGCAAATGATAATTTTTATATTAGAAACCCTAATCTTTGGGTTGTAAACCCTAATTCGTGATATTGACCCTCATTGCTTAATTAGCGATGGTAATTAGGAAATGCTAAACCTAATTAGAAAGATTTAGGTAAGGATTTAGAAATTTTTATATAATTAGAAAATTCTAATTATAATTTTGAAATATTAAATTTCTATTTTTGAAAACTAAATTAGAAATTTTAGAAATCAAGTTGCTAAACCCCAAAGGGTTAAACCCTAAACCCTAATATACCCTAAACTCTAAGGCAATTTCTAGAAATTAAGGAAATGACATTTATGCCCTTATGTCACATTTTATATTATGTTGCTTGCAAATCCTACCATATGTGTAGTAGTTGAACTACTCTTGACTTTCCATGAGATCATTAAATGCCAGAAAATCAGCAACAAGCAACCATATATCAGCCAATGCTTGTATCATCCAATTATATATAAAGAGTTAGAGAGAGAAAAGTGTTCTTAGTTGCTCATTTTTTTCACAACCATCATCCAAGACCTTCTCTCTCAAACACCTACGAAATTTAGTGCTAAATCAGTCATATATTGAAGCCCCACATTTACCCACAACATATCAGAAACATAGAATCAAGAATTGATGCATAAAGGTATAAACCCTAACCAAGAAATTCGATCTTTGATCCTTTGATAAATGTTATGTTTTAGTATTTAAACATGTAATATATAGTGTTAAACCATGATCTGGGTTTGTATAAAGTCGATTTATAACATTTAGATACTCAAAATATAAGATTTCAAAAATCTGGAAAAATTTTAAAACTGAGGTCTGACAACGAATGTCAGAGCCTCTAGATCTTTCTGTGTTAGATGTTTAGTATGATTTATGTTATATACATGTTCTTTGCCATGTAAGCTTCAATCTAGAAGTGGAAATAAGGTTATATCATGTATAGATCATGCGTTATATGCAGTTAAACTGCGTTGACCGGCGTTGACTGTGACGAATCTGGGTAACCCAGATTACCCAGAAATTTCTGACAACCCATTTGAATACTCTGATCTTCATGTTGTTAATCGATCTGGACATGTTAGTGTAACGTAATTGAAGACTGACATTTATACTTCAGTTTAATGCTTATATAACTCACAGATCATATATAGAATCAAAGATAAAAAGGGTCAAAGTAGGGAAGACCGACTGTTTTTGAGGATTTCTGGAAAACCCAGAAATCTTCATATACGAGTTTTGTGTCAGACTTTGACCGGTCCATTTCGCTTAGATTAATAGTTGTTATGATGATCAGATGATATGTATTTATACCCTGACATATGTTCTACAAGAATGAACCTTTAGATCACAGAAATAAAACCTAGATTGCACGTTATAAGGGCCCAAAGTGGGTACCTTCGATTCTGGAAAACCCAGAAAGACGAAGAACACGTCTGACAGGTTGTTTGGAAGCCTTGATCTCTCAGTTGTAAAGTGTTATGTCCATGAAGTTTGATTGTAGTTGTAGTATTACACCTATACTACATGATTAGAACAATAGCCAGCCTAGAAACACACAGAACAAGTAATTAAAGCCGGTCAAACCAGCCCCCTCGCACACTGTTTTGTCAGTGTTCTTGAGCCAAGAACACCTAAGGCGACAGACAAGTGTCGATAAAGGTATACAGCGACGGTTTAATTTCTGAATATTCTGGAAATTAATTAAAAATTAGAAAAAAATGGTTTTTAATTATTAAAAATACATAATAAATTATGAAAAATTATTTTAAAGTTTGAAAATTAGTTTTTAACTATTTTGAGTATATTTTTAAAATATTTAATATTTTTGGAATATAAATGGTATTTATTTATTTAATTATAATATTAAATAAATTATTTAAAAATAATTTTAATTCATGAAAAATTATTTTATGGTATAAGAAAATATTTTAAGTTATTTTTGATGACTTTTAATATTTTGTGATGAAATTCATTAATTAATTAATATTAATGATAATTAGTTTATTTAATAGATATATTAAATAAATTATGGAAAAATAGTAATAATGATTTAAAAATCATATAAAAATGATTTAAGTGTTATAAAAATATTTTAAGTTATAAAATGTAATTTTGATATTTTGGCATGAAAATATTAATATTTTAATATTGATAGAAATTATCGGATAATGGATTTAATTGTTTAAAAATCATATAATTATGAGTTTAAAGTATTAAAAATACTTTGATATATTATAATATTATGTAATGATTTTCATTAATATTTTGTATTAAATGAATATTAATGATTAAGGAATTTTGTGGTATTTAATTCATTTAAATACGGTTTTAATGATTGAAAAATGTTGATAAATGGTAATAATTATCCAAAAATTATTACGAGCTTAGTAAAAATGTTTTGTCTGATTAGAAATTATCTGTGATAATTGTTAAGTGGTTAGACAGAGTTTAATTGAACTTAAACTCGATAAAAGTCCGACTAGACCGTCGGGATGTTAGAATTGTGTCGGGTTCAACTCAGACTGCAATAGTTTGACTTGATACCTAGTTTTATATGTGTTATAGACTGATAGGATTATGTGCTATGTGTTTAGGTTATTCTGTGTGTATAAATATAACAGTATTATACTGTGATGATATTATTCTAATATTGGAGATCTATATTACTAATATTAGGTCTTCGGGGTAAAGCGTTATTAATTTGCGTTGTGGTAATCAACGGTTCAGGCAAGTTTCTTTGTATTTAACTCTAATAAGAGTATTTTATTCAAGCTTATGGTTAATCATTGCTGATTGCTATGAAAATTGTACTTTGTACATCTTGCATGTATAAGTCAGGTATGAAAGGCTGATCACCTTCATTACCAGCTGGTTCAGAAATGTTTGTTCATGTTTAAAACTTGTTCAGTCAAAAATTTTTTCATGCTAGTTCTCAATTATATTGATGAATTATAGCAAGCTCATTATTCATATTCTTCAATCATGATATATCGTTATATTGTTGTATATAAACTTGCTGGGCAACTTTCATGCTCACCCTTGCTATATCATGATAAAACATTGCAGATAATGCGAATGCGTTCGGATACAGGAAACGGTTAAAGCCAAGTTCAACTTGGGATATAAAGTGCGGCTAGTTTGTAATAACGTATTTTGATAAATGTGTTGTATTTTAGATAGTTTATGATTTGTGTATAAGTTAAGGTTACTCGACCTTGGGGAAAATAGTGTGTAATGTAATGTATAAACAATTTATGTTTATATCTTCCGCAAATAGTTATAGAAATAGTATATCGGATCCGAGGTGATTCGGGGCCCGGATTCGGGGCTACTACAGTTGGTATCAAAGTTGTTGGTTATGAAGCTTAGGTAGGAATACCTGAGACCAATAACCGCAGTGATTAGGATAAGATTAACTCAAATAGAGTTAGTTGGTAAGATTCAAAGATGAATCTCGGTAAGTTGTTAAAACACAGAGTTCCCTAACTCTGATAATAAAGTTGAACAGTAATGGTGAATAGATCGAGTCTAAAAGACTGAAAGTGCAGGGATAAGAGATCGTAAAACAAAACGATCATAGGCATAGAAATAAATCGTAATATATACGATAAGATCACCCCGTGATCTGATAAGGTTATGACAGCTAGAAAGAATCAATCTGATGATTGAAAAGTTTACAGCAAGATGTTGTGTGAAAGTTGTACTATGAAATGGTACTATGAAAACTCATGAAAGAGTTATGGATTATGAATACGAATTGAATTCGTATTGAAAAATGGGGTTAAGATTAGGTGGGGATTTCAATGAGGACTCGTGTCAGCAACTGAGTTGTATGATTCCTTGTATGGGCGGGGAATTGTACTTGGTGTAAAAACTACTTAGTTGGTGGCATTGGTAATAATTGAAATGTTGTGTCACGCTAGTTATTATATATAGATAAATAGGTCATAGGTAGAGAATATAGGATTAAGTACGAGTTCTTAGAACTCATACTTATGTGACATTCTTGACTCATAGTTATATGAAATGTTTATGAGTCCCTCAGCGAACGGACGCCAAAGGTCAGACTAGGGTAAGTTCGTAAACTCATATAATTGTGGCCAGGTTATGAACTCATAAGTGTGTTTTTATGAACTGGGTATAGTTGTATGTGAATGGAGTGTTAAGGATTATAGGAACAGATAGATTGTTAAGCATATGATCATTAGTGGAGATTTAGGTTTTCCTAAACCCCTAGCTTTGCTAAACCTCAATTTTTGACATCAAACTAAATACGCATTATGTGCCTTTTAAAAAAAAGTTGTTTTTATTTATCACTTATGTACCATGTAACCTGGTGTAGAGATGATAAAAATGATGGAGTTATCAATGCAGAATTACTTGGTGTTGGATGTGATCTAAGGATCGTCAGCCCACTACAGTATGATGTAGTATAACAAAGTCACAAAATGACGAAATCCTCAACGGACTATTAAATACAGTGCGGCATCATGACGTCATTCTCAAAAATGTTTATTGAAAGAAATTTCCCAAACCAAATTGTTTTGCTGTGGAATCAAATAAGACTGAGGTAAAAATTTTGTGCCTTTGGCAGTGATGGAAAACAGATAAAATGGGTACTTGGCCAGTACAGGGCATATTGGGCTAATCGCCCTTTATGTCCGTAAGTAATGACGGTTTGCGGATGAATTTCCATAAAACCTTTGCGAAAATGACAAACAAACAGTCTATACGATTCTTCAGTACAGTTTTAAAATTTTTACCCTTGTGAGTGGTGTATTGGGTAGCATGTGAAATATGTGTGAATGGTGTAAGGTGTACGATGTAAGGTGTAAGGTGAATTTCGGGGACGAAATTCTTAGAAGGAGGGGTGAATGTGACAACCCAAGAATTTGGACAATTTATGAAAATCTTAAATGATTGATTTAAGGTCAAATAATAGATCTAGACAGAAAATATGTGTATGCGTTTGATATTATTAGGGTGAAATTTTGATGATTTCAAAATTTTGTGAAGGATATAGGTGAATTATTCACGATTAAGGATTTATGTGATTAAGTTCTGTGAATATGGTTAATGATGTGTTCAGAATTTGGTTAAGGGTCATGTGTTAATCAGATAAATTATATCTGTGATAAACCCTAAGTTTATATTAAGAACGACAACGTTCAGTTAGAAAACTCTAACGTCTAATAAGAAACCCTAGAAATCGGTTCTGGAAACCCTAGTTTCAGTTCCGGGAATCCAAAACACTAATTCGGTGCATGAAACCCTAAATCGTGAACTTAATGGCATAAGTGTAAATAATTATAGGATTAATTAGGATTAATCTTAACAAATTGATTACAAAACCCTAATTCCAAATTTGAAACCCGACTTGATTATTAGAAAACCCTAATACCAGATCTAAAAATCCTAGTTTCAGATTCTGATAAATTGAAGCCCTAATCTGGGAACACAATGGAGAATTATAATGCTCAACTGCTATTAAGTATGACGTTAATTAGGGTAAAGCTTAATCAATTTGAAAACCCTAAATCTCAAAATTTTAAACCCTAATTATTCCGTCAAAAACCATATCATGCCATTGTGGATTTAACTGCTATTTTAGCAATCTTAATTAGGATAAATTAATCCTAATTAGCAAGTTTAAGTTATGATTAAGAAAACCTTAGTATAATTAAGGGAATTCTGATTATAATTAACAAATGATAATTTTTATATTAGAAACCCTAATCTTTGGGTTGTAAACTCTAATTCGTGATATTGACCCTCATTACTTAATTAGCGATGGTAATTAGGAAATGCTAAACCTAATTAGAAAGATTTAGGTAAGGATTTAGAAATTTTTATATAATTAGAAAATTCTAATTATAATTTTGAAATATTAAATTTCTATTTTTGAAAACTAAATTAGAAATTTTAGAAATCAAGTTGCTAAACCCCAAAGGGTTAAACCCTAAACCCTAACAAACCCTAAACTCTAAGGCAATTTCTAGAAATTAAGGAAATGACATTTATGCCCTTATGTCACATTTTATATTATGTTGCTTGCAAATCCTACCATATGTGTAGTAGTTGAACTACTCTTGACTTTCCATGAGATCATTAAATGCCAGAAAATCAGAAACAAGCAACCATATATCAGCCAATGCTTGTATCATACAATTATATATAAAGAGTTACAGAGAGAAAAGTGTTCTTAGTTGCTCATTTTTTTCACAACCATCATCCAAGACCTTTTCTCTCAAACACCTACGAAATTTAGTGCTAAATCAGTCATATATTGAAGCCCCACATTTACCCACAACATATCAGAAACATAGAATCAAGAATTGATGCATAAAGGTATAAACCCTAACCAAGAAATTCGATCTTTGATCCTTTGATAAATGTTATGTTTTAGTATTTAAACATGTAATATATAGTGTTAAACCATGATCTGGGTTTGTATAAAGTCGATTTATAACATTTAGATACTCAAAATATAAGATTTCAAAAATCTGGAAAAATTTTAAAACTGAGGTCTGACAACGAATGTCAGAGCCTCTAGATCTTTCTATGTTATATGTTTAGTATGATTTATGTTATATACATGTTCTTTGCCATGTAAGTTTCAATCTAGAAGTGGAAATAAGGTTATATCATGTATAGATCATGCGTTATATGCAGTTAAACTGCGTTGACCGGCGTTGACTGTGATGAATCTGGGTAACCCAGATTACCCAGAAATTTCTGACAACCCATTTGAATACTCTGATCTTCATGTTGTTAATCGATCTGGACATTTTAGTGTAATGTAATTGAAGACTGACATTTATACTTCATTTTAATGCTTATATAACTCACAGATCATATATAGAATCAAAGATAAAAAGGGTCAAAGTAGGGAAGACCGACTGTTTTTGAGGATTTCTGGAAAACCCAGAAATCTTCATATACGAGTTTTGTGTCAGACTTTGACCGGTCCATTTCGCTTAGATTAATAGTTGTTATGATGATCGGATGATATGTATTTGTACCCTGACATATGTTCTACAAGAATGAACCTTTAGATCACAGAAATAAAACCTAGATTGCAAGTTATAAGGACCCAAAGTGGGTACCTTCGATTCTGGAAAACCCAGAAAGACGAAGAACACGTCTGACAGGTTGTTTGGAAGCCTTGATCTCTCAGTTGTAAAGTGTTATGTCCATAAAGTTTGATTGTAGTTGTAGTATTACACTTATACTACATGATTAGAACAATAGCCAGCCCAGAAACACACAGAACAAGTAATTAAAGCCGGTCAAACCAACCCCCTCGCACACTGTTTTGTCAGTGTTCTTGAGCCAAGAACACCTAAGGCGACAGACAAGTGTCGATAAAGGTCTACAGCGACGGTTTAATTTCTGAATATTCTGGAAATTAATTAAAAATTAGAAAAAAATGGTTTTTAATTATTAAAAATACATAATAAATTATGAAAAATTATTTTAAAGTCTGAAAAAATAGTTTTTAACTATTTTGAGTATATTTTTAAAATATTTAATATTTTTAGAATATAAATGGTATTTATTTATTTAATTATAATATTAAATAAATTATTTAAAAATAATTTTAATTCATGAAAAATTATTTTATGGTATAAGAAAATATTTTAAGTTATTTTTGATGACTTTTAATATTTTGTGATGAAATTCATTAATTAATTAATATTAATGATAATTAGTTTATTTAATAGATATATTAAATAAATTATGGAAAAATAGTAATAATGATTTAAAAATCATATAAAAATGATTTAAGTGTTATAAAAATATTTTAAGTTATAAAATGTAACTTTTGATATTTTGGCATGAAAATATTAATATTTTAATATTGATAGAAATTATCGGATAACGGATTTAATTTTTTAAAAATCATATAATTATGAGTTTAAAGTATTAAAAATACTTTGATATATTATAATATTATGTAATAATTTTCATTAATATTTTTTATTAAATGAATATTAATGATTAAGGAATTTTGTTGTATTTAATTCATTTAAATACGGTTTTAATGATTGAAAAATGTTGATAAATGGTAATAATTATCCAAAAATTATTACGAGCTTAGTAAAAATGTTTTGTCTGATTAGAAATTATCTGTGATAATTGTTAAGTGGTTAGACATAGTTTAATTGAACTTAAACTCGATAAAAGTCCGACTAGACCGTCGGGATGTTAGAATTGTGTCGTGTTCAACTCAGACTGTAATAGTTTGACTTGATACTTAGTTTTATATGTGTTATAGACTGATAGGATTATGTGCTATGTGTTTAGGTTATTCTGTGTGTATAAATATAACAGTATTATACTGTGATGATATTATTCTAATATTGGAGATCTATATTACTAATATTAGGTCTTCGGGGTAAAGCGTTATTAAATTGCGTTGTGGTAATCAACAGTTCAGGCAAGTTTCTTTGTATTTAACTCTAATAAGAGTATTTTATTCAAGCTTATGGTTAATCATTGCTGATTGTCATGAAAATTGTACTCTGTACATCTTGCATGTATAAGTCAGGTATGAAAGGCTGATCACCTTCATTACCAGTTGGTTCAGAAATGTTTGTTCATGTTTAAAACTTGTTCAGTCAAAAATTTGTTCATGCTAGTTCTCAATTATATTGATGAGTTATAGCAAGCTCATTATTCATATTCTTCAATCATGATATATCGTTATATTGTTGTATATAAACTTGTTGGGCAACTTTCATGCTCACCCTTGCTATATCATGATAAAACATTGCAGATAGTGTGAATGCGTTCGGATACAGGAAACGGTTAAAGCCAAGTTCAACTTGGGATATAAAGTGCGCCTAGTTTGTAATAGCGTATTTTGATAAATGTGTTATATTTTAGATAGTTTATGATTTGTGTATAAGTTAAGGTTACTCGACCTTGAGAAAAATAGTGTGTAATGTAATGTATAAACAATTTATGTTTATATCTTCCGCAAATAGTTTTAGAAATAGTATACCGGATCTGAGGTGATTCGGGGCCCAGATTCGAGGCTACTACAGTAACCATAATTATCGAAATTGTAAACACCAATTGTCTAATTGGCAAGGTTAATATGGATAGGGGTACTAAACCCTAATGTCCATGTAAAAGATAATTACAAACCTTATTTAATTAACAAATTTATTTTTCAAGATTTTAGAAACTAAAATCAATTTTTTTTTCTTTTTTTAACTAAATTGTTATTTATTTTTAAATCCTAATTTTGGAAATCCTAGACTTTTGCTAAAATGGCTCAAACCCTAAACTAAACCATAAACCCTAAGGGTTTGTGCAAATTACAAGATTGCCCTTAATTGTATTTTAGAAATGACATAAATGCCCTTTTGAGTATTTTAGTGAGCTAACTTGTAGTCTTGGTTATAACTTTAGTTGTTCAACAACCTTAACAACTCCATGTGACACAAATGGGCAGCACACAAGTCTCTAGACAGCTCATTCACGTATCTATCATATCTATATAAAGATTTAAGGAGAGAGAAAGTTAGTTTGATAGCCATTTTTTTTACAATACTCAATCAAGAACTTCTCCAACTAGAACCAATGAAAATATATAGTATATCAGTCCTATTTTGAAGCCCCAAGATCTACATAAACAAATCAGAAGCACAAAAATCAAAAATTGGATCAAAGAAAGGTATAAAACCCTAATCCTAGAAATCCTTTGATTTGATGTTAATTGTTGCAATTGATTGTTTAAAGTTTTGTAATAAGGAGTGTATTAATGTTCTGGGATGTTAAATTCATGACCCATAACATAAAAGTGCTCAAAATCAAAGTTTTTCCAACTTTTGAAAAACCGAACTCTGTTATTTTTAGGCAAATGTCAGAGGCTCTAGATCCGTGTATGTTATGTGTTTTTAATGTTTAAAAGTTTTAACATGTAGTCTATAATGTGCTCTTTAAGATGCAAAAAGAATCAAGGCAAGATCAATTGTAGATCGGAAGTTATAGCCGGTCAAAACACGTTGACCAAAACTACCAAAATACCGAACCCAGAATTTTTTTTTGTAGATTCCGTGTTTACGTTTGACCGGATATATCTTGATCATGTTTTGATATTAATGTGTTATGATGCTTTGTAATTGTAGTCCTACATGTTGTCTACACACTGGTGTTGATAGATCACATAAATGTTACACGATCATCAAGTTATAGAGGTCCAAAGTAGGCACCTCGAACTGTTCTTCGTGAAGAACAGCTCTGATAAGCTACTTTGATGGCTAATAACTCTTATATCTGGTGTTGTTTAGCCATGATGTTTGTTGATAGTTGTAGTATTACATGAGCACTACAATCTGGAACTTATAGATCTACCAGAAACATTTTTACTGAAAGTTATACCCGGTCAAACAAGCCACCATGAAGCTGAGCTGTCAGTGTTCTTGAGGCTCAAGAACACCAACAGCGACGGTTACTGTCGCTAAAGGCTTTAGAGACGGTTTTATTTTATTTTTTATTTCTGGAAATTCCGAAAATGATTAAAAATAGAAAAAAATAGTTTTTAATTATGAAAAATACAAAATAAATTATGAATTTTTTTTAAAGTTCAAAATATAGTTTTTAATTATTTTGAGTATATTTTAAAAATATTTAATATTTTTGGGAATATAAAAGTTATTTATTTATTTAGTTATAATATTAAATAAATTATTTAAAAATGGTTTTAATTCATGAAGAATCATGAAAAATTATATTATTGTGTTAGAAAATATTTTAAGTCATTTTTGATGACTTTTAATATTTTGTGATGAAATTTCATTAATTAATTAATATTAATGATGTTTAAGTTATTTAATAAATATATTAAATAAATTATGGAAAATAAAATTTATGATTTTAAAAATCATTTAAAGTATTATAAAAATATTTTAAGTTATAAAATATGACTTTTGATATTTTGTCATGAAAAATATTATTAATTTAATATTAATGATATTAATTTATTATTAGTGATATTTAATTTATTTAATAATTATATTAAATAAATTAGTTTAAAAATGATTTTATTATTATAAAAATCATTTTAAATGAAAATAAAGTGATATTTTATTTAATAATTATATGAAAATCATTTTATTTTAATATTTAAGGGATATTTTTATTAATAATTTAATATTAATGATATTTATTTAATGATTAATGATATTAAATTTATTTAATAGTTATATTAAATAAATAGTTTAAAAATGGTTTTATTTATTTAAAAATCATTTAAAAGGGATATAAATAAAATTAAAAATATTTTAAGTTATAATTAATGACTTTTAATATTTGGATAAATAGTTCATTAATATTTAAATATTAATGGTAATTATTTAATAATGATTTTAAATGTTTTAAAAATCATTTAAGGGTAATATAAATACGTTAAGAATATTTTGAGTTATTATACATAACTTTAATATTTTGGCAATGGTTTGATTAATAGTTTTATATTAATTAAATATTGATGATAATAGAATTGTTTGATATTTAAATCATTTAATAATGATTCTGATATTTCAAAAATTATGGTAAATGGTAGTAATTATTTTATAATTATTATAAGGTCATGAAAATTGATATGACTATTATTTAAGTAGTCTAAATGGATATTGAACAACTGTTTAGAGTCTTAGACTCGATAAATTACCCGATAAAGATGCCGGTAGACTGACATGGTTCATAAATTGATCTGGACTTAGAAATTTAGTTAGTTAATTATTTTATTTCTGATTCAATGGTGGATAAAGTTGTGTGACAATGTGATTAGGAATGAGTTGATGTTTGTTTGTGATAACATGATTGTTGAACATGTATGACAATGTGATTATGTTATGTGCTGACTGCAATAAGCAGTACTATGTGTTATGATATATGATTCTAATCGATAGAATGATTTGATTAATGATAGGTCGTGATAGAAAAGATAAGTCTAAGTTGCGTATTTGTAAGCAGCGCATCAGGCAAGTATCCTACCTTTGCATTTTCTTTATGCATTGGACAAGTGTATGAATATTTCAAAGTTATATTATTATTGTACAGATTGTTAAGCCTATATTATATATGCCCATTGATTATCAACATGTTAGTATATGATAAATCAGTTATATATTCTATTCGTTAATTTCTATAAATGATTATACAAGTGTCCCCACTTGGATAATCATTGTATTTAATCACATGTTGATACACCTTTGATATACATATATGTTGAATTATATAAGACCTTTGTTATGAAAACCCGACATATATGAACATCCCAATAATGGGAAAATTTTTATGCGCTACGGCGGACAAAGGATGAACGATAATATTGTTCTAACAATGTAGTATTGATCAATACAGGGCCCATGGATTGTACACCCTCAGGCCCGTAAGCAATGCCGGTTTACAGATGAATTTCTGTTTAACCTTTTCGAAAATGAAAAATAATGTTCATAGTATGTCACAGAAAACCCATGTATAGTCAATACACAGTTTCAAAAATTTGAACGAGGGTTGTTATGTTATTATTATTGATACAGATTACTTCAAAACTATTGACTGGTTGTAAAAGAATATTATAAAGAAAACATTTAAATTCTTTCAGCTTATATATATATATATATATATATATATATATATATATATATAATACTTGCTGGGCACTCAAATGCTCATCCTTGCTTAATTTAAATGTTTTCAGCTAAAGGTGATCAGATAGAAGGCTAGGCCAGGATCAAGTGAAAAAGGAAAGTAAACAGAATTTGTTTATTTGTATATTTTGTAATAGATAAATTGTATTAAGTTAATGATATGTATTATATATCACGTAAAGAATGTAATAAAGGTTGCGTACTTGGGATTAAACTCTGATAAATATAAGTTAAGTTTAAAATTTATATTATTGTTATTATTATTAGTAATATTTCCGCTCATAGAAATGGTATCGTGAAGTACCGAGTTCGGGTTTCAAGTATCCGGGTTCGGGGACTTTACACTTAATCATTATTAATTATAACCTAATTAGGGAAAATCCTAATGATTTATTTAAAACCCTGATAATTAGAAACTCTAAATATTAGAAACCCTAAATGCTAAATTAGGAAACCTAATTGATAAATTAATGAATCCTTAATCCTAATGTTCAAGTCTAAGTAATTAGGAAACTGAAATCTAATTAGGAAACCCTAATTATAAATTAGAAAGCTTAAATTTCTATTTTAAAACCTAAATTGGAAATCCTAGAAAATTAATTTTTTTAAAACCTTAAGGGTTAAACCCTGTTGACTTTGTCATATTCCATCCTTAAGTTTTGATGATGAATTATTCATATACTAAATTTTTCATGGCATTTCAGGTATATGATGATAAAGAACATTGGTTGGATTTTCAAGTGGTTGAAGAAGTTTTTCTTTACTAGGAAAAATAAATATAAGGTCAATTGCATAATAATTGATTTTTCATTTAAAGGCTCTAGAACATATCATTATCATTTGTTTTTATATGTCTTAAATGAAAAATGTTTTAAAAATCTAATGAAAAAGTTTTTTTTAATATTAAAATAAGTTGAGGTTAGATTAAATATATGTTATCAAGTACAAAGGTTTTAAAAGGCATTATAATAGCTACTTGATATGTTGCGTGTGCATGTTCTTAAAAATGTTTACTTGATATCCTTGGGTCATATTGTTATTCTAGCTACACGTGGATATCTATGTAATTATGCATGCCTAGAAAGTCTAAAGGTGGCAGCTACATGACCTTGTGATATGATATGAGAGTATGCGGTTTTCAAGGGATAATGTATATATAGTTATTGGAATTTTAAATACCTTGATAAAAGGAAAGGGTCATTGCAGTTACACGCCAATTTAATGGATAGAAAAAGATTTAGTCAAGTCTTTTTGTGGGTTATCTCTAAAGAGTATTTTAAGTTATTGCAACAGTATAAAAGGTTTTTCTTTAACGTTGTGGGATTGTTACAAAAATCTTAGCCGATTTTTGTGGGATTAATTTGAACAGGTTTTTATATGGAACTAACACTACTTATCTTTTCTAGCAACGTAATTTACAACGAGACGTTATATAACGGTAATAAATTGAGCTATATAAATTGTGTTTATCGTGTGGAATAGAGACGACACACAGAATATTATTTTGCATCAATCACCGATATTATTGAGGAACTTGTTTTAATTGGTGCAATCTTAAACAACTAAGTAATTGTATTCCTGATATTCTTTTAGCTGATATTCTGTAAGATTTAATTATTTAATCTTTCTGTGCTAATTGATCATTGCATATAGTTGAGCCTTTATTTGTTAAATTGATTATTCTTGCATTGATCATAGACCTCTATATTTGTATTCAATTTTTTGTTTAGACTAAGTGTAGTGTAAAGGAGTTAATCTTAGTGGATTAGAGAAAAGGTTTACAAACAGGTTCAAGGAAGCAAATGTGCTTGAAGAGTGCATAGGTGCACAAAGAGCAAGAGTGCTCAAGAGAAATTAATTGTTATTAATTTTTGTAAGAATCTGTTTTGTAATCAGTGTTTATTTATAAAGAAATAAATAAAGTGAGTCTCCAATACTAGTTGGTATTGGACGTAGACTAGGCTATTATTATAGAGGGTAATAGTTGAACCACGTAAAAATCTTGGTGTTGATTTTATTGCTTTACTTTAATCACTCACGTAAGTTATTTAATTGTCTTAATAATTAAAATTTGAATACTTGCATTATCTTAAGATAATCTTTCAACACTAAGTGGTTTATTCAGCAGAATATTTTCAATAAGCCATATTAGTTCAGCAAGCTAAATTCATCAATCTAGTAGCCTAAAACTAACAGTTTGTTTTAAAGTTTAAAAATTGTTCATAGATTACTACTACACTTATTCAATCCCCCTTCTAAGTGTGCCTAGTTAAATTTCATTTGGTATCAGAGCTTGGCTCTACTTATCTTGGTCTTAAAGGTGTCTTGTAGGGAAAGATTCTGACATAGCACAGTTCAAGAACAACAATCAAGAAGGACAATCAACCAATAGACCTCTTTTGTTATTTGGAACAAAAAATTATAACTTATGGAAATTTCGAATGAGTATCTATCTCAAAAGAGAACCTTGGGAATGGTGGGTTGTGGAGAATGGACCAGTTATTCCACGAAAAGATGATGGGACACCAAAGACTTTGCTAGAAATTGATTCAACCGAAACCTACATGGTTTCATATGATTCAAGGGCAATGAACACCTTTCTATATGGTATGGTATAGTCCGAGATTGACAAAGTTTCCTCTTGTAACACAGCTAAGCAAATTTTGGATATTCTAGTGGTAAGTCATGAAGGAACATCCAAAGTACGAGAAGTTAAACTAACCATGCTTATGCGCGATTATGAAATGTTCAAACTCGAAAAAGATGAAACCATTAAGCTAGCTCAAATAAGATTTCTAGTCCTTATTAACTCCTTAAAATTGTTGGACAAGACTATTCTTCAAAGTGAGATCAACCGTATGTTGCTTTGGGCTATGCCCAAAAGGTTGGCTTCTAAAATCACTACTCTTCAAGATTCTGCTAATATTTCTTCCATGGATACTTTAACTTTATTTGGTGAATTAGAAGAATATGAAAATCAGTTAAAAGATATGATGATGAGGAAGAAACTCCTTGAAGAAAGGTCTTAGCTCTTACTGCAGATAATGAGGAGAAGCTTGATGATGACTCAGACGAAGAAATAGATACGATGTCAAGAAGACTCAAAGGACTATTACAAAGGAAGAACAAGAGAAGAAACACTTTCAATTCAAATAAGTCCAAAGGAAAGCAAACTGAAGAGATGTGCATCAAATGCAGACGTCCAAGTCACTTCAAGAAAGATTGCTTTCAATTGAAGAATAAGGGGAAAACAAACTACAAAGACAACAAGAAGAACAAAGCCCTAGTTACTTGGAGTGATGAGGAATTCGAAATGGAGATTGATGCTAAAGATGAGATTGCTCAAGTATGCTTCGTAGGTACTGATGGTGAATCTAATCAGGTACCTCTTCACGAACTAAACTCACTAGAATAAGAAAATAAGAAATTAAAAGAAAAGAATGCATGCTTGAAAGGTTTAGTTAATTCATTAATGAGTGAAGTAGATTCACTAATAGATGAAAAGAAGGAAATTGAAAAAGAGTCATCATGTAAAGATGAAAAGATTTTGATTGCTAAAATTGATTACCTGGATAATTATAACAAAATACTTTTCAACAAGGTAAATTATTTAAATAATGAGGTTCAAAAATTAACAAATGAACTAAAAATTAGAGATGTATGTATTGATGCATTTAGTGATAAATCACATGATAAAATTCTTCCTAATAATGAACTTCAAAAAGAAATTGATTCACTAAAAATATCTCTTACTAAATTTGTTCAAGGTGAAGAAAATTTGAATGTCATATTGGGTAAACAAAGACCTAGCTTTGAAAAAAATAAGGAATTGATTATAATCCTATGTATAAAAAGGGAGATGTAAAAATGCTAAAATCAAAATCTCATTTTAAATTAAATTACTGTTCTCCTTTCACAATATATAAAAATTGTGGTAAAAAAGGTCACTTGGATATAAATTATTTTTAGAAAAATAAGATTAAAAAGGCATGGGTTAAAAAGGATGATTTACGTGCAACTAACACCAAAGGACCCAAAAAGATGTGGGTACCAAAAGGATAAATTATTTTTCCTTAACAGGTGTGTCTCAAGGCAAGGGTTTCATCTCAAAAATGGATTCTCGATATGGATGCTCACGTCACATAATCGGTGATAAATCAAAGTTCATGGAACTAAGTGTCAAGAAGAAGAATGGAACAGTCACTTTTGGAGACAATAAAACTTGCAAGATAATCAGAAAAGGTAAAATCGGTAACGACAATGTAAGTATAAATAATGTTAACCTTGTTAACGGTCTAGAATTTAATTTAATTGAAAACGATAAATGCACAATATTTCATGGTACTAACAATACTACTCTAGTTGCACAAAGAGAAGGAAATATATATACTATTGATTTTGAGTAACATGATGAAGAGCTGTGTCTTACATCCATATAAGATGAGGCTAACTTATTGCATAAAAGGATGGGACATGTTCACATGGATCTAATCAAGAAATTATCTTCAAAGAATCTCGTCAAAGGTTTGCAAAAAAGCAGGTTTGAAAATAAAGGGATATGTATTCCTTATCAACTGGAAAAACAAGTAAGAACTTCTTTTACGGCAAAGAATATGGTATCAACCTCATCTCCCTTACAACTACTTCATCTTGATTTATTTGGACCGAAAAGACATTCTAGTATTAATGGTAAATTTTATGCATTTGTAATAGTTGATGATTTCTCTATATACACATGAGTATTATTTTTGAGTACTAAGGATGAAGCATTTAAAGAGTTTGAAAAAATAATAAGGAATCTTGAAACCAAGTTTAGTTACAAACTCATTAGAATTAGAAGTGATCATGGTACTAAATTTTAAAAAGATTTCATAACTTTTTGTGATCAAAGAGGAATTAGCCATGAATTTTCAGCCCCAAGAACTCCTCAACAAAATGAGGCGGTGGAAAGGAAGAATAGGACTCTTCAAGAGACGACAAGAACTCTACTGCAAAAAAGTAAGCTTCGAAAGAAGTTTTGGGTCAATGTAGTAAGTACATCATGTTATGTTTTAAATAGAGTACTTATATGTCCTATTATTTTGAAAACATCTTATGAGCTTTTAAATAATAAAATTCCAAACATAAGTTATTTCAAAATATTTGGTTCTAAATGTTTCATCTTAAATACTAGTGATAATTTAGGGAAGTTTGATGCTAAATCATATGAAGGAATATTCCTTGGTTATTCTCAAAATAGTAAGGCTTATCGTATTTTCAATATTAGAAAATTATGTGTAGAAGAGTCTGTTCATGTTACTTTTAATGAAACTAAAAATGATCTTCCAAAAGAAAGTGAAGATGATGCAGGAAATCTGGAAATAGTCAGGAATTCAGCAAATCGAAAAGAACAAAATAGGAGATCGAATGAAGAGTTTCAGGAAACTGAAATTGATGACCAAAATGAACATGAACCTGAAAATTTGCAAGATACTGAAGATGATTCTCATGATCAAGAAGAAGTTATACATGATATCCAAATGCCAAGAATAGATAGATATGTTAAGAATCATCCTCCTGAAAATATCATTGGAGATATCAACAAAGGCGTAACCACACGAAGAGGTTTACAAAATCATTGTGCATTCTGTATATTTTTGTCACAGGTTGAGCCAAAGAATGCAAAGGATGCAATCCTTGATGAAAACTGGTTATTGGCAATGCAAGAAGAACTTCAACAATTTGAGAGATGCCAAGTGTGGGAACTTATGCCTCCTCCGAATGATGATTCCATCATTGGTACTAATGGGTAATCAAGAATAAGCTTGATGTGCACGAAACAATCACCCGTAACAAAGCAAGATTAGTAGCTCAAGGTTATAACCAACAAGAGGGGATCGACTATGAAGAAACCTATGCACCAGTTACTAGGCTGGAATTAATCAAAATTTTATTGGCTTTTGCATGCTACAAAAAGTTTAAGCTTTATCAAATGGATGTAAAGAGTGTTTTCCTCAACGAATACATCAATAAAGAGGTTTATGTAAAACAACCTCCTGGATTTGAGCACGAAAAGTACCCTAATCATGTTTACAAATTAAAGAAAGCACTTTATGGCTTGAAACAAGCTCCAAGGGCTTGGTACAAAAGGTTGAGTAAGTATCTCTTGTCAAAAGAATTTTTTAGAGGTAAAATAGATTCTACATTATTTATTAAACATAAAAATATAGATATCATTATTGTTCAAATATATGTAGATGATATAATATTTGGTGCTACTAATGATCATCTTTGTGAGTGGTTTTCCAAGTGCATGCATAAAGAATTTGATATGAGCTTAATAGGAGAGCTTAATTACTTTTTGGGACTTCAAATTAAGAAAATGAAAAAAGGAATTTATATCCATCAAACCAAATACACAAAAGAATTACTCAAGAGATTTGGATTTGAAGGATCTAACTCAAATGGTACACCCATGAGCACGTCAATAAAACTCACCACCGATGAGAAAGGTATTGATGTTGACATAACAAAATATCGAGGTATGATTGGATGCTTATTATATTTAACTACTTCTAGACCTGGTATAATGTATAACGTCTGTTTATGTGCAAGATTTCAGACTAAACCCAAAGAATCAAACTTAAATGTTGTTAAAAGAATTTTTAAATATTTAAGTGGTACAATTAATTTAGGGTTATTTTATCCAATTTGTAATCACTTTGAACCAATAGGTTATTCAGATGCTGACTATGCAGGGTGTCAAATTGATAGAAAAAGTATGAGTGGTGCTTGTACTTTCTTAGGATAAAGTCTTGTGTCATGGCATACTAAAAAGCAAACCTCAGTGGCGCTATCAACTACTGAGGGTGAATACCTAGCTGCAGGAAGTTGATGTTCTCAAATTTTATGGATGAGACAAACCCTATGTGATTTTGATATATTATATGAATGTGTGCCCATATATTGTGATAATTCTAGTGCTATAGATATCTCTAAAAATCTTGTGTTACATTCACGTACAAGACACATAGAAGTAAGACATCATTTTTTATGAGATAGTGTGTCAAAAGGTTTAATTAAATTAATTTTTATTCCCACTGAAAATTAAATCACAGATTTTTTTACTAAACCATTAAGTGAAGATAGATTTTGTATGCTGCTAAGAGAACTTGGAATGTGTATCGCATAACTCTTTTTAAATCCGTGTTATCTTATCCTATTCTGCATGTTTATCTTATTAACTAATACAATTAGGATAATTGTTAGTATGATTTTTTGGCTGCCTATTTAACTCCTTAACTCATGGACACAATATTCAAATGGTCTATCATAATGGTTTTTTTTAAACAAAATAGATAGGATGGTAAAGGGTTTATCGGGAGACGTAAGCGTGTATGAGTATACATACATGCATCTGTTCCTTTTTATGTAACTCTGTATCTCTCTCCATTCTCTTTACAACTAAAATCTTTTTCTGACTTCTTTTCTCTCTCACTCTATACTTTCATCTTCCTCACCGACAAACCCCAAGAACTATGAGAACCCGGACTCATAAGAGATCGATGATCGATTCTGACGACGATCAGACATCGATTCCTCCCCAATCTTCTGCCGATCCTTCACGCAAACAAAGAAAACTAAAGAAGAAAGTGTCTATCGAAATGGAATCTCTGGACTCTTCATCATCTGATGAGTCAACCTTTAGTTCATCTCTCCTGAAATCATCAGGACCCTCTAAAAGACGCAAGTCAACTATTCCATCTTGTAAGCTTGAGTTTTCTCCACATTTGATTCGGTAAATCCTATCCTCTCTTATGATCATCTTGATAATTTCTTTTGTAGCAATGCCTATGAGGTACGGTTTAAGACTATCATGTTTCCAAAACAATTTTTTTAAGAAAAGTTAGTTGACCAAATCTGCTATCAACAATCTCCTTTGCAAAAATTATTTGAATCTTGTGGTATTTCTTCTATGCTTTTTCCTCCATCAGTTGCATATCCTAGACTAGTCCAACAGTTTTATACAAATTTTTAGTGTCATGGGGATTTTTATACAACTTTTGTCAAATGAAAATCTTTATATCTTATTGTCATGGATTTTGGTAGCATTTTGAACATTCCATCCTCTAATGTTTGTCCATTTACTAGAAAAAGGACTGTCCATTTCCCGTTACTCCTTTGGAACAGTTACAGATTATTATGAATAACCCTTTGTTGAATGACATTTTTACTCCATAAATAGTAGATGTTTCTCCTATTTCTTCTGTGCTTCATCATCTGGTTAGATACTATTTGTTGCCTTGTTTAGGTGGAGGAGCAGATTTTACCTATCAAAATTTGATAATCGTTGCCATGATTTTAAAAGGAGTGTCTTTTAATTTATCCCAAATGTTGCTTCACCAAATGACAAGTTATTTACGAAAAACCAAAACTTGTCTGCCTTATAGTGCAAGTCTCACCACTTTTTCAATCATTTTAAAATTTCTTTTGAAAATGAAATCTCTGTTGCTGTTACTGATTCCATCAGTGTTGGTACTTTGAAAATGTCACTTATTGCATTAATTGATGGTAAGTTTGTTCGTAGCACTTCTGATAATCCTATCCCTCCTCCTGTGTCAAATCCATCTTCACCTATTCTTCCCCCAACTCAGTCTTCTCCTAAAATTGTTGATATGTTGAAAGTCATTCTAGTAATCAAGAGAAAATACAGATTGAAATGTATGGTCTCCACAACCGTATATCTCCGTTAGAAAAAGGCAAGTTGCCTTTAGGTGTGCATGAAATCAATAAACTTTATCAAAACATTGAGGATGAGTTTATTGACTTACAAGCAGGTTTTGAATTGCAAACCACTGCTTTGGCAGAGGTCATACAATGGAGACTCAACCAGAATGCATGTCAATTGAGTCAGGAGATCAAATTTGTTAGCAATCAGGTTGGAGAGTTGGCTGATTTTATGGCTATGCATTTCAATGATGTGGGCTCTAAGTTACATATGCAGCGTAAGCATTCAACTGTTATGGAATGGGTTCATTGTAACTGGTTAGTAGAATATCTTGGTGATTTCCTTGATGTACCACTACCACCTGCCACTGTTATTCACCGTCCTCCTCAATTTGCTGTTGATCTAAGCATTGCTGAAAAGGTTCACCGTGCCAATCATCGTCCTTATTTCACACAGCGAGTTGCTCAGCGTGTAGCGGTGGTAGATCTTGATTGATTACGTTCCTTCCCTTTTTGTTTGATGACAAAGAGGGAGAATTTTAAGTTTAATTATTTTTGGATTTCGGTAAACTGAAAAGACTTATGTTAGTTTTTGAGTCTTATGTTGATTCTTCACAAGACTTATTTATTATTTTGAATGATTTTAAAGTTTTAAACCTGATATGTTTGAAATATTAGCAGTTGATATTTGATATTTGAAACTAACATGAATGCAGGTAGCAGGTTACTGAAAATTGAATTTTTAAGTTAGATTAATATTATGATGAAATTAATGAAATGATAATGAATTGCATGGATTTAGGGTGAGCTAATTATATTGTATGCATGGTTTTAGGGGGGGGGGGGCTAATGAGAATTCAATTTTTTGGTTGTCATCATCAAAAAGGGGGAGAATGTTGACTTTGTCATATTCCATCCTCGAGTTTTGATGATGAATTATTCATATACTAAATTGTTTCATGGCATTTCAGGTATATGATGATAAAGAACATTGGTTGGATTTTCAAGTGGTTGAAGAAGTTTTTCTTTACTAGGAAAAAAAATGTAAGGTCAATTGCATAATAATTGATTTTTCATTTAAAGGCTCTAGAACATATCATTATCATTTGTTTTTATGTCTTAAATGAAAAATGTTTAAAAAATCTAATGAAAAAGTTTTTTTTAATATCAAAATAAGTTGAGGTTAGATTAAATATATGTTATCAAGTACAAAGGTTTTAAAATGCATTATAATAGTTATTTGATATGTTGCGTGTGCATGTTCTTATAAATGTTTACTTGATATCATTGTGTCATATTTTCATTCTAGCTATACATGGATATCTATGTAATTATGCATGCTTAGAAAGTCTAAAGGTGGCAGCTACATGACCTTGTGATATGATATGAGAGTATGCGGTTTTCAAGGGATAGTGCATATAGAGTTATTGGAATTTTAAATACCTTGATAAAAGGAAAGGGTCATTGCAGTTACACGCCACTTTAATGGATAGAAAAAGATTTAGTCAAAAGTCTTTTTGTGGGTTATCTCTAAAGAGTCTTTTAAGTTATTCCAACAGTATAAAAAGGTTATTCTTTAACGTTGTGGGATTGTTACAAAAATCTTAGCCGATTTTTGTGGGATTAATTTGAACATGTGTTTATATGGAACTAACACTACTTATCTTTTCTAGAAACGTAATTTACAACGAGACTTTATATAACGGTAATAAATTGAGCTATATAAATTGTGTTTATCATGTGGAATAGAGACGACACACAGAATATTATTTTGCATCAATCATAAATATTATTGAGGAACTTGTTTTAATTGGTGCAATCTTGAACAGCTAAGCAATTATATTCCTGATATTCTTTTGGTTGGTATTCGGTAAGATTTAATTGTTTAATCTTTACGTGCTAATTGATCATTACATATAGTTGAACCTTTATTTGTTAAATTGATTATTCTTGCATTGATCATAAACCTCTATATTTGTATTCAATTTTCTGTTTAGACTAAGTGTAGTCTAAAGGAGTTAATCTTAGTGGATTAGAGAAAATGTTTACAAATAGGTTCAAAGAAGCAAATGTGCTTGAAGAGTGCATAGGTGCACGAGGGGCAATTTCAAACCCTAAGGGTTAAACCTTAAGGGTTTGCATAAGTTACCAATTTGCCATTAAAATTATAAATCAAATTACCATAATGCCCTTTTTAAATTTCTTTAATAGGTAGCTTGTAAATCTTGCCCTAGTTTGAGTTGTTGACCAACTAAAGGCTACCCATGTGCCTTATATCTTTTATATCAGCCAACATTGCCAGAAAAATACATTAAATCAAAATAAAAGTCAAGAAAGTAAGAAAAATCTCTTACTTTATTTAGCAAAGTGTGTAAAAGTGTGTGATATACAAAGCCAAGAACACTTCTTAGCTTAACAAGATCAGAACATAAGGATCAGAATCAAAACTTGTGCATTCAAGAGGTATGAACCCTAACTTTCTAGATCTTTAAGATTATTGTTAATGTTTTGATTTATTGTTTAGAACAGTGTTAGAGGGTGTCAATTAGTGATCTGGGTTGTTAGATCTTAAATCCATAACATTTTGATGCATGAAAATTAAGTTTTTAGAAACTGATCATGAACCCTAAAAAGTTGTCTAACAGCCTAATGTTAGGGCTCGTAGATCTGTGTGTGTTAGATGTTTAGTGTGTTTAAGGTTATAGATCTATTCTATGTTGTAAGGGCTTCGATCTGAAACTTGAATCATGTCCAAATTATGTTTAGATTGCAAGTTATTAAGGGTCAAAGTGCGTTGACCGGCCATGACTAATTGTTTCTGGGTAACCCAAATTACCTAGAAGAGTCTGACAACGTTTTTGCAGGCCTTTGATCTTGTTGCTCTTTGATAGTTAGGTCATTGTGTTGGTTGGATCTTGTAGACTGACATGTAGGCTATACATCTAAGCCTTTACTTTACCAAAATCATAAAGATAAATGAATATAATCGTGGTCAAAGTAGGGTTGACGAAACTGCCTTATGAAGGTTTCTGGAAAACCCAGATCTTCATGGAGCAGTTTCCTAAACACTACATTGACCGGCTTAGATATCTCTCATGTGTTGATAAAATGTGATATAAGTGTTATGTTATTGTTCACTGACACAAGGACTACAAGATTAAACCTTAAGATCACATAAAGTATGCCTGAAAAGCAAAGATTTAAGGCCTAGAAAGTAGACCCACGAACTGTTCTTCATTTCTGGGAAACCCAGGAATGAAGAACAACCCCTGACAACGACTTTGAGGGCTTAGTTCTCTCTGTTGTGTTATGTTATGGCCCTGAAATTGCTTTATAATTGTATTGTTACACTAATACTGCAATCCAAAAGCAAATTACCAGTCCAGAATCAACACGATTATAGATTTATTTCTGGTCAAAAAGGCACCTTGCTATCTGACACGAATGTTCTGGGCAAGCTCAAGATCATTCAAGAACACTCATAGCGACGGTTCTCTCGCTATAGGGCCCTTTAACGACACTTAATTTCAAAAAATTATTATTTTATTTAATAATTAGATAAAATTAGTTTTAAATTATGAAAAATATAAAATAAATTCTTAAAAATTGTTTTAAATCCTAAAAATGGGTTTTTAATAATTTTGAATATATTTCATCAATATTTAATATTTTTGGAATATTGATGGTATTTAATTTATTTAATTATAATATTAAATAAATTATTTAAAAATGATTTTAATATTTAAAAAATTATTAAAAATTATATTATGGTATAAGAAAATATTTTAATTTATTTTTAAGGACTTTTAATATTATTTGATGAATTTCATTAATAATTTATTATTAATGGTAATTAATTAACTTAATAAATGAGTTAAATTAATTATGGAAAAATAGAATTAATAATTTAAAAATAATATAAAAATAAATTAAGTGTTATAAAAAAGTTATAAAATATAACTTTTGATATTTTGATATAAAAAACATTAATATTTAATATTAATGTTAATTATTAGATAATGGATTTAATTGTTTAAAAATGATTTTAAGTATTAAAAGTAATTTACGATATTATAAATATATTATAATATTATGTTGAGAATTTCATTTATATTTGATAATAAATAAATATTAATGATAATAGAATATTGCGGTATTTATATCATATAAATATGATATTAATGATTGAAAAATCATGATAACTGATAATATTTATTTGAAAGTTATTATAACTCATTGAAAAATATTGATTGATAATAAATTATCTAAGATATTTTGTGAACCAGTTTAGACCGAGTCTTAGTAATATTAATTAGGCTCGAGAATTGTCTGACTAGGCCTTCGGGATGTCAGAATTGTGTCGGACTCAAGTCAGACTGAAATAGTTTGACTTGATATTAAGTCTTATGTGTTGTATAGACTGATAGGGTTATGTGTTTAGGTTATGCTATGACTATATATTGCAATATTATATTGTGATGATATTATTCTAATATTTAAATATCGGTATTATCTATATTAGTTTTTCAGACAAAGCTAAATAAATTGTGTAGCAGTAATCGGCGATAAAAGAAAGTTTTTCTTGAACTATTCTTTTAACTTGTGGTTAATCAATGTTGATTGCCATGTCTAAGAATTATTGAATCGTACTCTGTGCATATTGCATGTAATCATCAAATATGAAAGGCTGATCACCTTCATTACTATTCGGTCCAGATATAATTGATATGTTCATGTACAATGTTCGTTCAGCTATGATAGTTTGTTCATGCTAGTTCGAAATTATATTGTTGAATGTTAGCCAGCTATTATTCAAATTCTTTCCATCGTGATATATCTTTAAATAAACTTATACTTGCTGGGCAAACTTGTTGCCCACCCTTGCTATATCATGATACACATTGTAGATTAAGGCGAATACATCGGATACAAGGAAAAGTCAGAGCCAAGTTTAGCTTGGGACTATGTATGCAACTAGATTTGAAACAATATTGTATAATAATAACATTGTATGTTAGATAGGATATTGATTAAGGTTTAATGTGAAGGTTTCTGACCTTGGGATTAATGTGTAAAGTTTAATGTATAAACAATTTATGTTTATATCTTCTGCAATAGTTATAGAAATAGTTTACCAGATCCTTGGTGATTAGGACCGGGATCTGGGGATGCTTCATGGATTTACTTTCCTATTCACAAATAAACTCCTTTATTTTAGAAAACATAGAATCCAATTTCAATTACAATTAATTATCATGAAATCCAATTCCAACTCTAATTAGTTAGCATGAAATCCAATTTTAAAATTAAAATAATCCTTTTATTTTGATTATATATATATATATATATGTGTTAACAGGATATGACTGGTGACCATATTAACTTAATAAAGAAGAAAGAATCTCCTGTTAAGAATTCAATAACCAAGCTTCCCATTAAGTAACAGAAATCACAAAATCACGGAAAGCCTTTCTTTTTTTTTTTAAATAAATTTTTTATACAACAAAATTATGCCTAATTAAATTGTTCTAAACACATATCAATATACATATCAAATTAAAACAATTAATAATTCGCATAAAGGTTTGGCTCTGATGCCACTATTAGGTTTGTAAGATTCATAAACACAATCAAATTACACAAAATAAGCGGAAGCATGAAACATCAGAGTTTTAAAAATTTACAAACCATATACCCCGATCAAATTTTATGCACAATTATTAATTAAATGAAAAGATAAAGAACAATAATCATACCCTTGAAGATTCGAGCTTCCTCAGGTACAAGTTCACCTCTAATCTTTTTCGCGTTCAACTTGAATCCACCGGGTTTGGTTTCTTCCTTTGATCAACGTTAGCCACCCAAGTGTTTGGCCTCTAGAGGTGATCCACTAAGGAAGAAGAAAGATTCAAGAAGATGAGTATTTGGTAAAACCTTAATTTTTCTATCTCTCATAAAAAGGGTGTACTCTCCCAATTATTGAAATTACGTCTGTTGTAAAAACGTCAACAACCTCACCCATAATAAGACTACTCTTACTTATAGATGCATGCAACACTCCTTAACGATTAAGGAATTAGGTTTTATTTTAATTAATTAGGCTCCCAATCTTATTAGGAATAATTAATTAAACTCTTTTAATTAATTAGCCTCCTAATCTTATTAGGATATATGTGAGTACTTTTATTAATTAATTCACAAACTCCTTTAGGAATTAAATAATAATAATAGTAACAATAATAATAACACTCTTCTTATTAATTTATATTTAATGTTTCCAAAATATTAAATAATAAATCTTAAGCTATTTAATTTATTCCATCACCATAGATTAAATTAAATATACTTAACTTATTATTACGATTATGCCATAAACTTCTTAAATAATTATTTTTCCTTTTATGGTGTGACTCTTTAGGTTCTCCATATTAAATCGGTTGTGAATAAATTAATTAGAAAAATTCTAATCTTATTTAAATAAATAAGTTAAACTATTAATTAATTTAAATAAATAATATTAATTCTACAATAGAGATAAGTCTCCCTAGCGATTAACGACTTTCCAGATAATATAGATTTTAACATTAATCATAAAAGAACCTTTGAATAAATAGTTACCGTATAATTCAATCCTTCCACTATACAATGTCTCAATTAAATATAAGACATGAAATTACTGTCAAGTCTTATAGGGGTGAATGTGACAACCCGAGAATTTGGACAATTTATTAAAATCTTAAATGATTGATTTAAGGTCAAATAATAGACCTAGACAGAAAATAAGTGTATGCGTTTGATGTTATTGGGATTGAATTTTGAGGATTTCAAAATTCGGTGAAGGATATAGGTGAATTATTCAGGATTAAGGATTTATGTGAATATGTATGTGTACTAAATGTGGTTAAGGGTCAAGGGTTGACCAGATTAATTATATATGTGTCAAACCCTAAGTATATATTAAGAACGTCAACGTTCTGTTAGAAAACCCTAGCAATGGATAAGAAATCGTAGAAATCGGTTCTGAAACCCTAGTTTCAGTTCCGGGAATCCGAAACTCTAAATTCATGATATGAATATGGTGATTAAGTTAGAAAAACCTAACGATATATTCAGAAACTCTAATTTCAGTATCGAGAATTTAAACCCTAATTTGGGAATCCTAATGCAAAGTATTAAACCCTAAGGGTTAAAAAGTTGTGTGTAAGGAATATGAACATTATATGATGGTTTATCTTTGTTTATTATATAAACAAACAAAAGAAACAAGTGTAACCCTAATTATATATTAGAAATGAAAGATTTAATAACTTAAGGGTTATGGAAAAAGAGAATTGTGGTATTTAGAATACTTACTAATTCTAGGAGAATTATTTTATATATCTCAAATGATTAATTTTATAACTTAATTATAGCAAGTCTAATTTGGTTAAGGAAATAAGTGTGCATGAGTAAGGATTTGTGTTATAATTGAGGAAGTAAAAACCCTAATTAGTGGTTTATAAACCCTAATGATCAATTTTGACCATAATTGCTAAATTAGCAATTATAATTAGGAAATACTAATCCTAATTAGCAAGATTTATGGTATGATTAAGAAGTTTTAATATAATTAGAAATTCTAATTATAAGTTAGAAATATTAATTTCTATTTTTTTAAAACACCTAAATTGGAAATTTTAGAAAATAAATTGGCTCAAACCCTAAACCCTAGATTACTCAAAACCTAAACCCTAAGGGTTTGCAACAAATGGAAAATTCTAGAAATAAAAGGAAATGTCATTTATACCATTTTGTCACATTTTCTAATAAGTTGAGTGTAGATCTTGTCATGATCTTGGGTGGGTGAACTAACCCTAGCCCTAACCTAGCCCTAGCATGTGACTATATACAATTACCAAACAATTAAAACCTATTTTTCATTTCTATTTCATCTATCTCTTCTAAAAAGCTTATCAAAACAAAAACCAAAAAGGGAGAAAGAAGAAGAGAGTTCGGTAGCCACAAGAGGTAGAGATGGGGAGATTTTGATCTTCCATGCCATCTAAAATCTATCTCATACTTTAGATGGAGAAGGAGGAAAAGCTAAGGTCTTCGGGTAAAGCGTTATAAATTGCGTTGCGGTAATCAACAGTTCAGGCAAGTTTCTTTTTTTTAACTCTACTAAGAGTGTTTTATTCAAGCTTATGGTTAATCATTGTTGATTGCCATAAAAAACTGTACTCTGTACATTTTTCATGTATAAGTCAAGTATGAAAGGCTGATCACCTTCATTACCAGTTAGTTCAGAAATGTTTGTTCATGTTTAAAACTTGTTCAGTCAAAAGTTTGTTCGTGATAATTCTCAACTATATTGATGAATTATAGCCAGCTTATTATTCATACTCTTCAATCATGATATATCGTTATATTGTTGTATTTAAACTTGTTGGGCAACTTTCATGCTCACCATTGCTATATCATGATAAAACATTGCAGATAAGGCGAATACGTTCGGATACAGGAAAAGATAATACCAAGTTCAGCTTGAGATAAAATGTGCGGCTATTTTGTAATAGTATAGTTTGATAAATGTGTTATATGTTAGAAAGTTTATGAATTGTATTTAAGTTAAGGTTACTCGATTTTGGGGAAATGTGTGTAAAGTTTAATGTATAAACAATTTATGTTTATATCTTCCGCAAATAGTTATAAAAATAGTATACCGGATCCGCTGCGATTTGGGGCTCGGATTCGGGGATGCTACAGCCCTGATGGACTGCAGTGATGGAGGGGCTATCATCGTCCTCCTTCTCTCGAATGATGACCATAACATCTGGGCAATCATCGTCTGGGATATATCTATTTGTATGTTCATCATGGACAATGATGTGTATGCCTGACATCATCAAGGTGATGTCTTGTTTACGTTTCTGTTCCCTATCTTCCACTTCGGGATCAGGAATCAGGATTTCTTTTGCTTTAACCGGTACTGGTTTGGGAAATAACATAGCCATAACATGGGCTGACACCTTTACCGGGGACTGTATCGGATTAGGAGTTGCAGGTGAAGATAATCGCCATGTGGCGAAAGCTTGAGGAATCTACTTGTGCTTATGAGGATTCCTATAACTGGAACTAGCAGAATAGCCTAGTCCGGATGTCCCGGTTTGACTGGACATTTGAATTGGGTGCTTAATACCCTGATTATTTTTATCAAGCCCTTGTCTAGGCTGATGACCCAATGATATCATTTCTTGTGTAGCTGCCATCATTTTGGCAGAAATCTTGGGTACGGGAAGTGGCGCTCCAATAGGATGGTATTGCGTGTTGCTCACTTCCAAAGTATGAAAATTGGCCGGCTCAACTTCTGAATTAAATCTGATGAGTGGTAGGTCTCCTTGTTCAGGACATTCTGGCTCAGCGTTGACAGTGACTAGGTTATTATGATAATGTATTTAAGTTGTTGATGAAGTGTAGAAGGGATGGCTCCAGCCATGTTGATCCATGGTCTCCCCAATAACATGTTGTATCCTGAATCTATCTTGAGGATGTGAAAAGATACGCAAAATGTATGGGGACCAATCTCAATTGGCAACTCAATCTCTCTGATAGAATTTCGTCGAGATCCATCAAAAGCTTTGATAACCGTATGGCGTGATTAGACTGTTATCTAATCGAGAAGGCGTGAGTTAGCTCTTCCCAGCTATGGATCTTTGAGTTATCTAATCTGGTATACAATGAACGGGCCCTGAGTAGACTGATGTAATTTTTAAGCAGAACAGCCAAATCTATAATTTGTTTACTTAATTCGTCAAATTCTTCGCGAGAAATGGGATTAGACTGGTCAGAAGAAGACATGATTGGCTGTAGGCTCGTGGCCTTTTTGTATTTTGAGCGGGTAACAGGCCCAATTATTTTCCTACAAAAACTTATGTAATTTAGTCTTAGGGATAATGTAAATGTTTACATGTTATATGAGGTATCCGTGTTAGGAATATTATCCTGCAAAACGGATGTTAGCTATTTTGTAATATAGGATAGCATGCTAAAATTAAATATGCATGTGCACATAATTCTTCATATTTTCCATTACGATGGATTGACATGAAATGATATTTACAAGTAAATGCTTTTACAAGTAATCGAAAATGGAAAGCTTGAAGAGACTTTCCTTAGCGTTTAGTTTATCAGAGGCTGACCTATCTTAGGTTTACTCTCGCGAATTTTTGGCACGAAGGTTCCCAGATCATCGCAATCTACTTGGCGGGAAGTTAAGTCGGTCTTTCAACTGGAGCGAATCTGGGTGGTGCCTTTCCTGAGTCTCGTTGGAATTAGTCTCCCTACGAGTTCAGTAATCAAACACCGACAGGATAGCCTCCTAGTGGAGGAACCACACACCATACATTCACATATAACGTGTCTCACCGTTTATGAAAATGATGACATGTGCGAAGCACTAATATCACAGATAGATATATTACAGTGCAGTAAGTAAAATGCATTCGTACACATTCATCAAAAAATGTAAATGCAATATTCACACACAAGCACATAACAGATTTGAAAAGCTTGTAGTAGCGGCTTAAGCCCTGTTACTAGAGTCCCCAGCAGAGTCGCCACCTGTCGACGTTGGGATTTTTATTTGTCCCTTTTCTATTCATGTTCTTTGGTGTTCTCATGTTATGTGAGATTTGTTTGAAAAAATAAGTGGAAAAGGTCCGACATGTATATGTCGACGATTTGACTATAAGAGTCGCCAGTTGGTGTTTTTACTGGTTGCACCAATGCAACTGAGAAAAGGTTTGCACATTGACCTAGTGATGTGGCACTGCTAAACGGGTCTGTGAAACCGAGATTCATTTGGGTTCGGGGGCTTGATTATACGGAAGGAAGGTGTTAGGCACCCCCCCGACATCCGTGTTGCCACGGTGACCACTTTTCAAGAAATTATTATATGAATATGTGTGTGTGTGTGTGTGTGGGGGTCAATGTGCAATTTATTTAGAAGTAGTACGAGGCCTCGTTCGCACCTATATACAAAGGGTTTGAATTTGTATAAAAATTTAGTTTTAAACATGATATAGCAGTGATTTTTTGTAAAAGAGGTTTTTCAAAACCCTGTGCTCAATAGTAATTGAGACCTTTTCATACTTCTATTTTATTATTAAATATTCAACTTGATTATTTTTATTTTCGAGATGCAAAGCATCTTCAAGAAAATAATATATAGCAGTGTCGAACTCCTCATGGGCATGAAAGACATCTAAGGAAATTCAAACACCGTGAATAATTACAAGCTGCTTACAGCTAAAAATGTCCATCACGGGAACCGAATCTAGATTCAGTAGACTGAATCTGTGATCACATGATTCCTAGGCTCACATGATGCCACAGTTTATATGAATAGAAGTAAGCAATTATATATATATAAGTTGTAAATATATATATATATATATACATGATCAACCACCGCAAAGCACCTCCATGGGGGATCGAAAATGTAAATATATAAAAGCGGTAAATATATATATAGAGACATAATCAACCACCACGAAGCACTTCCATGGGGGATCAAAAATGTAAATAAAGTAGTAAATGCGATCAACCGCCACGAAGTAAACTCCAGGCGGGACTAAATGTAAATAAAGTAGTAAAAATGATCAACCCACGAAGTAAACTCCAGGCGGGACGGAATATAAATAAAGCGATAAAAGGCCATGAAGTAAACTTCAGGCCTGACAGAAATGTAAATATATATATAAGCGGTAAACGCACATGATGTTTATCAATCCCGGCTCGGTTTATCATTTCAGCAATTTATCGTTATATATATATATATATATATATATATATATATATATATATATATATATATATATATATATATATATATATATATATATATATAAGCAATAAATGCACCGGATATAAAATCCAGGCTCATCGGACATAATCCGACAATAGTTCATATATATAAATATATATATATATATAAGCAAGTAAACGCTCCAGACATAGGTCTAGGCTCAATCGAGGCATAACCCGATAATGTTAGTCCATATATATAAATATATACATATATAAGTATATATATAGACAAAAATGAAAATCACGGACTGAAGTTCGAGCATACACACACAACACGACTCTCAATGTGAAGAATAATGTGTGCAAAGATGAAGAGAAAGGCTTTATAGTGTGTAAGAAGGCTTACAGTGGGCTGCTAAAGAAGACTTCTATAACTCTAAGTGGATGAACACTAAGCTCTCGTCGGTAAAAATATAGCTATATGTGAGCTAACAAGTGTTTAAAATGAGAAAGTACTCAATATGGGGTGTATACAGAGAAAATTTGACAGGGCTTCCTCGCCATTTCTTCTTGAAATATGGCCACCCCAAGCTCTGTATTTATAGACCTGATGGCCGCAGGTTTACCTGTGGCAGCCGCAGATGCACTTGCGGCTACTCGGGGTGCCTTGGGCTCCATAAGTCTCGCCGTCTCAAAGTACGTGCACTCGTGCACTGTGATGTCTGTTTGAACTTGCAAAACTTCAATCCGAACATCCGACTGAGGTGTACAAGACCTTTTTTGGATCATCGTTGGTAAGATTTATGCAATGAAATGGGTTTAGAGGTTGTACGAAGTCAGGAAGAGGGGACCATGCCCATGGTCTTCAAGCTTCAAATTATATCCAGTGTGCTGCTCTACGTAATAGTCACTCGGGATTGGAACTCCTTTGATCTTGTTGGACGTTGTTGTGTAGAAGTGTATGTATGAGATTTTGAGATGACACAATATGGGGTTGAGGTGGCAAGATGATGATTTTGACCCTCACCGGGGTTATCTTCGGGTTGGGTTGATAAAGCAGACGTTGCTTAGGGTTATCTTTGAGATTGGAATGCTGCAAGTGTTTGAATTCCTCAGAGTCATCTTTAAGTGTGTTTGTCTTCCCGGTGTTATCTCCGGGTCATTGGAATGAGTGCCTCAACGGGAGTTCCGAGGTTGAAGCTGATTGCATACATTTGAAACAAGCATTTCTGTGGTTATCGCTGGAACTGCAACGGCATTCCTTGGGGTTATCTACAAGGATGAAACTTGGGGTTATCTCCGAGGTTGGAACTGATACTCCCGGTGTGTGTTCCGAGGTTGAGACTAAACTTCCGGTTGTATCCGAAATGGATATGAGCTGTCTTCCAGGGTTATCTCTGAAAGACGAATCTGCCCTCCTGCAATGTTAGTAACAGGTGTGCAGAAAATTTCGAGTGTCTATAACTCTTACAGTCCAATCGTCAACATATAAATATCGGACCTTTTCAAAACTTGTTTTTTCAAACAAATCTCACCTAACATGAGAACACCAAAAGATAAGAACAGAAAAGGGATAGTAAAAATCCCGACATCGACAGGTGGTGACTCTACTGGGGACATCTAGTAAGAGGACTTAAGCCGTTACTACAAACTTTTCAAAACTGTTATCTGCTTGTGTGTGGATGTTACATTTACATTTTTATGAATGTGTATGAATGCATTTACTTATGGCACTTAATGCTTTACACTATATCTGCATATGATATTAGTGTTTCACACATGTCATCATTCCCATAAGGGTGAGACACATTTCATGTGAATGTATGTTGTGTTGTTCCTCCACCAGGAGGTTATCCTATCGGTGTTTGATTACTGAACTCGTAAGGAGACTAATTCCAACGAGGCTCAGGAAAGGCACCACCCAGATTCGCTCCAATTGAAAGATCGGATTAAATTCTTGTCAAGTAAATTTCGATGATCTGGGAACCTTCATACCAAAAAGCCATGAGGGTAACCTAAGATAGGTCAGCCTCTGATAAACCAAATGCGAAGGAAAGTCTCTTCATGCTTTCCATTTTTAGTTACTTGTAAAGTCAATTACTTGTAATTTCATTCCATGTCAATCTCTATGTAATGGAAAATATAAAGAATATGTGTACATGCATATTAAAGCCTGGCATGCTATCAGCTAACATCCGTTTTGCAGGATAATACTCCTAAAACGGACACATTATGATAGCATGTAAACATTTATACATTCCCTAAGACTAAAATACATAAGTTTTTGTAGGAAAACAATTGGGCCTGTTACCCGTTCAAAGTCCAAAAAGGTAACGAGCCTACAACCAATTATTTCTGATCAAACTAATCCTGCTCCTGTCTCTCATGAAGAGTTTGACGGATTAAGCAAACAAATTATAGATTTGATTGTTCTGCTTAAAGAACTACACCAGTCTACTCAGGGTCTACGAATACCCATACATATAGAATGCTCTGCACATGGAGGAACACAAGGTGCAGATCAAGAAAATCCAATACCTGAGCTTCAGCTGGAAATGTCCAACCAAATTCCTTAAAACACCCATCTCAAAGAATATTCAGGCACCGAAAATATCAAAAAAAAAGTCCTTCAAATGGAAGAGACCATTCGGTCTATAAAAGGGATTGGAGCAAACGGGAGTGTCTCATATGTCGGCCTCTGTATATTCCCTGGTGTTCATTATCCAGAGAAGTTCAAGACTCCTAATTTTGTAAAGTATGATGGGTTGGGAGATCCTTACACACGTTTGAAGGTGTTAATTGGAGAAATCGAATCTTATACTGAGGATGAGTAGCTCAGAATGCAGATGTTTCAAAGGAGTCTGACTGGAGAAGCCTGATCGTGGTATACCAGATTAGACAATTCTAAGATTCATAGCTGGGAGGAGTTAGCTCATGCCTTCCTCAGTCAGTACAGCTTGCAGTCTCAGATGGCTCTGAACCGGTACCAAATTACTAAGGTCAAGAAACAAGCCAATGAGTCTTTCTGAGAGTATGCTAAAAGATGGAGGTGCCTTTCTTCTCAAGTTATTCCCTCTATGACTGAGTCAAAAATAGTGATGACCTTCATAGACATACAAGAAGCTCCCTTCTATGAGAGAGTCTTAGCTGGCATTGACAAGACATTTTCTGAAATAATCAAACATGGAGAGATGACTGAGATGGGATTGAAGTCAGGAAAGATCCAAGACCTAGCCGCTCTAAAAGTTGTTCCTGAGCACATTCAGTCAGGAACTTATGGAAAAAACCTCCAAAGGGTCCATAAAAAGAAAGAGGATGATGTTTCCTTGATACTACAAGGTCAATAAGGCAGTCATAACTTGCCTATCCAGAGGAGAAATTACTCCCCCTTTCAAGCACAGTCTTCAAACCCTCTATTGCCTAAGAGTGGAGAAGTCAGATGCAATCGAGTGTTCACACCCCTAGGGGACTCACTCGAGAATATTCTCATTCTTCTGACTACTCAGAAGAAAATTACCCATCTTCTTCCACCAGCCAACCCTAATGGGAAGGGTTTCAATGCTACCCGGAAGTGTACTTATCATGTTGGAGGTCCAGGACATGAGACTAAGGATTACTGGGCCTTGAAACAAAAGATATAGGATTTAATCGACAACGGGGAGATTGTGGTGACTAAACCCGACCAACCGCATGTGCAAGACAACCCTCTTCCTCAACACCAAGAAGAAAAGGTTAATATGATTAATTGGAGTAATGGACAGAGTTCCAATTATAGTGGAGAATCCTCCCAGACCAGCAAAGACGGTGCTGACAAATGGGATTACGCACAGTTCTAGTTCATGATGGAACGAAAGATGAAAGCTCTTTGTAATCAAGTAGAGCAATTGGCAGAACTGGTGATCCATCAGCACCAAGTTACATGCCAATTAGTCTGTCAGGAGCATACTAGTATCCTTCCTTTTGTTATGAATACTCCATCCTTGCCTTCAGAAAGTGAAACACTAGAGGGTAAAGTTACAAAAAGAGCAAGCGCCAAAGCCCGTCGGGATTTTTCTAATAAGAGGGAATTTACATACCTGGGCCAACCTATGGAGGAGATATTTTAGATGCTGATCAATGAAGGAAGAATTAAATCCCTTCTACCTTCAATCAATCCCCATTCAAGACGGTTCAATTCTAATGGAGTATGTTAGTATCACTCCCACTCTCGTGGACACAGCATAGAAGAATTTTGGGCACTCCGCCACCTCATTCAGAAATTAATTTACAGCGGTGTCCTGCAGATGGAAGATGATGTCACTTGGTTACTCGATAGTAGGAACACATGTCCTACAAAATGGAAGGACGTCGTAGCAGTTATATCCGTTGAGGATGATTTGGCTGCCAGACCACTTATAATACAAGCAATTTAACTCAAAGGTGTTGACAATTCTTTGAAAGTGGCTGCACCAAAACAAATTCTCTTGCCATACAGAACACAGTATTATGTTGTCAGCCTACAAAAAATGCCACAGAATTATGGAGAGACTAAAGGATCTACATCATACACAACTACTGTAGTGTTGAAAGAAAATCCATTATATCTTCCCTAACGGGTGATGAAGCCTACCATCAAATCAAAGGGGAAAGTTCCCATTGAGAGGATTGAAGAATTCCTTCGTACTAAGGGATATAATGAAGCCAAGGTGGTTTTAAGCTTGAGAGAAGCTCCAAAACAAATTTCCATATTAGACTTGGTTTTCTCTTCCGAAGATTACAAGGTCTTGCTAAAGGTTTTGGAAGAAGAGCATTTGTCGAAATCAGTGGATGTGGAAAACTTCCAGCATCTGGTTGATCACATTTTTAACAACAATGTGATATCTTTCACTGATGATGACATACCTCCCGAAGGGACTAGTCATTACAAGTCATTGCACATAGCGGTTCTGTCCTCTGGATACATGGTCGGAGAAGTTCTGATAGATGGTGGATTATCTTTGAATATATGTCCTTATGCCACTTTGGAGAAGATGAATATCAATCTCAAGAGAATCAAAAGCAGCCATACGGTTATCAAAGCTTTTGATGGGTCCCGGCGAAATGTTGTTGAGGAGATTGAATTACCTGTGGAGATTGGTCCACATACATTTAATGTATCCTTTCATGTGCTCAAAATAGCCATAAGATACAACCTGCCTTTGGGAAGACCGTGGATTCATATGGCTGGAGCCGTCCCTTCCACCCTTCATCGGTAAGTCAAGTATATTATCAATAATAGCCTAATCATAGTCAATGCTGAGCAAGAATGTCCTGAATAAGGTGATATACTACTCCTCAACTTCAATGCAGAAGTTGAGCCGGTCAGTTTCCATACTCTGGAGGTGCTAGGGGTGCTCAAAAAATTCTGTTTTTTAGTTTTTTTACCGAACTGGTTGGAACCGGCATCGGTGGTATCGGTTTTTTTCGATTTCGATTTTTTGGTTTTTTATATTTTTTTGGTACCGGTAGTGGTAATTAGAATTTTGAATTCGGTAAAATCGAAAAACCAAAAAAAAAACGAAACTCTAATAAATACTTAAACAGTTAAACTACTTTATTTACTCTCTCTCTTTTAATTCTATAGAGCTTCAGTTATTTCATACTTGTCTACTTTACTCTTTCGCCTTTCGATTTTCAGTCTTCGCTCTTCACTCTCCCTAGTCCCTTCTTCTTCAGTCTTCTATCGTAGTACCCATTCTCCTCCATTAAAGCTCACCTTGCCTTCTCTTAAATCTCAGCTAGCGCCGGCCGTCTAGCACGCTATAACGTCGCACCCAACTGAACCAAGTACCAACGACTAGTGCAGACGGCGACGGTAAGTCGTTACTCGTTAGATCTGTAGTTCTGCAATCTTAGACTCTTAGTCGTTACTTGTTAGATCTGTAGATCTGTATTTCTACACTCTTAGTCATTTCTGTTTGGTCCTTCCCATGCTTTTGGGGAAACAACTTGTATGGTGTTTTTGTAGTACAATGCTTCGGCTTCCTAAAATTCTACTTGAATCAAAATTTTGCCAATCTTTTTGAATACATATATTTGAGAATTTTATTAGTAAGATAACTATCAAACACATCTATCTTATAAATATTATTTTTTATCCTAAAATTCAGATCAAATTGATTGTTATGAGCCTTCTCTTTTTATCATTCTCTTATTTGCACTATTGGAATTTGCGAAATTGAAACTCAACTTTTGCATTCATGTGTAAATTCATCAAAATTGGGACTAGTGGTTAATTAATATCTTGGAGGTTGGGACTAGTGGTTAATCATTTCAATGATATTAATCCAATTTTTTGTGATGTTATCATTATGCATCTTAATACTTAAATAGCACCTAATCCTAATTCCATATTTCAGATGTTAGTGAGTTAAGTAAGATTAAATTTATGGGGGGGGGGGGGGGGGGGGGAATCCAGCAAAGCAAACTACTCTATCATAAATCTCTTCCTGATCAACTGTATAATAAAACAATTGAAAGTTCAGGAGTACGACCTTATAGAACCACCATAATACGGCAGAGTTAGGTAGGACCTTATAGCACCACCATAATAATGAATTAAAGAGGCAGCAAAAGTTAGATTTTCACAAGGTTAACTTCTCTTGCCTAACTTACAGAACTGAGGCATTTGATCTAGTAACACTCACTACCATCCCATGTGAGCGCCACCTCTCACACCCAAGATTTGAGCTAAGGTAATGTCGGCCATTCAAGAGATAATGTCATTGGGTTATCAACCTGGACAAGGGTCGGGCAAAGATCATCAGGGCATCAAGCGACCAATTCAAATTCCCAGTCAAACAGGGACAACTAGATTAGGCTTTTCTGCTAGCCCCAATAACAAAAATCCTCATAAGCATAAACAGACTCCTTCATCTTTAGCCACACAGTAATTATCTCAGTCTACAAATCCTAAGCCTGTACAGTCTCCGGTAAAGGTTCCAGCCCATGTAATGGCTATATTATTTCCCAAACCGATATTGGTCAAAGCAAAAGAGGTCCTGATTCCTGATCCCGAAGTGGAAGAAAAGGAACGGAGATGTAAACAAGTCATCGCCGGGAGATTGTCTCACCTACACATCATTTTCCATGATGAGCACACAAATAGATACACTCCAGACGATGATTGTCCTGACATTATGATCATTATTCGGGAGAAGGGGGACAATGACAACCCCTTCATCACTGTCGTCCAATAGGATTAAACCCTTGACAATTGGAGCAGTACTCCTTACATTTGTTGACAAGGGTAAAAAGGGCAGAAACTCCCTTTACCATGTAGATAGCAATAACTGCTTACTTTTCTGCACATTATTAGCAGTTGTTTTGTCTATACATGTTATAACTTTGTATGATTGAACAGTTTCATATATTAAATGAAAGCATATTTTGTTTCAGGTCTGTGAATTTAGATGTGCCTATACTTGTTAATGAGGTGCCTTTTCTCCACAAGGATTGTGACTTTGATGAAAAGTTGAAATCAGACTTGATGGAAATACAAAAGGACACTGAGATACCTCAGGAGATCTAGGAATGGGTCGAGGATAAACCCAAGCTAAATCTTGATCAAACCACCTCATTTAACCTCGAAACCTTAAAAAACCCTAAGCTAATCCAGATTAGTACGGACCTCACTCCAAACTAAAGGAATGATATGGTTATGATATTAACCCAATTCCAGGATGTGTTTGCATGGTCTCATGAAGAAATGGTGGGTTTGTCAACTGATATCGTCATCCATCGCCTTCCCATTAAAGAGGGATTCAAGCCAGTCAGGCAGAAGCTCAGGTGATTAAAACCTGAGTGGAGTTTAAAGGTTAAAGAAGAAATTGTGAAATAATTTCAAGTCGGCATCATCATGGTGTCCATATACCCTGAATGGCTATCCAACCTAGTCCCGTGCCTATACCGGGAGGAAAGGTGTGAGTTTATGTGGATTACCGGGATCTGAATAAAGCTTGCGTTAAAGATAGCTTTCTCGTGCCATCTATCCACATACTCATTGACAATACTACTCAATACGACATGTACTCCTTTGCTGATTGCTTTGTAGGGTATCATCAAATTATGGTTGCTGAAGAGGATCATGAGAAAATGCATTCATCACGCCTTGGGGAACCTTTTGCTATAGACGGTTGTCATTTGACCTCATTAATTCTGGGGCAACCTATCAGCGAGCTATAATGGCTCTTTACCATGACTTAATGCACAAAGAGATAGAGATATACGTGGATGACACCATTGTCAAATCACGAAGGGAAAATGACCACCTAGACCATCACAGAAAGATCTTCAACAGGTTGCATAAGTACAACTTGAAGTTGAATCTAGCCATGTACACCTTTGGTGTTAAATCAGGTAAGTTACTAGGATTCCTAGTCAGCCACAAAGGGATTGAGCTGGATCCCACCAAAATCCTGGCCATCACAAAAATGCCAATTCCTCAGACAGAGAAGGAAATAGAGGGATTTTTGGGAAGGATCAACTTTATTAGCAGGTTCATTTCCCAACTCACAACAACCTGTGAGCCTATCTTCAAGCTTTTAAGGAAGAATTCCTCCATGAAATGGAACGATGAGTGTCAAAAAGCCTTCCATTACAATTAAAGAGTAGTTGGTCAACGCTCCTGTCTTGGTACCACCCAGGGATGATGTTCCCATGTTCATGTACTTGTCCATTAATAACAATGACATGGGTTGCATGCTGGGACAAAAAGATGATAGAGGTCAAGAGCGATACTACCTCAACAAAAGATTCAGCAGCAGTGAACACAAGTACACTCTGATTGAGAAGACTTGTTGTGCTTTAGCATGGGCTTCCGTGAGGTTACAGCATTACCTCCATGGTCACACAACCCATCTCATATCCCCTGCGGATCCTCTCAAGTACAATAAACCCATGTTAAATTAATGGCTATCCAGATGACAGTTGATCCTACAGCAATTTGACATTGTCTACGTGACGCAAAAGTCCATTAATGGTCAAGGAATTGTGGATCAACTGGTCGTCGCACTTTCAGGGGATTTCAATCCCTTGGAAACATACTTCCCCGATAAAGGGGTGATGACAGTGTAGCAACACCATCAGTACGATACACACCTATCATGGAAAATGTATTTTGATGGAGCTATTAATATGGAAGGTTATGGAGCTAAAGCAGTTCCAGTATCCTGTATGGGGGAGCAGTATCCTGTCGCCATCAAATTGTAGTTTTTCAGTACCAACAACACAACTGAGTATGAAGGTTGTATCATGGGACTCAAACTTGCCCAATCAATGGGTATTAAGCGGTTAACTGTCTTTGGGGATTCTGAATTGGTAATCAGACAAACCACTAGAATCTATTACACTAAAGAACTACATTTACTGCCTTACCATTGGCAAGTTTTACATATGGCTGTGGAGTTTAAAGAAATAACATTCCTCCATATTCCTCGAAATAGGAATGATTTTGCAGATGCGCTAACAACTTTGGCCTCCTTGATCAACATACCTAACAAGGAAAACATGCCAAGCATCCCATTTTCCCTACAAAAAGCTCCAGCCTATGGGAATTACATTGGAGAAGTATTGGATGAGCTACGTCCCATCCAACACCCTTACTATCAGCACATCAAGGAGTACTTGCGAGATGGATCTACACCCGTTGAGGTGAGCCCAACTGAAAGAAGGCGGATCCATCGACTAGCTATAAAGTTCTACCTGAGCGGAGATGCACTCTACAAAAGAGATGCAGGACTAGGTATCCTCATATGTTTGGACAAGGACCAAGCTCAGAGGCTTATGGATGAAATCCATGGTGGAGTATGTGGCCCACACATGAGCGGCCCTCTACTTGTTAAGAAGATTCTCAGAATATGGCACTACTGGCTCTCCCTCAAGGCTGATTGTGATGATAACGTCAAGAAGTGCTACCAATGCCAAATTCATGGAAATGTTATCCATGCCCCTCCGAGGGAGCTCCACAATATGAGTTCACCTTGGCCCTTCTCAATGTGGGGAATGGACGTGATCGAGCCCATCGAGCCCAAAGCCAGTAATGGGCATTGGTTTATCTTCACCATGATCGACTACTTCACCAAATGGGTAGTAGCAGCCTCCTTCCCCAGGGTTACCAAAGAAGTCATCATTGCTTTCATCAGAAACAATATCATTTGTCAATATGGACAACCAGAGGTGATTGTAGCAGACAATGCTAAGAAACTCAACAACAAAACGATGGAGGAGTTGTGCAGTAAATTCCATATCAAACACCTCAACTTTGTCATCTACCGTCCAAAGATGAATGGTGTTGTTGAAGCGGCTAATAAGAACATCAAGAAGATCATGCAAAAGATGCCTGCCAATCACAAAGGATGGCCTAAAACCTTGCCTCTGACTCTATTAGCCTACAGAACTTTAATGCGTACTTCCATTGGGTCAACCCCCTACTCATTAACCTATGGGATGGAAGCAGTACTTCTCATAGAGGTGAAAATGGAATCCCTTAGAGTGTTGATTGACTCTCAGCTGGATGAAGACCAATGGTTACAAGACAGGTATCACCAATTGTCTCTAATAGACGAAAGGTGAAGTGATGCTATCTTCTATGGTCAATTATACCAACAGAGGATTGCCATATCCTACAATAGGAAAGTCCGGCTACGGTAGTTCAAGAAACATAACTTAGTTTTGAAGAAGATCATTGACAACCAAGATCAGTCAAAGGGAAAATTCGCTCCAAACTGGGAAGGCCCGTTTATTGTCAAAGAAGTATTGAGAAGAGGTGCTTTTAGATTACAGGAAATGGACGGTGATGAATTTCCATAGCTCATCAACTCGGACACTGTGAAATGGTAATATATCTAAAGTTACCATTAAGTAAACATCTTGGTTTTGGATCACCAGATCCCAAATCATTTTAGGTTTTCTAACCCTCTCTTCATACAACCTTTTTGCATACCCAATTGCCCCATCAGGGAAACACACTCTTCAAGTCAGCAGCCTGGTTTTGGATCAGCAGATCCTTTACACATCTTTGGTTTTAAAACCCTTCACTCAACTTTGGTTATCCTACCAGGGATTAAACCTTTCACATCCGCAGTTTTGTCCCACTACGGATAAGACTTTTCACACCTGCAGTTTGTCCTGAACATGGGATCAAACTTTTCCCCTGCAGTTTGTCCTAAACATGGGATCAAACTTTTTCACCTGCAAATCATCCTGAACACGAGGTGAACTACGTTAACCTGATCTCCCCGATACCTCGGAGTATGTAGGCAACCATTTTATATGGCCTGGTCGCAATAAAGAAAACAACAAAAACATTTCTACACCCTTCTATACAAATAAAAATAACAAAAACATTTCTACACCTTTCTACCCCTTCACATACAGCATTGAACCTCTTACACCAGGTTTGAACTACGCGGACCTGATCTCCTCTTAAATACCAAAATATAAAAACTTGTCAATGGTACTGGGATCATCCTTCAATCCACCATATTTCATTGGCTTCAAACCAAAGGGATGGAACTTCCTAGTTTCCCCATAAATGGGAGAGTTGGCAACCATCTAAGCTGCGGTTGATTCCTCGAAGAGCAACACCAATCCATAAGAGATGAAACTATTAGGGGTCTCCTCTTCAATAGGAGTATCGACAACCATCTGTGGTGCGGTGAATCTCAGAGAGGAAAAGTCACACTCCTCTCCACATCTACGTACAGAAATCAGTCCCAAAACACCAAGGAAGGTAGAGATATATACAGATCAACGATCCATTCTGAAAGATCCTAAGACATTTCAATGTCCACCCATCAAGGATGAGTTCAGAATACATCAAGATCACAAGCCCTGAAGAAACAGGCAAATATCAAGCAAGTAGCAAGTCACAACTAAAAGGAAAGTGAATCAAAATATATTTCCCTGCCATATATAATGTTGTTTGATATATACAATATAAACTGTACTAATAAAATGGCTAAGCTAGTCTGTGTAGGAAAATACAAGCCTATCTACAATCACGTGGATATACGAGCTATCAAGTCCAACATTGCATCTCTCTCCGAAGAATGAGGTAACGCTGCAGTCTCCTGCCCAAGGGTATCTACACGAGCTAACAAATCCACAGCCAACTGCATGATGACATAATGCTCATCAATATATGCACTCATCTCGGCAATTATGCCAGTAGTAAGGGATCTCACTGTAGTAATATCTATAACGGCTACATCCTAGACAGATATGGCAACATCCCGCTCAATAATCAATGCATCTCTGGATGATCTAGCCTCATCCCACTCAGCAATAGTGGTGTCTCTATGAGCTACAACCTCATCTCTCTCCAATAGAGCGACATCTCTCCCATCAAGAGTTGTCAACATCAAGGCCCTAGCTTAATCTCTCTCAAAGGTCATCAAATGAATACTGTACTCTAAATACTGTGTTGAATGCTGGATCATAGTAGCACTCATACTGGAAGAATCTACAAGAGCTACTGTCAACCTAGTGAATAGCTCCTCCCCGGTGGGAAGATCAATGTCCTCTATGGGCTCCCCATCATTAGAATCAATCCCCGGCACTGTGGATACTACCGCAGCCAATGCTGTCTCTGTCTCCATCCATGCATAATACTCTGTCGAACAGCCTAGATGACTAACAGAAAACTCAGCTAGCTCACGTTGATCCCAACAAGCATAAAACTTGGATTTGTCCTCTGCTGACCAGTGGCAAAAATCCAAACGCTGACTCAATGCCCCCTCAAAAGGATGGAGGTACTGAAACTCATCAAACTGTGACATCACAGCCAGTGGGTGGTAAGTAGTCATGCCCCTCAAGCCAGCTAGATGGAGATAATCTATGCCAGGAGCATGAGTAATGAAGCTATAGGGTGAACTGAGCAATGTACATGGCAAGATGTCTAATGGATCTCCGATCCCTGCCAAGAATACCAACCAAGACATAGCGTCTGTACACTCCAATGGCTGAAAGAAGTAAGACATGGCTATCTCATGGGTAAAACAATATCCATGTCGTCGAAAGGTGCCAATCGATCTCAGGTGTGACATAAACCACACGTACAACATGACCGAGCTACCTGTAAATACCCCTGCAGAGTAGGTGTTGCAATATGTGGTTGATCTCAATGTCTCTGTTACAATCATCGGCACAATGGTATGACCCTCCTTAAGAGCTCTCACTGCCATAATGACGACAATGTCCAGCTCATCCATATATTGTGGCATGTACACGTATGACAATACACACATCAACAATACGTCTACTCTGGCTAGACTCCACTGATCCTCCAGCATGGTAAAATCCCTGGAGTGTCGTGTATAACTGTCTACTAAGCCAAATATGTTTATCAAAAAATGCTGGGATATCATATGGACGGATGTAATCTCATCCTCTACGACTCTACACCTTAGCCCGGTGAGAGTCATAAACTGCTGGCTCATATTGCCAATGGCCATCTGAGCACAAGGTTTATCTAATAGCAGCACCGTCAACCGTTCATACTCCTCTAAGGTGGGAGTCAACTCATGGATACCAAACTGAAAAACTTGCCTCTCCAGTATCCAGTTCTCCAGCATACCCTCTACAAAGCTTGTGGGAACCTGAAACATCAAGAGGGTTATAGAATGCTGTAATAACTGATCTATGGTCACCCTGTCTGGAGGTGACAAACTATCATACCACGACCTCAAACGGGAGGCAACCAATACTGGTGGGGTGTGATCAATGCAGCTAACTGTCGAGGAATACATATGTGTGGGCCATATCATAAAGACCATCTAGGGGTGAATGCTAAATATCTCTGGACATACATATATATATGCATAACATAATACATGCATGAGAAAAAATAGATGGCAATATGATGTAGGGAATAATAGTATATACATTCCTAAGTACATCATCATCTAATACATCTATGTACAACCTAAAAAATAGGGAAATGGGGCACAGATGCCCAACAACTAACAGAGGTCTATCAAAAGATATAGCGAGAATGGGGCACAGCCACCCAGTATCTAATAGAGGACTATCAAAAGATATAACGAGAATACACATCAGAAGAAAACACATCAGAAGAAGACAACGGTGTCAATGTCTACATCATCAATCTTGTCCACCTGATCTAACTCCTCATGAGTCACTGAATCTCCATCAATGGGGATATTAGGCCTATACAACGGAGGATCTGCACCGGTAAAGTCATATGGGTCACGTGAGGGACCAGCACCTGAGCTAGAAGGATCAAAAGTATCTGCCTCTGAATGATCTCTGCCCAAATGCCAGATAAAGAACTGTGCTCGGTCCAACTGTCGGGTCAAACTATCAATCTGTGTCTAATGAGTTCGATCTCGGACACAGGCCATCCAATCTGTCATCATCACGGATCCAGGAACCATATCCCCCATAAACTGAGTGGCACGGTACGAGGGGACCACCAATGCTGGAACATCTCCTGAGTATAAGGACCCTCTGACAGTGTAAAATTGTCAACACCTATCAATGGGATATCAATGATGGGAGACTATGAAACAGGCCAATAACGCCTGGCAGGAGGCAAGATCGGTACACGGATATCTCCTGTGGTATTCCTAATAGCATGCTCTCCTAAATAGAGCTCCCATCCTCAATCAATGAAGAGAAGAATCCTACTAGTGGATGTCATGTACTCGACACCAGTCAGGTACCCATCCTCAAACCCAACGGGCAAATGTTCCCCAGAATAGGCAATCCATGTGATAACATCAGCTGTTAATAACTCCAAATGTAGACGACAATGGGTGAAACCCTTATCTATAGGAACCTCCGTCAATATGGAATGATGTCATCATCGTCCTCGTGGATAGGTCTCCAAACCTAGCACACTCACAGGACACAAACATGAGAGCCTCTCGTAGGCCCAGAACTTCCAACACAAAGGCAAACATCTGCTGTCAATCAACACTCTTAACCTGTATATAGGAAATCAAAAGAGAAATACTCACCAACAAAAATGGGTAAAATCCTAGCCAAGCCTCTGTCAAGCATTGTGAATGCATGCGCATGCCCTTGAGGAAATAGGCGAAGGTGTAGGAGCCCTAATAATACTCTCTAATATGGTTCACATCTAGCGTGGCACTCACCAAAGAGAATGATACCGTGGAAGAGTTATCTACTATGAAGCAGCCCCTAATGATTATCAGGAACAATAGCCAAAGAATGTGATCCCTGACTCTCACATCATCAGGTATGGGCTCACTCAACAGCCCGCTCATAGCATCTACTCTCAAAGGACCTATACAAATTGTCCTGTCCTTGAGCACCTCAGCCGGGACTCCTGTTGATCGATTTCGCAATCAATGAATACGTGCAAGTATACACGGTCAACGAGTAATAAAGTGATAAGAAAAGTATCGTTCCCACGAGGAATTATTTAATAAAAATCACCAAGTACTAATTCTTAACAAAACTAATTTTATTTAAACAATCTCAAATTGTGAATTTTATAGTTAAGAAAACTAAATTAAATAATTAAAACTAAGATTTTAACGAATGAATTCAAATAAATAAAGATTAAGACTCCAATATCCCCAATTATGAACTATAAACCAATTATCCAATTATCCCAATTATTATGTCTACTGAATTGTTAACAAGAATTCTCAAATGTCAAAAGCCCTTTTCCAAGTGATCAAATGACTTCTATTTAATCCAGATTAATCTTGCTATATTCCTATGCAAAATAAGTGAATTAAACTCCTTTAATCCCAATCCCTTATGTGTTACATGTGGTGAACAGATATTTCCATTCAATTCACAAACCTAATTATTTACTTTGCAAATAACTAAGTCACATGATATCATGCCCAGTTCTAACCCTAGAATTCCTCTTCCAATTCCTTCTAGAGTAACAAAGTAATTACTGATCAGATAATTAATCAATAAGCATAAGACAAGATAAACAACTCACTTTAACATAAATAACTGGAATATAATGAATAACTAATTCATAGCCATAAAAAGTTCAATTGAAATCTGAATAAAAGAGTTAGTTCATAATTAATGAATTAAAACCAAGAATCCACAATTGAATAGACATTAAAAGATAAAAGTAAGATGAGAGAAGAGAATAGAATCTGTTGTCAGTAAATCTGATGCTCCCCTCTTGCTCTTGCTCTTGATCTTCAATGGCCTCCAAGTTGCTTCAATCTCCAAAACTAAAAAGAACTAGGGTTATGTTCTAATCTAAGTTATGTAATCTCTAAGCTAAGCTATGTAATCCCTAAGCTAAGCTATGTAATCCTCCCTTATTTTATGCCTTACATCATGTATTTATAGGTTACAAGTCTAACTTTGAGTTTTGGAACAAACCCAATCCTATTTGGAGTCAAAAAGGTGTCAAAATTCGCCCAAAACGCGTCCAGGCCCAACCAAACTCTTTCCCCAGCGCCCCAGCACTGTTCACAACGCTGAGAGTCTGCCCCCCAGCGCCCCGGCGCTGGAAATACACTAGAAATGGGCGCCCCGGCGCTGTCCCAAAAGTCTGACATTTTCTGCTCCGACGTCCTTTGGAAAAACGGCCATAACTTCTTCGTCTGAACTCCGATTGAGATGATTCAAGATGTTCTGGAAAGAGGAGAAGTAGATCTACAACTTTCATTCTTGAAGTTTTTCGAAATAATGTCCGGAACTATAGTCAAATTGGCTCTGAAGTGACTGTTGTGTAAATGACAAGCCAAAAACGCGAATCTAGCCACTCCGAACGTCGATCCATGTAACTTTTGTCCCAAATCCTACAAAATAATATAAAACATGCATGAATAGATACAAACACATAAAAACATCCTAAAAGACTTAAGAACAACAATAAATTAAGCCCGAATATACCCAATTCATGTGTATAAAACTCACTCATCAAATACCCCCAAACTTAAACCTTTGCTTGTCCTCAAGCAAAAACACAAAAATGTTATGCAATGCAATGTAATGAAACTAATCTATATGCCTACGAATCCAACAGTAATGACAGAAACAAGTCTATTCAACCGACCTTAGAGAAATCAAGTAAACATGATAATACATCATATTAAAACAAATCAGTAATTTTCCAATCAATCATCAAATCTTAGACTGTTATCACTGATATAGTGCGTGTGTGCTCCACAACAATGTTAACTGATATAAAATCAAATTTAAGACATAATAGATATCTTCGAAGGCATCATACAGTGAAAACTCACAAAATTCACGAACAAGCTAGATCCAACTAAAGTCAAACATCCACCAAGTTCAAGAGTCCAACATGGGATACTTATGCTTTACTTTTCATTACGGGGGCTTTTTGCTCTTTTCCCGTTTTATTGTTTTTTTAACCATGACTGTGCAATGTCTCATTCCATTAGGCTAACAGTGTCACCCCTTAGCGAGCTTTCGACCAACGACTCCCAGACCATATAAGACCTTAGGGCGCTAGGTTTTAAGATACCCCTTCGGGCGTACTTACTCAAGTAACAAAGGCCCCGAAACAAAACTAGCCACGGTAATTTTTTTTCTTTTTCTCTTTTTATTTTTGATTTTTTTTCTTCTTTTTTTTTTGATAGATGGTTGGTGAGTGCGTTTTACGCTCCATCTCACGCTTGTGTTTATGGGGAGTGTTTCTCCTCAACCCACCACAAGACTCAACATGTTTTTTTAAAGCTTATATACCCCAAAATTTCCCCTCAAACTTAAGTTTTTATCAAAATTTAGCCATCTCCGCCTATTCATGTCTTTCATTCCTTCACACTAGTATTATCCTTAAGAAATCCATTATGTATCAATTTAAACTTAATCAGTCAACATGGCTGTTATTAACGTGTTAACCTTAATTATACCAGTTTCAAACAGGAAAAGATTCAATTCATAATAAGAAATCACATCAAAGCCTGAATATTCAATACTATACTTATCTACTTAACTCCAGTCTCATCATTGGCCAAAATAGACTTTTACTATCTAACAGTTGGAATCATTCAAATATAAACTAAACGCAACAAACACAGTAAACTAACTACTATTTTTGCGATTTTAAAATTTTTTTTTTTTTAAACAAAAAAAACAGAATGCAAAAACTAAATGTAAATACTCGAAAACATAACGAACTTACAATGTAAATAACTAACTATATGCAATACGACACTAAAATGCCCCCAAACTTAAACTAGACATTGTCCTCAATGACTGAAATAGAAAAAATTAAAACAGAGGACTTCCCTGAAAATATAACAATCTTCCTCCTTGTCCGCTAAGTTTGGAGAATAGGCTAAGCACATGGAACAAATTGGGCACCACACTTGAATTTGACTTGAATAACCTGTAAAACCATGATAGAAGCAATTTTATTAAATCCTAAATAAATGCAAATTCAAAACTACTAATATAAAACTTAATAAAAACTAAAAATAAAAATTAAACTTGGGTTGCCTCCCAATAAGCGCTTGTTTTATAGTCTCAGCCTGACTTCTTCAATTCTCTATCCAATTCCCCTACGAAAATTGAGGAACCCTCCATCCATCGGAAATAATATAGCTTTTGGTAGGTTCCCATTTGCAAAAACCCTTGAATTGAGGTCACCTAGCATGCTCTTTGTAGATAGGATCCCCATTAAGAACGACAAACCACTAGGTGTTTCCTCCATTATGTCGATGATCAGATTAGGGCATTGAAGCTTAATAAACATAATGGAATCTTCCTCTATCTTCTCTTTTTCATCCCACCATAGTTTCGAAGGTGTACTTGCTTTTACATCACAGAGAGTATTGCCGACGACATGACTACCAATTGGACAAGGTTTTGCAAATCTAACCGGACTCTTGAACTGTGGAGGAGAAGGCACTTGAGGCATAAACAACATTGGCTCATCATCATTGGGTCTCACAATTAGTTCTTCACCGACCTTGTTGTCATTATCCCCACTTGTCTCCTCTTTTTCATCTCGTGGCTCATCCAGTTGTAGATTTGGCTCGGGCTCACCATCAGTCTCAGAATCCATGTCATAGGGCCAGGTGTATTGAGGACGGTTGTTCAACGCATGTGCTATCTGTTCCAATTGATTTTCCAGATTCTTTAACAATGCCCCATGGCTTTGCAAAGTAAGATCTATTTGACTCAATTTCTTATCTTGTTCCTCGTTCTTTTTGTCAGAAGCTCTAATGAATTTTTCTAAGGCTTCTTCCAAACTTGATATCCTCTCTGGTTGTTGAGTCGGATTTTGAAATCCAGAGGTGTGTTGTTGTCTAAGTGGTTGAGCTGCAGCTTGATTGTTACTCCATGAAAAATCCGGGTGATACCCCCAATCCTGATGATAGTTGTTGGGATAGCCATAATTATTGGGGTAATCACCACTATATTGCACCGGCTCGAAACTGATGGCGCATTGATGACTCATATGATTTTCAGCACAATAATCACAAGTAACCGCCTTACTTTGACGACGCTGAGCTTCAAAAGCTTCAAACATCCTCGAAAGTGTCTCAATCTGTGCTGACAATGCAGAAAGTTTCTCGACGTCAATCTCCGATCCCCTTACATCATGTATTTATAGGTTACAAGTCTAATTTTTAGGTTTTTGAAACAACCCCAATCCTATTTGGAGTCAAAAAGGTGTCAAAATTCGCCCAAAACGCGTCCAGGCCCAACCAAACTCTTCCCCCAGCGCCCCAGCACTGTTCACGACGCTGAGAGTCTGCCCCCCAGCGCCCCGGCGCTGGGAATACACTAGAAATGGGCGCCCCGGCGCTGGTCAAAAAGTTGACTTTTTCTGCTCCGACGTCCTTTGGGAAAATGGCCATAACTTCTTCGTCCGAACTCCGATTTAGATGATTCAAGATGATCCGGAAAGAGGAAAAGTAGATCTACAACTTTTATTCTTGAAGTTTTTCGAAATAATGTCCGGAGCTATAGTCAAATTGGCTCTGAAGTGACTGCTGTGTAAATGGCTAGCCGAAAACGCGCATCTAGCCACCCCGAACGTCGATCCATGCAACTTTTGTCCTAAATCCTACAAAACAATATAAAACATGCTTGAATAGACACAAACACATAAAAACATCCTAAAAGACTTGAGAACAACAATAAATTAAGCCCGAATGTATCCAATTCATGTGTATAAAACTCACTCATCAACTCCTAGCAAGGATCGAACTGCAGTCGGGGTAATATCCGCCACACATGCACCGGCGCCCCTCCAAACTCCATATCGGTGATAAATCGCCAATCCATCGGTGTCATCATCACCTCACAGTCTAATAAATGGAGAGACTGAGTTTTGTGAAACCAGCGCTCAGACAATGCCCTGAGATAACCCCTGGAACAATGACGGGGGAGGATGGAAAAGAACGCCTCAAAGCCCCAGCCATACATAATTGCTCGATAATCAGGATGCAGATCCTGATATATAGAGTGAATGTTGAACTAGTTCCCTCAATGTTGTGTAAAGCCGGGAACCTGCATTACAAATCAGATCAACATCAGAACCTTTACTCCTCATCAATAGGAAAGCAGGGAAGATCAAAATCCAGCTTGTACCTCGTTTTCAATCAAGTAAACTGAGGGGTGTTGACTCAAATCACCCAGAAGCTCTGGGATTGTCACCTGAATGCCTGGAAGATCCCTATGGGGAACATGAGCAGCAGGAGTAGGGTCCGCAACTGGTACATCCTCCTCCTTGTCCTCAACATTCGGTACCTCAACCCGGATAGGACGTATCACCACCTCCGCGAGACGACGAGGCTGTCTAACTGAACGGGGTCGAGGCACAACGGAAGTCCTCCTCTGCACACCTAAAGTGGTCCTGCGGGACCTACTCGGCTTATCTGGATCCATATATCTGGACACAAGTCTCCAAATCACCTCAGAAGTGTAAAACACTTGTACGGCGAAAGAATTTGCAGAAAGACGCTCAAACTCAACAGATCTGAAGAAGAGCTCTCCAATTTCCTGTGTGGTGCAACTTGGAAATGAATTATGAAAGTAACATGCAGCTTAAAACCACTGATAAGTGGATTTTATATACACTTATCCGGTATCTTTTACTTGAATTAGTTGCTTATATTTATGTGTCTTAGTTACTTTTCATGCATTTTATGTTTATTTTGTAGGTTATACGTTTGGGAGCGGTATGAGCGACTATTGGTAAGGAAAAGCAAAGAAAACGCAAAGAAAAGTAAACCGGACATCATTTGGGCTTTCATGTTTACTTTATGTTCTTGGTTTGAAACTTAGCTTACATTGTAGAGCATTGTATTAGCTTTTCGGAACATTTTGAATCATTCCAATCGGAGTTTGGATGCAAGATTATGATCGTTGTACCAACAGACGTCGAACTTCGCTGTTTTGAGTGGTCATTTGCATAGCAGTCACTTCCAGCCAAATTTCAACCTTCGTTCGGCCCGAATTTCTGAATCCTCAAAGAATGAAAGTTGTAGATCTCGTCGATATCTTTGATTTCATAAGTTGCAGGCCCCGTAACTCCTCCCGGATCAAAAGTTATGGCCGTTTTACCAGAGGATGCTGTGACAGAAATTGTACCCCCGCCGGGGCGGGCCCTGTGCAAGCTTAAACCCCCGTCGGGGTCGGGGTACATGTAGAAAAGACTTTTTTAGCCAAATTTGAGTTCGGGAAGGATTTTTTTCGATCCAATTGACTCAAGGACTTCCAAGAGGACTTAAAGACATGTAAAAAGGCTTATAAAGGGGGATGTTAGGAGAGATTGGGAGAGAGCATTCCATTAGATTAGATTAGAGTAAATTAGATCAAAACACTAGTTCTAAATAGTTTTGGAGATTAAAGCAACTTGGAGACCATTAAAGATCAAAAGCAGGAGCTTGAAGAAGATGGAGATTTGCTGACAACAGATTTACTCTTTACTTTACTCTTATTCTTATCTTTTAATGTGTTTTCAATTGTGGATTCTTAGTTTTAATTCAATGAACTAATTCTTTGTTTGAGATTACAATGGATCTTGTTGTGTAGTTTATTTTAATATGCTTCGCTATCAATTATTATGTTCGATTGTGAGGATTGTCTATATTGATTTGAGCTTTAATCTATGAATTGCCTGATCAACAATTCTTTGTGGAGTTGGATGGAATAGAGAGAGGATATTCAAATCTAGACCTAGTTGATATAGCATGTGTTCAGGATTTTGTTAGTAGCTTAAACTTGATTCGTGTTAAGGTAGAGATATGCTTGACGCCGCATGTAATCGGATAGAGAACTTATTCTTCAACCTTCTTCCATTGTAATTCACATAGAGATATAGTGGGTTAGTTGATTAAGGTGTTTAACGAATTTCTATCTTGATTGTGGATTGACGTTAATACGGTATTAATGCATCGAGAGGTGGTTAATACTACGTTCGTGTTCTTGATTAACAATTCAGGATAGAGAATAATTGATGAGAAGTGTGTTAACTTAAATGAAGAAATAAGTGAAGTTGTGATCTTAAATCTTCATAGTTTTAATTTAATTAGTGGAATTTAATAGTAGTTTAATTTATATAATTTGAAATTCATTTGTTTAAATAAAATTGAGTTGGTTACGGGTTAGTACTTGGTGATTTTTATTAACTAATTCTCTGTGGGAACGATACTCAACTTATCACTTTATTACTTGTTAACCACGTATACTTGCGTGTTGTGCGTATATAGATTTTACCCAACAACCACCTATGGTTGGCCACAGGTGTACCTGTGGCTCCCCTGAAGGGGGCCTACCCCTACGGCTCGGTCCATTTCGAGTTGCAAAGGAAATCTCGTAAGCTGAAAAGGCCAAATTATGAATAAAAATGCTACGCGATTGAGCGGAATAGCTTGAAATCCTAGTTTTCAGAGACCAAACTATCGGTCTACATGTCACTCATTGGTATTCGACCAGACACCGGGTTCACTATACCAATGATCACAACAGTTGCAAGCTATACTCGGCAATACCTCACGAAGGTCCGATGCCATCAGTTCGGGGTCGTAACTCCAAAATACTTCTCCCCAACAGAGATTTCATCCGTTGATGTACATGTCAATGACGGTCAAGCAGCCTTGACGTATTTCCCAGCAAGAACACCATCCGTTGATGCACATGTCAATGAAGGTCAAGCAGCCTTGAGTTATTTCCCAATAGGGATCTCATCCGTTGACGCACATGTCAACGAAGGTTAAGCATCCTTGACGCTTTGCCCAGCAGGGAGCTAATCCATTGATGTACATTTTAGTGAGGGTCAGGCAACCCTGGTAACATAGATTGTTGGCAGTAGCTCCAACAGAGCAGCGGAAAGACCTGGCGATACAAACCAGGGAAGAACATCCACATCGGAGAGGACCGATGATGGAATATGTTATACACATCCTCAGCAGACAAAGCTCTATCCCTCAGAGTCTCTTGTACATGAGAGATACATCCTCAGTGTAAAGTCTGTACCAAGGATTAAGGACTTTGATCATAACCCCAACGTCAACATCCTGGAAGTTTCTGAGAACTTTCGATCAAATGTCCAAGCAGTTCATCAGAGCTGTCAGTGATAACTCCAGCCCCCATCGAAAGTTGGGAGAGTAAACAGTCATCACATTCCATTAGAAAACAACACCGAAAGTTTTAGTCTCAACCTCGGAGATAACCCCGACAAGTGCAGTTACAATTTTGGAGATAACCCCAGAAAAGCTCATTTCAACCCTTGCAGTCAGCTTCAACCTCGGAGATAACCCCGAGGCACTTAGTCCAAACCCGAAGATAACCCCGGGGGGTCAAGCACACCTCAGAGACAACCCTGAGGACATTCAGCACTTGTAGCAGCCCAATCTCAGAGATAACCCTGAGCAACAACTGTTTTATCAGTCCAAACCAGAGATAACCCCGGTGAGGGGCAAAATCATCATTTTTCCACCTCAATCCCACATGCGTGCCATCTCAACATATTGTGACATACATTCCTCACAGCAGTGTCCCAAAAGAACTTACAATACTGAGTGACTACTACACAGGACAGCACACCAGATAGAATTTGAAGACTTGAAGACCAAGGGTATGATCCCATCTTTCTGACTTCGCACAACCTCTAATCCCATGTCATTTATGTAGCTCTCGACAATAGCACTCCATAAAAGGTCTTATACACCTCAATCGGAGGCCCGAATTGAAGTTCTAAAAGTTCAAGTAGACAACACATTGCATGTGTGCGCGTACTTCGAGATGGCAGGACACGCGGAGCCCGGGGCACCCTGGGCAGCTGCAGGTGCACCTGTGGCTCCCCCTCTATAAATAGAGGGCTTGGGGTGGCCATTTTGTAAGAGAAAACGGCGAGGAAGCCCTATCCAATTTGCACTGTACACACTATAAACTGAGTGTTTTCTCATTTTAAACACTTGTTAGCTCATATATTGCTATATTTTTACCGGTGGAAATTGAGTGCTCATTCATTTAAAGCTATAGAAGTCTTCTTTGGCAGTCCACTGTAAGCCTTCTTACACCTTTCAAAGACTTTTCTCCACATTTTGCACACACCATTCTTCACGTTGAGAGTCATGTTGAGTGTGTATGCCCGAGCTTCGGTCCATGGCTTTTTATTTCATTTTGTATATATATATATATATATATATATATATAGACTAACAGTATCGAGTTATGCCTCGATTGAGCCTAGACTCACGTCTGGAGCGTTTATTGCTTTTATATATATATATATATATATATATATATAAACTGTGATCGAACTCTGTTCAATGAGCCTGTATTTATATCTGGAGTGTTTATTGCTTTTATATATATATATACATATATATAAACTGTTGTCGGACTCTGTTCGATGAGGCTGAATTTTATATCCGGAGCGTTTACTGGTTTTATATATATAAATACTTATATAATATATATATATATATATATATATATATATATATATATATTTCTGTCAGGCCTGGAGTTTACTTCGTGGCCTTTTACTGCTTTATTTACATTCCGTCTCGCCTGGAGTTTACTTCGTGGCGGTTGATCGTATTTACTACTTTATTTACATTTCTAATCCCCCATGGAGTTACTTCGTGCTGGTTGATCATGTCCCTATATATATATTTACCGCTTTTATATATTTACATTTTCAGTCCCCCATGAAGTTCGCTTCGTGGTGGTTGACAGTCTATATATATATATATATATATATATATATATATATATATATATATATATATATTTACAGCTTTTATATATAAAACTGCTTACAGTTTTTATATAAATTGCTACATCATGTGAGCTTAGGAATCATGTGATCACAGATTCAGTCTTCTGAATCTAGATTCGGTTCCCATGATAGACATTTTCGGCTGTAAACAGCCTGTACATTATTCACGCTGTTCGAATTTCCTTAGACGACTCTCACGCCTACAAGGAGTTCGGCACTGCTATGTATATTATTTTTCTCGAAGATGCTTCGCATCTCAAAAATAAAAGCAATTAAGCCGAACACTTAATAAAAGGGAAGTATCAAAAGCCTCAATTACTATTGAGCATAAAGGTTTGAAAAATCTCTTTTACAAAACATCACTGCTATATCTTGTTAAAACTGAATTTTTACACAAATTCAAATCCTTTGTATATAGGTGCGAATGAAGCATAGCACTATTTTCAAAGAATTGCACATTGACCCACACACACATTCATATAACAGTTTAATAGAAAAGTGGTGGTCACTGTGGTAACACGGATGTCGGGGGGTGCCTAATGTAATAACCCGATATTTTCTATATAAATAAATCAAAAATTTTGCTTATAATTTTTTTTAAAATAAATATGGGAAAATATGTGCAAGGTAATGTGTATGTATATTTGTGATAAATAAAAAATTATTTATTACATGAATAATTTTAAATAATTTTATTTTAGAATTATTGATCATTATAAATTATGTTTTTATAATAATTAATTATATTATAGAAATGTTTTTATTATTTATTTTTCAAAGAAAATATGATATTATATTATTTAAATAATATATGGAATGATTATTGTAATTATTATAATTATTATTTATTTATTTTAGCTCAGATTAATAAGTTAAGTATTTTAACTTAATTAATAATATTGTTTATGTGATAGCCCCGAATCCAGGCCCCAAATCACCGCGGATCCGGTATACTATTTCTATAACTAATTGCGGAAGATATAAACATAAATTATTTATACATTAAACTTTACACACATATTCCCAAGGTCGAGTAACCTTAACTTTTACACAATTCATAAACTATCTAAAATACAACACATTTATCAAAATACGTTATTACAAACTAGCCGCACTTTATATCTCAAGCTGAACTTGGCATTAACCTTTTCTTGTAATCCAAACGCATTCGCTTTATCTGCAATGTTTTATCATGATATAGCAAGGGTGGGCATGAAAGTTGCCCAGCAAGTTTAAATTCAACAATATAACGATATATCATGATTGAAGAGTATGAATAATAAGTTGGCTATAATTCATTAATATAATTGAGAACTAACACGAACAAACTTTTGACTGAACAAGTTTTAAACATAAACAAACATTTTTGAACCAACTAGTAATGAAGGTGATCAGCCTTTCATACCTGACTTATACATGCAAGATGTACAGAGTACAATTTTCATGGCAATCAGCAATGATTAACCATAAGCTTGAATAAAATACTCTTATTAGAGTTATGTACAAAGAAACTTGTCTGAACCGTTGATTACCGCAACGCAATTTATAACGCTTTACCCGAAGACCTAATATTAGTAATATAGATCTCCAATATTAGAATAATATCATCACAGTATAATGCTGTTATATTTATATCCATAGAATAACCTAAACACATAGCACATAATCCTATCAGTCTATAATACACATAAGACTTAGCATCAAATTAGACTATTAAGTTTGAGTTGATACCGACACAATTTTATCATCCCGACGGTCTAGTCAGATAAATATCGAGTTTAAGTTTAATTAAACTCTTCCTAAACGCTTAATCATGCCATAGAGTCACATTTATATGATTTAACACTCGCTTTTTCATTTCATAAGTATTCATTAACATCTAATAAGTCAAATACTAATCCAGCAACCTGGATTCTAAATCTAGCAACTAAATTACCAACTCAGCAACCTGGATTCCAAATCCAGCAACTTGAATTCTAAATTCAGCAATCTAAACTGCAATCCAGCAAACTGGATTTAACATATTTTTAATTTCAGTAAACTATTTCTCAATTCAGCAAACTGGAATCACAAATTATATAATCCAGCAAACTTTATTCTAAATTCGTATCACGAAAATACCAAATCAATTTATTATTTTTCTATCTTTAGTCCAAACATATATACACATATTTTATCCACAAAAATTATTTTTCCATAATTTTCCAACTTCCTTTGATATTTCTCAAAAATTAATTCTAGTGTGTAGCTTAAGAAATTAGCTACCTCGTGCTTAACTCCAAACATTCTCATCTCTTGGGATAACCTTATATATGTTAACGTGATGCTCCATTTTAAATTTCGTGGCAATCGGAGTTGTAGAACTCCTTTTATAGCGATTTCCGTCGGAAAATTATAAAAATTGTAATGGTCATAACTTGGTCGTTTTAACTCGGAATTAGCTCATTTTTGGACACGAGCTACATAATACCATATATTTTCATTTTCCAAAAGGCCGGTATTTATTTCACACTTTAAGTTGCCAAAAAATCCCCTGGACAGATCTGGACAGAAACTTTTTGCCATTTTACAGTTTTGTAGTCCTTTGCTAAAACTTATATAAAACGAGATATGTAACTCCGATTAACGATCCGCCAATTTTGTTGGGTTCGTATCTTTCCGAACTACAGTTTTCATCTATCACAATCCATATTTGGACATGTTAAGCTCCCAGAAATTATCCCGGAAGTGGCTGTTACAAACTGTCATTCTAACAGTTTTTATTACCTTTGTGTAGTTTGGGAGAAATCCCATAACTTGTTCAATATTCAACCTATTTGAGTAATTCCAAAGGGATTTTACCATTAACACGTATATCTAGTATCCCAAGAACATAAATCATAAATATCCATCATAGATTTCAAGAAAAATCAAAACCTAGCTCTCACTTTAAAAGTTCAAACTTTATCGGAAAAATTACATTTTTCTCTTCCTTTGATTTCCACCAATTTAACACCCATTATGGGTAGATCCAAACAATAAACACTTATTAACATGTATATACATAGTTTTTGAGTTTAGAAACAAAGTTTCTTATTTCATCAAACAAGTATCAACACAATCAAAGCTAAGAAAAAATTAGGTTTTCTATTTTTTGGAAAACCTAACCTCCATTTCATACTTGAAATCATATAAATCACATAGATCTTAGGGTTTGAACTACCAAATCAAAAACCCCTTTAATCAATTTCATAAAAAGAAATTAGAGAGAGATTATACCTTTTGCTTTTCTTTTTCTTCTTCCTTCTTCTTCCATGGAGGATTTCTCCACCTTCACACACAAGGGGGCTTCCGTCCCTCCCCTCTTCTCTCCCTCTTTCTCCGTTCTCTCTTTCTTTCTCTTGGCTTTCTCTCTTCTCTCTTTCTTCTTTTCTATTTTTGCTTCTATCTCTTTCTCTTTCTCTAGCTTATCTAATTTGGAAGTAAGATGAAAGAGAAAATGTTTTAAGTGTTTGTAAAATATCTATAGATATATTTAGTATATCTATATATTATATCCTAGCATATCTTCTCTCTTTATTTCTCCACATTCTCCACATTCTCTCTTTCCTCTCATAATAGCCAAGTGGTTACTTGCACACTTAATAAAACATTGTGGCTAAAGGAGGAAATGACACATGGAAGAGTTGGTGAGAGTTGTTTACCAACTAAAGCTAATAAATCACAACATTCATCCCCCCTTTATTTCGTTCTCTAATAACCGGCCAATTGGCCTTTGATTGCTCCAAGTTTGGCTTATTTACTAAATGCTTATTTGATTTAACAAATGTCCAAAAAGTCCTCTCTCACTTGGGCTAAAAGTTGGGCCATTCCTTTAATGTTTTGGGCTTTCCAAAATTAACTCATTGAACATAAAAATTTAATTCTTTGGGCCATGAAAATCAATCATAGTCCAACAATATTAATATAACCAAATGTCCATTATGCCCTTCCTTCAATTGGGCTCCAAATTTGGGCCACTCTTAAATCTTTTGGGCTTAACAATAAAAATATTTGGGCCACTCAATTAATGTATTGCTTGGGCCTCTAACTAATTTCATTCGCCAACACTTGGACTATAAAATATACATAGTCCAATACCTTAAATTCTCATCCAACCCAATTCATTTACTTAGGGTTTCAATTTCCTCAATTATAACTTAAATCCTTACTCACAAGCCCATTCATTTCCTTAACCCAATTAGACTTGCTATAATTAGGTTATAAAATTAATCATTTGAGATATATAGAATAAATCTCCTAGAATTAGCAAGTATTCTAAATACCACAATTCTCTTTTTTCATAACCCTTAAGTTATTAAATCCTTCATTCCTAATATATATAATTAGGGTTACACTAGTTTCTTTTGTTTGTTTATATAATAAATAAATATAAACCATCACCTAATGTTCATATTCCTTACACACAACTTTTTAACCCTTAGGGTTTAATACTTCGCATTAGAATTCCCAAATTAGGGTTTAAATTCTCGATACTGAAATTAGAGTTTCTGAATATATCGTTAGGGTTTTCTAACTTAATCACCATATTCATATCATGAAATTAGGGTTTCGGATTTCTACGATTTCTTATCCATTGCTAGGGTTTTCTAACAGAACGTTGACGTTCTTAATATATACTTAGGGTTTGACACATATATAATTAATCTGGTCAACCCTTAACCCTTAACCACATTTAGTACACATACATATTCACATAAATCCTTAATCCTGAATAATTCACTTATATCCTTCACCAAATTTTGAAATCCTCAAAATTCCATCCTAATAACATCAAATGCATACACTTATTTTCTGTCTAGGTCTATTATTTGACCTTAAATCAATCATTTAAGATTTTAATAAATTGTCCAAATTCTCGGGTTATCATATTCACCCCTCCTTATAAGAATTTCGTCCTCGAAATTCACCTTACACCTTACACCGTTCACCTTACACCATTCACACATATCACATGCTTCCCAATACACCACTCACAAGAGTAAAAGGTTTAAAATTGTGCTGAGGGGTCATATAGACCATGAACACATAGATTTGACGGTATTTATACCGCAAAACAAAACATTATTTGGTATGTTTACAATCACAAAGAAGGTAAACTACTGTTGCTAGTACTTTAGGTGATTAGCCCATCATACAGTTACGTCATGCATAACGTATTAATTGTTTTTAGCGAATATTTACGCTATTAGATTGGATTATTTATCCAAACAACATAGTTCACCTCAGTCTTATCATAGGATTCTGTTCCAAAGCAATTTGGTAAATTAAACTTTTTGAAAATATTTTCGAGAATGACGTCATGATACCGTACTGTATTTACAGTCCGTTGAGGATTTCGTCATTTGGTGATTTTATCATGCTACATCATACCATAGTGGAATAGTGACTTTAAGTCAAATTCACACTAAGTAATACTGCATTGATGACTCCATCATTTTTATCATCTCTGCACCAGGTTACATGGTACATAAGTGATAAATAAAAATAATTTTTTTTAAAAGGCACATAGTGCGTATTTAGCTTGATATCAAAAATTTGAGGTTTAGCATAGCTAGGAGTTTAGGAAAACCTAAGTCTCCACTAATGATCATTTGCTTAAACATTTTATCTGTTCCTATTATCCTCAATACTCCATTCACACACAACTATACCCAGCTCATAAAACCACACTTATGAGTTCATAACATGGCCACAATTATATGAGTTTGAGAACTTTCCTAGACATACCTTTGGTGTCCATTCGCTGAGGGGTTCATAAACATTTTATATAACTATGAATCAAGAATGTCACATAAGTATGAGTTTTAAGAACTCGTACTTAACCTTATATTCTCTACCTATGACCTATCTATTTGTTATACACATGAGAAAGAAATCACCCTCTTAACATGCATATAGCAAACAGCGCGACACAAATATTTCAATGATTATCAGTGCCAGAAACTAAGTGGTTGTCAAACCAAACTCGGACACTAATCAATATAGAAAGCTAAGCGGACAATTCCCCGCCCATACAAAGAATTGATCAACCTAACCACTACATCGACCAGGAAACTAAGTGATTCTAAAACCAAGTACAAATTCCCCGCCCATACAAGGAATCATACAACTCAGCTGCCGACATAAGTCCTCATTGAAATCCCAACCTAATCTTAACACCTTTTTTTTTCAATACGAATTCAATTCGTATTCATAATCCATAACTCTTTCATGAGTTTTCATAGTACAACTGATACACAGCATCTTGCTGTAAACTTTTCAATCATCATATTGATTCTTTCTGGCTATCATAACCTTATCAGATCACGGGGTGATCTTATCGTATATATTACGATTCAATTCTATACACTATGATCGTTTTGTTTTACGATCTTCTATCCATGTACTTTCAGTATTTTAGACTCGATCTATTTACCGTTACTGTTCAACTTTATTATCAGAGTTAGGGAACTCTGTGTCTTTACACTCGCCGAGATTCATCTTTGAATCTTACTGACCAACTAACTCTATTTGAGTTAGATCTTATCCTAATCACTGTGGTTATTTGTCTCAGGTAATACTACCTAAGCTTCATAACCAACAGCTTTGATACCAACTGTGATAGCCTCGGATCCAGGTCCCAAATCGCCGCGGATCCGGTATACTATTTCTATAACTAATTGCAGAAGATATAAACATAAATTATTTATACATTAAACTTTACACACATTTTCCCAAGGTCGAGTAACCTTAACTTTTACACAATTCATAAACTATCTAAAATATAACACATTTATCAAAATACGCTATTACAAACTAGCCGCACTTTATATCCCAAGCTGAACTTGGCATTAACCTTTTCTTGTAATCCGAACGCATTCGCTTTATCTGCAATGTTTTATCATGATATAGCAAGGGTGAGCATGAAAGTTGCCCAGAAAGTTTAAATTCAACAATATAACGATATATCATGATTGAAGAGTATAAATAATAAGCTGGCTATAATTCATCAATATAATTGAGAACTAGCACGAACAAACTTTTGACTGAACAAGTTTTAAACATGAACAAACATTTCTGAACCAACTGGTAATGAAGGTGATCAGCCTTTCATACCTGACTTATACATGCAAGATGTACAGAGTACAATTTTCATGGCAATCAGCAATGATTAACCATAAGCTTGAATAAAATACTCTTATTAGAGTTACGTACAAAGAAACTTGCCTGAACCGTTGATTACCGCAACGCAATTTATAACGCTTTACCCGAAGACCTAATATTAGTAATATAAATCTCCAATATTAGAATAATATCATCACAGTATAATACTTTTATATTTATATCCACAGAATAACCTAAACACATAGCACATAATCCTATCAGTCTATAATACACATAAGACTTAGCATCAAATTAGACTATTAAGTTTGAGTTGATACCGACACAATTTTATCATCCCGACGGTCTAGTCGGACAAATATCGAGTTTAAGTTCAATTAAACTCTTCCTAAGCGCTTAATCATGCCATAGAGTCACATTTATATGATTTAACACTCGCTTTTTCATTTCATAAGTATTCATTAACATCTAATAAGTCAAATACTAATCCAGCAACCTGGATTCTAAATCTAGCAACTAAATTACCAACTCAGCAACCTGGATTCCAAATCCAGCAACTTAAATTCTAAATCCAGCAATCTAAACTGCAATCCAGCAAACTGGATTTAACATATTTTCAATTTCAGTAAACTATTTCTCAATCCAGTAAACTGGAATCACAAATTATATAATCCAGCAAACTGTATTCTAAATTCGTATCACGGAAATACCAAATCAGTTTATTATTTTTCTATCCTTAGTCCAAACATATATACACATATTTTATCCACAAAAATTATTTTTCCATAATTTTCCAACTTCCTTTGATATTTCTCAAAAATTAATTCTAGTGTGTAGCTTAAGAAATTAGCTACCTCGTGCTTAACTCCAAACATTCTCATCTCTTGGGATAACCTTATATATGTTAACGTGATGCTCCATTTTAAATTTCGTGGCAATCGGAGTTGTAGAACTCCTTTTATAGCGATTTCCGTCGGAAAATCACAAAAATTGTAATGGTCATAACTTGGTCGTTTTAACTCGGAATTAGCTCATTTTTGGACACGAGCTACATAATACCATATATTTTCATTTTCCAAAATGCCGGAATTTATTTCACACTTTAAGTTGCCAAAACATCCCCTGGACAGATCTGGACAGAAACTTTTTGCCATTTTACAGTTTTGTAGTCCTTTGCTAAAACTTATATAAAACGAGATCTATAACTCCGATTAACGATCCGTCAATTTTGTTGGGTTCGTATCTTTCCGAACTACAGTTTTCATCTATCACAATCCATATTTGGACATGTTAAGCTCCCGGAAATTATCCCGAAAGTGGCTGTTACAAACTGTCATTCTAACAGTTTTTATTACCTTTGTGTAGTTTAGGAGAAATCTCATAACTTGTTCAATATTCAACCTATTTGAGTAATTCCAAAGGGATTTTACCCTTAACACATATATCTAGTATCCCAAGAATATAAATCATAAATATCCATCATAGATTTCAAGAAAAATCAAAACCTAGCTCTCACTTTAAAAGTTCAAACTTTTCCGGAAAAATTACATTTTTCTCTTCCTTTGATTTCCACCAATTTAACACCCATTATGGGTAGATCCAAACAATAAACACTTATTAACATGTATATAAATAGTTTTTGAGTTTAGAAACAAAGTTTTCTTATTTCATCAAACAAGTATCAACACAATCAAAGCTAAGAAAAATTTAGGTTTTCTATTTTTTGGAAAACCTAACCTCCATTTCATACTTGAAATCATATAAATCACATAGATCTTAGGGTTTGAACTACCAAATCAAAAACCCCTTTAATCAATTTCATAAAAATAAATTAGAGAGAGATTATACCTTTTGCTTTTCTTTTTCTTCTTCCTTCTTCTTCCATGGAGGATTTCTCCACCTTCCGACACAAGGGGGCTGCCGCCCCTCCCCTCTTCTCTCCCTCTTTCTCCCGTTCTCTCTTTCTTTCTCTTGGCTTTCTCTCTTCTCTCTTTCTTCTTTTCTATTTTTGCATCTATCTCTTTCTCTTTCTCTAGCTTATCTAATTTGGAAGTAAGATGAAAGAGAAAATGTTTTAAGTGTTTGTAAAATATCTATAGATATATTTAGTATATCTATATATTATATCCTAGCATATCTTCTCTCTTTATTTCTCCACATTCTCCACATTCTCTCTTTCCTCTCATAATAGCCAAGTGGTTGCTTGCACACTTAATAAAACATTGTGGCTAAAGGAGGAAATGACACATGGAAGAGTTGGTGAGAGTTGTTTACCAACTAAAGCTAATAAATCACAACATTCATCCCCCCTTTATTTCCTTCTCTAATAACCGGCCACTTGGCCTTTGATTGGTCCAAGTTTGGCTTATTTACTAAATGCTTATTTGATTTAACAAATGTCCAAAAAGTCCTCTCCCACTTGGGCTAAAAGTTGGGCCATTCCTTTAATGTTTTGGGCTTTCCAAAATTAACTCATTGAACATAAAAATTTAATTCTTTGGGCCATAAAAATCAATCATAGTCCAACACTATTAATATAACCAAATGTCCATTATGCCCTTCCTTCAATTGTGCTCCAAATTTGGGTCACTCTTAAATCTTTTGGGCTTAACAATAAAAATATTTGGGCCACTCAATTAATGTATTGCTTGGGCCTCTAACTAATTTCATTCGCCAACACTTGGACTATAAAATATACATAGTCCAATATCTTAAATTCTCATCCAACCCAATTCATTTACTTAGGGTTTCAATTTCCTCAATTATAACATAAATCCTTACTCACAAGCCCATTCATTTCCTTAACCCAATTAGACTTGCTATAATTAGGTTATAAAATTAATCATTTGAGATATATAGAATAAATCTCCTAGAATTAGCAAGTATTCTAAATACCACAATTCTCTTTTTCCATAACCCTTAAGTTATTAAATCCTTCATTCCTAAAATATATAATTAGGGTTACACTAGTTTCTTTTGTTTGTTTATATAATAAACAAATATAAACCATCACCTAATGTTCATATTTCTTACACACAACTTTTTAACCCTTAGGGTTTAATACTTCGCATTAGGATTCCCAAATTAGGGTTTAAATTCTCGATACTGAAATTAGAGTTTCTGAATATATCGTTAGGGTTTTCTAACTTAATCACCATATTCATATCATGAATTTAGGGTTTCGGATTCCCGAAACTGAAACTAGGGTTTTCAGAACCGATTTCTACAATTTCTTATCCATTGTTAAGGTTTTCTAACAGAACGTTGACGTTCTTATTATATACTTAGGGTTTGACACATATATAATTAATCTGGTCAACCCTTGACCCTTAACCACATTTAGTACACATACATATTCACATAAATTCTTAATCCTGAATAATTCACCTATATCATTCACCAAATTTTGAAATCCTCAAAATTTCATCCTAATAACATCAAATGCATACACTTATTTTCTGTCTAGGTCTATTATTTGACCTTAAATAAATCATTTAAGATTTTAATAAATTGTCTAAATTCTCGGGTTGTCACAGTTTATGCAAGATAAATCAGATATAGAATCCAAACCCTAATTCTGGTTTTGGAACAAAGAATGATAATAATAATAATAATAATAATAATAATAATAATAATATAATATTAATTAACTTTTGATTTTTCAGTGCTATAAATATGTACTGTATGTATATGGACTTACAATGGTTGGTCAATTATGGTATATTATGTCAAACCCTAGTTTTACTGTGCAAAACCCTAATTTGAAAACTAAATTAGAGTACAAGATCGTTTTGGTAATTGTGTATTGTGATTTATTACAATTATTATAAATATTAACATTAATTAGGAAAACCCTAAATTAATATTTTGGAATCTTAATTTCTATATTAGGTAACCTTAATTAGTAATTATAAAACCTAATTGCTAGTTGTAAACCCTAATTGCTAAAATGGTAATCTTAATTACTATTTTAGTAAATTATAATGTTAATTAGAAACCCTAATAATATTAAGGAACCCTAATTATTTAAAAACCCTAAATTTTAATTAGTAAGTTCTAATTAAAATTTTATTGATCCTTAAACTTAAATTTTTAAACCCTAGAAATTATTTGGGAAACCTTAAGATTTAAGATCTATTGATTTTAACCTAGATTCAAGCATCATGGACAAGAATACCCTTAAAATGCTTTGTTAGTTTACTAAAATAGCTTTTTTGTAATTATTTTAATGAGCTAGCTTGCAAAGTCACCACCCTAGATTTATAGCACATGCCTAAAACTCATTCAAGCTTATCCACTTTGACACCTTGCAAGTTAGATTCAATGTATCTATATTATATAAATAGATTAAGAGAGAGAGAGAGAGAGAAAGTCACATTCTTGTTCATTTGTTCACAACTCTCATCCTTAACACTATTTCTCTAAAACCCACGAATTTCATAAGTGTTTCAGTCCCCAATTCAAGCCCCATGAACACCCTTAGCAAATCAGAAGCTTAGATTCAAGCATTTGTTCATAAAGGTATGAAACCCTATTCGAAAATCTGACCATTGATCCATTGTTAAAAGTTATGTTTTAATGTTAATACATGTGGTTTATAGTTTATTATAATGGTCTGGGTTGGTATTATATAGATCCATATCATCTAAGTGTTCAAAATCAAGTTTTAAGAAAATTTGGAAAACTGAGAAATATGGTCTGACAACCAAATGCCAGGTCCCATAGATCTCAGTCTGTTTACTGTTTTGTTTGTTTAAGGGTTTGTGTTTATAGTATGTTGTAATGGCTTTACTCTGAAACTAGATTTAGAGCCAGATTGGTTATAGATTGTAAGTTATTCAGGGTCAAAGTGTGTTGACCGGCCATGACCTTATGTTTCTGGGTAACCCATAAACTTTCCAGGTCGGTCTGACAACATATTAATGACCTTGGATCTTGCAAGTGTTAGCTTATTTGTTGTTGTTGTTGGTGTAATAGAATGGTAGCATGGTATATGGACTTCAGTTTAAAGTTTTCAGATCATCTATATAACGTATAGATTTATTGTAGTAGCCGGTCAAAGTAGTAGGGTCAATCTTGAAAACGGTTTTCTGGGTAACCCAGAAAATCTATGAGCACTGCCTCTGACATGGTTTGACCAACATGGGTATGCTTGATCTGTTGTTGTTATTATGATTTTATGTGATAGATCTATTCATGTACATGTTGGCTAAACACTGCAACTGTTAAATCACAAAAACATCACAAAAACATCACATATATTTCAAGTTGTAGAAGCCCAAATATGAGCAGTCGAACTGTTCTTCATTTCTGGGCAACCCAGAAAATGAAGAACAGCTCTGACAACTTGTTCTAGGCCTCATATCTCGCTTGTGCTTGTTGTTTGACCTTGTTTGTTGTTGGTTCTTGTAGTATTGCATTAGTACTATAACCTCTAACCGTTATCTAGTCATGAAACACCTTACACACTGAATCATTGGTGGTCAAACATGGTCCCTCGAAACTGTGTATGAATGTTTTGGGTTTAGCCAAGAACATGAAGAACATCTATAGTGACGGTTCTGTTGCTATAGGCAGTCTTCAGCGACACTTTATTTATAAAATTATTATTTTTATTAAATAATTAAAGAAAATTAGTTTTTAATTATTAAAAATACAAAATAAATTATTAAAAATTATTTTAAAGTCCAAAAATTATATTTTAATAATTTTTAATATATTTCATAAATATTTAATATTTTTGAAATATTAAAGGTTTATAATTTATTTAATTATAATATTAAATAAATTATTTAAAAATAATTTTAATACATGAAAAAATATTTAAAGATATATTATGGTATAAGAAAATATTTTAAGTTATTTTTAATAACTTTTAATATAATGTGATGAATTTCATTAGTAAATTGATATTAATGATAATTATTTTATTTAATAAATATATTAAATAAATTATGGAAAAATAGAATTAATGATTTAAAAATAATATGAAAATTATTTAAGTGTTATAAAAATATTTTAAGTTATAAAATATAACTTTTAATATTTAAAGGTAGATTTTATTAGTAATTTAATAATAATGACATTAAATTTATTTAATAATTATATTAAATAAATAGTTTAAAAATGCTTTTATTAATTTAAAAATCATTTAAAAGGAATATAAATGAATTAAAAATATTTTAAGTTATAAATAATGACTTTTAATATTTGGATAAATAAAAAATTATTATTTTAATATTAATGGTAATTATTTAAAAATGATTTTAATTATTTTAAAAATCATTTAAAGGTAAAATAAATACTTTAAAAATATTTTAAGTTATTTTAAATAACTTAATATTTTTGCAATGGTTTCATTAATAGTTTAATATTAATTAAATATTAATGATAATAGGATTATTTAATATTTAAATCATTTAATAATGATTCCGGTGTTTTAAAAATCATGATAAATTGTAATAATTATTTAAAAATTATTATAAGGCCATGAAAAATAATGCGACTGATATATAAGTTATCTAAATAGATATTGAACAACTGTTTAGAGTCTTAGACTCGATAAATACCCAATAAAGTTGTCGGTACACCGACATGTTTTAGAAATTGATGTGAACTTATATAGTTTGATTGTGTTAATGTTTGTTTATGGTTCAATGACTGATATAACTGTGTGACAATGTGATTAGGTTATGTGCTAACTGCAAATAGCAGTACGATATGATATGATATGTTATTCTAATCAGATAAATTATTTTATTAATGATAGGGCTTGATATAAAAGATAAAATTAAGTTATGTAAGCAGCAGACAAGGCAAGTATCTAACCCTTTGCATTTACTTTATGCAATGGACATGCGTAAGATAATATCTGAGCTATTCTTTTTCATTGTTCGAATATTTCAACCTTTGTATATACTTATGCAATGATTCTGTATAAGTAAGTTATTAAATTATAATTTGTTGTATAAGTTCCTTAATTTTGTTATTGTAGATCAAGATATATATTATGATCGTTAATCTCCAAACATGGTTATACAAGTGTCCTCACTTGGATAATCATTATATTTTATCACATGTTGATACATACTTATCGGTGTCCAGTATGTATATGTTGAATTAAAAGTCGTCTAAGCTATTTGATCCGGCTAGACACAAATTTAAAATTGTTGTTGAATAAAATAAAACTTTATTATTATCCAACTGAATTGTTTTGGTTCGGATTCTAGACTGGTATGAACATCCCAGATATGAGAAACTTTTATGCGCCTAAGGCGGAAATGCTGGACGAAAATATCGTCCTTGAATGTAGTATTGATCAATACAGGGCATAACGGGCTGATCACCCCGTGCCCGTAAGTTATGACGGTTTATAAATGAAATTCTATTTAACCTTTTTGAAAATAGAAAACAATGTTCATAGTCTGTCAACTGATCCTCATTTATAGTCAGTACGTAGTTTCAAAAATTTGAAATCGAAATGATATGTTGTTTATTATTGGTTCAGCTTACTTCACAACTGTTGATCCGTTGTAGAAGTATCGTTCAAAGAAAATATTTAATTCTTTCAACTAACTGTTATTGCTTGTTATTATTTGCTGAGCACTCAAATGTTCATACTTGCTTAATTTAAATGTTTTCAGCTAAATGTGAACAACCTGAAGGATCTGCCAGAATTTCTATGTTATCCTATGTAATAATTTGACTTTATGATAAGGATGATAAATATTATTATGTAACAGATGTTTAAAGGTTTCATACTTGGGGTTGAAAACTCTGATAATATGTAAATTGAAGTTGATAATCTATATTATTGTTATTATTATTAGTATTATTCCGCTCATAGAAATGGTATCGTGAAGCATCGAGTTCGGGTTTCAAGTACCTAGATTTGGGGGCGTCACACCTAACACATTCCCTCCGCATAAACAAGTCCCCGGACCCTAACGAATTTCGATTTCATAGATCAATTTAGCAGTGTTACATCATGTGGTCAATGTGCAAATATTTTCTCGGTTGAATTGGTACAACCATTTAAAAATACCAACTGACGACTCTTACAGTCCAATCGTCGACATATAAATGTCGGACATTTTCACAACTTATTTTTTTAAACAAATCTCACCTAACATGATAACACCAAAAAAAACAGAAAAAGGACAGTAAAAATCCCGACGTCAACATTTATTTTTTTTAAAAATGAGTAAATTTCATAAAATATAGATTCAAACAAATTAAATAAGAAAATAAAACTTTATTTTTATAAAAAGTAGATTTTTTTTCATTTTTTATATAAATGTTTATTTTTAGAAAAAAAAGAGTTAATATCTTTACCATTATTATATGTATTATTAATATTAGAATTTTTAAAAACAAAAAATTAAAATAGAAATTAATATACAAAAAACAGTAAAAGATAAAAAAAATGATCCAATTTTTATTAAAAAATAAATTAAAATTTTTAAAATAATTATTATTTTTAGGAATTTTTTTTTGAAAATTTTCCATTTTATAAAAAAATGTGTAAAGTTTTTTTAAAATATATATTCACAAAATAAAACTTTATTTTCATAAAAAAATTAATTTTTTTAAAGATGTGTAAATTTTCATAAAAATAATTAAGATTTAAAAAAAAATTAAATTACTTTTTTTCAATCTATATTTTATGAAACTTTACTCATTTTTGAAAAAAAATAAAAGTTTCTAATATTTTTTCCTTCAAATAATATTTTTTAAAAACTTTTAAAAAATAATATTTTATTTTAAATATATAATTATTAATTATTTTAAAAAGAATATTTTATTTTAAAATATTAAAAATAATTTTATATTCAAATTATTTTAAGAAATTATTTTATTTTAAAATATTAAATTAATTTATTATTTATTTTTTAAAAAATAATATTTTTCACATAAAATATTAAAAATAATAATTAATTTAAAAAACATTTAATTTTTAAATACTAAATATAATTATTATTTTAAAAATAATATTTTCTTTTAAAATATTAAAAATAACTATTTTAAAATAATTTTTTATTTTAAACTATTAAAAATAATTATTTTATTTTAAAATATTAAAAATTTTGGTTGGGTCAAATTGGGCCGGGTTGGGTAAAAATTTGATTAAAATGAGTTGAGTTGGGGTTAAATCGGGTAGGAAAAATGAAAACGCCAAAAAATATAACTTTAAAGACATAACTAACAAAAAATAAAATTTAGGGACGACTTTGAAAGTGAATGACAACTTGAAGAGACAGAAGTGTCATTTAACCATATTTTAATATCATTTTATATTTCTTCTCTACCATAAAAAAATCTTATTTATTATATTTGTAAGTATTTAGGAGATATTTTGTTTTATGTTTATTTTTAAAAGTAATAAGTTTGTTAATTTTGTTTTTTGTTGAAAATTATAAATTGTTAGTTTAGCAATAATAACTTAATAGAAAAACGACAATGAACAATTTTAAAATTGAAATTTTTATTTTATATTATTGTTAGTAAAAAATTACTTCTTTTATGAAATATAAAAATTATAAAATAGGATATTTTCTTGTAATAGACGGATATGATCTAATAATTAAACTTTAATAATGCTTTTTATTTCAAATTAAGTTGACATGGTCAAAATATTTTAATATTATTTTAATATCGTACTCATTTCATCTAAAATATAATATCTTTATCGACTTTTTAACAATTAATATAAACTGCAAAATATATTAAAATCTATCAAAATCTTGGTAAAAAGTCTATAAAAGCCTTATCACTTATTTCATGAAGTCTTTAAAAATAATTTTAAAAGTCATTAAAATTCACAAACTCTACAAAAATCTCACTTTAAAAAAGTATTTAAAAGTCTTTATTAAATACATCATCCTTAAATAACAATTACAGAATATACATAATGAACATATATCTCGCAGAAACAAACCCCAAGTTCTTTATATATATTCCATTCGCCAAAACCCAACCCATAATTTGAACATGTTAATTGTCAAAAATCCCACATCTCCCCGCACAAGGAAAAAGAAAATTCATATGAGCCTATCACCATTAAAATCCCGTTAAATGACTATAAGGCAACAGTGAACTCTTCTTACAATAGCCAATTAAGCATACACTAGTATAAGCATACAACTATTCACTGATTAACATAAACTGAGCAGTAGATCTTAGCCTCTAAGGTCCCTTAGACTGGTTTTATACTAAAAGTTGTATACTCTCATTAACTAGGACTTCTGAGTTAGAAAATTAGAACTCCTTAAATTCCCCTTCCCTTTCCATGCTGGGTATTGTAAAGTAGAAATATAGGTCAGCTGGTGTAAAAAATATTATAATACAATCACACCTCATGCACACATAACTCCCTCCATCCTTTCTAAGAGTCACACTTGCCACTTATGTGACATCCATAAGTACATAATAAAAAAAGGCTTATTTTACCAACTCTTTTTTAAATCAGTTTTCTACCTAGTATAAGCTACAAACTTACCCAACATGTACAACTTTTTCTTTTTTAATCAGATGTTGACATTGTTCATGCTACTAACTAAAGGATACGTTTTGAAAATAAATATTTTTTATTAGTTCTCTTGGGTTGGGAAGCCTTGTTTTGAGAGGAAGAGATGATTGCATTCTATTATCACATCCCGCCCACACTCCAGGTTAAATTCTGTGACCAACCCCATACCAGCAAACTCAGGACTGCTGAAAACGGAGGGGAGCATGATGTTTGTCCGCAAATTAGAGTCGGTTTCAAAACATGCCTTAACCCCAAGATGATTCCTTTAAAAATATGTGAAACCAAACCGAAGGGAAAGGTTTGGTGGTTCCATCCCCATTCTTGGGGGCCAAAACTTACTTTATCAGTGAAAAGAAGAAAAAACAACTAAGAAAAAAAATAAAGGAAGAAGTTTCACTTGTCAAAGAACTTGTCAATTTCATGGGCAAGTGAAGACTAACATTAAAAAAATCTAGCGCAACATCATTTAAATTACCCATTACACCTAGTATACAAAGACAATAAATTAAACAGATTATCCCCATATTACCACTACTGCGAATTCACTAACTTGAGCCATACCAATTGTGATTCATCTCTGACCAATTTATAGAAGAAATCATTGATAAGCATAATTGGTAGGGTTACTCGTATCATAGCGGCTCGACCTAGGACGACTAATACTATCCAACGCAGCCCCAAAAACTCTTCCACTGTAATTATACCCATTGCTGTCATAATGTGATCTATGTCCATTAGGGTGGTGTACTACACCAGGGGGAGCTGGCACTGAATGAAAAAGAAGGTGTTAAGCACATCAGCGGAGTAAGAACAACAACAACAAACAAAAAATAAATACAAAAAAAAGAGGGGACATGAAAAGAGAACAAGAGAGAACAAATGATCTAAAAGGACGAGGAAAAATGTATCACCTTGTGCATAGTTTGATTGCTGTGCTGAAAACCTATGTGATGACGATAATCTTGCTGAGTGTGGAGAAACATCCAAATCATTATATGGTACAGGTTGAGGCCTTGTTTTGAAACCAGACTTTAATGTGGGTGTGCCTGCTGTTAGCAAGTTTGGCGAGGGCTTGTCTTGCCCAGAAATCTGTTTTTCAAGGTTGATGTGTCAAAATATATATTCAAACTAGAAGAAAACTAGCAAACCTAAAGCAAAAACAAAGCCAGTCTTTATTAAATTGCCTCACAAATAGTTTTCTACAATTCACGTAGGTTTTGGCTGCTGTCAGCTTTCAGCAATCAACAAATATTAATCGAGTACCCATTATGTCACTGAAAAACAGTAAAATAAATTCACAAGCCTCTTTTACAAAATGTAGAATTACCCTTATTCACGGTGATATCCCACTCAGTAACAAGAACAGGCTAGTAAAATATACAATTGTTAAGCAGTTGGACTAAGGCTCTAAGGAACATGTAATGAAGATACCAAGTAATCTTATGTAGTTATGTAATAGCTAGTAAATCCAATATAAATAAATAATCAAATCTCAAAGTCCATGTTTCTACTCATTAATTCATAACAAAATCACAATAAGATTTAAAACGTTGATGTAAGTCGGCTAATCAAGGCAAGGATGATAAAGATATACCGCAAATTTCAATGTCCGGTTATAGAGCGTCACAAGACCAGAGAATAGCTTGACAGAATACTCTGCGATCTCCTCACTTTCATATTCTGCAAAGGCAAAACCTTTTGGCCGATCAGTTTCCTTGTCTCGAGGAATATACAAGTCAACAATACGCCCAGCTTGAATTAGAATATCATACAAAACCCTATCGCTCACTCGCTCATCCAGACTACCTGAGAATGAATTAAATGACAGCTAAGTTAGAATAAAATTTCCAATAATTGGTTAAAAAAGAGGTATGATTTAATACAGTATACTAATTTAAGTAAAGAAATGATCATAGCTTGATGTATAGGAGCTTAGGAGCATAACCAAGCAAAGTCATAATGCCTATTCCGCGCTAAAGCATGCTAAAAAATTTCAAAGCCAATTAAGTTTTAGTTTGGCTCACTTATCCTATAAGTGCCAAGTCTAGTAGTTTGGTTTCAACACAAACACAAGACCACACAAGACAATTTTTGAAGGGTTACATTGAATTTTAGTGATAACATACCATCATGCAATTGATCAATTTTTCAACTCCACTACATATAACATAACTAGTTTTTCACCAGAAATCATATTATGACTATGAAACTAAAATTCTATGTATTAGTAATGTAATATAGTAATATATTGAACACTTATTTATAGTAATGTAAATATATTGATAATATACTACCTCCGTACCAAAAATTAGAGATACATAATTAAGTCAATTTGTGAAATCCTAAACTTCAATATTGATATGATTTCTTCCGAGTTTTGTAAGTAACAAATATTGTAATTAGTTGTACTTCTAGCTAGATACAATAATTCGTATCGCTTATGAATTTTAGGATTTTGCAAATTGACCTCAAGAAATCTCTAATTTTGGGGCGGAGGAACCAACAAGTTGAAGTTGAACTGTTACTTTATATACTCACCAAATTTCATTTCAAATAATCTTTTATGAACAATCTATTTTCTTAAAATGTATCGCTAATAAGCAGGAATCCCGAATTATATGTCACCGTCACATTCAATAATTTTGAGATAAGGAACCATTTATAAAATTACTTTAGCAAATAAATCTGCATCCCTTTTAGGAGAAAAGTTTTTTGTCAAAATTGGTGAATTTGTACCAATTAGTTTCTATATATGTGTGCCCCTTGTTGTGTATGGGTCATATCGATTTATGTCACATTTATTGTCTGTGTTTCATGCTTAGCCCTATAAAGTGAAAACTGCTCAACATCGTGGCAAAATAATTAACGCAAATGAGTGAATAGATTCATCTACTTAAACTTCCATTGCTAATGAAAATTATTCTATATTTCTAAGACCGACACAGAAAGAGTAAGCATCACACTCGATGCAACAAAAATGACTTTAAAATTTATACAGTCAATATTTGCAAAATTATTAAATTAACCACAAAAATGGGGGGAGCAGACCCTAATGGAGCTGTAATTAAGTTCAATCCACCAACAGTTAATAAATTTTACATGTCCTACTTTTCTAGAATGTCAAAACATGGTCACCTTTGTACAACATCTAGTAGTTACCACATCCCATAGAACTTTAAATAAGCATCCCTTAATTCACCTATACCTATAATAAGCATATCCATCTAATTTATTCATCTGCGACACAAGAAAACCTTGAACAGTAACAATTAGTGAAATTTCAACTGGGACATCTATATTACGACAAATATTCAAATAAGTAACATTTATTTTCCTACTTAAACAACCATTAAATTTAATAAATCCCGGATCAGACGACAATGACTAATGCTTCATATCATACCTACTATAGACATCTAAGTTCTTCAGCTAGAAAATTACCCAGATTAGATTTGTTGCTATTCAACATTAACACTTCTTCAAAACATCAAACTAAAACATAATTGACACCCGCAATCAGTTATTACAGCCCTAAACAATCTCAATCTCAAAACTTTCACAAATTAGGAAACATAAATTATCAATTTAGAAAACGTAAGTTATCTGAGCAAAAAAATATGTATATAAACGCGAAACAGAAAAAGAATAATTGAGAAAATTACCAATGTAAACAGTACGACCAGGGTTAGCAGACATGATTTGGAGATATAAATAGAATCCACAGACGTCGAATGAAGGGAGATAAGAGAACCCTAATAGGCTGAAAAAAAGCCTTGCGAGACCTAAGAAAAGAATCTGAAGGACGCAGGAGATTTTACAGGTACAGAAATTTTGTTTACCTTTTTGCCATCTCTTATCTTATCTATCTTAAAACAGGTTGTTTTTTCCTACGTTAAGTCAACTTATATTACTAATCTATCCAAATTAAAAATTACAATCAAAATAAAAATAATTTTATATAATATTAATTTATTATTTTTATTGAAATATAGACAATAATTAAAGTTTAATTAAAATTATATTACTAATTGAATAATATAGTTTGAGGGTGGGAAAAATCTAATTATATTATTTTCATAAATTAATTTGTAACTATTATTAAAATTGAGTTTAGTTATATTTCATCAAGTATAAGTAGAATTTTATTATAAGTAGGTAGTATTTTCTTACGAAAATCATCTTATCAAATAAATATTAAGATATATTATTATTTGAATATATATATATGTATATATCTGTAAAATAATACATTAACCAATAATTTGATTTAATTATTAAATTTAAATTTAAATATTGAAAACAAATTACTCTTTAAAATAATATATTTATAATAAATACAAAAAGGGCTAAACAACATCTTAATCATTTAATAAGGCGATTTGAAATAAAAATAAGTAATTTAATTTTACAATTAAATAATCATAAGATGTATATTACTTTGTTATTATTATTAAATTGTACATGTGGTTATATTACAAATATAAGTACAATTTTAAAATTGTTACTTAAATACATACATATATATATATATATATATATATATATATATATATATATATATTTATAATATTGTTATAAAATAATTTTATTATAAGGGTATCTTATATAATATTAAATGGTTACTATTACTAAAATAAATTGTATAGATATAATACATTAAGCAACAATATGATTCAATTATTAATTAAAAAAATAAAAATTAATTTCTCTATCCAATAATAATTTGTAAAAAACGTCAACATTATCATAATTTGGTTCAACGGAGTAAAAAATTTTTTAATTAATAATATATATTTTACAAAAATAAATAAATAAAAATCATAAGATCATCTTACCAAATTTTAATTGTTACTATCATTAAATAAGCTCTTATTGCTACTTAGATAATATAGTTTGAAAAAAAAAATCATACAAATTATTTTAACTAATTTGAATTTTTTACTATTATTAAAATACATGTATATTATATTTCAAGTTGAATTTTACTATTAATTAAATAATATATTTAAAAGGAAACTATTTTCTTATGAAGATCATCTTATTAACTAAATTGTTACTACTATAATAATATAGGTACAAATATAATATATTAACTAATTATCAATTAAATTATTAAAGAGACTTTCTACTAAAAAGAATTATTAAAGAAACAAATAAGACCCATGCTTATAGTAGTATAATTAAATAAACAATTTGGTTTGTACTCCTTATTTTTTCAATTTGACCTTTGACTTTTTCTACGTGAAATAAATTTTTATTATTAATCAATTCAAATCATTAAATAAAATTAATGTTATTTTATAAGGAGACGAGAATTAATAATATAGTTTTATAAAAAAACACTCAAATAAAATTATCTTGCCTAATGTTAGTTTATTATTTTTTTATTAAAATTTATATGTACACTAATATAAATTTAAGTAAAATTATATTACTACATACGTAATATAGTTAAAGAAGAAAATAAAACTCATCTATCTAACTTAAAATTGTTACGATTATTAAAATATAATTACATTTATAATTTTAGGTATAAGTAAGATTTTAGAAGCAATTTTTTTTTTATGTAAATCATCTTATTGAATATTAAACTATACTATTATTAAAATACATAGAGGCTTAAATATAATACATTGGCCAATAGTTATATAATACATTGGCTAATAGTTCGTGCTCCTTTTTTTAGTTTGACTTTTGAATTTTTGTGCGTAAAGTAAACTTTTTATTATTAATCAATACAAATCAAAAAATAAAACTAACATAGTTTTATAAGGAGACAAGAATTAGTAACATAGTTTTAAGGAAACATTCAAAATAAAATCATCTTACTTAATATTAATTTATTACTTTTTATTAAAATATATATGTACAATAATATAAAATTAATTAAAATTATACTACTACATAGATAATATAGTTTTAAAAGAAAACAAAACTCATCTACCTAACTTAAAATTGTTACTATTATTAAATTATAATCACATTTATAATTTTGATTATAAGTAAGATTTTAGAAATAAATTATTTTTTATGAAACTCATCTTATTGAATATTAAACTATACTATTATTAAAGTACATAGAAATATAAATATAATACATTAGCCAATAATATAATTCAATTATATTATAACGAAATAGACAATTTGATTCGTCGTTTTTTTTCTTTTTTGTTTTTTTTAGTTCGTTATCCTATTTTATTTTATTTTTGTTCGACCTTCAACTTTTCCTACGTTAAGTTAACTTGTATTATTCATCAATTCAATCTCTCCATCAACTTGGTAAGTTATATGTCTATTGGATCACCCTTACAATAACTTGGTATTTATAGTATTTAACGGATTCATCACCACTGTTGCATAGTTTATTGTTAAAAATGAAATATTGTATTCCCTCCATCCCGAATTATATGATTATTATATTAATTTTTTAAAAGTCAATTTGAGACATTTTCAAATAAAAAATTGACGTGATTTATTCAAGTGTTAAAACAACAAATCTTATAACTTGTAATATTTTTAGATAGTTTATGATATTCATAATTGTATTAACATGAGGTACATGAATTCATGTTAATTTAGAGTTTGAAAATGTTTGAAATCAAATTTTAAAAAGTCAACAATGATTAAATAATATGAAACATGTGATGCCCCCAAATCCGAGTACCTTTAAACTCTGGATATGGTGCTACACGTTACTAAACATTCATCTACTTTATCCTGCTAATATGAAAGTAATTACTAACTATTGCAGACATATTATAATCCTAAGTTCTATGACCTTTAAATCTTCAATTCATGATAATTAATATAATAATTATTACAATACTCCTATCTATTACAGATAGGATTCATTTCCTCTACTCTTTCATCTTTCCTTTGCCCTTTGTCCTTACCAGAACCTTCAACAAGCTCTGTTTTCGCTGAAACATTTAATTTCAAAGCAAGAATAAGCATTTACATGCCCAACAAGCATAACTATTGCATATAAAACAACAAAATCAAGAATCATGCCTTCATACTTCTAAATTTCAACAACTGAACAAAAGTTGTGAAGAGATCTCGAATAATAGGAAATTACTTCATTTGTGTTCAAAACATATTTTTGAAAGACATATTGTGTTTTTCTGAGCGGTCATAAGACCACGAACTTTCATTTTTCATTTAAAAAAGTTTTAATAGTTATTTCGTTGCAAATCGTTATGGCTTACGGGCACGTTTAGTGATCAGCCATTTGTACCTTGTATTAATCAATACTATTTACTTGAACGACTGATTTTGTGTTCATGTTGTCACCTGACAAAACATGCTGACAATACTAAAATATTTCTCCAATATTAGGGTTGTTCATTCTCAGACTGAATCCGCACCAAGTACAATTGTTTGGAAGCTCTACTTAAACCAATAACATTTTTTAGGATTATATTTTAATCAATAAAATGTTTCAACATGTGTCTAACCGGTACAATTGGCATTGAAATATTTCGTAAATAGTTCATGCATATCAGAACTTTAAAGCTTGAACAATTTATGCATTATAGCAAAGCTTAAACAATTTATGTGTTATAACATAGTTGAACACTTATACAACTAACAGAAAGTTTGTATAAGTCTGGAGTTTGCACAACCGATAAACATTGTGTAAACCAAAGCATACAAAATGATTATTCATAAGAATATATATCCAAAACTGACATTTAAACTAAAGTTCAATGGAGTTAGAATACTTGCCTTAACGGTCTTTAAACATTGATGTTAATCTCCCTTTGTAAGTTCTACACATTTAGTGCACATAGACATACCAATTAGCCATGCATAGACGTCACTCATGGTTTACATTTACTCTATTTCATGTTTTATAATTTTTGTTTTATAAGAATTGTAACGCCCCAGAAAATTTGGATTTTTGAGAATTAAATTTTTATTTAATTATGTGGATTAAATGAATTTAATTATTTATTTATGGGAGTAATCTAGTTGAAGGTCGTTTTATAACCTAGATATATCGGAACGTCGTAGTATTTTGACTTCGTGATAGAATTAAAGTGTTTGAATTTCCAAGACGAAAATAAAAACTTTCTGCAAAATTTTCTGAAAAACACTATTCACGCATTTCTGCTCGGGAATTATTTTTGAACTTCTAAGAAATACGTAATGATAGAATATCGAAGCGAGATGGAATATCCAATAATATTTCAGTTATAGCAAACGCAGTTTTTCGCATGCGGACTTAAAACTTAGCGATTAGGAAAAGTGATTTCCGAGAAGGAAATGAAATGTGTATGATGAATTAAAGCAATGTTCGTATAATACGTAGGTATTGTACGAAGTAATGAATACGAGTATGATACGAGGTATTATACGAATATGCATGAATGATGGTATGACGTACATGAATAAGTATAAGAAGGGGAATACGAGATTAATACGTAAATTATACGTTATAAGGCTTTAAGCCATATGTAATGGATTTGTTGATTTGTGTAGGAAATTGTAATGACCAATTGGGATAATAATCCCAATACGAATTCATGTTAAAGCCCAAATATAGGAATGGTTAATGTGATGCCCCCAAAATAGGTATACATCACCCATTCCGAGTCGCCAAATACATGGTACAGAAATAACTACAACATCACTATTACAATTGTCGTGCAAAATACGACAACACACATGCTGTGAGTTTAAATGTAAATATTATCTTCTAGACAATATCCACACTCAAATAAGTCCTCATTATATTTATTGATACACTATTTTACAAAAATAGTGAGGACTACTAAAACAACTGTTTAGGACCATCACTCTTTTCCCCGACTGGTTCCTGCTACATTCTCACCTCCTAAGAAGAAAAATGGAACAAAAAGGAAAAGGGTGAGCTCAACTAGCCCATTAAAGAATATTATGACTAAGATAAAGAACAACAATTTATCGTTAGCCTTCAACAAATCAGATAAAATATAATGGACAACAAGTTTTTGATCAATATTCGCAGCGAAAATAACAATTCATTAGAAGAGTTAAGTAGAGAATGAAATCTACTATCATCTATGAATTTAAAAGTCCATCATCAATATTTTATCCCTGTAACATCAATCAATATACATCTTGCATTAATTATTCATCTTTGTACTACGGGCCAAAGATATTCATTTGTATCACCAGTTGGTCATGTTCATCTCAACACCTGTTCATCTTTGCACTACGGGCCAAAAATATTTATCAAGCAATCTTTCATCTTTGCATTACAGGCCAAAGATATTCATCAAGTATCACCATTAAGGGCTGAGGATGATAAAAAACATTTTAGAGAACGAATCCAGTGAGACAAAAGGACAAAGATTAGAGATTCGTACTTTAGATAATTCAAGTTTAAAAACGCCCATAATAAACCATAGTGAAGATCAAAACATGGATTCAATTTCAAGAATAAGGGTCACAACATATAACTTGAAAGGACACTTTTTTTTTCTTTTATGAACAGTACCCGTGAACAGTAACCGTCATAAAAAGTTTCAAATTTGATTAAAAAGTTCAGACCAATATTCCTATGAAATGATATTAGATGAAGCGAAATTTCTAATTATTTCAGGAATTATAGAAGCAATACATACCCTAGTAAGTTCAAATTCAAGAATACGAGATGAAATAATATCGCTTACATAATATGGAGTATGAAAGAAAATAATACTTCTCACGAGTATTGCAATAAAATAATATCCTTTACCTTGGTAGAAACTGGATTTGACTGGAATATCGGATATTATTCTGAGAAAATCTTGCAGAAAAACTACGCTCAAAATATTCTTATATTCAAGAAAAATACTCACAATACTTTAGAATAAGAATTTCTGATTATGAATTGGTGTGTTGAGGAAGGAGGGGTTACCTCCTATTTATAGCAACAGAGGGAGAAAAGTTAAGCAGATTTGCCTAACTTTTCTGCCTAACTTCTCTGCCTATTCAAGCCTAACTCCTCATTTTCCATCATGCCTAATTTTTTCTTAAATCTTATTGGTTGATGACCCACCTTTTAGAAAACAAGCAAGCATCCACCAACCCACTAGTAAAAACATATGCAGAATAAACCAAAAAAACAAAGGACAACTACTATATTACTTTTGAAAACAAGAATACGTTCACAATTTGCCAACCAATTTCACCAACCAATTCAATTACATCTTGATTACTTCATTTTCTAATTAACCACATGTTTATATATATATATATATATATATATATATATATATATATATATATATATATATTTATAATATTATTATTTAAACAATTATACTATATTTTAATATTATATTTGAATGAATAAATTATCGGAGAAATAATTGTAATTCCACAAAAATATGCCAAACTTTCAACAATTATTTCATGCTAAAATTCCTTCATTTATATCCACATAAAAAAATAAATATTTCCTTATCATATAAATCAATAATTAATTATTCACAAATAATATTACAGAATCACAATTATGACAACCAGGCCGTTCCCAGGAAAGAGGGGGCTTTTCAATAAGGATTTCTCCTTACTGGCGCGCAATTAGGTGACCAAACCTCTCCTTGATAGAACTTTTTAGACATTGCCAATAATGCTATCTAATAATATTATTCAAATAATATGAATTATTGATCTGATAATGGAAAATATTGTGTAGTGAAACGCTGCAATTATTGAATCAATAAAATAAAATATTGAACAGTAATTACTGTAACAATTATTGAGTAGTGCCTTCTTACGTAAGAATTAATAATTCAAAAATACTGTGTAATACCGTTTGCTACTGTACAACCACGCATATTACTATATTTTCACCACCGGGTAATCTAACAGTGTTAACGGTAACAATTGCGCCGTTATTTTTAAGACTCAAATTTGTTATTTTTTTCATCCGACAGTTATTCTGTCATGGGGCCCTTAAATGGCTGCGTCGTCGTACGAATATTTTCCGACAACAATAATATTCCACGACCAAACGAATATTCCCCGACAAAATGAATATTTTATAACCATTTGCTTATTTTGCAAAATTTGCACATTTCACCCATAACCAAAGCATTATATCAAATTAATTCTTTATTATTTCAAGATAATGAATATAGGAAATTTAATTTTATTTATAATAAGTTGGGGTCTTACAACCTCCCCTCCTTATGAAATTTCATCCTCGAAATTGACGTACGTACCTGGTATTTCGAAAAGGTGAGGGTACCTCGCTTTCATTTCCGTTTCCAACTCCCAGGTCATTTCTTCAATAGAATGGTTCCTCCACAAAATCTTGACTTGTGGTATAACCTTTGTTCGTAGGACATGCTCTTTCCTATCTAATATCTTAACAGGTACCTCCTCGTACGTTAAATCTTCTGCTATCTCGTCTGGTTCTAACGCAATAATGTGGTTTGGGTCTTTCACATACTTACGAAGCATAGATATATGAAAAATATTATGAACACGAGACATGCTTGGAGTTAATGCGAGTCTATATGCCACATTTCCTATTCGGTCAAGAATCTCAAATGGACCAACAAATCATGGATTGAGTTTTCCTCTCTTCCCAAATCTTGTAACTCCCTTCCATGGAGCAATACGTAACAGTACATGATCTCCAATATTAAATTCCACGTCATTTCGATGAAGATCAACATAAATCTTTTGTCGATCTTGTGAGGTCTTTATACGTTGGCAGATCATTTGAATTTTTTCTGTAGTCATGCGTACTAATTCTGGTCCCAACAACGTTGCTTCACCCACCTCGTCCCAATATACTGGAGTGCGACACTTTCGTCCATACAAGGCTTTAAATGGAGCCATACCTATACTTTCCTGATAACTGTTGTTGTAGGAGAATTCCACCAATGACAAGTACTTTTCCCAACTTCCTTTAAAATCTAGAACACAAAGTCTTAATAAATATTCAAGGGTTTGAATAGTCCTTTCTGATTGGCCGTCCGTTTGAGGATGGTATGCCGAACTGAATCGTAAATTCGTGCTCATAGCTTTCTGCAGGCTAACCCAAAATCGTGAAGTGAATCTTGGGTCACGATCTAAAACTATGGATATTGGCATGCCATGCAATCTCACAATCTCATTCATGTACATACGAGCAAGACTTTCAAGGGAATAAGTCTCACATATAGGCAAGAAATGAGCAGACTTGGTTAATCTATCAACAATAACCCAAATCGCATTTATGCCTTGAAAAACTTTGGGAAGACCTGTAACGAAATCCATAATAATGTTTTCCCACTTCCATTCCAGAATCTCAAGTAGTTGCAATGGACCTTTTGGCACTTGATGCTCTGCCTTTACACGTTTACAAGTTAAACACCTTGAGATAAACTCCGCGATCTCTCTCTTCATATTGCTCCACCAAAATGTATGTCGAATATCATGATACATTTTGTTACTTCCAGGATGGATTGCAAACGGTGTGTTGTGTGCCTCCATCATGATTCTATGCTTCAAGTCAGAGTCGTTAGGAACACAAAGTCTGGAGTTGACTCCATCATCGATTCTTGCTTCCAAAATAACACCTCCTTGAACTTTCTTCTTCATACTCATCAATTCTAGGTCTGTAGCTTGAGCAGCTTTAACTTTATCGATTAAAGTCGGTTCTACTCGTATATTCGCCATCATCACATGGGTCCCTGGAGTCTTTAACTCTATCTCCATCCTTCGTAAGTCGTACAAAATGAGACTTTGTGTTAACAACATCACCCTCGTACCCGCATACGATCTTCTACTCAATGCATCAACTACAACGTTTGCTTTTCCATGATGATATTGAATGCTATGGTCGTAATCTTTTAACAGGTCGAGCCAACGTCGTTGTCGCATGTTGATTTCCTTTTGGGTGAATAAATATTTGAGGCTTTTATGATCTGTATAAATCTCCACTTTCTCCCCATACAGGTAGTGTCTCCAGATTTTCAACACAAAAATGACTGCTGCCAACTCCAAATCATGAGTAAGATAATTCCTCTCATATTCTTTGAGTTATCGCGAGGCATAGGCTATGACTTTCCCATGTTGCATGAGAACACATCCTAACCCTTTGCCTGAAACATCGCTGTAGATAACAAATCCATCCGAACCAGATGGTATTGTCAGAACAGGTGCCAAAATGAGTCTCCTCTTGAGCTCTGGGAAACTCATCTCGCATTCCTCGCTCCATACGAATTTTGTATCCTTTCGAGTCAGTTGAGTTAATGGAGTAGCGATTCGAGAAAATCCTTCCACGAATCTCCAATAATAACCAGCTAAGCCCAGAAAGCTACGTACTTCGGTCACCGACTTCGGCTACTCCTAACTTTGGATTGATTCAATCTTCGCCGGGTCAACATATACTCCATGTTTTGACACCACGTGCCCAAGGAATGCCACCTCCTTATGCCAGAACTCGCATTTTTTCAGTTTGGCATATAGCTTGTTGTCACGAAGTCTTTGAAGTACCAGCTTCAAATGGTGCTCATGATCTTCACGGCTTTAGGAATAGATGAGGATGTCATCAATAAAGACAACAACGAACTGATCCAAATATTCCTTGAACATACGATTCATCATATCCATGAAAGCCGCAGGAACATTAATCAATCCAAAAGACATGATTAGGAATTCATAATTCCCGTACCGAGTTCTGAAGGCAGTCTTTGGAATATCCTCAGTTTTAATCTTCAGCTAATGATATCCAGAATGAAGATCGATTTTTGAAAAGAATTGTGCTCCTTGCAACTGGTCAAACAGGTCATCAATACGAGGTAGGGGATACCTATTCTTGATGGTGACATGGTTCAATTCTCGGTAGTCAATACAGAGTCGCATACTCCCGTCTTTCTTCTTTACGAATAGAACAGGAGCACCCCAAGGAGATGTACTAGGATGAATGAAACCGATGTCTAACAATTCCTGTAGTTATACTTTGAACTCCTGATGTTCAATGGGAGCCTTTCGATATTGGGTTTTAGAAATGGGCTTTGTACCCGGTTCAAGATCAATAAAGAATTCAACTTCTCGTTCTGGGGGTAGACTAGGAAGTTCTTCAGGAAATACGTCAGGAAATTCATTAACAACAAGAATATTATTCAAATCTGACGTGTTTTTGTTCAAGTCCATAACATGGGCTAAGAAAGCTTGACATCTATTTTTTAATAAATTAATAGCTTTATGGCTTGATATGACAGTGAGTGATTTTAGTTGTTTAGTTGCTTGAATTCGTATAACAGATTGGTTAGGAATATGAAACTAATAACCTTACGAAAACAATCAATTTTGGCATGATGAGTGGTTAACCAATCAATCCCTAAAATCACACCAAATGCAAGTATCTTTAAAGAGATAAAATCAACAGGTAATGTGGTTGTGCCAACTTGGATTAAGCAAGATTTAAAAACTGTAGATGTAACGAAGGTTTCACCCAACGGAGTTTCAACAGATAAGTTAAAGTCCAATTTCTCCAGAGTCAAGTTTAAACATTGAGCACAAGCAGGAGAGATAAAAGAATGGTTAGAACCGGTATCTAATAAGGTATAAACTTTGCAAGAATTCAAGATTAGCTTACCCGTGATCACCTCGTTCGTGTTTCTTGCGTTTTGGCCAGTCACGATAAACGCCATCCCTTGAACCACCGGCTTTGTTTTGTCCGTAGTCGTCTTTGGTGCCGCCGTCCCAGTTGGACTTGACTTTGCTACAGGACAAAATCGGGCTATATGACCGTCTTTTCCACAATTGAAACACACCTTGGAAGGCTGTGAACAGTTTGGACTTATGTGCCCCTCTTCTCCGCATCGGTAGCATCTGACTGGTGGTCGTTCACCTCCCCTAGAATTTGTTGTTGGTGATGGTGCTGGTGCTGATGTCTTCCCATCATTGTTGAATCTCCTCTTTTTGAAATTTCCACTTGACTCACCTCTCCTATTATCATCGCCACGATGACCACCTGAGTGATTACCACTTTTGTCTGTATTTTTCCCTCCTCGCTGATTATCATCGCTTCGATGACTACTGTCACCGGTATGACCCTGGTTGTGGTCCCTTGGTTGAACATACTCATTATCTCGCTCTAATAATTGAGCCCTGTTGACAACACCTGAATACAAAGAAAATTTATGAGAGATAAGGTGTGATAACCCAGGATTTCGAATATTCCAAAAATTTCGAATAATTTTTTTTATTAATATTAATTATCAATTTTGTGACAAGTATCTGTGATACGAGTCTCGAGAAAGTCAATTTGTGTATTGACTAATAAATTTAGAGTAGAGTTGTGCTTAACAACTTTAGAAAACCCTAACCCTAATTTTCGGATAGGGATTTGATAGAAAATACAATTAAAATAATTGTATTGTTGATTATGTGTTTGAACTGTTTAGAAATATTGACCAATGGTTGACTGGATGGGGTTTATAATTAATAAACCTTAATAAGGGATTTAAAACCCTAATCTTAAATTTAGAAAATTAATTGTACACTTAAAATCCCTAATTGTACGCCGGGAAACCCTAATTTCAAAATCGAGAATTATAAACCCTAATTAGGCAACCCTAATTTTTATTAGCATGCCTAAAGTGTTTGATAAACTTAAATATGATTAGAAAGCTCTAATTATATTTTTGTATGTTAAATTTCTATTTTAGAAACCCTAAATTTATTTTAGAAAATTTATTTTTCTAATTAAACCCTAAATTTGAAAATTTTGGGAACTAGAATTTTTGATACCTAAAGGGTTCAAATCTTAAACCCTAATCCAAGCCCTAAACCCTAAGAATTTGTACAAATTCCATGTTTACCATTTAATTTAAATTGCAAATGACCAAAATGCCCTTTAGTGTAAATTAGTGAGCTAGCTTGCAAATCTTGGCAAATATGTGTTAGGTCACCAGCTTTGTTGACTTTGTGGCCTTAAAAATCCCAGCATATCAGCTCCATGTGCCTGCAAGATCAGATCTAACCACTAGATATGCTATATAAGAGATTCAAGAGAGAGAAAATCCATTTTATTAGTCATTTTGCATACAAGCTCTGACCAACTCTCATTCTCTCTCAAAGCTTCGAAATAATCAAGTAGAACAGTCCTATTTTAGCCCTTTAAAACATCTAGGCCAGATTGTTAAGACAAGATCAAAGATTTGAGAAGAAAAGGTATAAAACCTAACTTGAGTTTGATCTTTCATGCTAAGAAATTTTGTGTGTTTAAGTGTTTATAATCTTGCTAATGGATGTTTTATGAAGATCTATGATGATCTATCATGAATCCATAGCATCAAAGTGCCTTAAAAGGATGTTTTTCAAAATCTGTTCTTGAACATTTTTAGTGGTCTGACAAGAAATGTCAGTCGCTCTAGATCTTTCTGTGTGTAAGATATTTGTTGTTTTAAAGTTTTAGTTAGTAGCCTGGTATGTTGTCTTTCATCTACAAGTGGTAGAACAACAATTAGATAGCTAAATTTCAAGTTATTTTAGGTCAAAAAGCGTTGACCGACGTTGACCCAGTAACATTCTGGGTAACCCAGAATGTGATGAACTGTGTCTGACAAGAAGTTATAAGGTCTAGATCTGTCATTATTTTTGTGATATGATGTTGTTGTTGTAACACTTTTGTAGCTGGTTATGTGTACTATAACTTTAGGTCTTTATATCACTTATAAACTCAACAGATCGATCGTGACAGGTGGTCAAAGTAGACCACTCGGTCTGTTTTGATATTTCTGAAAAACCCATAATCGGTATGAACTCAGTTTCTGTCAGATTTTGATCGGGACTAATCTAGCAGGTGTGATGTTGGTTAATTAATCTGTTGATTTCTATGTGTTCCTTGTCATGTGTACTACATATGTAGACCAACAAACGAGCCATTTAATAACCGGAACATAGAATAAATTGTGCATGAAAGTGGCTGGTCGAATTTTCTGGGTTTCTGGAAAACCCAGAAACCGTCTGACAGCAACTTTGGAGGCTTTGATCTCCTTGTTGTGATGTTGTTTGACCAAAGTATTGATTGGGTATTGTAGTGTTGCATTAATACTACAATACCAAAGTTTTAGATAGCCCAGAACATGAACAGATTGGAAATTATGTGCGGTCAAACATGACCTCTTGATCTGCCGGCTATCAGTGTTATTGAGCTCAAGAACACCAACAGCGACGCTTTCTGTCGCTAAAGACCTATAACGACGGTTTTATTTATTTTATTTTTCTGAATATTTCAAAAATTATTTAAAAATAGAAATAAATTCTAAAAATTACCAAAAATGGTTTTAAAAATTATTTTAAATTATGAAAAATAATTTTTGACCAATTGGAATACTTTTCTTTAATATTTATAATTATTTAAATATTAAAGGTATTTAATTTATTTAATTAGTGTATTAAATAAATTAGAGAAAAATGATTTAATATTATGAAAAATCATTTTAAATAAGAATAATGTATTTAAAAATATTTTGAGTTATAAAATGTAACTTTTAATATTTTTGGAGAATTTTCATTAATAATTTAATATTAATGATATTAGATTTATTTGATTATTAAATTAAATAAATAAGATAAAAATGATTTTAATGATTTAAAAATCATTTTAATTGAGAATAAAGTGTTAGAAAATATTTTAAAATTATAAAATATAATTTTCAATATTTTTGGAGAATTTTAATTAATAAATTAATATTAATGATGTTGGATTTATTTAATTAAATAAATGAATTAAAAATGATTTTTATTGATTTAAAAATCATTTAAAAATCAGAAAAATGGTTTAAAAATATTTTAAGTTATAATTAATGACTTTTAATATTTGGATAATAATTTTATTAATATTTATATTTTAATGGTGATGATTTAAAAATGATTTTAATTATTTTAAAAATCATTTAAGTAGAATATTGATGGTTTAAAAAATATTTTAAGTTATTGAAGATAACTTTAATATTTTGAAAAGTATGTTATTAATATTTTGATATTATTAAATATTAATAATGATACGATTAATTGATAATTAAATCATTTAAAAATGATTCTGATATTTGAAAAATTATTATAAATTATAATAATTGTTTGATTATTATTAAAAGCTTCCGAGAAATATTATTAATGATATTTGACTTATTTTATATTAATATTGAAGCTTAGAGACCAAGTTTAATTGACAATCAATGTGTTAATTGTCGGGTAGGGTGACCAGAACACCGAGAATGGACCGAAGTCCAACCAGACGTAACTAGTTTGACTTGTTAAGTGTTTATATAGGTTATAAACACTAATGTGGCTATGTGGTAATGTGTCTAGGAGAAGTTTGACTGTGAATTACAGTGTTGTGTGTTATGTGGATTATTGTGCTAATTGTTAGACCGATATTATTGGTTATAGGTCTTTCGAAAGTAGATAAATATTTTGTGTAGCTGTAATCAGCGGAAGGGGCAAGTTCCCTAACTCAACCTTGAATTATTTCACTCAAATATTATTGGTGGATAATTATTGCTAATTATGCCACATCCAGGGATTTATTGTTGAAATTAAATTATTGAATTAAAAATATATATTCGTAGAATTACTGTTGTTGGATATTCATATCTGTAGAAGTTAGAATTGACAGTACAGATAATTCCTGTTGATTGTCAAATTATGTTGAGAAATGTCTTAGCCAATTATTCTGGTTAGACAAACATTTATAAAAACTTGTTAGGTTTGAGAAGAGAAGCTAATAGAATTTGAAATCCCAGTATTTCGTTGTAAAATCAAACTTTTGATTCTAAGACTGAGAAGAACAACCTTTTATATAAAGGGAACATTTTGTTGGTCGTGAATTCGACCTTTGCGCACGTTTTGAGTATTATGCATAATATAGGGTACAAAGAGTTGGCCGGCTCTGAGTACTTGCAGAGGGGTATGATTTTATCTTTATGGTTATCTGATACACCTGAGTATTTATCAAAGTAAATCTTTGATATCTACCCGAGAAAAAAAATAAGTTCAAAGATCTTGTGTGATCGCTCAGTAATAAATCTGGAAAACATTCCACTTTGATATTTCGTAGAATTGATTCTTAATTATTCATTAGAATATCGTAGAAACTTTGAAAGCGTTGTACTCTTTCATTATTGAATTATTGTGTTGTATAGAATACGAGAAAACTTGTTATTGAATAACGATTTGTTCAGCTATTTCAAAGTTCCCCGAACTTTGATTTCATTCTATCAAAATAGATAGACTGTTGTTTTGAATTCTTATACATTTATTGTATGTCTTAACTTGCGGGGCAAATTAGTTGCCCACCCTTGCTAAATAAAATTTTTCAGCTAGGGACGAAGTTGCAGGAGGTGCTGCAAAGGACAAGGGAAAAGGTGTAGTTATAAATTAGTTATGTTGAACATATTTATTATGCTATATTGTAAACCCTTTTTGTATAACTAAAGGGTATGTTTGTAAAGTTAAGGTTAGAGAACCTGGGTGTTGTATTATTGTTAAACTCTGATAAAATCTTATGAAAGTTACTATCTATATATATATTATGGGTAGTTAAATATTATTTATATTATGGATCGTGAACACCAAACCCGGGGGTCAGATAACTTGGATTTGGGGGTGTCTCAGGTTGGTATCAGAGCTGTAGTGACCAAGGTGTCACCAGCTGGTAGTGGAGCTGTAGGTTATAAACCTTAAGTGGGGTGGGGGAAAACCCTAGGATTATGACCATAGTGAGATAGAAAATACTCATTTAGAGTACTAAGTGAGGGATCGTTGAAGTGTATCGATAGTGAGATAAGTAAATTCGTAGTGAGAGAAATTTGTACTGGTGAAGTACTAATCAAGTTATTTAAAACTGATTGTAGGATGTCGGGAGAAGATGAAATGAGTACGGAGAAGCCAGCGGCTGTCGCACCAATGCTAGTAGCCGAGGTGCCAGCACAGAGCGAATCGGTTGAAGAAGTGGGGAAAGATGAACCAATGATTAATCTTGGGAGTGATCATGACGATTATCCTGAGATGTATCTAAGTGGTGATGAGGAGGCGGAGTCTGAAGAAGCTAAGGTGGAACTAAAGAATAAGATCAAGGTTGGTGAGCAAGATCAGTTATCTGTGGAAGTCCAGGAACTCCGAAGCAAAGTATTTCTTTTGGAGGAGTTGTGGAAGACGGAGCGGGCATTACGTGAAATGACTGAAGAACAGAACGAGCTGAAAGCGCAGGTGGAGAAGATGAAGGCTGAAGGTGGTGGATCATCTGAAGGAACCGGCAAAAAGGACAAGAAGAAAAGAAAGCGGAACAATGACAGTGACAACTCTGGAAATTCAAACCCGAAGAATTAGAAAGCCTGTAGCAAGTGTGGTAAAACTCACGCGGGGGAATGCATGATGTGGAAGAACGTGTGCTTCAACTGTAAGTAGGAAGGACATATCTCTTTGCATTGTCCTAAACTGAATTTGAGGAAGTGTTTTTCATGTGGGTAGACGGGTCACGGATTCAACAAGTGTCCCAACAAGAAGAATGTTGGTGAAGGAAGTGGTCGGTAGACAACTTAGATATATGTAATAATATCTTTTGGTAGAAGTTTCTGATATTAAGATATGTAATATCAAGAACGATGTTTGAACATATGTAAATATATGTTTGTATGAATAAAATCTTTATTTTCTATATGAATATAAGATTAAAATGAAATTGTGTGTTCTTAAAACTCATACTTATGGTATGTTCATGACTCATAATTATATGAAATGTCCTGAACCCCTCAGCAAATGGACGTCAAAGGTCTGACTAGGATAAGTTCATACACTCATATGATTATGGCAAGTTACTGAACTCCTAAGTGTGGTAAGTTTGATGAACTGGAAATAGTAATGTGTAATTGGAGAATGTCAACTTTTTTTGTAAAGTTGGGGAATTGCAACTTTTGTAAAGTTGTGTGTGTTAACTCTAGTATTATTTTAAAGGGATAGTTATATGTGTTAAGTACTATAGGTACTATGTGCTATTTGAATAAATATGCGATTACTTGAGAATTATGTGTTGAATTCTTATTGTGTTAAGAATTTGTGTAGAATAAGAGTATTAATATAAGATTTTCATTTAAATCAGATCATGCCGCCAAGACGACAGAATCGAAACCAAAGAGAAGAACAATCAGTGAATAATGAAGAAGGTCAAGTGGACCCGATGCAAAATTTTGTGGATATGCTGGCCCAAGCTATGGAAAATAGGGCTCCAGCCAGGGGAAGACCAAGGAATCAGCCAGCTGATAGATTGGCTAAGGATTTTAAAGCGGTAGGACCGCCTGAATTCAAGGGGACTACGGATCCGATCGAAGCCCAAACTTGGGTGAAAGAGATGGAGAAAGCGTTCGTGATTGCGCGAGTGGCAGAAGAGCAAAAGACGACTTTTGCGACATACTTAATGAAGGGAGAAGCCAATTATTGGTGGGAGACGAATCAAGCAAGAGCGGGTACGGCGGTAGTAACATGGACAAGATTTAAGGAGTTGTTCTTTGAGAACTACTTCTCGCCGAGTATGCAATCTCGGATGGAAGTTAAGTTCTTGGAACTTAAGCAGGAGAATTTGTCTGTTTCAGAGTATGCTGCTAAATTCAACGAATTGGCACGATTTGCACCTCATCAGGTGGATACCGAAGCTAGAAAAATAAGAAGATTTGAGAACGGATTGAAGCCGGGGATTTATAACAAAGTAGCTGTGCTGCAGATCAACACTTTTGCGGCTCTATTGGAGAAAACATTAATTGCTGAAGGAGGAAGCGAGGCTGCATCTCGTTTTCATCAGGAGAAGAAGAAGAATACCACGGAGGGTGGAAGCAGTGGTGGTAGTAATCCGAATAAAAGGAAGTGGAGCGAGAATACCCAATCGGGTAGCAAAGCTGAAGGGAATAAGAAAGGAGGAGGGCCTTGTGCAAATTGTGGGAAGAATCATGCAGGTGTTTGTTTAAAGAGGAAGGGGGTTTGTTACAACAGCGGACAAGAGGGGCATATGTCGCCAAATTGTCCCAGCCCGAAAAAGATTCAAGGTTGCTATGCGTGTGGATCGACTGATCATTTGGTGCGGAACTGTCCGAAGAAGAATGCAGAAAAAGAAAGTGCCAACAAGGGACCTGGTGGAGGAACCTTGGCGATTCGAGGACCTGCACAGCCAGGAAGACCAACAGTCCGTACATTCAACATGACGGCGCTAGACGCAGTGGCTACTCAGGAGGTAGTAGCAGGTAAGGATTTCGTTTAGAAATTTAATTATGCGAATATTATGATTTAGATAATTCTGTGAACTGTTTTCTTTTATAGATTCAAGTCATAGGTTAGAATTTGAAACACAATTTAATATTGTGTTGATAAAAAAAAACGAATTGATGATACAACTTTAAAAGATTGCAGAGAATAAGAAAGCGGAGATTCCGAGGACGGAATCCTTTTAAGGAGGGGTGAATGTGATAACCCAGGATTTCGAATAATCCAAAAATTTCGAATAATTTTTTTTTATTAATATTAATTATCAATTTTGTGACAAGTATCTATGATACGAGTCTCGAGAAATTCAATTTGTGTATTGACTAATAAATTTAGAGTAGAGTTGTGCTTAACAACTTTAGAAAACCTTAACCCTAATTTTCGGATAGGGATTTGATAGAAAATACAATTAAAATAATTGTATTGTTGATTATGTGTTTGTACTGTTTAGAAATATTGACCAATGGTTGACTGGATGGGGTTTATAATTAATAAACCTTAATAATGGATTTAAAACCCTAATCTTAAATTTAGAAAATTATTTGTATAGTTAAAAACCCTAATTGTACGCCGGGAAACCCTAATTTCAAAACCGAGAATTGTAAACCCTAATTAGGCAACCCTAATTTTTATTAGCATGCCTAAAGTGTTTGATAAACTTAAATATGATTAGAAAGCTCTAATTATATTTTTGTATGTTAAATTTCTATTTTAGAAACCCTAAATTTATTTTAGAAAATTTATTTTTCTAATTAAACCCTAAATTTGAAAATTTTGGGAACTAGAATTTTTGATACTAAAGGGTTCAAATCTTAAACCCTAATCCAAGCCCTAAACCCTAAGAATTTGTACAAATTCCATGTTTACCATTTAATTTAAATTGCAAATGACCAAAATGCCCTTTAGTGTAAATTAGTGAGCTAGCTTGCAAATCTTGGCAAATATGTGTTAGGTCACCAGCTTTGTTGACTTTGTGGCCTTAAAAATCCCAGCATATCAGCTCCATGTGCCTGCAAGATCAGATCTAACCACTAGATATGCTATATAAGAGATTCAAGAGAGAGAAAATCCATTTTATTAGTCATTTTGCATACAAGCTCTGACCAACTCTCATTCTCTCTCAAAGCTTCGAAATAATCAAGTAGAACAGTCCTATTTTAGCCCTTTAAAACATCTAGGCCAGATTGTTAAGACAAGATCAAAGATTTGAGAAGAAAAGGTATAAAACCTAACTTGAGTTTGATCTTTCATGCTAAGAAATTTTGTGTGTTTAAGTGTTTATAATCTTGCTAATGGATGTTTTATGAAGATCTATGATGATCTATCATGAATCCATAGCATCAAAGTGCCTTAAAAGGATGTTTTTCAAAATCTGTTCTTGAACATTTTTAGTGGTCTGACAAGAAATGTCAGTCGCTCTAGATCTTTCTGTGTGTAAGATATTTGTTGTTTTAAAGTTTTAGTTAGTAGCCTGGTATGTTGTCTTTCATCTACAAGTGGTAGAACAACAATTAGATAGCTAAATTTCAAGTTATTTTAGGTCAAAAAGCGTTGACCGACGTTGACCCAGTAACATTCTGGGTAACCCAGAATATGATGAACTGTGTCTGACAAGAAGTTCTAAGGTCTAGATCTGTCATTATTTTTGTGATATGATGTTGTTGTTGTAACACTTTTGTAGCTGGTTATGTGTACTATAACTTTAGGTCTTTATATCACTTATAAACTCAACAGATCGATCGTGATAGGTGGTCAAAGTAGACCACTCGGTCTGTTTTGATATTTCTGGAAAACCCAGAAGCGGTATGAACTCAGTTTCTGTCAGATTTTGATCGGGACTAATCTAGCAGGTGTGATGTTGGTTAATTGATCTGTTGATTTCTATGTGTTCCTTGTCATGTGTACTACATATGTAGACCAACAAACGAGCCATTTAATAACCGGAACATAGAATAAATTGTGCACGAAAGTGGCTGGTCGAATTTTCTGGGTTTATGGAAAACCAAGAAACCGTCTGACAGCAACTTTGGAGGCTTTGATCTCCTTGTTGTGATGTTGTTTGACCAAAGTATTGATTGGGTATTGTAGTGTTACATTAATACTACAATACCAAAGTTTTAGATAGCCTAGAACATGAACAGATTGGAAATTATGTGCGGTCAAACATGACCCCTTGATCTGCCGGCTGTCAGTTTTCTTGAGCTCAAGAACACCAACAGCGACGCTTTCTGTCGCTAAAGACCTATAGCGACAGTTTTATTTATTTTATTTTCTGAATATTCCGAAAATTATTTAAAAATAGAAATAAATTCTAAAAATTACCAAAAATGGTTTTAAAAATTATTTTAAATTATGAAAAATAATTTTTGACCAAATTGGAATATTTTTCTTTAATATTTATAATTATTTAAATATTAAAGGTATTTAATTTATTTAATTAGTGTAATAAATAAATTAGAGAAAAATGATTTAATATTATGAAAAATCATTTTAAATAAGAATAATGTATTTAAAAATATTTTGAGTTATAAAATGTAACTTTTAATATTTTTGGAGAATTTTCATTAATAATTTAATATTAATGATATTAGATTTTTTTGATTATTAAATTAAATAAATAAGATAAAAATGATTTTAATGATTTAAAAATCATTTTAATTGAGAATAAAGTGTTAGAAAATATTTTAAAATTATAAAATATAATTTTCAATATTTTTGGAGAATTTTCATTAATAAATTAATATTAATGATGTTGGATTTAATTAATTAAATAAATGAATTAAAAATGATTTTTATTGATTTAAAAATCATTTAAAAATGAGAAAAATGGTTTTAAAATATTTTAAGTTATAATTAATGACTTTTAATATTTTGATAATAATTTCATTAATATTTATATATTAATGGTGATGATTTAAAAATGATTTTAATTCTTTTAAAAATCATTAAAGTAGAATATTGATGGTTTAAAAAATATTTTAAGTTATTGATGATAACTTTAATATTTTGAAAAATATGTTATTAATATTTTGATATTATTAAATATTAATAATGATACGATTAATTGATAATTAAATCATTTAAAAATGATTCTGTTATTTAAAAAATTATTATAAATTATAATAATTGTTTGATTATTAGTAAAAGCTTCCGAGAAATATTATTAATGATATTTGACTTATTTTATATTAATATTGAAGCTTAGAGACCAAGTTTAATTGACAATCAATGTGTTAATTGTCGGGTAGGGTGACCAGAACACCGAGAATGGACCGAAGTCCAATCAGACTGAACTAGTTTGACTTGTTAAGTGTTTATATAGGTTATAAACACTAATGTGGCTATGTGGTAATGAGTCTAGGAGAAGTTTGACTGTGAATTACAGTGTTGTATGTTATGTGGATTATTGTGCTAATTGTTAGACCGATATTATTGGTTATAGGTCTTTCGAAAGCAGATAAGTATTTTGTGTAGCTGTAATCAGCGGAAGAGGCAAGTTCCCTAACTCAACCTTGAGTTATTTCATTCAAATATTATTGGTGGATAATTATTGCTAATTATGCCACGTCCAGGGATTTATTGTTGAAATTAAATTATTGAATTAAAAAATATATATTCGTAGAATTACTGTTGTTGGATATTCATATCTGTAGAAGTTAGAATTGACAGTACAAATAATTCCTATTGATTGTCAAATTATGTTGAGAAATGTCTTAGCCAATTATTCTGGTTAGACAAATATTTGTAAAAACTTGTTAGGTTTGAGAAGAGAAGCTAATAGAATTTGAAATCCCAGTATTTCGGTGTAAAATCAAACTTTTGATTCTAAGACTGAGAAGAACAACCCTTTATATAAAGGGAACATTTTGTTGGTTGTGAATTCGACTTTTGCGCACGTTTTGAGTATTATGTATAATATAGGGTACAAAGAGTTGGCCGGCTCTTAGTACTTGCAGAGGGGTATGATTTAATCTTTATGGTTATCTGATACACCTGAGTATTTATCAAAGTAAATCTTTGATATCTACCCGAGAAAAAAAAATTAGTTCAAAGATCTTGTGTGATCGCTCAGTATTAAATCTGGAAAACATTCCACTTTGATATTTCATAGAATTGATTCTTGATTATTCATTAGAATATCGTAGAAACTTTGAAAGCGTTGTACTTTTCATTATTGAATTATTGTGTTGTATAGAATACGAGAAAACTTGTTATTGAATAACGATTTGTTCAGCTATTTCAAAGTTTCCCGAACTTTGATTTCATTCTATCAAAATAGATAGACTGTTGTTTTGAATTCTTATACATTTATTGTATGTCTTAACTTGCGGGGCAAATTAGTTGCTCACCCTTGCTAAATAAATTTTTTTAGCTAGGGACGAAGTTGCAGGAGGTGCTGCAAAGGACAAGGGAAAATGTGTAGTTATAAATTAGTTATGTTAAACATATTTATTATGTTATATTGTAAACCCTTTTTGTATAACTAAAGGGTATGTTTGTAAAGTTAAGGTTAGAGAACCTGGGTGTTGTAGACAAAAAGAATATTCCCCGACCAATCGAATATTATACAATAACTTGCATACTTTTCAAAATTTATAAATATTACCCACAACTATAACATTATCTCAAATCTACACCATAATAATAAAAAAATATTTCAAAATATGAAATCTTTATTCGTAAAATTTGGGGTTTCACAATCTCCCTTCCTTATGAAATTTCGCCCTAAAAATTTGCGTACGTACATGATATTCGAAGAGATGAGAATACCTTACTTTCTTTTCAGATTGTACCTTCCCGGTAATTTCCTCGCTATCATTATTTTCCCATTTCTCATCTCTTGTATTTCAAATATCATTCTAGAATATAGCTTCAAAACAAAGGTTAATTGACATATCACAATTTGTCAACTTATCAAGTAAACGCTGAAATTTATCAAGTAAACAATTTCAGCTTAGGTAAGTCACACACTAGCGAAGTATATAACTCGTGTCTCCCCTCCTAGTTCTAGACTCTTATCTCCGCCAGTGACCATATCCCTAAGCTCTGATACCAAATGTGACACCCCCAAAATAGGTATACAACACCCATCTTGAGTCGCCAGAAAATACACTACTGACAACTTTATTTATACAATTGTAATGCAAAATACGACGACATATATACTGTGAGTTTCAATACAAATATATATACCAACTCTGACTCATGTCACAATTGCACCTTACATAAAGGTGCAGTCAATAACTGTTTTAGAAATTGAAATCTTTGGAAAGTGCTCACGGAAACCTTTGTACATGGGAGGTCATGCGTCTAGGTTATGATGGATATCATATGTCCACAAAATTATCCTTGGTTGACCCAATAGAACCCAAAGAAAAATGAGAAGATTACTATCATCTTCTTTCCAATGGTGAGTCTTCTCTTGACATATAACTATTGTGACGCCCCCAAAATAGGTCCAATCCATCTAACCCATTCTGAGTCGCCAAATACATCATACAGAAAATAACTACAACTTTATTACAATAATTGTCGTACAAAATACAACAACACATATGCTGTAAGTTTTGATGCAAATATATACCAACTATGACTCATGTTCCAACCTTAGATAGCATGTCACAATGACACCTTACATAAAGGTACAATCAAAAACTGTTTTAGAAATTCAAATCTTTGGAAAGTGCTCAAGGAAACCTTCGTACATGGGAGGCCATACGTCTAGGTTATGATAGATATCATATGTCCATAGAATTATCCTTGGTTGACCCAATAGACCCCAAGAAAAATGAGAAGATTACTATCATGTTCTTTCCAATGGTGAGTCTTCTCTTGACATATAATTATCTCCACTATCTCCAGTTGAAAATTATATTTCACATAAACTCCAAGATCATATAGGTAGTGCTCGTAGATATATTTAGCAAGTGGATGTGCACAACTCTGTCTTATGATAACACAAGGTTGCACGTCATTAGACATCTTGTATGATAGTGGCAAAACACCCTTCCAAAGTTGGGTTCGTCTCACCCTATTGTTGTTTACCAAAATCAATTATTAAGTGACGTATACAATACGACACACTTATCTAAAGTTCTCAATAAAATTATTTCCACACTATTTAAGGAGAACCTCAACAGCTATAGACCACCATTCTCTTCCCCTGTTATCCCCGCTCGACCCAGCTACACTCTTTTTACCTAAAAGGAATTGTGAAGCAAAAGGGTGAGCACAACTAGCTCAGTAAAGAATATCATGACTAAAGATAATTAAATTATCAATAGCTTTTATCAGTAATAAATCAGAGATTTAGAACATATGGTAGATGATAAAACTTTTTAACCATAGTTGCAGCGGAATGAGCAATCCATTAGAAGAGTCAAATAGACTATAAAGTCTATTATCTTCTCCACATTAAAAGTCCACCAACAATGTTTTATCCCTGTAACACCAATCAACAATTCCTTTCCACAATAACTCATAATCATAATTGTGATTCTAATTACTCTTCTCATCCAGGACGAAGATAATTTTCATCATCTGTCTTTACCTGAAACATCAAAGATCATGGTTATACCAAATCACAGTTCCTGTTCATAATCATACTAATAAATTCATCTTTGTACTACGGGCCAAAGATATTCATTATCATTTTATCTTTGCATTACAGGCCAAAGATATTCAACAACAGGTCATCTTTGCACTACGGGCCAAAGATATTCAACAACAGTTCATATTTGCACTACAGGCCAAAGATATTCATCAATAATTCATCTTTGCACTACAGGTCAAAGATATTAATATCTCAAAGAAATACGTAATCATTTCAGAGTTTATATAAACTATAATTATAATCATGTTAATCAATTCACCTTTGCACTTAAGCTAAAAATATTTAATTGTAAATTCAATGGTCATGATTATACCAGTCAACGATTCAACTTTGCACTACTGACCAAAGATAACCGATAGTCACGATCATACCAATAATCTACCCATCTTTACACTTAACTCAAAGAGAAATTTCTTCATTAGGATTATAAAAATGTTATATATGATAATAAAAATAATATGATCCAAACATGGATTTAATTTCAAGAGTAAGATTTATAAATCAACGATAATTTGGTCAGAAAAAGAAACTAATTTTGTCGTGAATAGCACCCCGTAAATAGTAACTCGTGAATAGTAACTCATAAATAGTAATTCATAAATAGTAACCTCGACATGAAAAAGGTAGAAATTTCACAATAAAATTCATACCAATATTTCGGTATAATGATATTGAAAGAATAACATTTCTTAAACTTATAAACAATTTATTTTAATTGTTTACACTTTACTAAATAATGCATTTAATCATCCTAAAATGTCAAACTCATAAGATTTTATCACCAATAACAAAAACCCTCATCAAAAATCTGCATATACCTTATATAGGATTCTCAAGCCATAAAATCCTATTTTCCAATTTTCTTACTTCACATAAAATATTTAATTCATTTACTCATAACTAGTCCATTTTCATGAAAAATACCAAATCAGTACAAACAAATTTTCTTTTCTGGGATTTAGCAGAATATAGTTCCATATTGAACATATATTTTTCTCAGAATTTTTAAAATTCATTTACTATTTTTCATATGGCCAAGACTGCCGAATATTTAGAAATTTATCATAAATTATATTTTTGTCTAAAAATTGTGAAATTTACAGAGTATACTTCTGTTATATACATTTACTCCCAATAAAAATTTCACCAATTTTGGAGTTAACCACAAGGAGTTATAAGGGTTTACTTTTAAAATAGTCGTTTCACATAAAATTCATAACTCTTAATCTATACATCCAAAAATCACCATTTTTAGACACAATCAAGAAAACTCATCAAATTATCATTTCAAATTTTTCTAAAATTTTTGAGGGTCAGAAAAATTATGAAACATGAAAAACATAATAACCCTTAAAATCCCCTACGTCAAAAGAGCAGTACTTCTGACCGGAATATCGGATGTACAGCCGAACAAAAATTTCACTGAATAGCAACTCTCAAAGTATTTAAATACTCACAAAAATATGCTTGATAATATAGAGAGAAAGAAAACTTGTTTCTGGTGTGATTTTCAATTCTAACATAAGCACCTATTTATAGGAAAATGCTAGAAAACCATAGGAGACTAAATAATAAAATAATATTATTATTATTCAAATTCCTATGCAGGCCACCTTTGAAAAAAAAATCCAGCCACCACAGTGGGGCCCACCCCAAATTCAGCACATGTATTCAACACCAACCAAAAGTGGGTCCCACCCAATTTTAATAAAAATTATTTTATTTTTCAAAACTTCAGTAATTCATAGAAAATAGCCCGTTTATCAAAAAAATACGAATTTTATGTCCATTCCACACGAAATCGAATTCTCTACAACTTTGTAGCTTTAAGTTTTTCCAAATTCCACTCAGAAAATATCCGAAATCCACAAATGGATGATTTTTAACACCTTTTCATCACCTTGTAAAATTCATAACAAATCATGCGTTAATTTTCAACGGTTCAAAATTTGTGGACATATACTCAACTTTTATATGTATAACATATCCAAAAATCACAACGATCCAACGGTCAGATTAAAATTATAACTCACACAATAGAGCTTTAAGAACACTGATTTGATCTTTTAATATCTCCAATCGGACAAAATACTGATAAAACACCTCCACATTAATTCCTTCATTTATAACTACATAAATAAATCCATCATTTATATCCACATCAAATAAATATTTCCTTATCATATAAATTAATAATTAATTATTTACAAATAATATTACAAAATCACAATAATGACAACCAGGCAGTTCCCAGGAAAGAGGGGGCTTTCCGATAAGAATTTCTCCTTACTGGCGCGCAATTAGGTGACCAAACCTCTCCTTGACAGAACTTTCTAGCCATTGCCAATAATGTTATCTAATAGTATTATCCAAATAATATAAATTATTGATCTGATAATAGAAAATACTGTGCAATGACAATTATTGAAACAACAATAATATAAAATATCAACGCAATAATTAATGAATCAATAAAATAAAATATTGAACAATAATTACTGTAACAATTATTGAGTAGTGCCTTCTTACGTAAGAATCAATAATTCAAAAATACTGTACAATACCTTGTGCTACTGTGCAACTATGCATATTACTGTATTTTAACCACCAAGTATTCCAATAGTGTTAACGGTAACAACTACGTCTTTATTTATAAAAACTCAAACTTGTCATTTTCTTCATTTGACAATTATTCTGTTATGGGGCCCACAAATGACTACATCGTCGTACAAATATTTCCCGACAACAAGAATATTCCACGACTAAACGAATATTCCCCGACATAAATGAGTATTTATAACCACTTGCGTATTTTGAAAATTTTATATATATCACCCTTAACTTTAAACTTTTATCAATTTAACCATTCACTGAATAATAATTATAAGAAAAATTGAATACTTTTATTTCATAAAATCCGGGGTCTTACAACTATCTCCACTGTGTCCAAGTGAAAATTATATTTCAAATAAACTCCAAGATTATATAGGTAGTGCTCGTAGATATACTCAGCAAGTGGATGTGCACAACCCTGTCTTATGATAACACGAGGTTGTATGTCATTATACATCTTTTATTATAGTGGCAAAACACCCTTCCAAAGTTGGGTTCATCTCACCCTATTCAGTTCACCAAAATTAAATATCAAAAGACGTATACAATACGACACACTTATCTAAGGTTCTTAATAAATTTATTTCCATACTATTTAGGGAGAACCTCAATAGCTATAGACCACCGTTCTAATCCCCTGTTATCCCCGCTCGACCCAGCTACACTCTTATTACCTGAAAGAAATTGTGAAGCAAAAAGCATGAGCACAACTAGCCCAGTAAAGAATATCATGACTAAAGATAATTTACATCATTAATAGCCTTCATCAGAAATAAATCAGAGATTTAGAACATATGGTAGATAAAACTTTTCAACCACAGTTGTAGCAGAACGAGCAATCCATTAGAAGAGTCAAATAGACCATCAGATCTATTATCTTCTCTATGTTAAAAGTCCACCGATAATGTTTTATCCCTGTAACATCAATCAACAATTCCTGTCCACAATCATATGAATAACTCATAATCATAATTGTGATTCTAAATTCCTCTTCGTACCCAGGACGAAGATAATTTTCATCACCTATCTTCACCTGAAACATCAAAATCATGGTTATACCAAATCATAATTTCTACTCATAATCATATTAATAAATTCATCTTTGCACTACGGCCAAAGATATTCATTAACAATTCATCTTTGCACTACAGGGTAAATACATACAACTGTATTTTAGAAGAGTCAAGTAGAGCATGACATCTACTGTCTTTTATGAGTTAAAAGTTTATTATCAATATTTTCTCGCTCAGACTCAACTTAATAAATAATCCACATCATCGAATCACCCCTGCACTACGGCCAAGGATATTCTTTGATATCACATGCATGAATTAATATTTCATTACTGAGACTCAGCTCAATAATTAATCCATATCATCGAATCATCCATGCACTACAGTCCAATATATTCATTAATATCACGACCATGAATTATCTATGCACTACGGGCCAAAGATAATCATGTTTTCATCAACAGTCCTGATCATGCCATAAAACAATTCATCTTTGTACCCTTGGATGAAGAGAATCCATAGCCATAATCATACCAAAAACAATCCATCAATGCACTACGGGCTAATGAGGACTTTTACCACATCATTTGTAACATTACGGTCATGATTATACCGAATAATCCATGGTCATAATCATACCAAGTCCATCTATGCACTACAAGCCACAGATGACTTTCATCATAATATAAGCATGAGAATAATGACAATGATATAAAGAATCAATAAAATGAGATAAATGATAAATATTAAACATTTATAATACAATTTATCCAGCGTTCAATAATAATCAAATGTTATTAATCACTTAATAATCTCATAATCAAATATCATTAATATTATAACAATATTTTAATCATTTCTTAAACTTATAAACAATTTATTTCAATTGTTTACACTTTATCAAATAATGCATTTAATCATTCAAAAATGCCATACTCATAAGATTTCATCATCAATGATCAAATCTCTTATCAAAAATCTACATATACCCTATATAGGATTTTCAAGCCATAAAATCCTATTTTCCAATTTTATTACTTCACATAACATATTTAATTCATTTACTCATAACTAGTTCATTTTCATGAAAAATACCAAATCAGTCCCAAAAATATTTCTTTTCTGGGATTTAGCAGAATGTAGTCTCATATTAAACATATATTTTTCTCGGAATTTTAAAAATCCATTTACTATTTTTTATATGGCCAAAACTACCGAATATTTAGACATTTTTTATAAACTGTACTTTTGTCCAAAAATTCTGAAATTTACATGGTATACTTCTGTTACATACATGTACTTCCAATAAATATTTCACTAATTTTGGAGTTAACCATAAGGAGTTATAAGGATTTACTTTTAAAATAGTATTTTTCCGTAAAATTCATAACTCTTAATATATACATCCAAAAATCGCCATTTTTGGACATAGTATAGAAAACTCATCAAATATCATTTCAAATTTTTCCAGAATTTTTTATTGTCAGAAAAGTTACAAAACTGCCCCTGGTAGAAATCCCTTTTTTGAATGAAAATACTATTCATATGAATACGAAGAATCATTCACCATGCATGCGGTAATCCCCATAGACAGGTTAGTCCAACAGAATAATATAGAATGAAATAACAGAAGAATTCACCATGCATGCGATAGACCGCACAGACAGGTTATTCCCAACAAAATAATAAAGAATGGAATAACAATGAAATTCACCATGCATGCGATAGACCGCATAAACAGGTTATTCTATCAAAATAATAAAGAATGGAACCAGGTCATGCGTAAACGCACGGACAGGATATTCCGACAGAATATTAAAGAATGGAATAACAAAAGAATTTCACCATGTATACGGTAGTTCGCGTATACAGGTTATTCCAACAGAATAATAGATAATGGAATAACAGAAGCTCTCTTCATAAATACAAAAGAAATAATACCCCTTACGAGTACAATAAATAATATCCCTTACCTTATAAAGAAGAGTACTCCGACGGGTAAGGCGGGGATATACTTGAAGAAAACTTACACTACGCTCAAAGCTTCTTACAACTCTAAAGAAATACGCTCAAGATTATAGAAGAGAATTCTCTGAATTTCTGGTGTGATTTCAATTCTAACTAAGCATCCTATTTATAGGAAAATAGAAAGGATACTATGTAATAAAATATAATATAAAGTATATATATATATATATATATATATTTATATATTTTATTTAAAATCTAATAAAGTAAATAACTTTATAAAAGTATTATGTTTTATATAAAAAGCTTTTACTATGCAAAATACTATGCAGGCACAATGCATAATAAAATATAATATATCCTAATTATTGTCTAATAAAACAAATAACTTTATAAAAGTATTATGTTTTATATAAAAAGCTTTTACTATGCAAAATACTTTGCAGGCACTATGCATAATAAAATATAATATATTCTAATTATTGTCTAATAAAACAAATAACTTTATAAAAGTATTCTATTTTATATAAAATAATTTTACTTTGCAAAATACTATGCATAATAAAATATATTATATTCTAATTATTGTCTAATAAAACAAATAACTTTATAAAAGTATTCTGTTTTATATAAAAAGCTTTTCTGTTTTATTACATTAATAATACTAATAAAACAAATTATATATATATATATATATATATATATATATATATATATATATATATATATATATATATATATATATATATATATATATATATATATATATATATATATATATAAAATTCCGTGGCTTCATAAAAAACACCTCAATATATTTAACAACATTTATCATCATTATTATAATTCACAATATTAATCGACCAGGTCGTTCCCAGGAAAAAGGGGGTTTTCCAATAAGGATTTATCCCTATTGGCGCACAATTAGGTGACCAAACCTCTCCTTGGCAGAACTTCTAGACATCATTAATATTGCAAATAATAATATTAATAACTTCGTCGTTTCAATTATTGATTTAATAATATATAAAATATCGACAATAATTGAATCAAATAACGTGAGATACTATGCAGCAATTACTATAGCAATAATTGAACAAAACTGAGCGACTTCTCACGTATGCATCAATAATTAATACAGTGTGCAACTATGCAACCACGCGTATTACTGTACTTTTACTATAGAATAGTTCAACAATTTTAACGATAAAACTTCCGCCGTTATTTTCATAAAAATATTTTTGTCGTTTTCTCAATCCGATAATAATTCCGTTTTGGGGTCCACCAATGATTGTACCGTCGTACGAATATTCTCCGACAAAAAGAATAATCCCCGACCAATCGAATATTATACAACAACTTGCATACTTTTTAAAATTTATAAATATTACCCACAACTATAACATTATCTCAAATCTACACCATAATATTAAAAAAATATTTCGAAAAATTAAATCTTTATTCGTAAAATTGGGGGTTTCACAACATCCACTATTTATAAGTCTTGTTTGATTCAAATTGGCAACCGTATGTTACCTGTCGATCTTATGTCTTTGAAAATACTTGCATTCGATGTGATTTTAAGGATTGATTGGTTAACTATTTATCATGCTAAAATTAATTATTTTTATAAGGTTGTTAGCTTTCATATTCCTAACTAACCTATTAAGCAAATTCGAGCAACCAAACCACTAAAGTAGATCACTATCATATCAAGCCATAAAGCCATTCATTTATTGAAAAATGGATGTTAAACTTTCTTAGTCCATGTCACGGATTTAAATAAAAATACGTCAGATTTGAATGACATTTCTATTGTTAATAAATTTCCTGACGTATTCCTTGAAGAACTTCCTGGCCTACCCCCAGAGCGTGAAATCGAATTTTTTATCGACCTTGAACCCGATACAAAACCCATTTCCAAAGTCACATATCTAATGGCTCCTATTGAACTTTTGATGATTGATTTGTTTGAGTTGTGATCTTGGGGACAGAATCCTTGTAAGGAGGGAAGGATGTAACAATCCATAATTTTAAATTATAATTTTAAATATTTAGTGAATTATATAAATATTTTAATTGATATGTTTATTGTTGAATAAATATTTGTTCGCTCTGATTTGATAAATAATTTATGAGTTGTTAGAATTAGCTTAATTTGTTAATTAAGTGATAATTGGTAATTTGGTATGAGATAATATTCTAATTTAATTTAATAATTAAATTAGAGAGTTGATAAGGATTAAAGGAATTGCTATAATGTATAAGTATAGATTTTGCTTGTATGGATTTGGAAAATGAAATATAAGTATAGATTATGTAACGCCCCGAAATCCGATCTATCTTCACATCCAAATTCCGTACGTCACGAGTACATCATTCATCCCAACATACATCATTATATACTGAAATATAATAACATACATTCTCAATTCACAGTTTCTAATACTTTATAACCTTGATCATTACAAATAATGATAATTACATTATTCTTTACATCTTATACAAGTGACTTTCATCTGCCACCAAGGATACATAGCAGTTCATTAAACTAGTCTATAGTTTAATTCTATCATTCTATATTACAAGTCTTCGCTTGATCTTCTCGCTTATTCATCTAATGAATGACACTTCATCTGGACACCGGTCAGCGTAATCTTTACGGAATCCTTAAGATCTTCTAACATCGTTCGCTGAAAATGTTTTTCATTTATAGCAAGTCTGAGCATTCAATTGCCCAACAAGTCATAACAGTTGAAAAAAAAACTTCAAGAATTCAAACATTCCTTTATAACTTCGATAACCGAACAAAGGTTATGAAGCAGCTTGAATAATAGGAATAATTCCGATTCCTATAAATTTAAAACATTATTCACATTCACTTTAAAATACATTCATACTTCTACCTTTTTCATACTCATTCTGTCTAGCTAGAATCATTAGCACAGACTTAACAATAACGGATCATGTATAAACAGAGCATTCTCTTATTGAACAGTTCAATCACGGAACAATTCATCTCATAGAAACACCAAAGTGTTCACATTGTGGCACAAGGCCTCATAAGTTCTACCACCTTGTACAAATATCGTACATTCGCACATATACAGAACTTCTCAAGTTCAACATCTTAGAAGTTTAAGAAACTAGCATTCATTTAGGATATGAATGAAGTTAAGAAACTTGTCTTACGCTGAACTACAGCTTACGCTAAACTGCTCATTCCAATCCCTATAAAACACATAAGGAAAAATGTGTACACCAATTAGTCATATACTTGACTTACACATTGGTTTGCTTAACTATACTTCTTAGGGTTCACGATCTTGTAACCTAAGTTTACACAATCAACTTTCATTACCGGTTTACAGCTTCATAACATACGAAGATGTCTTACTCAATACGTTCATCATTTTTTATGATTTACATTCTTATCTTCTTCTTATAACTTCTCTAGGACTCAGTACACATCGCTTCTCTACTAGTAGTCCATATGGTACTCTGAGTGGTTTTCCACAAACAACCAGCAAACAAGTTCCCATCTCATCTACACTGCCATCACAATGAGTTAGATCGGTTGCCAGTTTCGTATATACCTTCACTCTCTGAAGGAATTGTTTAGCCCAGCTCCCATATGTCAACCATCAAAGGTTACGATTGTACCACAACCTAACTTATCTTAACTTATCCGAACTATTAACTCTAATGTACGTTAAGTCAATTTCTTATTCCTTATGGCTTTCTGGCAACTAAATGCCATACCGCATGATTCATTCTTATTGTCTACAGTCTTTTGTATACTCAGAGTGATCATTCAAGTTAATCATTAACTCGACTTCTTTACGTTATGCGTACTTATCTTTAATTCAGCTTTGTGACACCCCCAAATCCAGGTACTTCAATTCCACGGGATTTGGTGTTCACTGTACAAATATCATCTATCTATCTACCAATAATAAATGCAAACCATGCAATAGATAGAAATAAATCCTTTCTTAAGGAGTTACATCATTTGAATTAAATACATAAATCCCAGGTCAAACTAACCTTAAATCTCAAATGAGGAAATATAAACAAATAATAGTCTTACACAACATTAACATAAGTCTGAAGCATAAATACATAATCACATAAACAACAAATCTTCATCACTCGTTAATCTTGCCCTTGCCTTTGCTAGTAGAAGGCTCGTCGGACCTTTCGTTCTTAACTGCAATGTTATTATTATGCAAGAGTGAGCACGATTGCCCACAAGTATAATAGTACAACAATAAAATAATAACATGCGAATAAATCAAAGACTTTTGAAATAGGAAAATTAGACTTTTGAATCAAGAATGAATACCAAGAATCAAAAGAACTTCTGAGGGTCATAAGACCTTGAACTATGTCCTAAGTTGTCAAGTGTTTATACTTGAAACCTTTAACATTCATAAGACCATGGACTCTTCTTCTCGTACTTAGGGGGATCAGCCCTTAGTACCATACTGTGCACAATATCTTAACGCTAAAACATAAATAATCCCCTATTAAAGGGTTTTTCTTCTCAGTTTAACATCGGAGTCAGCACCAAAGGAAGTTTGGTTTGGATAAGCTCAATAAAAGTTCTAGAATTTATAACGCTCATCAACTATGGACTAGTCGAATTAATAAGGGTTCGTTAGTCTTACAAGGTTCAACAATAATTGATATTCAATTTGAATAATAAAATTTAAGATGTATACAATCGAATAAGTATTGTATAACAGGAATCGTGCTTTTAAAGAATGATAAGATCTAATATGAAATCTTGACTTGAACAATAATAAACAAGATAGAATAATGAACTTGCTTTATGTAAAGAATCAAGGTTTAGGAACTTGTCTCGTGTGTAGGCTAAACTATTACTACTTCCGTTCACCACAAGTCCTACACACATACCATATGTATTCACGACATTCATTAGTTATATTTTTACTTAATTATTTAATGTAAACTCCACTTTATTTAACAAATCATTACCCTTCTAATTTAATTACTTAATTAAATTAGAATATTTCATTCCCTTACTATTATTACACTCGAATAAATTATTTCATAATAATTTCCATCGAATATTTATTTTATTCCATATATATTTCAAATAAAATATTTATTTATTTTATAAATATTTTAATAATAATTTTCATCGAATATTTATTTTACTCCATCAGTATCTAAATTAAAATATTTATTTTATTTTATAAATATTTTAATAATAATTTTTATTGAATATTTATTTTATTCCATAAATATCTCAATTAAAATATTTATTTTATTTATAAATATTTTAATTTATTATTATTATTATTTTATTTTTTATTTTTTGCCCGCCGGGGCGGGGTAATTTAGTTTGGTAACACCAGCCGAGGGCGGGGTTATCCAGACTCAGATTTTGCAGTTTCTGCAGTTCACACGTAACAAGGTTGGGCAAAAAAAAATCTCCCAAGTTCACCCATATGTTCTCGTGAAGAACACAGAGAACATGGTCATAACTTCCAATTTTCTTGTCCATGTATTAATTTAAGCATACCCAAATACTATAATTCATATATAATCATCACCCAACCTTTCTAACATGATTTTAACAACTTAATTTATATAATTACTTGAATCAAAACACATAATTTCACTGTTCTTGATGTTCTTGAAAGTTTTGAAAACAAAACATAAAAATTAACACTACGGGTTTGTTATAACACTAAATCTGTCCATTCGAAGTTTGTTTTCTTCGTTTTAACATGCATGATTATATACAAGCATAAAATTTATGAGATAATATATTATTGATGTATTAATTTTTTGAGTAAGGGACATATGGCCATATTTCTCTACTCTGTAATTTTGTAGCAACCATATACAACATATTTTCATGAAACTGATTTATAGAACCACAATATATAGCACAACACATTATAAAAACATCTTACCACATATATAAACTGTGACAACCCGAATTTTTATAAGTTATTAAAATAAGAATTTAATAATTAAAATTCTTATTATGAGGTGTATATATTTTGAATTATATGATTTGGTGTGAAGAGAATTATATATCCATATATTGGAGAATGTGAGATTTAATAGTTAATTAAACTATTAAAGAAATTAAATAATATTAGTTAATTTAATTAAGTTAAATTTATTTTATGAGATAATATAATTTTAATTATTATGCCTTGTGGGCAATGGAAATTATTATGAGTTAAGTTTCATAAATAGTGTGAATAATTCACTTAATTAAAATATTGAATTAATACAAGTATAATTGATTTAATAAAGTGAGAATGTAATATATTGCAAGAAAATGTAAATATTAGTATAATGCGAGTAAAATATTTATTAAGTACATTAAATATTTTAGTTGAAAATTTTATGGAATAGAATGAATATTTATGATATTAAATAAATATTTTATGAAAATTGTTATGGGATAGTTTATTTAAGTGATAAAATAGATGAGATTTATACGTATTTTATTACGCGAGTATAATTGTGATATTCTAATTTAATTAAATAATTAAATTAGAGGAGTGAGAATTTGTTAAATAATGTTATGATTATAATTGTTGAATAGAAATTATAATTTTACTGATAAGATTAATTTTATTTCTTAAGGAATTAAAAGTACATAATCTAGTTTATATTTCTAGTTTATGTGTTCTTGAGTTTCTTTTAAAATTGGAGTTTTGGTTAATGAATTTATGGGTTACGATGTTATATATGTTATTAGATATTTATAATTTGATAGTGGTCATCTAAAAACAAATTTTCAGAAATCAAATTGATGTATTTATACTAAAGAAGAGGAATTTGGGTTTTGATCGTAATGTGTATTTTGGTGTACTTTGGGGCTAAAGTTGATGATGAATTCATGATGGAAATTTTAAATTGATGGATTATTGTTGTTCTCCTCTATAAAACGAAAACAACGCAACTTGAACGGATCGAATTAGTTAAGAAACAAATTCGTGATGAATGAATACACTCAGCATGTTGAAAATAGGAAAAATTAGTATAAACAAATTAGAATTAGTATAAACCAAATCCCACATCAAGTAAATTGAGAACTTTACCCTTTGCTAAACCTATAAATAGAAGGGCTTGATCCTTTGTTTCATTCACCAACAATAAGGCCTCCAATTTTGAGAAAGGCTTTGTTGTGGGAGGATTTTTTATAAAGATCTTCTTAGTTACATTTTGGTCGAGTACGTATTCAGTTCGTGGAATTCGTATTTTTGGGTATGTTTCTTATTTAATTTTTGGTAATGTTATTATTTTAAATATTGTATTTAGTTTGTTAGTTAAAGTTTGTATTTTGGAAGTTTAGTTAGTTTTGTTAGTAAACTAGTTAGTTTAATATGTTTATTTTGGCTTGTAATTGATTATTTACATGAGTTCTAATGATTGTAATTAGAGATATGAAGACTTAACATCATCCAAGTGTAACCAAAACTCACAAAATAAAAGATTTATAAAGAACCTTGTTGGGCAGTTTTTGGGACTGGGCTTGAGGACCATTTGTGCTTTTGATTTATGTCTAAAAGATTAATTTAATGATTGTATGTGATATCCCTCTAAGTTCTGAAGATTTCCTAACTTGAATGAACCAAAACAGAGTTAAAATGAATCCGTGGTGAAGATTTTAGTAAACCATGTCTAGAAATGAAAACTGAATGAACAGTGACTATAGTGTCAAAATTCTGGAATAGCTATGTTGCCTGAAAAATTCTGAGTTTCTGGGTAGTTGTAGTGAACTGAGTTAGGAAGCCATAGGCTTTGGAATGACCTCATTCCGACCTCGGATGAGGGAGTTGCGGTGATTGGAAAGAAATGTGTCGAATTTGTCAAAGTGAAAGTCAGTAGCGGGACATGCTATTCGGGACACTGTTTCGATCAGTTACTGTTTCCACGAACGTCAATTTTTAGCACACTTTTTAGACTACTTAACAAGCCCGAAATGAGAGGTTAGTATTTTTTAAAAATAGTCTTGTATGCCATGAAAAACATACTAAAAAATGCCTTACGATTGGATAAGTAGATTGCAAGCTGTTAAGCCGCGAAGTGGGTGTCAAAGGTGAGGGGCTGCTGCCTTGTGGCAGCAGAAGATAGCAGCAGCCATGGGCTGTTCAGCGTACGATTTTTCTATAATGCTTTTGGGTGGTTTTGTGGCTGTTTAACATGTAACAAAACACTGAGGGAGATGTATAGATATTATATAATGCTTATATATTGCGAAAACTCACTTTAAATGCAAAGAAAATGATAGAAATGTAATGTAAATGTAAGTTTTCATAACTATGCGAGTGTAATTCAAAAAATGATATGTAAAACGTATATGTAACTTAATGAAATGCTCAAATCCTTTTGAAATTATATTGAACCTAGTAATGTTAAATGAAGGGGATATAAATGGTTTATGGTTTGATATGTAAAGTATTTACATACTAAATCCATGAGAGAAACTTTTTGGGCGTAAAGAGATTATAAGGGACAAAAGTTTCGAAAGAAACATGGAATGGTTTTAAGACAAGAACAAAATATTATAGTTAAATAAAATTAGTTTACATTGAGTACGTGAATTTTGTATGTGAAACTAGTATGTACATGTATGTATCCTCAATTTGTGTAGGATCATCACAACGCAGATAAGTTATAAACATTAATCAACATCCAAGTCAAGTTTTTCAGTTCTATTATGTTTGTGGATTAAATGTGATTATGTGGTGAGTTACATACCATGCTTTATGAATTGTTAAAGTCAAAATATGACCAAGTTAATTGGGTTATGGAACTCAATTTATATGTCATATGTGATAGCAAATGCATGTTGTATAATGTAACTCGATAAATTAGAAATGTATAATGCATGAATTGTGTGCTATGTGAAATATGATAGACTGTTAAATTTGTTGGGCTGTCGAGCTCAACCTTGCAAATAACCACTTTTGCAGGTTCAAGATTCAAGGTAAAGTTATGTATTACTTGAAAGACATGAATCAGATGTGATACTTGAAGATTTATATACTTTGGTTATGTTATTATTATTTGAACCATGTTTAAGGTTTCGAATAATGTATTAATGTTGAATTGTAATATTATTTTGCGAATGTAAACTATTATAGTATTAAAATGATTCTGAGATATTTAGATGTAAAGGTTGAAGGTTTTGGGAACGAGGATAGTTTGTAATAGAAAATTTTAATTATTCCGCAAATTTCAATGGTTGTATTATCGTTTAATGATGTAAAATTAGAGGTTGAATGTATTATTAACGACCGAAGTCGAGAATTAAATTGTATGAATTTTGGGGTCGTTACATAAACACATAATTATTACTCTTTCCAACTACAGAGATTTTAACTAGAAACTTGAAAGCCATTTTCATGAAAACTTTAATAACATAAAATAGAAACTGGGTTGAAGAGATTACCCAAAGCGTAGTGTAGATTTAGAAGGAGATGAATTCCTTCTCAAATTCTTCTTCAATCACAAACTTACAATTCCCCTCAACAATTATCAATTTCTCTCTGACTAGTTTTATCAGACTTAAGAAAATGAAATAAAAGAATATGCATATAATTTATAAACTGACGCAATTGTGGTAAGTTAACCAATCATGGGTTAACTGCCCTCAACCTCTACTAAGGCCTTGTTTGGCTATTCAATATAATTCATTCCCATTTAATTTAATTAATCCTTTATAGTATAATTTAATAATGTCACACCCAATTATACAATAAATCAAATATCTTATTTAATTTAATTTAAGTAAAATATAATAATTTCTCATTAATAAAAATAGTTACATAATCAATTTTCTCATTTATTAATTATGTCAAATTATTAATTCTCTAATTAATTATTACATTAATAACATTATACTTATTAAATATTTCATTTAATTCAATAAGCTCACATATAAACATAATTTGAGTAATAAAAATTCTCCACATTAATTTAATAAATATAACACGTATAATTAAATTAATCTACCACAACTTCATCAATTAATTATTTAATCTAATAATTAAATCATCGAAAAATATTTATTTAATCCAATAAATATTAAAATTAAATTACAAAATCTCGGTTGTCACATCTTTCCCCCCTTAAAAGGATTCTGTCATCAGAATCACGGCTCAATTAATTCAACCCGTTACATTCTCCCCCTTACAAAGATTCAGTCCCCAGAATCGCTTACACATAATTTAAGTAAATAAATGAGGATAATTCTTCATCATATTCTCTTCGAGTTCCCACGTAGCTTCTTCAGCGTTGTGGTTCCTCCAAATTACCTTAACAGAAGGTAATATTTTATTTCTTAAAACTTGCTCTTTCCTGTCGATAATTTGAACTTGAAGTTCTTCGTAAGATAAACCTTTTTCGAAATATAGGGGGTTCATATTCAATCACGTGCTTGTAATCGGGTTGTAGGGTCGTAGAACTGAGACATGTAAGATATTGTGGACATTCTCGAGTGCTGGAGGTAAAGCTACCACATACATAACTTTTCCGATCCTTCGTAGTACCTCAAAGGGTCCAATAAATCTTGGGCTTAATTTCCCTTTCTTTCCGAACCTGATCTTTCCCTTCCAAGGAGAGACCTTTAAGAACACAAAACTACCTGATTCAAACTCAACATTTTTACGGTGTGGATCAACGTATTTCTTCTGCCTATCCTGAGCTGCTATCAGTCTTGTTCGGATCACTTTGACTATTTCTGCTGTCTGCTGAACCAATTTCAGGCCTAATAATTATCTTTCACCAACTTCATCCCGGTGTAGCGGAGTTCTGCACTTTCTGCTGTATAACGTTTCATAAGGCGGCATGCCAATACTAGCATGGTAACTGTTATTGTAGCCAAACTCTACAAGCGGTAGATGATCATCCCAATTTCCTTTAAAGTCCATTATGCAAGCTCTTAACATGTCTTCTAATGTCTGAATTATTCTTTCACTCCGTCCATCTATCTAAGGTGATATGTTGTACTCATTCGCAAATGTGTACCCATGCATTCCTGTAGATGTTTCCAGAAGTTTGATGTAAAGCGTGGATCCCAATCAGAAACAATTAACATCAGAACTCCGTGCCTCGAAACAACCTCTTTCACATATAACCTTACCAACTGATCTAAGTTGAATCTGATTTTGATCGGAAGGAAGTGTACAGATTTCGTCAATCGGTCAACAATAACTCATACTGTGTCGTAGCCTTTCTGAGTTGTCGGTAGGCCAACCACGAAATCCATCATAATATGTTCCCATTTCCATTTTGGAAATTCTAAAGGTTGTAGTAACCCACTCGGCCTCTGATGTTCTGCTTTTCACTTTTTGACATGTTAGACACTTGGCAACACACTCTGCAACCTCTCATTTCAAATTTGGCCACCAGAAGTGTTGTTGAAGATCTTGGTAAATCTTAGTACTACCAGGGTGAATCAAATAACGTGAGCTATAAGCCTCATTCAAAATGTCTTCCTTAATATCTGGCACTGGCGGTACCCAAATTCTGCTCTCAAATCTTAGTAGTCCCTCACTGTCTATTTTGAATCTCAGTTCAGTCCCTTCAGATATTTTTTTTTTCACTTTCTCACATTCTTCGTCTTGAAGTTGAGCTTCCTTAATTTTATCCAGTAAAGTTGTACCAGCTTGTATTTGGAACAACTTCTCGTCTATCTCCATATGATACCTCACTTCCAATTTAAACAATTTATGTTTATATCTTCCGCAAATAGTGATAGTAACAATGTACCGAATCTGCGGTGATTTGGGGCCCGGATTCGGGTCTGCTACATAGCACACAGATATATGTTTATTCTACGCACAACTTATACAGTCGAAACCCATAATCACATGCCAATATATTACGGTGTAAATCTACAATCCTTCTTTTAATATCATGCAACTTACCAAAATCTTCACTAATGTCTTAGCGAGAATCATTAAGCATAAATATATTAAACTGAATCATATGGTGCCAACCAAAGAGATAAGATAGTCAATTTAAATAACAAAGGGTTCCATTATAACCTTAGAGCAAATACTCAGTTCATAGCTATTGAGCAAAATATAAGTAGTAATAAAGATAACATTAATGGATTACAAAATCAGAGGAAATAAATGGATAAGAAGAAACTTTGTCAAGGCCCTTCAGTCTCCAAGCATTCTGCTCAAATCAAGCTTTCCAATATGTGTAGCTCATTGCTCTTGTAGCTCCAAGGAAATCCCAGACTTCTCTCTAATCTACCTAATCTATATTTATAGACATTATCTAAGAACAAGAGAGAGAAATTAAAAGAGGAAGAAAACTATTCTATGCTAAGCTATATTATCATGTACAATGTCTGATATCTCAAATGTCTGATATACAGAGGCTTGCCTCCCTTCTTATATCATTTCACTCCACTTAGCTAGGTCAAAATCAAGCCTTCTCTGTCTGGGCATCGGAGGTGGCACCGCAGCACGGGTAATAAGGTATAGAGTGGCGCTGCAGCGCCATGGTTACATCAGCAGGACACGAAGGTGGACCACGGCATGAGATATAGATTAGGCTTTGGTGCCGCGGACGCGGCTACATGCAAAATGATCATTTTGTCCTTGAAGCTAGAAAAGTCCTGTAAAGCCCTGCAATACTTCCGTTAAACATAATAATATAATAATCATATAAAATTATATAAAATCTATAAAGATTAGGCAACTATTTAAGTCATAAAGTATCCGATTCGCGAGTATAAATCCCACCATCAAATACCCCTAAACTTACGTCTTTGCTTGTCCTCGAGAAAATTGTCTAACATAAAAATAACATTAGTAAATTAACACGCGAAAGAAATATAAAACTATATACTAGCATCGTGGCTACAAAGCTCAATCTTAGCTACTCTCAGAGAATAAGGCAAACACAGACATGAGTAAGGGTTCATTCTATTTCAAGCATAAGATTGTATTTGATCCATTTTGTGTGTGTGGTGACCAACTGTCCTAACTAATTATAGCTCAAAGAAGTTTGCACAGTCGATTATTAATACTAATATGCACACTCCGTAACTTACGCATTCAACAAGCATTAAGAATAACACACAAGTGTAGGAAACGATCAAAAAGTTCTAGCATGAAGAAAGTAAAATCTAACTCGGACAGTCCTTAATTACCTTAGGCTATTCAGAACTACCCATTAATGTTCTTTTAATCAGTGACTCCCAAGCCTGATGAATTTAGGGCACTAGGTGTAGAACACCCCTATGAATCTAATAACTCAAGCAGCAAAGGCCACATAATCAACATAAGCCAAATTAGTAGGCGAGTGAATTTTATGCTCCATCTCAATATCGGTCCTGCGTTTATAGGCGAGTGTGTTTTATGCTCCTTCTCGACCCTCTGTAAGACTTTCGATATTCAATCTTCATATCTTTTTTATTATTTTGTTACTTTTTTTATATATGTCAACATTCCAGAATCCAAGATCCAAAATTGTATAAACGTCTAAGTCTTTTATTACCTTGTAAAAATGAAAGTTTATTAGAGTGAACAAACTCTCAAAGCAATAAACACGCGAACTAATTAACTTCGAAAAATAACTAGTTCACACAGTTGGTCGGTGCTTGCTAGAAGGACGAATCAATAACAGTCTCAACTTATCAACTAAACAAACCCCTAGTTCATATATGCTTGACACGACTCTAAGAGAGACATAATCATTTGACGCTTGTCATTAGCCACAATCGAAAATTAATGATAAATATAACACCCTTGCTTAATAGCAGCTCAAAATAAGGTAAAAAGGCTATTAACATGGCACAAGCATATAAATCTGTATAAGCCCCAAAAAGATGGCTATAAACCAATCAACCATGCTGATAATAATCAAAGCATTAATACTAATAACCAAAAATAGTTCACAACATCCATAATAATAACAATCCAAAATATAATCCTGTAGTTCAAAATGACTGCACCACAATACTGAAAAACAAAAGCAAAGTACTAAATATGCAACCTAACGTGGCAGTAGACAGAAATAAAAAGATAATAGGCCCTAACACCCCCAAACTTAAGGTGAGCAATGCCCTCATCGCTAAACTTAGATCAATCGTATATAAGAGGGCTTCCCTAAAGTTTGGTCACTAAGCAGCGTCATCGTCCTCTTCAGCTTCGGCGGGCGATGATGGTGGAGGGTATGGTGGGAAGACAGGAGGCTCTAGGAACTAGTATGGCGTGAACTCAGCATTCTTACCATAATAATTGGTGTATATGCTCTGCATCGTGTTTACCAGCTCAGCCTGATATTACATCGCCATATCCTGTCTCTGAGCCACTGCTGTAATGTGCCTCTGCTACCTTCGAACCTCGACATCGTGCTTCTGATGCAGCAAGGTGAGGGATGCCATGATGTCTGCCAGTAGTCCCTGTGCAGCTGGGCCGGCTTCTGGAGGCTGAGAGGGCTCGGGCCCTGCTGTAGGAGGTGGCATAGTAGGTGGCCCGTATCCTTCGCCTCTAACATGAGAATCTGCCCCGTCATACACATTATAGTGTGTGATAGTCTGATGGTCAACGACTTCCATGGGTGGCAATTCTATCTCCTCTGGCCCCTACTGAATACCTGCTTGCTTGCACAAGCGGGTGATCAATGATGGATGTGGAAGTCTTATTACGACAGTACTCTTGATCGCCTTCAGAATTGACTCATAAATAAGAACTCCAATATCCACATGCAGAACGTGACAATGGTGAATAACAGAATCGCCTTATCCTTAGTCACATCGCTTAAGTGACGGTTCGGGATCATGTTGGCATAAATAAAGCTGAACCACGCCTTCCCACAGCGACTGAGTGCTGAAGATGGGAAACTGGTCTTTTCACCCATGCAGTCATTAGTCTTCCACGTAGTCTCGGGCTTACAAAGCCTTCGAATAATATCCTCGAGGTCAAAGCTGCAGAGTCCCGACTCCATATAGTCCCTGCCCTGATAATTGGGTGTCGCGAACAGTGCATTGATGGCCTGACTTCCAAACGCCACTAACTTCCCCCTAACTTGGACAACAACATGACCTTCGAGATTGGCGTTTACATAAAACTCCTGAACCACAGATACAATAGTTGACCTGGGTGGTTTTATGAAATGCACCCACTTGCGTTCAAGTATCATGGTTGTTAGCTCACCATCCTATTTGTCCAGCCTGAACCCCAGCTCAGGAATTAAATTTCGTGTGGTAAAGGAACTTTTATACCTTTTCCATGTATCCTCATTCACAAATTTGGTGTCGTCCCATGGTGGTGGTGTAGTGGACGATGATCCTCCAATACTAAGGTGTTGCCTTTTTGAAGCCTTGTAGGAATTTCAGTTGGTTTGCTTTAAAAACAATCCCTAAGTAGCGCCACTCTCTATATAAATGACCCTTGAAGAAATGCACATCAAATCCCCAATTAAACCCACTAATTCTAAGCTAAAATAGTCAAATTGCCCTCTCACACAATTTATCGAACACCTTGTGTGCGCTCTGAAAATCCAACTGGACAAACCTTGCTTGAAAGAGCTCTAACCTAGATTTTCGGCAAGTGGAAATCACACCAATACACAGCAAGAAATGCACAAATCCAAAAAATTAACCCACAATAGTTTCTGATTGACTGAAATCAAAAATTACCTTGAGGGAGAAAAATCATAGGTTAGAAACGTGTGGCAGTCAACCTTTGTGTGTTGTAATTGATTAGTGCTCCTCTCATGTTGATTAAAACTGTAGTGAATTGAAGGGGGGTGACATAAAACATCTGGGGATATATGAGAAGTGGGGTTGAATTGACGAGAGGATGATAGATAAGTGCATGTTGGATTATTTGTGCTGCCAAGAGACGTTGAGAGAAAATGGGAGTAATGGGCTAAACTGCTGGCTTTAGTCAGTTTTTAAAAACAAAATCTCGCATGTGGCGCTTGCAGGTACGGCCTGGACTTCGTTGTTTGGCATCGCGACGTGAATTAGCAGTAGGTCATGCCATATGGTGGCGCTGCGGCGTGAGAGCTAGGCTTCTACACGACGTTGCAGCGCGAGTTTGCAGTGGACGAGGCTTACTGGTGGTGTTGTGGCGTGGATTAGCCTTTGTTCCGTGGCGCTGTAACGCGAGTTATAGCACTGAGATAATAAGCATGGCGCCGCGGTGCAATCTCTAGCACACTTGTTGGCACTACAACGCTGGCCTTTCATAGGTGTTATTTTACCTATTTTCTGTAAATGTCAGGACAAGGATAACAGCTACACTACAAAGGCACACACATATTATTAATAGGCACATGAAAACTATTGTAACTCTACTATTGTACATACACTATATCATAATAAACATGTTTCCTATAGATGATAGACACAAAAACATTAATACACAATCTGGCAGCTATGTTAACAACTAAAGCGAACAGGCACAAAGTAAACTAGACATAAGTAAAGAAAAATAGAAATATTTATACTGAGATGAGGGTGCCTCCCCACCAAGCGCTTGTTTTAAAGTCGTCGGCTTAACTGTGCCGATGCCGCTTAATGTGGCTCATAAGCGAAAATGTCCATTTCATACCGCCTATTAGTTAATTCCTTTAAATTTTTGGCCGACATGAATGATTGGCCATTCCCATTTTCTTTACCCATTGGCACGAAGAATCTTTCACCACTGGAATTATCTACGAATTCACATTGTTCATCAATTTGAAAGCGTTCTTTGTGCGCTAGCAGGCCCTCCAGGGTTTCCACAGTCGTGGGCGTGGTTTCTGGTTGTTGATCAGTCTTGACTATACAACCACTATTTATCCTTTTGTCTCAAACTTCAGACTCTACCGGTATTATACTTTGTACCATGACGTCTCCCTCAACAACTATGTGAGACTCATCGCCTTCTCCTTGCGTATCCACAATGCATTGCTCTACTTTTTCATCGTCGAGATCAATTATGACCAGTAGATTGCCTTGCGGTGGAATTGTAATGGCATTGACGAGTTGCCCCAATTAATTTTCAAGGCTTTGTAATGCAGCTTCTTGGCTTGCCATCTGAACCTCATTTCTCTCAATAAAGTTGATGAGAAGCTCTCCAAGCCTGTTCTCTTCTTCTCGTGTTGAGTACTCAAACAAGCTCTCATAGGGTTGAGATGTCACTTAATATTGCGGCAGAGATTGATAGTCAAACTGATTTGGATAGGAGTAATTCAGATCTTGATATTGCTCTTGACTGTAATCCCAAGAGTTTTGATAACCCTAATAGTTTGGATGATAGGAGATCGGTTCAATGTCAGCCTGTTCCTGACAATAGGCATTCTGAGTGGACTAACACTCAAGATTGTTAAAAAACCTCATGTCAGAAAACCTCAAGACAATTGCAATTTGAACTTGCAATTGCTCGAGTCCTTCTTTCGAGCTTGGTTGAGTCATCCTCTCATAAGGCCATTGATAACAATGATCATCCATAACCTGTACACCTAAAAAACAAAAAGGAAGATCAAACAAATAAAAGAAATATATGTCGACGTCAGGATTTTTATTTGTCCCTTTTCGTGACTTGTTCCTTGGTGTTCTCATGTTATGCGATATTTATTTGAAAAAATAAGTGAAAAAGGTCTAACATGTGTAATGTCGACGATGGACTGTTAATAGTCGCCAGTTGGTGTTTTTAACTAGTTACACCAACGCAATTAATCTAACATGTCTCATGTGATGTGACACTGCTAAACGGGTCTGTGAAATCGAGATTAATCTTGGGTTCGGGAGCTTGATTATGTGGAGGGAAGGTGTTAGGCACTCCCCGACATCCGTGTTGCAACGGTGACCGCCACTTTTCAAGAAACTGTTATATGAATGTGTGTGTGTGTGGATCAATGTGCAATTATCTAAAAGTAGTGCGAGGCCTCGTTCGCACCTATATACAAAGGGTTTGAATTTATAGAAAAATTCAATTTTAAACAGAATATAGCAATGAAGTTTTGTAAAAGAGGTTTTTCAAACCCTGTGCTCAATAGGAATTGAGACATTTTCATACTTCCATTTTATTATTAAATGCTCGGCTTGATTTCAAACCCTATGAGGCATCTTCTAGAAAATAATATACAACAGTACCGAACTCCTCATGGGCATGAAAGCCATCCAAGGAAATTCAGGCACCATAAATAATGTACAAGCTGCTTACAGCTGAAAATGTCCATCACGGGAACCGAATCTAGATCCAGTAGACTGAATTTGTGATCACATGATTTCTAGGCTCACATGATACCACAGTTTATATGAAAAGCAGTAAGCAGTTATATATATAAAAGTTTTAAATATATATATACAGACAAGATCTACTACCAAGAAACACCTCCATGGGGGATCGAAAATGTGAATATATAAAAGCGGTAAATATATATATATATATATATATATATATATATATTATATATATATAGACATGATCAACCATCACGAAGAAACTCCGTGGGGGATCAAAAATGTAAATAAAGCAGTAAATGCGATCAATCGCCACGAAGTAAACTCCAAGCGGGACTAAATGTAAATAAAGCAGTAAAGACGATCAACCGCCATGAAGTAAACTCCAGGCGGGACTAAATGTAAATAAAGTAGTAAAAGGCCTCGAAGTAAACTCCAGGCCTGACAGAAAATGTAAATATATATATATAAGCGAAAAACGCACCGGATATAAAATCTAGGCTCATCGGATATGTCCGATAACAATTATATATATAAGTAATAAACGCTCTGGATATAAACTCTAGGCTCATATATATATATATATATATATATATATATATATATATATATATATATATATAAGCAAGTAAACGCTCCAGACATAAGTCTAGGCTCAATCGAGGCATAACTCGATAATGTTAGTCCATATATAAATATATACATATATAAGTATATATATACAGATAAAAATAAAAACCACGGACCAAAGTCCGGGCATACGCACATAACACGACTCTCAATGTGTAGAATAGTCTGTGCAAAGATGAAGAGAAAGGCTTTATAGAGTGTGAGAAGGCTCATAGTGGGCTGCCAATGCAGGCTTCTATGACTCTAGATTGATAAACACTCAGCTCCCGCCGGTAAAAATATAGCTATATGTGAGCTAACAGGTGTTTAAAATGAGAAAGCACTCAATATGGGGTGTGTACAGAGCAAATTTGACAGGGCTTCCTCACCTTTTCTCTTTTTAAAATGGATCACCCCAAGCCCTCTATTTATAGAGGGGGAGCCACAGGTGTACCTGTGGCAACCGCAGATGCACATGCGGCTGCTTGGGCTGCCCTGGGCTCCGCGGGTCATAGTCGTCTCAAAGTGCGTGCACTCTTACACTATAATTTCTGCTCGAACTTGCAGAACTTCATTCTGAGCATCCGAACGAGGTATACAAGACCATCTTCGGACTGCTTTTGTCGAGAGTTACGCAATGACATGGGATTAGAGGTTGTACGAAGTTAGGAAGAGGGGACCATGCACATGGTCTTCAAGCTTCAAATTCTATCCGGTGTGCTGCCACGTGTAATAGTCACTCAGGATTGGAACTACTTGGTTCTTGTAGGACATTATCGTATGTATGTATGTATGAAGTATTGAGACGACGCGCAGGTGTTGAGGTGGTAAGATGACGTTTGACTCATCATCGGGGTTATCTCCGGTTTGAGTTGAAAGAAGATGTTGCTCAGGGTTACATCTGAGATTGAACTACTGTAAGTGTTTGAAAGCCGCAAGGTCATATGTAAGTGTGCATGTCTTACCCGGTGTTAGCTCCAAGTCTGAGGAATGACTGCCTCGGCAGGAGGTCTGAGATTGAAGTTGATCGCATACATTTGAAACAAGCATTTTCGGAGTTATCGCCAGAACTGCAACAATATTCCTTGGGGTTATCTCCAAGGATGAAACTCGGGGTTATCTTCGAGGTTGGAAATGATACTCTCGGTGTGTGTTTCGAGGTTGAGACTGAACTTTCGGTAGTATCCGGAATAGGATCTGAGATGTCTTCCAGGGTTATCTCCAAAAGACAAATCTGCCCTCCTGCAATGTTAGTAACATGTGTACGGAAAAATTTTGAGTGTCTACAGATGCCCCCTCTTTATCATATTCATGCAATGCAAGGCATGGATAGGATAAAGAATCCTAGACACTTGAAATGCTACAAGATAAACATGATGTTATGTGCAGCAACATGATGCAAATGTATGATGCATGAATGAAATGATTGACAGTTCCCTATAAATCCTGTTGGGATGACAATCAGTGATGTCTTGGACATGCGATCCAAGTTTTCTAGGATGTTGACGTTGGGACTATCACCAAAGTCCTGAATCCTAGACACAGACTTATACTTCATAAAGGTGCCTCTTGTGTACAAGAGATCTGTGGGGAGAAAGCTTTGTCTGTTTGAGGATGTGTATAACATATCCCACCATCCTGTCGGAATTACTGCCAACAGTATGTATTATCAGGGTTGCCTGACCTTCGCTGATGTGTGTATCACTGGATAGATCCCTGTTGGGAAACCGTCAAGGCTGTTTGACGTTCATTGATGTGTGTATCAATGGTTTCATTGTGTTGTTACCCTTGCTGTGTTAGAGGTTATGCCTTAGAAGCCAATTATTTGATATAATTGCTTAACATTTTGATATTATATTTGATTGAATAAATGAATGATTTTATTATTGTTTTATTTACTGCGTTATATAAATATTAACATAATAAAATTCCTTAGAATAGTGATACAAATTATATAGTTTCAAGTATGTGACTTGAACATGAGATTATATAATTATAATTAATATCATAATTCTTAAAAGTCCCTAGTCGAGTATCATTGTTGATGGGACAACAATGATGCATTGAGACTAGTATGTTGATTGACTGATGACCAAATCTCATTGGTTATAAATATATGAGATATTAAGTCAATGCATAGGTACATGTTAGAGGACGATGTACTGGACAGACCCACCATGAGAATTCTACGTGGAACAGTATGCAAAGTGTCATGAGCGATTCTCAGAGTGACAATGATGTAATGGTCCTCCGACCTGAAATCACTATATTACTACACGGGAATTTATGTACTTTGATATCATAAAATGTCACCTTTAATAGGGTGGACTATAAAGATGATTATTGGGTACATCATGAATCGTGTGAGGAATATGAGTTATCTAGATGAAATTTAACCCTCCTATATATTAGGGGTGATATCCATAGGCCTCTTGATTAAGTAGGACTATGAAATGCATGGCCATGTTCAAATAGTGATTTGTGTCATATAGTTTACCCATTGATCAAGAAAAACTCAGATTAAATTATGAAGAGTATGACACATTCCATGACTCGAGTTTAATCTAGGATATTAAGGTTAAAGGATTAAATTACATTGAAACATTGGTCACGAAAATGTTGCATCGAATCATCGATCTTATTATTACTTGGGTAGCAGTGATGCATTACTAGATGTCGCTCACTGTTTATAATTTTATAATATGATTTTAAAATTATTGTCAATGTAATAATAACATATAGGGTCACACACATAGAACGTAATTTAAAAGGGAATTAATTTAAATTTTAAGGATTTAAATATATTAATATGATTAATAGTTTTTAAATTACAAATTTAAATTAAAAGGATAATTTGTATATATATGTATATTAATTAAGTAAGATTTAATTAAGATATATATATATAAATTCGAATTTTATGAAATTAGGTTTTGATTAATTCCTTTTAACTACTATATATATGATATATAGCGGCAACATAGGGTAATATCATAACATCAAAACCCTAGCCGCTCTAAGAGAGAGACTAGAGAGAAAACCTTTAAAAAAATCCTATTCCTTTGGTGGCTAGTACCGCTAGTCCCTTTATTACAAAATCGTGCGACAGATCGTGCGATGTTCGTGTGGATACTATAGAGACGTAGTTTCGTGAGGAATTGTGTTGGAGATTTTAAGCGTTTCAGAAGCATTTTCATATTCGGTATAATCTCTTTACACTGAGTTAATTGATTTTCGCATGGATCCTGTTTAGGGTTTCGAAAGTGCTCTAAATTGGTTTATTTCTGTTGCATTTTTTGTGTCGAAACCCTTCATACTGGGGAGTATGCCAAGGTTACTTGACCTTCATTGATGCATATATCAATGGTTGCATTACGTTGTGACCCCCACCGGGGATACATGAATGTTAGAAATTTTTCCGCGTTGTGACCCCCGCCGGGGGTACTTAATCAATTTTTAACTTCAGCATTGAAACCCTTGTCGGGGATACGTTTTAGGGTTGTGACCCTGCAATGACGGCATCGGACCTTTGTGAGGTATTACCGACCATGATTTGTAAAATCTGAGGCCAATGGTATAGTATACCTTGTATGTAGGTGAATACTAATGAGTGATATATGAAGCCAGAGTTTGGCCCATGAAAACCAGGATTTTGGGCTATTCTGCTAAATCGCGTAGCGTTTTTATTCTTGATTTGGCCTTTTTAGCTTGGGAGACCTCCTTTGCAACTTTAACTGAACCGAGCCGGAGGTGTGGGACCTATCTAGGGGTGCCGCAGGTACACCTGCAGCCAACCGTGGCTGTAAAGCCTGCAGGTTGCTTTCATAAGTCATTTTCAAGCTGTGCCGCAAAGGAAATCTAAGAGCTCTTCTTCAGACCTGCTGAGTTCAGGCGACTTTCTGCACATTCTGCCACCGTACAACTGTTCTTCACAGTCCTGGTAACATATGCATGTATTCTTTTCCAGTTTCTATCTGTTGGAAAATAACTTATCACATGAAATGCATTTAGACACATAGTAGTGAATATACATGCTGATATGACTTTATAAAAATATTCAACACAGTAAATGTTAGTATTAAACCGTGCTGAACATAATGATGTGAAAATTTTGACTTTTGAAACAGTCAAATTGGCACCTTTTACTGTCATTTCTTATCCTATTTGAGGACAAATGAGTAAAGGTAGAAAAGAAAAATAATCCTGGTAATTAGACTACACTTACAGATTTTTTATTGTGATGTATTAATGCATGTAGGATGTATATGACTGTGGGTAGGTGTGCTAATGAATGGTCACCTAGTCATGCCTATGTGCATGTGGATAGTCCCATTTACAAAGGGGGCTATAGAAAAAAATTTCCAAAACGTAGGCATTGGGTAGTCATGCTTATTTAACTCTACCGTAGATGTATGTTAAAACAATGCATACATGCATGTAGTCATAAGATGCATTTTGAAAAGTGTTGGTCGTTTTACCGATCAATATATGTGTGCAAGTATATACGGTCAACAAGTAATAAAGAGTAAGTAAAGTATCGTTCCCACAAAGAATTAACTAATAAAGTTCAACAAGCACTAGCCCATAACAATTTCAGTCTTATTTAAACGAATGATTTGATATTTTATATTTAAATTATGAAATTAAATAAATCTAACTATTCCTAGAGTGAGATTAGATAATGAAGACCTGAGATCACAATTTCATCTATTGAATAATTTAAATCGACACACTTCATGTTAAGCCAAATTACTTGCACTGGATTGCTAGTCGAGAACACGAAAGTAAAGTACAGCCATATCTCAATGTACCATACTCATATCAAATATAATCCCCAGTTGAAAGAATACACATGAACACCCAAATTACCTAAAGCACTATATGTCTATGTGATTTACAAATAATTAGGGTTTAAGCCCAAGTTCTCAATTGACTACGAGCGATGCCTCGGTATATGTCTATCCTAAGCACAAATCATACATCCCATCACAATGTAGAACATACAATCACAAACTATCAAGATCAAATTTAAACTCATACTTTGTCTTTCAAGTTCATATGGGTTATCACAGTAATTGATGGCCAATCAACTAAACAAATAAGCATGAATCTTAATAGACAATCCCATAGCAATCAATAAGGTTAACAATGAAGTATATCAAATTAAACTAAGTAATATAATCCATTGCAATCCCAAAATAGAGTTTAGATCATAGTTGAATCAAACCCACCATCTACATTTTGAATAAATATCATAAAATTACAAATAGGAATCAAAGAGAGGTTAAGTGTAGAGAATTGAAATGCAAATCTGTTCTCCTGCTCCAAGATGGAATCTCTGATGCTTTTCAATAACTTCAAGTCTTTAATCTAATCAACTCTAGAAATCACTACTCTAATCTACTCTAATCTAATATAGAAATTAAAGAGAAGAAAGCAATATTAGCTATGTGATCCCCCAAGGGGTGGAATATCCTTTACATAATGAAATTACGTCTAATATAAAGCCCTAATTGAACCCACCACTTAGTTACGCTTCAATCGCACTATCTAGTGAAAAAGTCATCTCTAGTTAACATCCGAAGTGGCGCGGCCGCGCTGGAATTGGCCTAAAGTTAGGCGCGCCCGTGCTCAATTAGTAGATCACATGTTTTTGGTCTAGGGACTCGCGCGGCCGCGCAGAAAATGCACTACAAATTCGCGCGCCCGCGCCATTGGTTTTCTGCAGCAGTATCCTCTGGTAAAACGGCCATAACCTTTTATCCGGGAGGAGTTACAGGGCCTGCCACCTATCAAATCGAAGCTCTCGACGAGCTCTACAACTTTAATTCTTTGAGAATTGAGGAATAATGCACGGATGAAGGCTGAAATTGGGTCGGAAGAGACAGCTATGCAAATGGCCATCCAAAACAGTGACGTTCAACGTTCGTTGGTACAAAGATCATAATTCTTGTATCTGAACTCCGATTGGAATGATTCAAGATGTTTCGTAAAGCTAAAAAGAATCTTTACAACATAATCTAAGCTCCAAGCCAAGAACATGAAATGAACATGAAAGCCCAAACGATCCCCGGATTGCTTTTCCTTGCGTTTTCATACCAATAGTCGTTCACATCGTTCCCAAGCATAAAATCTACAAAATGAACACAAAATGCATGAAAAGTAACTAAGAAACATGAGTATAAGCAACTAATTTAAGTAACAGATACCGAATAAGTATGTATAAAATCAACTTATCAAATACCCCAAACTTAAACTGTTGCTTGTCCCCAAGCAGCACAAGATAATGCATTCTACATGTTATGCAAGCTACGCTAGTATGACAATGAATCCAAAGATTTACGGCCATGTTGAGAATTCTAATAAGATATGCCTTAGAGAAATATCAAGATCCAAGAACAAAGCATCAAACTAAGCTAAAGGCATAATGACATACAATTAGATAATCTTAACCTGCTATAAAGATGTTGTGTGTGTGTGTGTGTGTGATGTGTTCATAGATAAGCTTGACAAAGGTGAAGATTCCACATACTAAATTGCTTAAGATAGAAAATTGAAGTTTAAATCAAGAATTGCATATACTAATGAGACATCAACTACTCCAACACATCAATACAAACTAAGATTCAACAATGGGTTTATTCTGCTTTATTTTTACTCACGAGGGTGATTTTTGCACTTTCCCTCGGTGTTTATTGATTTTTATTATTATTATTATTTATATAGCGAGTGCGTTTTTCGCTCCATCTCACTTTCCATTTCCATTTAAACGAGTGCGTTTTACACTCCATCTCGTCAAGCATACCCATGTGTTCCCAAAGTTTGAGTTTCTGTGTTTTCATAGTCTATGTCTACTTTATACACAATTTCATCTTTAAAATAACATTTTTACTTAGCAAACAAACAAATTATTCTTAAACCAACAAGCAGATATGAACACCTATGTGCTAACCGATAGCATCTAAACAAAAAACATGAATTAAAGCATGTATAACATTATAACTAATCTCATGTAATCCACAAAATTCATAAATCTATCAAATTTCTATATCATCATTGGCCAAATTAGAATTCAACAAACTAAAAACATGGGAATATGCTATGTAATGCAACTAAACACATACTAAGTAAACAAGACAAAAGAAAACTGAAAAAAATTTCATGTAGAATTTAACTACAAAGATACTAAAATACCCCTACTATGCAACTTAAACATGCAATCAAACTATATACACTAACTATATGCAACAACTACTCACTACAACCCAATACCCCCAAACTTAAAATTAACAATGCCCTCACTGTAATTTAAAGTGAAAGAATACTCCCATAAGTGGCAATGTCATCTTCGTTCTCCTCCTCATGATCCGATGGTATATCAGGCGATGGCTAAGTTTGAGATATTCTATAGTTGGAAACTGAGTGTGGGCTTCTAGCTGTCCGAATGCTTGAGTCAGAAATTCTAAAAATTTAACATTATTTTTTTTCCTATGACTGAGTTATGGCACGACCGCGCTGTGTTTGGCTTGTAGTTGGGCGCAGCCGCGCTACCCTGTACCTTGGCAGCTTCAATATTTTTGACTTTTATTTGATCCTGAATGCTTATAGAAATTGGATTGAACTTCGTCTCTCATATTGCAATTGATGTGGCCTGACCCTTGGACTTCTAACTTTACTGCCCAATTGGTTACCCCTGGAAAGGATCAACATGAACTATTAGACTTTATTTAATTATAACCAATACTTACTACTAAAAATTTAATTAACTATAATAATAATAAACTAATTAAAGCAAAAAGAATTAAACACAAAGGAAGGAAAATGATAGACTATAGATAATGGAGAATTAAACAAATAGGGAGGGAGATTGGATTGGATGGCGTGCCTCCCATCTAGAACTCGGTTTATAGTCTGTTAGCTGGACTCTTTTCTTGACACCGTTATCTGATTCCTCTGCGATAAGCTAGTAACCCTCCATCCATTAGAACTGCAATGTGCGTAGGTAGGTTCCCCATCATGAATGTCTTCGGATTAAAACCACCTAACAAATTTCCTGTTCATGATCTCCCCAGTTCCATTGTATCGCCAGGTGCTTCTCCCATTGTATATGTGAATAGATTTTTGCATTGAGACATGAAAGATACAACGGGATTTTCTTCTTCTATTATCTCTTCCTCAGCCCACCATGGTTTGTAAGAGGCCTCATAATCGCAGAAATTCTTGCTTTGGATGTGACTACCAAGGGGACAGGGGTGTGCAAATTTCACTGAATTTTTCAACTCTAACTGAGAAGGCACTTGGGGTATTATACAAGTCAGCTCATGATATTCATTTTCCATTCCCCTAGTTGTCTCCTCAATATCCACTCCTTTCAGTTCATTCAGTGGCATGTACACTTCTAGCTCACCATCAGTTTCATCGTCCATGTCATAGCACCAATTTTTTGGAGGGAGATTGTTCAAGGCTTTGAACATTTGATCCATCTGATTCTGAGATTTTGAATTGACCTCTCTTGCACAATCATCTTCTCCTCAGTTGATGCTATAAATTTGAACAACAAATCCTCCGATCTTGAATTATCTTGTTCAGTTTCGAAATCCATGTATTGAGGACCATTCATTGAGGCGTTAATGAGTTGTTCCATCTATATGTTAAGATTTTGGATTTGTAAATCCTGACTCATCATCATCTCTTCATGGTCTGCTATGATCTTTGACATAAATTCCTTCAACTCTAAATTTTCCTCTTGTTGTATTGGAGGTGGATATGAGAAATCCGATGGATATGTTGAACTTGGGACGCAGTATTGGTCTTGATAGTTATAATTCCATGCAGAATCTGTGTGATACCCCCAACCTTGATGATAATTAGGATAAGCATAGTTGTTGAGGTAATCATCCCCATACTGTACTTTTCCAACACTAATGTTGCACTGATAACTCGGATGTTCGCCAGCACAATATTCACATGTAACTGCTATCTCTCCAGTGCGTTGGGCTGCAAGAACATCCAACCTCTCCGAAAGTGTTGCAATTTGTGTTAACAATGTAGAAAATACATTGAGCCCGTCAGTCCTTATTCCCCTTGGTTGAATCATATTTGCATAAGGCCATTGATAAGCAAAGTCTTCCATGGTAGCTGAAAAGATAAAAATATAGGAAGATAATTAAAATAAAATAAAATGTTTAAATTAAGACTAATTTGATTGAAATTAATGTTGGCAAAAATTATTAAAATAAGTCTCCGGCAACTGCGCCAAAAACTTGTTGGTCGTTTTACCGATCAATATATGCGTGCAAGTATACACGATCAACAAGTAATAAAGAGTAAGTAAAGTATCATTCCCACGGAGAATTAACTAATAAAGTTTACCAAACACTAGCCCGTAACCATTTCAGTCTTAATTAAACGAATGATTTGATATTTTATATTTAAACTGTGAAATTAAATAAATCTAACTATTCCTATAGTGAGATTAGATAATGAAGACCTGAGATTACAATTTCATCTATTGAATAATTTAAATAGACACACTTCATGTTAAGCCAAATTACTTGCACTGGATTGCTAGTCGAGAACACGAAAGTAAAGTACAACCATATCTCAATGTATCATACTCATTAAATATAATCCCCAGTTGAAAGAATACACATGAACACACAAATTACCTAAACCACTATATGTCTATGTAATTTATAAATAATTAGAGTTTATGCCCAAGTTATCAATTGACTACGAGCTATGCCTCAGTATATGTCTATCCTAAGCACAAATCAAACATCCCATCACACTGTAGAATATACAATCACAAACTATCAAGTTCAAATCTAAACCCACACTTCATCTTTTAAGTTCATATGGGTTATCACAGTAATTGATGGCCAATCAAGTAAACAAATAAGCATGAATCTTAATAGACAATCCCATTGTCGACGTCGGGATTTTTGAGTGTCCCTTTTCGTTACTTATTCTTTTGTGTTCTCATGTTAATGTGAGATTTGTTTGAAAAAACAAGTTAAAAAGGTCCGACATGTATAATGTCGACGATTTGACTTTAAGAGTCGCCAGTTGGTGTATTTAACTAGTTGCACTAACGCAACCAAAAAAGGTTTACACATTAACCCAGTGATTTGACACTGCAAGACAGGTCTGTGAAACCGAGATTCATTTTGGGTCCGGGATCTTGATTATGCGGAGGGAAGGTGTTAGGCACCCCCGACATTCATGTTACCACGGTGAGCGCCACTCTTCAAAGAAATTGTTATACGAATGTGTGTGTTTATGTGTGTGTGTGGATCAATGTGCAGTTATTTGAAAGTAGTGTGAGGCCTCGTTCGCACCTATATACAAAGGGTTTGAATTTCTATAAAAATTCAGTTTTAACCACAATATAGCAATGACGTTTTGTAAAAGAGGTTTTTCAAACCCTGTGCTCAATAGGAATTGAGACCTTTTTCATACTTCCATTTTATTACTAAATGTTCAGCTTGTTTGTTTTTATTTTCGAGATGCGAAGCATTCTCGAGAAAATAATATACAGCAGTGTCGAACTCCTCATGGGCATGACAGCCATCCAAGGAAATTCAGACACAGTAAAATAATGTACAGGCTGCTTACAGCTAAAAAATGTCCATGATGGGAACCGAATCTAGATTCAGTAAGCTGAACCTGTGATCACATGATTCCTAGGCTCACATGATACTGCAATTTGTATGGAAAGTAGTAAGTAGTTATATATATATGTAAAAGCTGTATATATATATATATATATATATATATATATATATATATATATATAAACATGATCAACCGCCACGAAGTAAACTCCAGGCGGGGAAAAATGTAAATAAAGCTGTAAAAGCGATCAACTGCCACGAAGTAAACTCTAGGCAGGACAGAATGTAAATAAAGCTATAAAAGGCCATGAAGTGAACTCCTGGCCTGACAGAAATGTAAATATATATATATATATATATAATTGTTGTCGGATATATCCGATGAGCCTGCATTCACATCCAGTGTGTTTACTTATTATATATATATATATATATATATATATATATATATATATAAGTAATTAAACACACCGGATATAAAATCCAGGCTCATCAGACAAAGTCTAACCACAGTTTATATATATACGTATATATATATATATATAAGAAATTAAACGCTCCAGACCGAAGTCTAGGCTCAATCGAGGCATAACTCGATAATGTTAGTCTATATATGAAATATATATACATATATAAGTATATATACAGACAGAAATGAAAATCACGGACTGAAGTTTGGGCAAACACACTCACACGACTCTCAATGCATATAACAGTGTGTACTAATATGAGAAGAAGGCTTTATAGAATATAAGAAGGCTTACAATGGGCTACCAAAGTAGACTTCTGTGACTTTAAATGGATAAACACTCAGCTCCCGCCAGTTAAAAGATAGCTATATGTGAGCTAACTAGTGTTTAAAAGTGAGAAAACACTCAAAAGATGTGTATGCAGAGTAAAATGGACAGGGCTTCCTCGCCTTTTTCCCTCTTTCTTCTTCTTAAATGGCTGACCCCAAGGCTTGTATATATAGACGGATGGTCGCAGGTACACTTGCGGTAGCCGTAGTTGTACCTGCAGCTGGTTATAATGCATCCAAGCCTCGTGGGTCCCGTCGTCTCATAGTACGTGCACTCATGCACTGTAATATTTGCTCGAACTTGTAGAACTTCAATCCGAGCATTCGAACGAGGTATATCTGACCTTCTTCGGACCGCTTGTGTTGAGAGTTACGCAATGACATGGATTAGAGGTTGTACGAAGTCAGGAAGAGGGGTCTGTGCCCATGGTCTTCAAGCTTCAAATTCTATCCAAAGTACTGTCACACGTAATAATCACTCGGGATAGTTATTCCTCGGTTCTTATGGGACATTGTTGTATGTATGTATGTATGAAGTGTTGAGACGACGTGCAGGTGTTGAAAGGGGCAAGATGATGTTTGACTCTTCGTCGGGCTTATCGCCGATTTGAGCTGAAAGTAGACATTGCTCAGGGTTACAGCTGAGATTGGACTACTTGTTGGTATGTCACGATATCATCTTGTTGAGATGGTAAGATGACATTGTGACTCCTCACCAGGGTTATCGCCGATTTAAGTGGAAAACAGACGTTGCTCAGGGTTACATCTGAGATTGGACTGCTGCTTGTTTGTATGTCTCACTGTCATCTATGGATGTTCCTATCTGCCCGTTTGTTAACTCCGGGTCTGAGGTGTGTGTGCCTCGACAGGATGTCTAGGGTTGAAGCTGATTGCATATGTTTGAAACAAGCATTTCCGGGGTTATCGCCGGAACTACAATGGCATCTCTTGTTGCTATCACCAAGGATGGGGTTGCTACTCCCAGTGTTGTCTCTAGGACTGGAACTGAGCGTCGCGGTGTTATTGCCGAGACAGAACTATCCTCTCCGGTGTTGTTGTCAGTCTTTTGCTCTACATATCTCGGGGTTATCTCCGAGATTTGAAATGACATTCCCAGTGTGTTCTGGGGTTTGATATGATGTTCCCAGTTTATGTTCCGGGTTGGAACTGAACTTCCGACAGTATCCAAAATGGATCTAAACTTCTGCTAGTATCCGGAATGGATATAAGCTGTCTTCCAAGGTTATCACCAAAAGATAAATCTACCCTCCTACAATGTTAGTAATAGAAGCGCAGAAAATTTTGAGTGTCTACAGATGCCCCTCTTTATCATATTCATGCAATGCAAAGCATGGATAGGATAAAGAATCCTAGACATTTGAAATGCAAGCAAGATAAACATGATGCTATATGCAGCAACATGATGCAAATGCATCTAGAATGCATGAATGATTGTCAGGTAATCATGTTGGGATGACAATCAGTGATGGCTTGGACATGCGATCTAAGTCTCCAAGGATGTTGACATTGGAGCTATCACCAAAGTCTTGAATCCTAGACACTGGCTTATATTCCATAGAGGTACCTCTTGTGTGTAAGAGATCTGTGGGGATAAAGCTTTGTCTATTTGAGGATGTGAATAACATATTCTTTCATTATGTTGGAGTTACTGCCAACAGTTTGTTGTTATCAGGGTTGCCTGATCTTCGCTGATGTGTGTATCATCGGATAAATCCCTGCTGGGTGCATTGTCAAGGCTGCTTGACCTTCATTGATGTATGTGTCAATGGTAGAACTGCGTTGTAGCCCTTGTTTGGGAAGGTTTCTTCGATGGGTTTACTTGCCATCGGCTGACATGATGTCAAAGCTGCTTGACCTTCATTATGTGTGTATCAATGGTTGCATTGCGTTATAACCCCCGCCGGGGATACGTAGATGCTTGATAACTTCAGCGTTGTAACCCCCGTCGGGGAGGTTTGATATATCATGGTTTTGCGTTGTAACCCCCGTCAGGGAGGTTTAGGGTTGTGACCCTGAAAATGACGGTATCGGACCTTTGTTGGGTATTGTCGAGCATGATTTGTGAAAGCTGAGCTCATTGGTATAGTATACCCTGCATTCAGGCGAATACCTTTGAGACGACGGGAGTTTAACTCTGACTGACGAGAAACTAGGATTTCAGGCTATTCCGCTCAATCGTGTAGCATTTTTATGCCTGATTTGGCCTTTTCAGCTTGTGAGACCTCCTTTGCAACTCTAACTGGAGTGAGCCAGAGGTGTGGGGCCCATGGAGGAGTGCCGCAGGTGTACCTGCAGGAGCCGCAGGTTAGCCTGTGGCCAACCGTGCCTATGTATAGGTGGATGGTTACTTTCATAAGTCATTTTCAAGTTGCGCAGCGAAGGAAATCTGAAAGCTCTTCTTCAGATCTGCTGAGTTCGGGCAACTTTCTGCATATTTTGCCACCGTACAAGTGTTCTTCACTGTCCTGGTAACACATGCATGTATTTTTTTCCAATTTCTATCCGTTGGAAAATGACTTATCGCATGAAATGAATTTAGACACATAGTAGTGAATATGCATGCTAATATGACTTGATAAGAAAATATTCAACATAGTAAATGTTAGTATTAAACCATGCTGAACATAATGATGTGAAAAAATTTAACTTTTGAAACAGTCAAATTGGCACCTTTTACTGTCATTTCTTATCCTATTTGAGGACAAATGAGTAAAGGTAGAAAAGTAAAATAATCCTGGTAATTAGACTACACTTACGGATTTTTACTGTGACGTGATTATTGCATGTAGGATGTATATGACTGTGTACAGGTGTGTTACTGAATGGCCACCTAGTCATGCCTATGTGCATGTGGATAGTCCCATTTACAAAGGGGGCTAGGGCAAAATTTTCCCAAAATGTAGGTATTGGGTAGTCATGCATTTTTAACTCTACTTTATATGTATGTTAAAACAATGCATGCATGTATGTAATCATAAAATGCATTTTGAAAAAGACTCCAGGTAAGAAATTACCACACCCTTTTTGAGGTGATTTGGAGACTTTTTGTCCAGATATTATGGATCCGGATCAACCGAGTAGTTCCCACAGGACCACATCTGGTGTACGGAGGAGGGCTTTTGAAGAGCCTCAGCGCCATTCTGTTAGACAGCCTCGTCGTTTGGCAGAGGCGGTGATACATCCTATTCGGGTTCAAGTGCTAAATGTTGAGGACAAAGAGGAGGATGCACCGATCGAGGTTCCTGCTCCTGCTGTACGTGTTCCCCATAGGGAATTGTCAGGTATTCAAGTGGCGAACCCAGATCTTCTAGGTGACTTGAGTAGGCATCCTTCAATATACCTGCACACAAACGAGGTATGAAGTTAGATCTTTAATCTTCCTTATTTCCTATTGATGAGGAGTCAAGGAGCCTAATGTTGATCTGTATTTGATGTAGGTTCCCGACTTTACACAGCCTCGAGGGAACTAGTTTAGCATCCACTCTATTTATCAGGCCTTGCATGATGACTATAGAGCGATCGTCCATGGCTGGGGATTCGGGAGGTTATTCTTCATTCTACTCCGTCGCTGTCCTTGGGTTAACTCAGGGCATTGTCTGAGTGATGGTTTCACCAGACTCAGTCACTCCATTTGCTGGACTGTGAGGTGATGATTACGCTAATGGATTGGTGGTTTATCACAGGTATGGAGTTTGGAGGGGGGGCCGGTGCCTAGCACGGTGGATATCACCCCTACTGCCGTCAGATCCTTGTTGGGAGTTCCGGCGAAAGCGCTCAAGGGCAGGATTGTTCGTACAGGTCCTTTGAGCGTAAATGCTATGAGCGGGCTGTTGAGTGAGCCCATACCCGATGATGTGAGAGTCAGGGATCGCATTCTCCGGCGATTGTTCCTGATGATCATTAGGGGCTGCTTCATAGTAGATAACTCTTCTACGGTGTCCTTCGCTTTTATCAGCGCCACTCGACACGTGGACCGTATAGGAGAGTATGATTGGGGTTCCTACACCTTTACCTATTTCCTCAGTGGAATGCGCATGCGATCGCAGGGCTTGACCGAGGCGTGGTTAGGATTCTACCTATTTCTGCTGGTGAGTATTTCTCTTGTCTTTTCCCATATATAGGTTAAGAGTGTTGACTGACAGCAGATGTTTGCCTTTGTGTTGGCAGTTTTGGGCCTATGAGAGGCTTCCTTATTTGTGTCCTGTGAGCGTGTTAGGTTTAGATACCTATCCGCGAGGATGGAGATGGTATTTCCATACCTGTGGAGGTCCCTGTTGCTAAGGGTTTCACTCATTGTAGCCTACAGCTGGAGTTATTGACAGCCGATGTCATCACATGGATTCCCTACTCTGGAGAGCATTTGGGAATTGGTTTTGAGGATGGGTACCCGACTTGAGTTGAGTACGTCATTTCCACCCTCAGGATTCCTCTCTTTACAGATGGAGAATGGGAGCTCTGTGATTACCCGGGATTCCGAGCAATCAAAATTTTACGAATAAATTTTTTTTATTTAATATTGACATTTACTGTTAATATTATACTGTGTATCTGTGAGACAAGTCTCGAGAACTGGTCAAAGTAGGTACTGACTAAGAAAATATATTAGAGTTGTGCTTAACAGCTGTAGAAAACCCTAACCCAAAATTTTGTATAGGGATTCGATAGAAAATACAATTAAAATAATTGTACTATTGAATATGTGTCTGTACTGTATAGGGATGTTGACCAATGTTTGACTGGATAAGGTTTAATATTAATAAACCCTAAGAAGAGATTAGAAACCCTAATCTCGGGATTAAAAACCCTAACGTAAAGTTAGAAACCCTAATCAATAGCTGGGAAACCCTAATTTCAAAACCGAGAATTATAAACCATAAATTAAGAAACCCTAATTCTAATTGACAAGCGTACTATGTTATTTAAACTTAAATATACTTAGAAAGCCCAAATTATATTTTTAGTATATTAATTTTCTATTTTTACAAACCCTAATTATAATTTTGAAATTTTATTAAAACCCTAATTGGAATTGTAGAAACTAAAGTTGCCAAACCCAAGAGTTAGGACCTTAGGGTTAAACCCTAAGGGTTTGTGCGAATGACAAGAATGTCATTAATTGTATTTTGAAAATGGGAAAAATGCCATTTTTATTATTTTAGTGAGTTAACTTGTAGAATTGGCAAAATCTTTAGTTGTTGAACTACTAACTTGACTTTGGGGCACAAAATCTCAGCCATTTCAGCCTCTTAGTGATAGCACACAAGATCTAGCAAGATTTTATCACATTATTTAAGAGATTTAGAGAGAGAAAATTCACATAAGTTGGCCATTTTTTTCCAAAGTCTAAAACAACTCTCTCTATCTCTCTAACCCTTCGAATTTTTCAAGAATATCAGTCCCAAATATATACCTTAGATCAACCATAAACAAATTAGAGGGTTAAGATCAAGAATCGAAGATAGAAAGGTATAAACAAATTTTAATTTTTGATCTTGTATGCTTAAGAAATTTTTTTATTTTTGTGTTTAAAGTCTTGCTAATGGATGTTATATGAAGATCTATGATGATCTATCATGAATCCATAGCATCAAAGTGCCTTAAAATAGAGTTTTTCAAAACTAGTCTTGAGCAAATTTTTGTGTTCTGACATGAAATGTCAGTCGCTCTAGATCATGGTGTGTTTTTGATTCTTGACGTTTTATTGTTTGAATCTATAGCTTGATATGTTGGCTTTAATCTGGAAGTGGTAGTGCAATCATTGGATGTCTAGATTTCATTCTATACTCAATCAAAAGCCGTTGACCGAAGTTGATCGGATGAAATCTGGGCAGCCCAGAAAGTTGAATGTAACGGCTGACAAGATTTTTGAAGCTCGATTAAGGTCTGATGTTTGTTGTCTAGACTATATATAAATGATTTCATATGCCTTAAAACATTAACATATGGAACGGAACAAGTGGTCAAAGTGAGCTACTCGCTCAGTTTTGACGTTTCTGTGAAAAAACCCAGAAACCTGAAGAACAGAATGTCTAACATAGTTTGACCGTTTGATTCTTGGCGATCTTGTTGATGATAAAATAATTTCTTGATTTCTTGATTTTCCTTGACATAAGTAGTATACATTGAAGCCCTTAGATCATGTAAATAGTGATCAGAACCCTTAGATAATCGGGTTGCAAGGTGACTACTCGAACTGCCTGGGTTTCTTAAAAACCCAGGTGACTTCTGACAAATAGTTTGGTTGCCCAGATCTGTATGTATTGTTATGTTATACCTCGGATCTTGATTGTTTATTGTAGTGTTACATAAACACTACATGATCCGTATTTGACATGACCCAGAAACAGTGTGACCTGAGATTAAAATTCGGTCAAACTAGGCACCTTAAACACTGACTTTGTCAGTGTTTTAGAGCTGAGGAACACCAAAGGCTACAGAATGTGTCGCTAAAGGCTTTTAGCGACGGATTTCAATAATTTTAATTTCTGAAATTCTGAAAATTATTTAAAATATAAAATAAATTATAAAAAATTACAAAAACGGTTTTAAAAATTATTTTAAATTATGAAAAGTAATTTCTGACTATTTGAGATATTTTTAATTAATATTTATAATAATTTAAATATTACTGATATTTAATTTATTTAATTAGTATATTAAATAAATTAGAGAAAAATGATTTTAATTATTTAAAAATCATTTTAAATAAGATTAATGTATTTTAAAATATTTTAAGTTATTATATGTAACTTTTAATATTTTTGGAGAATTTTTATTAATAATTTAATATTAATGATATTTGATTATTAAATTAGATAAATAAGATAAAATGATTTAAATGATTTAAAAATCATTTTAATTGAGAATAAAGTGTTAGAAAATATTTTAAATTATAAAATATAATTTTCTATATTTTTGGAGAATTCTCATTAATAAATTTATATTAATGATGTTAGATTTATTTAATTTTTTTATTAAATAAATGATTTAAAAATAGTTTTATTGATTTAAAAATGAGAAAAATGATTTAAAAATATTTTAAGTTATAATTAATGTCTTTTAATATTTAGATGATAATTTCATTAATATTTTAATATTAATGGCGATGATTTAAAAATGATTTTAATTATTTTAAAATCATTTAAGGAGAATATTTTTGATTTAAAAATATTTTAAGATATTAATAATAACTTTAATATTTTGACATGTATGTTATTAATATTTTGATATTAATAATGATAAGATTATTTGATAATTAAATCATTTAAAAATAATTCAGATGTTTGAAAATTATTATAAATTATAATAATTGCTTGATAATTATTAAAAGCTTCCGAAAAATATTATATTTGATATTTGATTTATCTAAAATAATATTGAAGCTTAGAGACCAAGTGTGATTGACAGATAACTGTGTTAATTGTCTGATAGGGTGACCAGAACACCGAGATGAGGCTAAAGTCCAACCAGACTGAACTAGTTGAACTTGTTAAGTGTTTATATAGGTTATAAACACTGATGTGGCTATGTGGTAATGTGTTTAGGATAAGTTTGACTGTAAATTACAGTGTTGTGTCTTATAAATGACTGTGCTAATTGTGAGACCGACATTGTTGATGATAGGTCTTACGAACGCAGTAAATTATATTGTGTAGCTGTAATCAGCGGAAAAGGAAAGTTTCCTAACTCAACTTTGAGTTATATTTATTCAATTATTATAGTGGTTAATTATTACTAATTACACCACATCCAGGGAATTTATTGTTGATTATTCGCAGTTAGTGCATGCTTATTAATTCAAATTGAATTATTGATTCAGAAATATACATTTGTATAATAACTGTTGTTGGATATTCATATCTGTAGAAGTTAGAATTGATAGTACAGATAATTCTTATTTATTGTCAAATTATACTGAGAAATGTCTTAGCTAATGATTCTGGCAAGACGAACATTTGATAAAACTTGATAGGTTCGAGAAGAAATTTAATTATTATTGATAGATCGATGCCAACTATTTCGGCTAGATCGAGAAGTAAATAGAATTTGAAATCACAGTATTTCGTTGTGAAATCAAAATCTTGATTCTGAGACTGAGAAGAACAACCTTTTATATAAAGGGAACAATTTATTGGTCGTATTTTCGGCATTTGCGCGCGATTAAGTATTATGCAAAATATAGGGTATACTAAAGTTGATCACGTTATATACTTGCAGAGGGGTATGATTTAATCTTTATGGTTATCTGATACACCTGGGTATATCAAAGTTTAACTTTGATTGTTACTCGAGAAGAGAAGTTCAAGATCTAATGGATCTCTCAGTATAAATTTGGAAAACATTCCACTTTGCTATATCGTAGAATTAATTTCTTGATTATTCACTTGAATATCGTAGAAACCTTTGAAAGCATTGTACTCTTTCATTATCGAATTGTTGTTGCATAGAATGTGAGAAGGTTTGATATTTATTTCTACATCTTTATCGTATGTCTTAACTTGCGGGGCAAACTTGTTGCTCACCCTTGTTATAAATAAAACTTTTCAGATAGGGACGAAGTTGCAGAAGGTGCTGCGAAGAAGAATAAGGGCAAAGGCATCGTAATAAATTAGTTTTATGAACAGTATTATTTATATTGTTGTATTGTAAACCCTTTTTGTATATCTAAGGGATAAGACTAAAATGTTAAGGTTAGCAAACCTGGGATTAATGCATTAACAACATATGATATAATGAGTAATGTATTCCTATTTATAATTAAATGGGTAGTTAAAAGTTATATTTTTGTGGATCGTGAGCACCAAACTCGGGGGTTGGGTAACCCAGATTTGGGGGCGTCACAGGTTGGTATCAAAGCTGTAGGTTATAAACCTTAAGTGGGGTGGGGGAAACCCTAGGATTATAACCATAAGCGAGATAGAGAATACTCATTTAGAGTACTAAGTGAGGGATTGCAGAAGCGTATCGATAATGAGATAACTGGACACTTAGTGTAAGGAGTTTGTACTGGTGAAGTACTAATCAAGTTGTTTAAACTGATTGTAGGATGTCAGGAGAAGATAAGATGAGTACGGAGATGCCAGCGGCTGTCGTACCAGTGCCAGTAGCCGAGGTGCCAGCACAGAACGAATCAGTTTAAGAGGTGGGAAAAGATGAACCCATGGTTAATCTCGGGAGTGATCATGATGATTATCCCGAGATGTATCTTAGTAGTGATAAGGAGGCGAAGTCTAAAGAAGCTAAAGTGGAGTTAAAGAATAAGATCAAGGTTGGTGAACAAGATCAGCTATCTGCAGAAGTCCAGGAACTCCGGAGTGAGGTATTTCTCTTGGAGGAATTGTGGAAGACGGAGCGGGCATTACGTGAAATGACTAAAGAACGGAACGAGCTGAAAGCGCAAGTGGAAAGAATGAAGACTGAAGGTGGTGGGTCATCTAAAGGAACCAGCAAGAAGGACAAGAAGAAAAGAAAGAGGAACAAGGATAGAGACAATTCTAAAAAGTCAAACCCGAAGAAGAGACAAGATTGCAGCAAGTGTGGGAAGACTCACGTGGAAGAATGCATGATGTGGAAGAATATATGCTTCAACTGTAAGCAAGAAGGACATATCTCTTTGCATTGTCCTAAGCCGAATTTGAGGAAGTGTTTTTCCTGCGGGCAAACGGGGCACGGATTCAACAAGTGTCCTAGCAAGAAGAGGACTGGTGAAAGGAGTGGTCGTTAGATAACTTAGATATAAGTGTTAGCATCTTTTGGTAGAAGCTTTGTATATTAAGTGTTGTAATATCGAGAATGATGCTTAAGCATATGTAAATATATGTTTTTATGAATGAAATCTTTATTTTCTATATGAATATCAGATTAAGATTTATTTGTCTATTCTTAAAACTCATACATATGGTATGTTCATGACTCATAATTATATGAAATGTTCTGAACCCCTCAGCGAATGGAAGCCAAAGGTCTGACTATGATAATTTCATACACTCATATAATTATGGCAAGTTGCAGAACTCCTAAGTGTGGTAAGTTTGATGAATTGGATATAGTAGTGTGAAATTGGAGAATGTCAACTTTTTGTGTAAAGTTGGAGAATTGCAACTTTTGTAAAGTTGAGTGTGTTAATCTTAATATTACTTTAAAGGGATTGTAATATGTGTTAAGTACTATAGGTACTACGTGCTATTTGAATAAATATGCGATTACATGAGAACTATATGTTGAATTCTTATTGTGTTAAGAATTTGTATAGAGAAAGAATATTAATATAAGATTTTTTTTTATTTAAATCAGATCATGCCGCCTAGACGATAGAATCGAAACCAACGAGAAGAACAATCAGTGAATAACGAAGGAGGTCAAGCGGACCCGATGCAGAATTTTGTGGATATGCTGGCCCAAGCTATGGAAAATAGGGCTCCAACCAGGGGAAGAGCAAGGAATCAGCCAGGCGACAGATTGGCTAATTTCAAGGATTTTAAAGCGGTGGGACCGCCAGAATTTAAGGGAACCACGGATCCGATTGAAGCCCAAACTTAGGTGAAGGAGATGGAGAAAGCGTTCGTGATTGCGCGAGTGGTAGAAGAGTAAAAGACGGCTTTTGTAACATATCTAATGAAGGGAGAAGCTAATTACTGGTGGGAGACCAATCAAGCGAGAGCTGGTACAGTAGTGGTAACGTGGACCAGATTCAAGGAACTGTTCTTTGAGAACTATTTCTCACCGAGTATGCAAGCTTGGATGGAAGTTAAGTTCTTGGAACTGAAGCAGGAAAATATGTCTGTTTCTGAATACGCGGCTAAATTCAACGAGTTAGCAAGATTCGCACCTCATCAGGTGGACACAGAAGCAAGAAAAGCAAAAAGATTTGAGAACGGACTGAAACCAGGGATATTCAACAAGGTGGCAGTATTGCAGATCAACACGTTTGCGGCTCTACTGGAGAAAGCATTAATTTTTGAAGGAGGAAGCGAGGCTGCATATCGTTTTCATCAGGAGAAAAAGAAGAAGAAGACCAATGAGGGTGGAAGCAGTGGTGGTAGTAACCCTAACAAAAGGAAGGGGAGCGAGAATACCCAATCGAGTAGTAAGACTGAAGGAAACAAGCAAGGAAGGGAGCCATGTGCAAATTACGGAAAGAACCATGTTGGTGTTTATTTAAAGAAGAAGGGAGTCTGCTATAATTGTGGACAAGAGGGGCACATGTCGCCCAATTGTCCCAATCTGAAGAAAATTCAAGGTTATTTTGCGTGTGGATCAACTGACCATATGGTAAGAAACTATCCAAAGAGAAATGCTAAAAAGGAAAGTGTCAACAAGGGACCTGGTGGTGGAACCTTGGCGATTTGAGGACCTGCACAGCCCAGAAGATCAACGGCCCGTACATTTAACATGACGGCGCTAGATGCAGTGGCTACTCAGGAGGTGGCAGCAGGTAACAATTTCGCTTAATATTTAATTACGCGAGTAATTCTGGTTAAATATCACTGTGAATTGTTTTCTTTTATATATTCAAGTCATAAGTTAGAATTTGAAACACAAATCAATATTGTGTTGATAAAAATGAATTGATGATACAACTTTAAAAGATTGTAGAGAATAAAAAAGTGGTGATTTCGATGACGGAATCCTTTTAAGGAGGGGTGAATGTGATTACCCGGGATTTCGAATAATCAAAATTTTACGAATAAATTTTTTTTATTTAATATTGACATTTACTGTTAATATTGTACTGTGTATCTGTGAGACAAGTCTCGAGAACTGGTCAAAGTTGGTACTGACTAAGAAAATAGAGTAGAGTTGTGCTTAACAGCTGTAGAAAACCCTAACCCAAAATTCTGTATAGGGATTCGATAGAAAATACAATTAAAATAATTGTACTGTTGAATATGTGTCTGTACTGTATAGGGATGTTGACCAATGTTTGACTGGATAAGGTTTAATAATAATAAACCCTAACAAGAGATTAAAAACCCTAATCTTGAGATTAAAAACCCTAACGCACAGTTAGAAACCCTAATCGATAGTCGGGAAATCTTAATTTCAAAACCGAGAATTGTAAACCCTAAATTAGGAAACCCTAATTCTAATTGGCAAGCCTACTGTGTTATTTAAACTTAAATATAATTAGAAAGCCCTAATTATATTTTTAGTATATTAATTTTCTATTTTTACAAAACCTAATTGTAATTTTGAAATTTTATTAAAACCCTAATTGGAATTGTAGAAACTAAAGTTGCCAAATCCAAGAGTTAGGACCTAAGGGTTAAACCCTAAGGGTTTGTGCAAATGACAAGAATGCCATTAATTGTATTTTGAAAATGGGAAAAATGCCCTTTTTATTATTTTAGTGAGTTAACTTGTAGAATTGGCAAAATTTTTAGTTGTTGAACTACTAACTTGACTTTGTGGCACAAAATCTCAGCCATTTCAGCCTCTTAGTGACATCACACAAGATCTAGCAAGATTTTATAACATTATTTAAGAGATTTAGATAGAGAAAATTCACATAAGTTGGCCATTTTTTCCAAAATATAAAACAACTCTCTTTCTCTAACCCTTCGAATTTTTCAAGAATATCAGTCCCAAATACATACCTTAGATCAACCATAAACAAATTAGAGGGTTAAGATCAAGAAACGAAGCTAGAAAGGTATAAACAAATTTTAATTTTTGATCTTGTATGCTTAAGAAATTTTTTGTGTTTTTGTGTTTAGAGTCTTGCTAATGGATGTTATATGAAGATCTATGATGATCTATCATGAATCCGTAGCATCAAAGTGCCTTAAAATAGAGTTTTTCAAAATTGTTCTTGAGCAAATTTTTGTGTTCTGACTTGAAATGTCAGTAGCTTTAGATCATGGTGTGTTTATGATTCTTGACGTTTTATTGTTTGAATCTATAGCTTGATATGTAGGCTTTAATCTGGAAGTAGAAGTGCAATCATTGGATGTCTAGATTTCATTCTATACTCGGTCAAAAGCCGTTGACCGAAGTTGATCGGATGAAATCTGGGCAGCCCAGAAAGTTGAATGTAATGCCTGACAAGATTTTTGAAGCTCGATTAAGGTTTGATGTTGTGTTGTTTGTTGTTTTTGTAGTAATAAACATGTACCTTGTTATCTAGACTATATATAAATGATTTCATATGCCTTAAAACATTAACATATGGAACAGAACAAGTGGTCAAAGTGAGCTACTCGCTCAGTTTTGATGTTTCTGGGAAAAACCCAGAAACCTGAAGAACAGAATGTCTGACATAGTTTGACCGTTTGATTCCTGGCGATCTTGTTGATGATAAAATAATTTCTTGATTTTCCTTGACATAAGTAGTATACATTGAAGTCATTAGATCATGTAAATAGTGATCGGAACCCTTAGATAATCGGGTTGCAAGGTGACTACTCGAACTGCCTGGGTTTCTTAAAAACCCATGTGACTTCTGACAAATAGTTTGGTTGCCCAGGTCTGTATGTATTGTTATGTTATAACTTGGATCTTGATTGTTTATTGTAGTGTTACATAAACACTACATGATCCGTATTTGACATGACCCAGAAATAGTGTGAGCTGAGATTAAAATTCGGTCAAACTAGGCACCTTGAACACTGACTTTGTCAGTATTCTTGAGCTGAAGAACACCTAAGGCTACAGAATGTGTCGCTAAAGGCTTTTAGCGACTGTTTTCAATAATTTTAATTTCTGAAATTTTGAAAATTATTTAAAAATAGAAAATAAATTATAAAAAAATACAAAAATGGTTTTAAAATTTATTTTAAATTATGAAAAGTAATTTCTGACTATTTGAGATATTTTTAATTAATATTTATAATTATTTAAATATTAATTATATTTAATTTATTTAATTAGTATATTAAATAAATTAGAGAAAAATGATTTTAATTATTTAAAAATCATTTTAAATAAGATTAATGTATTTTAAAATATTTTAAGTTATTATATGTAACTTTTAATATTTTTGGAGAATTTTTATTAATAATTTAATATTAATGATATTAGATTTATTTGATTATTAAATTAGATAAATAAGATAAAAATGATTTAAATGATTTAAAAATCATTTTAATTGAGAATAAAGTGTTAGAAAATATTTTAAATTATAAAATATAATTTTCTATATTTTTGGAGAATTCTCATTAATAAATTTATATTAATGATGTTAGATTTATTTAATTGTTTTATTAAATAAATGAATTAAAAATGGTTTTATTGATTTAAAAATGTGAAAAATGATTTAAAAATATTTTAAGTTATAATTAATGACTTTTAATATTTAGATGATAATTTCTTTAATATTTTAATATTAATGGTGATGATTTAAAAATAATTTAATTATTTTATAATCATTTAAGGAGAATATTGTTGATTAAAAATATTTTAAGATATTAATAATAACTTTAATATTTTGACATGTATGTTATTAATATTTTGATATTAATAATGATAAGATTATTTGATAATTAAATTATTTAAAAAGGATTCCGATGTTTGAAAATTATTATAAATTATAATAATTGCTTGATAATTATTAAAAGCTTCCGAAAAATATTATATTTGATATTTGATTTATCTAAAATAATATTAAAGCTTAGAGCCAAAGTATGATTGATAGATAACTGTGTTAATTGTCTGATAGGGTGACCAGAACACCGAGATGAGGCCGAAGTCCAACCAGACTGAACTAGTTGAACTTGTTAAGTGTTTATATAGGTTATAAACACTGATGTGGCTATGTGGTAATGTGTTTAGGATAAGTTTGACTGTAAACTACAGTGTTGTGTGTTATAAATGACTGTGCTAATTGTGAGACCGTCATTGTTGATGATAGGTCTTAAGAACGCAGTAAATTATATTGTGTAGCTGTAATCAGCGGAAAAGGCAAGTTTCCTAACTCAACTTTGAGTTATATTTATTCAATTATTATAGTGGTTAATAATTGCTAATTACACCACATCCAGGGAATTTATTGTTGATTATTCGCAGTTAGTGCATGCTTATTAATTCAAATTGAATTACTGATTCAGAAATATACATTTGTATAATAACTGTTGTTGGATATTCATATATGTAGAAGTTAGAATTGATAGTACAGATAATTCTTATTTATTGTCAAATTATACTGAGAAATGTCTTAGCTAATGATTCTGGCAAGGCGAACATTTGATAAAACATGATAGGTTCGAGAAGAGAATTTAATTATTATTGATAGATCGATGCCAACTATTTCAGCTAGATCGAGAAGTAAATAGAATTTGAAATCACAGTATTTCGTTGTGAAATCAAAATCTTGATTCTGAGACTGAGAAGAACAACCTTTTATATAAAGGGAACAATTTATTGGTCCTATTTTCGGCATATGCGCGCTATTAAGTATTATGCATAATATAGGGTATACTAAAGTTGAGCACTTTATATACTTGCAGAGGGGTATGATTTAATCTTTGTGGTTATCTGATACACCTGGGTATATCAAATTTTAACTTTGATAGTTACTCGAGAAGAGAAGTTCAAGATCCAATGGATCTCTCAGCATAAATTCAGAAAACATTCCACTTTGTTATATCGTAGAATTAATTTCTTGATTATTCACTTGAATATCGTAGAAACCTTTGAAAGCGTTGTACTCTTTCATTATCGAATTGTTGTTGCATAGAATGTGAGAAGGTTTGATATTTATTTCTACATCTTTATCGTATGTCTTAACTTGCAGGGCAAACTTGTTGCTCACCCTTGCTATAAATAAAACTTTTTAGCTAGGGACGAAGTTACAGAAGGTGCTGCGAAGAAGAATAAGGGCAAAGGCATCGTAATAAATTAGTTTTATGAACAGTATTATTTATATTGTTGTATTGTAAACCCTTTTTGTATATCTAAGGGATAAGACTGAAATGTTAAGGTTAGCAGACCTGGGATTAATGTATTAATAACATATGATATAATGTGTAATGTATTCCTATTTATAATTAAATGGGTAGTTAAAAGTAATATTTTTATGGATCGTGAACACCAAACTCGAAGGTCAGGTAACCCGGATTTGGGGGCGTCACAAGCTCTATTTAGGAGAGCGTGCTATTAGGAGCACTACAGGAAAAATACGTATGTCAATCTTGCCTCCTGGCAGGCGTTATTGGCTTATTTCGCAGTCAACCATTATTGACATCCCATTGATGGGGATTGACGGTTTTATATTTTCAGAGGGCCCCTGTTCTCAGGAGATGTTCCAGCATTGGAGGATCCCTCGTACCATTAGAGCTCAGACCCGCGCCACACAGTTTATGGGGGATATAGTTTCTGGATCTGTGATGATGATGGATTGGCTAGCCTGTGTCAGAGATCCGACTCATGTGACACAGATTGACAGATTGACTCGGCAGCTGGACCGGTCACATCTTTTCATTCGGCATTTGGGCAGAGATCCTGCAGATGTAGATACTTTTGATCCTTCCCACTCTGGCGCTGGTCCCTCAGGTGACCCATATGGTTTTTTCGGCGCAGATCCTCCTTTTTATCGGCCTGACATCCCTATAGATAGAGATCCAGTGACTCAGTAGGAGTTACATTAGGTGGACAGTATCGATGATGTAGACATCGACACTCTTGACTTTTTTGATGTATTTCTCGCTATTTCTTTTGATAGGCCCCTGTTAGCATCTAGGTAGTATTTCTTTTGATCCATCATTTCCTATTTGATAGGTTTGGCTCTGAGGACAGTTATGCATGGCATTCCAGGGATTTCACCACACCAGAGGACCATTGGCGTTCAACCAGAGTAGATGAACTGCTTCTATGCGTATTGTCATACGTCTTTATGCCGCGGTACATGGATGAGCTGGATATCAGCATCATTATGATAGTGAGAGCTCTCAGGGAGGGTTGTACCATTGTACCGATGATTATCGCAGAGACTCTATGGTCAGCTACATACTGCTGCACTTATCTGGCAAGAGTGTTTACAGGTAGCTCGGTCATGTTGTATGTGTGGTTTATGTAAAACTTGAGACCGATTGGCACATTTAGACGGTAGGGGTTTTGTTTCACCCAGGAGATAGCCATGTCATACTCCTTTCAGCCTGTAGAGTACATAGATGCTGCATCGTGGTCAGCTTTCCTGGCAGGGATTAGGGATCCATTTGTCATATTGTCGTGTTCATGGCTTAGCTCACCCTACAGCTTCATTACTTATGCTCCGGGCATGGATTATCTCCCTCTGGCTGGATTAAGGGGGCATGATCACTTACCACCCATTGGCCCTGATGTGTCAGTTTGACCAGTTTTAGGATTTTCATCTGTATGAGGGGGCAGCGAGTCAACGCTTCGCTTCACACCGTTTGTCAGCGGAGGACAGATCCAGATTGTATGCCTATTGGGATCAGCAAGAGCTGGCTGAGTTTTTTGTCAGTCATCCAGGTTGTTCTGCAGATTATTTCGCATGGATGGAGACAAAGACTGTATCAGCTGCGGCAGTATCCATAGTGCGGGGGATTGATTCTGACGATTAGAAGCCTATAGAGGAAGACTGTTATTCCCATCGATGATTTGATTGATGGGCTGCCAGCATTTGTGATGGATTCTCCCACCCCGAGTGCCACTGTTACTCAGTATTCGGCACAGTATTTGGAGTAAAGCTTACATCTGATGACCTATGATAGAGATTAGGTTAGGGTCGCTATGTTGACAGCTCTTGATGAGAGAGATACTGCTCTGTTAGAGAGGGATGAGGCTAGATCAGCCAGGGATGCATTGATTGGGGAACGGGATGCCGCCTTATCTGCTAAGGATGTGGCCATTGCAGATAGTACTTCCGTTAGATCCCAGATGACTGTCAGTCTTGTCGATATGAGTGCTTACATTGATGAGCACTATGCCACCATGCTTACATTGTAAATCCCTACCATCATTGGTGTCTTAGGACTGGTATTTGTATGAAAAAATGGAGAGGAGGGTAGTTTCTTCCTCTCTGAGATTGACCGCACCACAGATGGTTGTCAATATATCTATTTGTGAGAAGCCAAGTTAATTCCATCTCTTATGGGTTGGTATTGCTCTTCGAGGCACAATCACAGCTTAGTTGGTCACTGAATCTTCTATTTGTAAGAAGAGGTTGGATAATTCTATCCCTTTGATCTGAAACGGTTAAAATGGGGCAAATTGAAGGTAGATCCCAGTACCGTGTGATAAGTATGTTATTCTGGTAAGGGTTAGAATGCACCATAAATGGCTGCCTACGTACTCCTATTGAAAAGGAGATCAAGTCTGCGTAGTTCGAACCTGGTGTAAGAGGTTCAACGCTCAATACGGAAGGCAGATGGGTATAGAAGTATTTTTGTTATTTTTGTTGTTTTGTAGAGAAAGGGCAGAAATATTTTTGTTATTTTTCTTTATTGCGATCGGGCCATAGAGAATATGGTTGCCTACGTACCCCCGGGTATCAGGGAGATCAGGTCGACGTAGTTTGCCCCTCAGGACGAATTGAAGGCGAAGAGAAGTGTGAATCCCATGTGCAGGCTATACTGCGGGGAGAAGAAAGTTTGATCCTATAATGGGGACAAACTGCAGGTGTGAAAAAGTTTGATCCTGTTTTCTGGACAAACTGCAAACGTAGAAAAGTTTAATTCCATGTTTGGGATAAACTGCATATGTGAAAGGTTCAATCCTGTGTGTAGGGTAACCAAACTTGTATGAAGGTTTGAAACAAAGTGGAACCAGACTGCTGATTCTAAATGAGGTAAAACCAGGCTGCTGGTTTGAATTGTATGTTTCCCTGAGAGGCAGATGAGTTTGTGAAAAGAGGGTTAAAAACTGGAATGACTGGTGATTTAATGATCAAAACTAGGATGTTTTTTTGATGGTAACTTCAGACATAGTACCGTTTCACGGTGTCCGAGTTGATAAGCTATGGAAATTCATCGCCATCCATTTCCTGCAATCTGAGAGCACCACCTGTTAATACCTCCTTGACAACAAATGGGCCTTCCCAGTTAGGAATGAATTTTCCCTTAGATTAATCTTGGTTGTCAATGATCTTCTTCAAAACCAAGTCATGTTGTTTGAACTGTCATAGTCGGACTTTTTTGTTGTAGGATCGTACGATCCTTTGCTGATATAACTGACCATGGAAGATAGTCGCGGATCGTCTTTCGTCTATTAAAAACAATTGGTGATACCTATCTTATACCCATTGGTCTTCATCCAATTGAGCATCCATCAATACTCTGAGGGATTCTACTTCCACTTTTATGGGGAGCATTGCTTCCATTCCATAGACTAGTGAGTAGGGGGTTGCCCCAGTGGAAGTTCGCATGGAAGTTCTGTAGGCTAATAAAGTTAGAGGCAAGAGGTCAGGCCATCCTTTGTGATTGGCAGACATTTTTTGCATGATCTTTTTGATGTTTTTATTAGCCGCTTCAACATCACCATTCATCTTTGGACGGTAGATGACGGAGTTGAGATGTTTGATGTGGAATTTTTTGCATAACTCCTCCATCATTTTTTTGTTGAGGTTCTTAGCATTGTCTGACACAATGACCTCTGGTTGTCCATATCGAGAGATGACATTGTTTCTGATGAAAGCAATGATAACTTCTTTAGTAAACCCGGGGAAGGATGTTACTTCTACCCATTTGGTGAAGTAGTCGATCATGGTAAATATGAATCGATGTCCATTACTGGCTTTGGGCTCGATGAGCCCGATCATGTCCATTCCCCACATTGAGAAGGGCCATGGCAAACTCATATTGTGGAGTTCCATTATCGGGGCGTGGATAGCATTCCCATGAATCTGGCATTGATAGCACCACTTGACGTGATCATCACAGTCAGCTTTGAGTGAAAGCCAATAATGCCCTGTTCTGAGGATCTTCTTGACAAGTAGGGGTCCGCTCATGTGAGGGCCACAAACTCTACCACAAGTAGGGGTCCGCTTGATCTTTGTTCAGACATCTGAGGAGACCAAATCCTGCATCTCTTTTGTAGAGTGCATCTCCGCTCAGGTTGAATTTCAAAGCAAGTCGATGAATCCGCCTCTTCTCAGTTAGGCTCGCCTCAGCGGGTGTAGATCCATCTCGTAGATACTCCTTGATGTGTTGATACCAAGGGTTGTGGATGGGAGGTAGCTCATCCGATACTTCTCCAATGTAATTCCCATAGACTGGAGCTTTTTACAGAGCAAACGTGATGTTTGGCATGTTTTCCTTGTCAGTTATGTAAACCAAGGAGGCTAACATTGCTAATGCATTTGCAAAATCATTCCTATTACGAGGAATGTGTAGAAAGGAGATTTCTTCGAACTCCAAAGCCATCTGTAAAACTTACCGATGGTAATGCAGTAAATGTAATTCTTTGGTTTGATAGATTCCTGTGGATTGCTTGATTACCAATTCGGAATCCCCAAAGACAGTTAACCGCCTGATGCCCATTGAACGGGCAAGTTTTAGCCCCATGATACATCCTTCATACTCAGCTATGTTGTTGGTGGTGACAAACTGTAATTTGACGGCGATGAGATACTACTCCCCCGTACCGGATATTAAAATTGCTCCAGCTCCAAAGCCTTCTATGTTAACAGCTCCATCAAAATACATTCTCCACGTACGGCATGTATTATACTGATGTTGTTGTTGAATTGTCATTACCCCTTCATCGGGGAAGTACGTTTCCAAGGGTTTGTAGTCCCCTACAGATGCAGCGGCCAGTTGATCCGCAATTCCCTGACTTTTAACAGACTTTTGCATCACATAGATGATGTCAAATTGCTGTAGGATAAACTACTATCTAGACAGTCGATAATTCCGTATGGGCTTGCTGAACACATACTTGAGAGAATCCATTCAGGATATGAGATGGGTTGTGTGACCATGGAGGTAATGTTGTAACCTCATGGAAGCCCATGCTAAAGCACAACAAGTCTTCTCAATCAGAGTGTACTTGCGTTCACTTATGCTGAATCTTTTGCTGAGGTAATAGATAGCCCGTTCTTGGCCTCTATTGTCTTTTTGCCCCAGCATACAGCCCATGGCATTATCATTTATGGACAGGTACATGAACAGGGGAACATCATCCCTGGGAGGTACCAAAATAGGAGCGTTAATTAGTTGCTATTTGATTGTGAGGAAGGCTTTCTGACACTCATCGTTCCATTTCATGGACAAGTTCTTCCTTAACAACTTGAAGATTGGCTCACAGGTTGCTGTGAGTTGAGAAATGAATCTGCTAATGAAGTTGATCCTTCCCAAAAATCCCAGTATTTCATTCTCTGTCTAAGGAATGGGCATTTCCTTGATGGACTGGATTTTGGTAGTATCCAGTTCAATCCCTTTGTGGCTGATTAGGAAACCTAGCAACTTGCCTGACTTAACACCAAAGGCACACTTGGTGGGATTCAACTTCAAGTAGTACTTATGCAACCTGTTGAAAAGCTTTTTGAGATGGTCTAAGTGGTCATCCTCCTTCTGGGATTTGACAATGATGTCATCCACGTAGATCTCTATCTCTTTGTGCATTAAATCGTGGAAAAGAACCATCATAGCTCGCTGATAGGTTGCTCCGGCATTGATGAGGCCGAATAACAACCGTCTGTAGCAAAAGGTTCCCCAAGGCGTGATGAAAGTAGTTTTCTCATGATCTTCCTCAGCGACCATGATTTAATGGTTCCCCAAAAAGCAATCAGCAAAGGAGTACATGTCGTATTGAGCAGTATTATCAATAAGAATATGGATAAAGGGCAGGGGAAATCTATCTTTAAGGCAAGCTTTGTTCAAATCCCAGTAATCCACGCAGACTCACACCTTTCCTCCTGGTTTAGGCACGGGAACAATGTTGGATATCCACTCCGGATATGTAGACACCATGATGATGCCAGCTTGAAATTGTTTCACAATTTCATCTTTAACCTTTAAACTCCACTCAGGTTTCAATCGCCTGAGTTTTTGCCTAACTGGCTTGAATCCTTCTTTAATGGGAAGGCGATGAAGAACAATGTCAGTGGACAAACCCACCATGTCTTCATGAGACCATGCAAACACATCCTGGAATTAGGTTAACAGTGCAACCATGTCATTTCGTTTATTTGTGGTAAGGTCTGAACCAATCTGGATTAGCTTAGGGTTGTCTAAGGTTCCGAGATTGAAAGGAGTGGTTTGATCAAGATTGGGTTTGGGTTTGTCTACGACCCATTCCTTAATCTCTTGAGGTGTCTCAATGTCCTCTTGTATATCCATCAAGTCTGAGTCCAACTTTACATCAAAGTTACATTCCTTGTGGAGAGACGGTATGTCATCAGCAAGGACAGGCACATCTAAATTCAGAGTCCTGAAACAAAAGATGCTTTCACTTAATATATACAACTGTTTGATCATACAAAAGTGTTAACATGTACTTGATAAAATAACTGCTAGTGTTGTAAAGGAAAGCAAGCAATTAAAGTTATCTACAGGGTAGAGGGATTTTCTGCCCATTTTACCCTCGTCGACCAATGCATGGAGCGATAATCTAATTGTTGAGGGAAAAGTCCAGATAGACTGTAGTGATGGAAGGATCGTCATTGTCCTCCTTCTCCCGAGTGATAACCATGACATCTGGGCAATCATCGTCTGGGGTGTATCTGTTTGTATATTCATCATGAACAATGACGCGAATACCTTCCATCATCAAGGCAAGGTCATGTTTACATTTCCTCTCCTTTTCTTTCGCCTCGGGATTAGGAATCAGCACCTCTTTTGCTTTGATTGGCACTAGTTTCGAAAATATCATAGCCACAACCTGGGCTGGAACCTTTACTGGAGATTGCATTAACTCATGAGGTAAAGGTATAGAAAATCGCATTGCGGCGGAAGCTTGAGGAACCTGCTTGTGCTTATGAGGATTCCTGTGACTAGAACTGGCAGAATAACCTAGTCCGGCTGTTCCAATTTGACTGGACACTTGGATAGGGTGCTTAATACCCTGCTTATCTTTACAAAGCCCTTGTCCAGGTTGATGACCCAATAACCTCATTTCTTGAGTGGCTGACATAACCTCGGCAGAAATCTTGGGTACGGGAAGTGGCGTTCCAATAGAATGGTATTGCGTGTTACTCACTTCCAGAGTATGGAAACTGGTCGGTTCAACTTCTGAATTGAAGCTGATAGTTGGTAGAATTCCTTGTTCAGGACAATCCGGCTCAGCGTTGATAGTGACTAGGCTGTTATTGATAATGTATTTGAGTTGTTGATGTAAGGTGGAGGGAACAGCTACAACCATGTGTATCCATGGTCTCCCCAAGAGTAGGTTGTATCCTGAGTCTATTTTGAGGACGTGGAAAGGTACATTCAATGTATTGGGACCAATCTCAATTGGCAATTCAATCTTTCCAATGGAATTTTGCCAGGATCCATCAAAAGCTCTGATGACCGTATGGCTGCTTTGTCTCCTCTTAAGATTGATATTCATCTTTACCAAGGTGGCATAAGGGCAGATATTTAGAGATGAGCCTCCATCTATTAATAATCCTACTAACATGTACCAGAAAGACAAAACTGCAATATGCAAAGGCTTGCAATGACTGGTCCCTTCGGGAGGTATGTCGTCATCAGTGAAGGATATCATATTGTTGTTGAAAATGTGATCAACCAAATGTTGAAATTTTTCTACATCCACTGATTTTGGCAAGTAGGCTTCTTCCAAAACCTTCAATAAGATCTTCCGATGATCCTCGGAAGAGAAACCCAAATCCAATATCGAAATATAGTGTGGAGCTTCTCGCAAGCTTAAAACAACTTTAGCTTCATTATGGCCCATAGTACGGAGGAATTTTTCAATCTTCTCCACGGGCAACTTCCCCTTTTCTTTGCAAGTAGGTTTAACAACCCATTGAGGAAGGTATAGTGGATTTTCCTTTAATACTGCAGCAGTAGTATGAGACGTGGATCCTTCAGCTTCTCCATAATTCCATGGAACTTTGTGTAAGCTAACAACAGGATGTTGTGATCTGAAAGGTAATGAAATTGGCTCTGGTGCGGCCACTTTCAATGGATTGTCAGCTCCTTTGAGTTGAATTGGTTGTATGGAAAATACTTTGACAGTCACATTATCCACTTCGGATATAACTGCTATTGATCCCTTCCATTTGGTAGGATATGCATTCCCACCCTTGAGTTGCACAGTGTAATCATCTGCTATTTGCAGGACACCGCTATCAATAAGATTCTAAATGAGATGGCGGAGTGCCCAGCATTCTTCTGTGTTATGACCGCGAGAATGTGAATGATATTGACACATTTCATCAGGATTGAACCGCCCTGAGTGGGGATTGATGGGAGGGAGAAGGAATGTAATTCTTCCTTCGTTGATCAACATTTGAAGTATCTCCTCCATAGATTGGCCCAACTAGGTGAATTCCCTCTGATTGGAAAAATCCCAATGGGCTTTAGCATTTGCTCGTTTTGCAACCTTATCCTCCATAGCTTCGCTTTCTGAAGGTGTTGATGGATCATTCACAACAAATGGAAGGATATAGGCATGCTCCTGCCTGATTAATTGGCGTGTGACTTGATGCTTATAGGTCACCAGTTCTGCCAATTGCTCAATTTGTTTACAAAGAGCTTTCATTTTTTGTTCCATAGTAAACTGGAACTTTACATAATCCCATTTGTCAACACCGTCTATGATGAGTTGGGATGATTCGCCATTAGAATTGGAACCTTGTACAGTGCTCCAACTGATCATGTTGACCTCTTCTTCTTTTGTGTTGAAGAAGAGGGTTGTCTTGCACATGAAGTCGATCTGGTTTAGTGACCACAATCTCACCGTTGTCTATTAGATCTTGAATCTTATGTTTCAAGGCCCAAAAATCTTAAGTATCATGTCCAGGTGCCCCAGCATGATAAGCATACTTCCGAGTAGCATTAAAACTCTTCCCATTAGGGTTGGCTGGTGGAAGAAGATGTGTAATTTTCTTCTGAGCAGTCGAAGAGCAAGAATATTCTCGAGAGAATCCCCTAAGGGTGTGAACTTTCGAGGTCTCTTTACTTCTCCACTTTTAGGCAATGGAGGGTTTGAAGATTATGCTGGAAAAGGGGAGTAGTTTCTCCTCGGTATAGGCATGCTTTGATTGCCTTTTTGTCCTTGTAATACCATGGAAACATCCTCCTCTTTCTTTTTATGGACCGTCCGGGGGTTGTTTCCATAAGATCCGGACTGGATGTACTATCAATGGATTTAAGAGTGGCTAGGTCTTGAATTTTATCGGACTTCAATCCCATTTCAGCCATCTCGTCGTGTTTGATCATTTCAAAGAATGGTTTGCCAATACCAGCTAGAACTCTTTCCTAGAAAGGAGCTTCCTGTACATCTATGAAGGTCATGACCATTTCTGATTCTGTCATGGAAGGAATAACTTGAGCAGCAAGGCGCCTCCACCTTTGGGCGTACTCTCTAAATGACTCATTAGACTGTTTCTTGACCTTGGTAATTTGGTATCGGTTAGGAGCCATCTGAGATTGAAAACTGTATTGAGTGAGGAAGGCGTGAGCCAGCTCTTCCCAGCTATGGATCTTAGAGTTGTCTAATCTGGTATACTATGAACGGGCTTCTATAGTCAGACTTTTTTGAAACAGCTGCATTCGGAGCTTTTCATTTTCTGCATAAGACCCAAGTTCTCCAATGAACACCTTTAAATGTGTATAAGGATCCCTTAATCCGTCATATTTCTCAAAATCAGGGGTCTTGAATTTCTCTGGATATTGAACACCAGGCAATATGCAAAGGTCTGTATATGAAACACTGCCATGTGTTCCAATCCCTTTGAGAATGCGGATGGTTTCCTCCATTTGGAGGACCTTCTTCCTGATATCACCGGTGTCTGGATCTCCTATAAGATGGGTGTTTTCAGGGTCTTTGTTGGTTGTATCCAACTAAGGTTCTGGAATTGTTTTTTCCAGACCTTGAACTCCTCCTTGTGTAGAGGATTCTGTATGTGTAGGTATCTTCGTACCCTGAGTGGACTGGTGCAATTCTTTCAGTAGAACGGCCAAGTCTAAAATTTGTATACTCAATCCGTCAAATTCTTCTCGGGAAATAGCATTAGACTGGTCAGAAGAAGACATGATTGGCTGTAGGCCTGTGGTCTTTTTGGACTTTGAACGGGTAACAGGCCCAATTGTTTCCCTACAAAAGACTTACGTAGTTTAGTCTTAGGGTAATGTAAATGTTATCATAACATGTCCGTTTAGGAATTTTGTCCTGCAAAATCAGTTGTTAATTGATAACATGTTATGCACAATTATTCTTCATATTTTCCATTACATATGGATGAACATGGAATAAAAATTACAAGTAAATGCTTTTACAAGTAATTGAAAATGGAAAGTATGAAGAGACTTTCCTCCGCATTTAGTTTATCAGAGGCTGACCTATCTTAGGGTTACTCTCACGGCTTTTGGGCATGAAGGTTTCCAGATCATCGCAATCTACTTGACGGGAAGTTAATCCGGTCGTTCAACTGGAGCGAATCTGATTGGTGCCTTTCCTGAGCCCCGGGGAATTATTCTTCCCACGAGTTCAGTAATCAAACACCGACAGGATAGCCTCCTGGTGGAGGGACCACACAACATAAATTCACATACAACGTGTCTCACCGTTTATGCTAAATGATGACATGTGCGAAGCACTAATATCACAGATAGATATTTAGCAGTGCAGTAATTAAAATGCATTCGTACACATTCATCAGAAATGTAAATGCAACATTCACACACGAGCATATAACAATTTTGAAAAGCTTGTAATGGCGGCTTAAGCCCTCTTACTAGAGTCCCCAGCAGAGTCGCCACCTGTCGACGTCGGGATTTTTGAGTGTCCCTTTTCGTTACTTGTTCTTTGGTGTTCTCATATTAATGTGAGATTTATTTAAAAAATAAGTGAAAAAGGTCCGACATGTATAATGTCGATGATTTGACTTTAAGGGTCGCCAGTTGGGGTGTTTAACTGGTTGCACCAACGCAACCGAAAAAGGTTTGCACAGTGACCCAGTGATTTGACACTGCTAGACGGGTCCATAAAACCGAGATTTATTTTGGGTCCGGGAGCTTGATTATGCGGAGGGAAGGTGTTAGGCACCCCCTGACATCCGTGTTACCACGGTGACCGCCACTCGTCAAAGAAATTGTTATATGAATATGTGTGCTTTTGTGTGTGTGTGTGGATCAATGTGCAGTTATTTAAAAGTAGTGCGAGGCCTTGTTCGCACCTATATACAAAGGGTTTGAATTTATAGAAAAAATTAGTTCTAACCACAATATAGCAATGACGTTTTGTAAAAGAGGTTTTTCAAACCTTGTGCTTAATAGGAATTGAGACCTTTTCATACTTCCATTTTATTACTAAATGTTCGGCTTGTTTGTTTTTATTTTCGAGATGTGAAGCATTCTCGAGAAAATAATATACAGCAGTGCCGAACTCCTCATGGGCATGACAGACATCCAAGGAAATTCAGACATTGTAAAATAATGTACAGGCTGCTTACAGCTAAAAATGTCCATCATAGGAACCGAATCTAGATTCAGTAAGCTGAACCTGTGATCACATGATTCCTAGGCTCACATGATACTGCAATTTGTATGGAAAGCAGTAAGCAGTTATATATATATATATATATATATATATATATATATATATATATATATATATATATATATATATATATATATATATATGTGTGTGTGTGTGTGTGTGTGTGTGTAAAAGCTGTAAATATATATATATATAAACATGATCAACCGCCACGAAGTAAACTCTAGGTGGGACAAAATGTAAATAAAGCTGTAAAAGCGATCAACTGCCACGAAGTAAACTCCAGGCAGGACAGAATATAAATAAAGCTGTAAAAGGCCACGAAGTAAACTCCATGCCTGACAGAAATGTAAATATATATATATATATAAGCAGTAAACGCACTGGATGTGAATTCGGGCTCATCGGATATGTCCGACAACAATTATATACGTATATATAGATAAGCGATTAAACGCACTGGATGTAAATCCAGGCTCATCAGATATGTTTGACAACAATTATATATATATATATATATATATATATAAAAGAAATTAAACGCACCGGATATAAAATCCAGGCTCATCAGACAAAGTCTGACCACGGTTTATATATATAAGTATATATATATAAGCAATTAAACGCTCCAGACCAAAGTCTAGGCTCAATCGAGGCATAACTCAATAATGTTAGTCCATATATGAAATATATACATATATAAGTATATATATACAAACAAAAATGAAAACCATGGACCGAAGTCCGGGCAAACACACTCACACGACTCTCAATGTGTATATTAGTGTGTGCTAATATGAGAAGAAGGCTTTATAGAATATAAGAAGGCTTATAGTGGGCTGCCAAAGTAGACTTCTGTGACTTTAAATGGATAAACACTTAGCTCCCGCAGGATAAAAGATAGCTATATGAGAGCTAACTAGTGTTTAAAAGTGAGGAAACACTCAAAAGATGTGTATGCAGAGTAAAATGGACAGGGCTTCCTCGCCTTTTTCCCTCTCTCTTCTTCTAAAATGGCTAACCCCAAGGCTTGTATATATAGACGGATGGCCGCAGGTACACCTGCGGCAGCCGCAGTTGTACCTGCGACTGGTCATAATGCATCCGAGCCTCGCGGGTTCCGTCGTCTCATAGTACGTGCACTCATGCACTGTAATGTCCGCTCAAACTTGCAGAACTTCAATCCGAGCATCCGAACGAGGTATATCTGACCTTCTTCGGACCGCTTGTGTCGAGAGTTACGCAATGACATGGATTAGAGGTTGTACGAAGTCAGGAAGAGGGCTCTATGCCCATGGTCTTCAAGCTTCAAATTATATCCAAAGTACTGTCACACGTAATAGTCACTCAGGATTGTTATTCCTCGGTTCTTGTGGGACATTGTTGTATGTATTTATGTAAGTATGAAGTGTTGAGATGATGCGTAGGTGTTGAAAGGGGCAAGATTATGTTTGACTCTTTGTCGGGGTTATTGCCGGTTTGAGCTGAAAGTAGACGTTGCTCAGGGTTACAGCTGAGATTGGACTACTTGTTGGTATGCCACGATATCATCTTGTTGAGATGGTAAGATGACGTTGTGACTCTTCACCGGGGTTATCGTCGATTTAAGCAGAAAGCAGACGTTGCTCAGGGTTACATCTGAGATTGGACTGCTGCTTGTTAGTATGTCTCACTATCATCTGTGGATGTTTCTGTCTACCCGTTTGTTAACTCCGGGTCTGAGGTGTGTGTGCCTCGACAGGATGTATGGGTTGAAGCTGATTGTATATGTTTGAAATAAGAATTTCCGAGGTTATCGCCAGAACAGCAATGGCATCTCTTGGGGCTATCACCAAGGATGGGGTTGTTACTCCCAGTGTTGTCTCTCGGACTGGAACTGAGCGTCGCGGTGTTATTGCCAAGATAGAACTGTCATCTCCGGTGTTGTTGTCGGTCTTTTAATCTCCATATCTCGGGGTTATCTCTGAGATTGGAAATGACATTCCCGGTGTGTGTTCTAGGGTTATATATGATGTTCCTGATTTGTGTTCTGGGTTGGAAATGAACTTCCGGTACTATCCGGAATGGATGTAAGCTGTCTTCCAGGGCTATCTCCAAAAGACAAATCTACCCTCCTGCAATGTTAGTAATAGGAGCGCAGAAAATTTCGAGTGTCTACACCCATAGCAATCAATAAGGTTAACAATGAAGTATATTAGATTAAACTAAGCAATATAATCCATTGCAATCCCAAAATAGAGTTTAGATCATAGTTGAATCAAACCTACCATCCACATATTGAATAAACATCATAAAATTACAAATAGGAATCAAAGAGAGGTTAAGTGTAGAGAATTGAAATGCAAATTTGTTCTCCTACTCCGAGATGGAATCTCTGATGCTTACCAATAGCTTCAAGTCTTCATTCTAATCAACTCTAGAAATCACTACTCTAATCTACTCTAATCTAATATGGAAATTAAAGAGAAGAAAGAAATATTAGCTACGTGATCCCCCAAGGGGTCGAATATCCTTTACATAATGAAATTACGTCTAATATATAAGCCCTAATTGAACCATCCTCTTAGTTACGCTTCAATCGCACTACCTAGTGAAAAAATCATCTCTAGTCAACAACCGAAGTGGTGCGGCCACGCTAGAATTGGCCTGAAGTTAGGCGCACCCATGCTCAATTAATAGATCACATATTTTTGGTCCAGGGACTTGCGCGGCCGCACAGAAAATGCACTACAAATTCGCGCGCCCATGCCATTGGTTTTCTGCAGCAGTATCCTCTGGTAAAACGGCCATAACTTTTGATTCGGGAGGAATTTCGGGGCCTGTCACCTATCAAATCGAATCTCTCGACGAGCTCTACAACTTTCATTCTTTGAGAATTGAGAAATAATGCACGAATGAAGGCTGAAATTAGGTTGGAAGCGACAACTATGCAAATTGCCATCCAAAACAGTGACACTCAACGTTCGTTGGTACAAAGATCATAATTCTTGCATCTGAACTCCGATTGGAATGATTCAAGATGTTTCGAAAAGCTAAGAAGAAGCTCTACAATATAATCTAATTTCCAAGCCAAGAACATGAAATAAACATGAAAGCCCAAACGATCCCCGGATTGCTTTTCCTTGCGTTTTCATACCAATAGTCGCTCACATCGTTCCCAAGAATAAGATCTACAAAATGAACACAAAATGCATGAAAAGTAACTAAGAAACATGAGTATAAGAATTAATTTAAGTGACAGATACCGAATAAGTATGTATAGAATCAACTTATCAAAAAGCTCCAGATAAGAATTTACTACACCCTTTCTAAGGTGATTTTGAGACTTGTAGTCCAGATATTATGTATTCGGATCAGCTGAGTAGTTCCCGCATGACCACTTCTGGTGTATGAAAGAGGGCTTCTGAAATGCCTCGACCCCGTTCTGTTAGACAGCCTCATCGTTTGGTGGAGGTGATGATACATCTTATCCGGGTTGAAGTGTCAGATGTCGAGGACGAGGAGGAGGATGTACCGGTTAAGATTCCTGCTTCGGCTGTACGTGTCCCACGTAGGGATTTTCCAGGTATTCAAGTGGCAAACCTAGAGCACCTGTGTGACTTAAGTCGATATCCTTCAGTCTACCTGCACGCAAACGAGGTATGAAGTTAGATCTTAATCTTCCTTATTTCCTATTGATGAGGAGTAAAGGATTATAATGTTGATCTGCATTTGATGTAGGTTCCTGGCTCTACACAGCCTTGAGGGAATTGGTTCAGCACCCACTCTATGTATCAGGATTTACATGATGACTATAGAGTGATTGTACATGGCTGGAGATTCGGGACGTTCTTTTCCATTCTTCCCCGCCGTTGTCCCTGGGGTTACCTCAAGGTATTGTCTGAACGTTGGTTTCACCAGACTCAGTCACTCCATTTGCTGGACTGTGAGGTGATGATGACACCAATGGATTGGCGATTTATCACAGGTATGGAGTTTGAAGGGGATCTAGTGCCTTGTACGGCGGATATCACCCCTACTACCGTCAGATCCTTGTTGGGAGTTTCGGCGGAGGCGCTCAAGGACAGGACTATTCGTACAGGTCCTTTGAGAATAGATGTTATGAGTGGGCTGTTGAGTGAGCCTATTCCCGATGATGTGAGAGTCAGGGATCGCATTCTCCGGGGATTGTTCTTGATGATCATTAGGGGCAGCTTCATAGCAGATAACTCTTCTACGGTGTCCTTCGCTTTGATCAGCGCCACTCGACATGTGGACCGTATTGGAGACTATGATTGGGGTTCCTACACCTTCGCCTACTTCCTCATGGGAATGCGCATGCGATCGCATGGTTTGACCGAGGCTTGGTTAGGATTCTACCCATTTCTGCTGGTGAGTATTTCTCTTATCTTTTCCTATGTACAGGTTAAGAGTGTTGACTGACAGCAGATGTTCTCCTTTGTGTTGGCAGTTTTGGGCCTATAAGAGGCTTCCATGTTTATGTCCTGTGAGTGTGTTAGGTTTAGACACCTATCAACGAGGATGGAGATGGCATCATTCCATACTGCGGAGGTCCCTGTTGCTGAGGGTTTCACTCATTGCCGCCTACAGCTGGAGTTGTTGATAGTGGACGTCATCACATGGGTTCCCTATTCTGGGGAGCACTTAAGTGTTGGATTTGAGGATGGATACCCGACTGGGGTTGAGTACGTGATTTCCACCCATAGGATTCCTCTCTTCACAGATGGAGGATGGGAGCTCTATTTAGGAGAGCGTGCTATCAGGAGCACTACAGGAGAGATTCGCATGCTGATTTTGCCTCCTGTTAGGTGTTATTGGCCTGTTTAACAGTCACCTATCATTGATATCCAATTGTTTGGGATTGACGGTTTCGCACTGTCAGAGGGTTCCTGCACTCAGGAGATGTTCCAGCATTGGTGGTTCCCTCGTACTATTGGAGCTCAGACCCGCGCCACTCAGTTCATAGGGGATATGGTTCCAGGATCTGTGATGATGATAGATTGGCTAGTCTGTGTCAGAGATCCAACTCATGTGACATAGATTGACAGTTTGACCAGGAAATTGGACCGGGCACATTTCTTTATCCGGTACTTGGGTAGAGATCCTTCAGAGGTAGATACTTTTGATCCTTCCAGCTCTGGCGTTGGCCCCTCGGGTGACCCATATTGCTTTTTCGGTGCAGATCCTCCTTTATATAGGCCTGACATCCCTGTAGATAGAGATCTAATGACTCAGGAGGAGTTACATCAGGTGGACAGGATTGACGATGTAGACATCGATACCATTGACTTCTTCTGATGTATATTTCTTGTTATCTCTTTTGATAGGCCTCTGTTAAATGCTAGGTAGTTTCACCCCATTCTCGTTATATCTTTTGATAGGCCTCTGTTAGATGTTGGGATAGCTTCGCCCCATTTCCCTGTATTTTAGCTATACAGAGATGTATTAGATGATGATATACTTAGGAATGTATGTACAGTTTTCCATTCCCTATATCATATTATCATCTATTGTACCATGCATATTATTATGTTATGCATATGTATATATGTCCAGAGATATTCAGCATTGACCCCTGGATGGTCTTATGACACGGCCTGTACAGATGTCTTCTTCGACAGTTAGCCGTATTGATCATACCCCACCATTTTTGGTGGCATCGGGTATGCAATCGTGGTATGATAGCATGTCACCATCAGACAGGGTGACTGTAGATAATTTATTGTAGCATACTATGACCCTGTTAATGTTTCAGGTTCCCACAGGATTCGTGGAGGGCATGATGGAGCACTGGGTATCAGGAGAGGAAGGTTTTCTAATTTGGGACCCAGGAGTTGACTCCTACTCTGGAGGAGTATGCACAGTTGATGATGATGTCAGTTGGACAGACCTTGCGTGCACATGGCGATCAGAGACATGAGTAGTCAGTTCATGACCCTCACCAAATTGAGGCGTAGGGTGGTACAGGAAGAGATCACATCTGGCCACGTTATATCCCAGCATTTTCTAATTTGACAGATTTGGTTCTGAGGATAGTTATGTACGGCATTCCGGGGATTTATACCACGCAGGAAGGATCATTGGCGTTCAGCTGAGTGGATGTATTGCTATTATGCGTACTATCATATGTCTACATGCCACGGTATATGGATGAGTTGGACATAGGGGTCATTATGGCAGTGAGAGCTCTCAGGGAAGGTCACACCATCATACCGATGATTATGGCAGAGACTTTAAGGTCGGCCACATATTGTTACACTTATCCGGCAGGAGTGTTCATAGGTAGCTCGGTCATGCTATACGTGTGGTTTATGTCACACTTGAGACCAATTGGCACATTCAGATGGCATGGATATTGTTTCACCCATGATATACCAATGTCATACTCCTTTCAGCCTGTGGAGTGTACAGATGTTGCATCTTGGTCAACTTTCCTGGCAGGGATTGGAGATCCGTTTGCTATATTACCGTGTACAGGGCTTTGTTCACCCTACAGCTTCATTACTCATGCTCTGGCATGGATTATCTTCCTCTAGCTGGTTTGAGAGGGATTATCACCTACCACCCACTGGACGTGATGTGTCAGTTTGATCAGTTTCAAGATTTCTATCCATTTGAGGGGGCAGTGAGTCAGCGCTTCGCTTCATGCTGTTTATTAGCAGAGGACAGATCCAGGTTGTATGCCTATTGGGATCAGCGAGAGCTAGCTGAGTTTTCAGTCAGTCATCCGGGTTATTCTACAGAGTATTCAGCACGGATAGAGACAGAGATTGCATCGGTTGTGGTAGTATCAACAGTGCAGGAGACTGATTTCGACTATGAGGAATGTATGGAGGAGGCTGATATTCCCATCGAGGAGGACTAGACTGCTAGGTTGCCAGCATTTGTGATGGATTCTCCCACCCTGAGTGCCACTGTTATTCAGTATTCAGCACAGTATTTGGAGCAGAGCCTACATCTGATGACCTATGAGAGAGATCAGGCTAGGGCCTCGATGTTGACAACTCTTGATGGGAGAGACGTCGCTCTATTAGAGAGGGACAAGGCTAGATCAGCCAGAGATGCATTGATTGTGGAGCGGGATGCTGCCCTATCTTCCAGGGATGTGGCCATTGTAGATAGTGCTTTAGTGAGATCCCATACGACTGGCATCCTTGCCGATATGAGTGCATATATTGATGAGCATCATGCCACCATGCAGTTAGCCTCGGATCTGCTAGCTCGTGTAGATACTATTGGGCAGGAGCTTGCAGCTTTACCTCCTTCGTCAGATAGGGATGCTATGTTAGATCTAATAGTCTGCATACACACAGATCCATAGATAGCTTTGTATTTTCCTACACAGACTAGCTTAGCCATTTTGTCATGTACAACACATATGTATATATCAAACAGTATTATATATGACAGAGAAATATATTTTGATTTACTTCCCTTTAAGTTGTGCCTTGATACTTACTTGATATTTGCCATTTTCTTCAGGGCTTGTGATCTTACTGCATTCTAAACTCATCCTTGATATGTGGACATTAAGCCATCACAGGATCTCTCAGAACGGATCATTGATCTGTATATATCCCTACCATCTTTGGTGTCTTGGGACTGGTTTCTGTATGGAAATGTGGAGAGGAGTGTGGCTTTTCCCCTCTGAGATTGACCGCACCATAGATGGTCGCCAGTACTTCTATTTGTGAGAAGCCTAGTTAATTCTACCTCTTATGGATTGGTGTTGCTCTTTGAGGCACAACCGTAGCATAGATGGTCACCGAATCTACTATTAATGAGGAGAGGTTAGATAATTCCATCCCTATGGTCTGAAGCTGATAAACTGTAATGGATTGAAGTTTGATCCCAGTACTGTGTGACAAGTATTTTTGTTCTGGTAGGGGTTAGACTGAACCATAAATGGCTGCCTATGTACTCCTATTGAAGAGGAGATCAAGTCTGCGTAGTTCGAACCTGGTGTAAGAGGTTCAAAGCTGAATGTGAAAGGCAGATGGGTGTAGAAGTTTTATTGATGAAGAAGGGTGTAGATGTGTTTTTGTTGTTTTTGTTTTTGTAGAGAAGGGGCAGAAATGTTTTTGTTCTTTTTTATTTATTACGACCAGGCCATATAGAATATGGTTGCCTATGTACTCCCATGTATCAGGGAGATCAGGTCGATGTAATTCACCCCTCAGGACGAATTGAAGCCAAAGAAAAGTATGAATCCCATGTGCAAGCTATACTGAGGGGAGAAGAAAGTTTGATCCCATGATTGGAATAAACTGCAGGTGTGGAAAAAGTTTGATCCCGTCTTCAAGACAAACTGCAAGCGTAGAAAAGTTTAATCCTGTCTTCAAGATAAACTGCAGATATGAAAGGTTCAATCCCGTCTTTAGGATAACCGAAATTGTATAGAAGGTTTGAAATGAGGTGAAACCAGGCTGCTGGTTTGAAGTGTATGTTTCCCTGAGGGGCAGAAAAGTATGTAAAAAGGGTTAAAAACTGGAATGACTGGTGATTTGATGATCAATACCAGGATGTTTGCTTGATGATATCCTCATACATAGTACCGTTTCACGGTGTCCGAGTTGATAAGCTGTGTAAATTCATCGCCGTCCATTTCTTGTAGTCAAAGAACGCCTCCTGTCAATACCTCATTGACAACAAACGGGCCTTCCCAATTAGGAAAGAATTTTCCCTTAGATTGATCTTGGTTGTCAATGATCTTCTTCAAAACCAAGTCATGTTTTTTGAACTGCCGTAGCCGAACTTTCCTATTGTAGAATCTGGCGATCCTTTGCTGATATAATTGACCACGTAAGATAGTCGCGGTTCACCTTTCGTCTATTAGAGACAATTGGTGATACCTGTCTTGTACCCATTGGTCTTCATCTAACTGAGCGTCCATTAAAACTCTAAGGGATTCCGTTTCCACCTCTATGGGGAGCACTGCTTCCATCCCATAGGCTAATGAGTAGGGGTTGCCCTAGTAGAAGTACGCATGGAAGTTCTGTAGGCTAATAAAGTCAGAGGCAAGAGGTCAGACCATCCTTTGTGATTGGCGAACATTTTCTATATGATCTTCTTGATATTTTTATTAGCCGCTTCAATAGTAGCATTCATCTTTGGACGGTAGATGACAGAGTTAAGGTGTTTGATGTGGAATTTACTGCATAATTCTTCCATCATTTTGTTGTTGAGGTTTTTAGCATTGTCTGACACAATGACCTCTGGTTGTCCATATCGACAGACGATATTGTTTCTGATGAAAGCAATAATAACTTCTTTGGTAATCCTGGGAAAGAGGCTGCTTCTGCCCACTTGGTGAAGTAGTCAATCATGGTGAATATGAATCGATGTCCATTACTGGATTTGGGCTCGATGGGCCCGATCACGTCCATTCCCCATATTGAAAAGGGCCATGGCGAACTCATATTGTGGAGTTCCCTTGGAGGGGCGTGGATAGCATTCCCATGAATCTGGCATTGATAGCACCTCTTGACATGATAATCACAGTCAGCTTTGAGCGTAAGCCAATAATGCCCTGTTCTGAGGATTTTCTTAACAAGTAAGGGTCCGCTCATATGTGGGCCACATACTCCACCATGGATCTCATCCATGAGCCTCTGAGCTTGGTCTTTGTCCAGACATCTGAGGAGACCTAATCTTGAATCTCTTTTGTAGAATGCATCTCCACTCAGGTAGAATTTCATAGCAAGACGATGGATCCGCCTCTTTTCAATCAGGCTCGCCTCAGTGGGTGTAGATCCATCTCACAGATACTCCTTGATATGCTAATACCAAGGGTTGTGGACGGGAGGTAGTTCATCCGATACTTCTCCAACATAGTTCCCATAAGCTGGGGCTTTTTGCAGGGCAAATGTGATGCTTGGCATGTTTTCCTTGTCAAGTATATGAATCAAGGAGGCCAACATTGCTAGTGCATCCGGAAAATCATTCCTATTACGAGGAATGTGTAGAAAGGAGATTTCTTCGAACTCCAAAGCTATTTGTAAAACTTGTCAATGGTAAGGCAGCAAATGTAGTTCCTTGGTTTGATAGATTCCAATGGAATATTTGATTACCAATTCAGAATACCTAAAGACAGTTAACCACCTGATGCCCATTGAACAGGCAAATTTTAGCCCCATGATACAGCCTTCATACTCAGCTGTGTTGTTGGTGATAACAAACTGCAATTTGACGGCAACAGGATATTGCTCCCCCGTACCGGATACTAGAACTGCTCCAGCTCCAAAGCCTTCTGTGTTAACAGCTCCACCAAAATACATTTTCCATGTGTGGCATGCATCGTACTGATGGTATTGCTGAACTGTCATTACCCCTTCATCGGGGAAGTATGTTTCTAAGGGTTTGTAGTCCGCTACAGGTGCGGTGGCCAATTGATCCGTAATTCCTTGACCTTGGACAGACTTTTGCGTCACGTAGACGATGTCAAATTGCTGTAGGATTAACTGCCATCTGGATAGTCGACAATTTAGTATGGGCTTACTGAACACATACTTGAAAGGTTCCACGTGGGATATGAGATGGGTTATGTGACCATAGAGGTAATGTCGTAACCTCACAGAAGCCCATGCTAAAGCACAACAAGTCTTCTCAATTAGAGTGTACTTATGTTCACTGATGTTGAATCTTTTGCTGAGGTAATAGATAGTTCGTTCTTGGCCTCTATCATCTTTTTCCCCAACATGCAGCCCATGGCATTATCATTAATGGACAGGTACATAAATAGGGGAACATCATCCCTGGGAGGTACCAAAACAGGAGCGTTAACCAGTTGCTCTTTAATAGTAAGGAAGGCTTTCTAACACTCATCGTTCCATTTCATGAAGGAGTTCTTCCTTAACAATTTGAAGATGGGCTCATAGGATGCGGTGAGCTGAGAGATAAACATGCTAATGAAGTTGATTCTTCCCAAAAATTCCCGTATTTCCTTCTCTGCCTAAGGAATGAGCATTTTCTTGATGGCCTGGATTTTGGTGGGATCCAGCTCAATCCCTTTGTAGCTGACTAGGAAACCTAGCAACTTGCATAATTTAACATAAAAGGCACACTTGGCTGGATTCAACTTCAAGTTGTACTTACGCAACCTGTTGAAAAGCTTTTTGAGATGGTCTAAGTGGTCTTCCTCCTTTCGGGATTTGATGATGATGTCATCCACGTATATCTCTATCTCCTTGTGCATTAAATCGTGGAAAAGAGCCATCATAGCTCGCTGATAGGTTTCCCCGGCATTGATAAGGCCGAATGACAACCGTCTGTAGGAAAAGGTTCCCCAATGCGTGATGAAAGCAGTTTTCTCATGGTCTTCCTCAGCGACCATAATCTGATGGTACCCTGTGAAGTAATCCACAAAGGAGTACATGCCGTATTGAGAAATATAGTCAATGAGAATGTGGATTAAGGGTATGGGAAAGCTATCTTTAAGGCAAGCTTTGTTCAAATCCCGGTAATCCACGCAAACTCGCACCTTTCCTCCAGGTTTAGGCATGGGACCAATGTTGGATATCCACTCCGGATATGTAGACACCATGATAATGCCAGCTAAAAATTGTTTCACAATTTCTTCTTTTACCTTTAAACTCCACTCAGGTTTTAATTTCCTGAGCTTCTTCCTGACTGGCTTAAATCCCTCTTTAATTGGAAGACGATGAACAACAATGTCAGTGGACAAACCAACCATGTCTTCATGAGACCATGCAAACACATCCAAGAATTGGGTTAATAGTGCAACCATGTCATTCTGTTGGTTTGGGGTGAGGTCTGAACCAATCTGGATTAGCTTAGGGCTTTCTATTGTTCCAAGATTGAAAGAAGTGGTTTGGTCAAGGTTGGGTTTAGGTTTTTCTGTGACCCATTACTTAATCTCCTGAGGTTTCTCAATGTCCTCTTCTTTTTCCATCAAGTTTGAGTCCAACTTTGCATCAAAGTTATAGCCCTTGTGGAGAGAAGGCATCTCATCAGCAAGTACATGCACATCTAAATTTAGAGTCCTGAAACAAAATATGTTTTCACTTAATATATGAAACTATTTAATCATACACAAGTGTTAGCATATACTAATAAAATAATTGCTAATAATGTATAGAAAAGTAAGCAATTAAAGTTATCTACAGGGCAGAGGGATTTTCTGCCCGTTTTACCCTCGTCGACCAATGCATAAAGTGCTGCTCCAATTGTCGAGGGCAAAGTCCTGATGGACTGCAATGATGGAGGGATTGTCAATGTCCTCCTTCTCCCGAATGATAACCATGACATCTGGGTAATCATCGTCTGGGGTATGTCTGTTTGTATATTCATCATGGACAATGATACGTATGCTTGACATCATCAAGGCGATGTCACGTTTACGTTTCCGCTCCCTTTCTTCCACTTCGGGATCAGGAATCCGCACCTCTTTTGCTTTGAATGGTACTGGTTTGGGAAACAACATAGCCATAACATGGGCTGGCACCTTTATTGGAGACTGTATCAGCTCATGCGGTGTAGATGGAAAAAATTATTGTGTGACGGAAGCTTGAGGAACCTGCTTGTGCTTATGAGGATTCCTATAACTAGAACTAGCATAATAGCCTATTCCGGTTGTCCCGATTTGACTAGACACATGAATAGGGTGCTTAATACCCTGTTGATTTTTACCAAGCCCTTGCCTAGGCTGATGACCTAATGACATCATTTCTTGAGTGGCCGACATAACCTCAGCAGAAATCTTAAGTTTGGGAAGTGGTGCTCCAATAGGTTGGTATTGCGTGTTACTCACTTCCAAAGTATGAAAATTGTTCGGTTCAACTTCTGAATTGAAGCTGATAATTGGTAGATTTCCTTGTTCAGAACATTTCGGCTCAGCGTTGACAGTGACTAGACTGTTGTTGACAATGTATGTGAGTTGTTGATGTAGTGTAGAAGGAACGGCTCCAACCATGTTGATCCATGGTCTTACCAATAGTTAGTTGTATCCTGAATATATCTTGAGGACATGAAAGGATACATTGAATGTATTTGGACCAATCTCAATTAGCAGCTCAATCTTTCCGAAGGAATTTCGTCGGGATCCATCAAAAGCTTTGATAACCATATGGCTGCTTCGGATCCATTTGAGATTGACGTTCATCTTCACCAAGGTAGCATAAGGACAGATATTCAGAGACGAACCACCATCTATCAAAACTCCAGCTAGCATATATCCAAAGGACAAAACTATAATGTGCAATTGCTTGCAATGACCGATCCCTTCAGGTGGTATGCCGTCATCAGTGAAGGATATCACATTGTTATTGAAAATGTGATCAACCATATGTTGAAATTTTCCACATCCATTAATTTCGGTAAGTAGGCTTCTTCCAAAACCTTCAATAAGATCTTCTGGTGATCCTCGAAAGAGAAAACCAAGTCCAGTATTGATATCTGATGTGGAGCTTCTCTTAATCTTAAAACCACCTTGGCTTCATTATGGCCCATAATGCGGAGGAATTTTTCAATCTTCTCTATGGGAATCTTCCCCTTTTCTTTGATGACGGGCCTCATCACCCTCTGAGGAAGATACAGTGGATTTTCCTTCTACACTGTAGCAGCAGTATGAGACATAGATCCTTCAGCTTCTCCATAATTCCATGGAACTTTGTGTAAGCTGACAACCAGATATTGTGGTCTGAAAGGTAAAGAAATTGGCTCTGGTGCGGCCACTTTCAAAGGATTGTCAGCTCCTTTGAGTTAAATTGCTTGTATGGGAAATGATTTGACAATCTCATCATCCTCAGCGGATATAACTGCTACTGATCCCTTCCATTTGGTAGGACATGTATTCCCACTCTCGAGTTGCATAGTGTCATCGTCTGCCAGCTGCAGGACACCGCTATTAATAAGATTCTAAATGAGATGGCGGAGTGCCCAGCATTCTTCTATGATGTGACCGCGAGAATATGAATGATATTGACATACTCCATCGGAGTTGAACCGTCTTGAACGGGGATTGTTTGGAGGCTGAAGGGAGGTAATTCTTACTTCGTTGATCAGCATTTGAAATATCTTCTCCATAGGTTGGCCCAAATAGGTAAATTCCCTCGGATTGGCAAAATCCCGACGGGCTTTAGCATTTGCTCTCTTTGCAACCCTATCCTCCATAGCTTCGCTTTCTGAAGGTGATGGTCAAGCATTCATAACAAAATGAAGGAGATAGGCATGCTCCTGGCTGATTAATTGGCGTGTGACTTGATGCTGGTGGGTCACCAGTTCTGCCAATTGCTCAATTTTCTTGCAAAGAGCTTTCATCTTTAGTTCCATAGTAAATTGGAACTTTACGTAATCCCATCTGTCAACACCGTCTTTGATGGTCTGGGATGATTCACCATTATAACTGGAACTCTGTCCAGTGCTCTATCTAATCATATTGACCTCTTCTTCTTTGTGTTGAGGAAGACGGTTGTCTTGCACATGAGGTTGATCTGGTTTGGTGACCATGATCTCACCGTTGTCTATTAAATCTTGGATCTTATATTTCAAGGCCCAACAATCTTGAGTATCATGTCCAGGTGATCCGGCATGATAAGCACACTTCCGAGTAGCATTAAAACCCCTCCTATTAGGGTTGGCTGGTGGAAGAAGACGTGTGATTTTCTTCTGAGTAGTCAGAAGAGCAAGAATATTCTCGAGCGAGTCCCCTAAGGGTGTGAACGTTCGAGGACACTTTACTTTTCCACTTTTAGGCAATGTAGGGTTTGATGATTGTGCTTGGAAAGGGGAGTAATTTCTCCTCTGTATAGGCATGTTCTGACTGCCTTTCTGACTTTGTAGTATCAAGGAAACATCCTCATCTTTCTTTTTATGGACCCTCCGGGGGTTGTTTCCATAAGATCCAGACTGGATGTGCTCAGCAACTGCTTTAAGAGAGGCTAGATCTTGAATCTTACTTGACTTCAATCCCATCTCATCCATCTCTCCATGTTTGATCATTTCATAGAATGGTTTGCCAATACCAGCTAAGACTCTCTTATAGAAAGGAGCTTCCTGTATGTCTATGAAAGTTATGACCATTTCTGATTCTGTCATGGAAGCAATAACTTGAGCAGCAAGGCGCCTCCACCTTTTAGCATACTCTCTGAAAGACTCATTAGACTTTTTCTTAACCTTGGTAATTTGGTACCAGTCAGGAGCCATCTGAGATTGAAAACTATATTGAGTGAGGAAGGCGTGAGCTAGCTCTTCCTAACTATGCATCTTTGAGTTGTCTAATCTAGTATACCATGAACGGGCTTCTCCAGTCAGACTTTTCTAGAACAGTTGCATTCTGAGCTTCTTGTTTTCCGTATAAGATCCAAGTTCTCCAATGAACACCTTCAAATGTGTATAAGGATCCCCTAATCCGTCATACTTTTCAAAATCAGGGGTTTTAAATTTCTCTGGATAATGAACACCATGAAATATGCAAAGGTCAGCATATGAAACACTTCCATGTGTTCCAATCCCTTTGAGAGCATGAATAGTCTCCTCCATTTGGAGGACCTTCTTCCTGATATCACCGGTGTCTGGATCTCCTTTGAGATGGGTGTTTTCAGGGTCTTTGTTGGTCGTATCTAACTGAGGTTCTGGAATTATTTTTTCCAAACCTTGAGCTCCTCCTTGTGTAGAGGTTTCTGTATGTGTAGGCATCTTTGTACCCTGAGTAGATTGATGTAATTCTTTCAGCAGAACAACCAATCTGTAATTTGTTTACTTAATCCGTCAAATTCTTCTCGCGAAATAGGATTAGATTGGTCAGAAAAAGACATGATTAGTTGTAGACTCGTGGCCTTTTTGGATTTTCAGCGGGTAACAGGCCCAATGATTTCCCTACAAACACCAGTACAAAGTACCTAATAGACAACGCTTAATAGACAACGTTTTTTATAAAAACGTTGTGGTTTTTTTTTTTACAACGTTTTTAGAAAAAACGTTGTAGATATATATTAAAAAACGTTATCTATTTAAAAGAGCATTTTTTGATTTTAACTAGATAACGTTTTTTTTAAAAACGTTGTCTATATGTAAAAACACGGAGCTTAAAAAAAGTACGCGGAAGAAAAAACACAGAGATTAAAACAATGACGAACAAACGTTACCTTCAAGCCCTAACTTGCCACTGCACCTCCATTATATCTCCAAGCTCGTCATCTCTCCAATATCTCAAAATCCTAAACCCTCAACTTCAAGCCCTAGCCCTAATCAACCCTTCTCAAATTCTCTCCCCCAAGTTTCACCATATTTCCACTCATATAAGATCCAATTGTTATACCCAATTCACAATAGCTCGTCATTTCTCATCTAATCAGCGTGATGATAAAGATAATGAAGAAGAAGATGAAGATGACGATGAAGATGACGACGAGGAGGAAATTGATGATATCAACGATGATGAGAATGTTTCGGCTTCGAATTCAAGTGTGGAGAGAGAGTATTCACCAGAGGAGAAAGAAAATGAGGCTGCTGCTATTGGGTATAAGGTCATTGGCCCGCTCCAGCGTTCTGATCAGATTTTCAAAGACTACGAGCCTATTTTTACTGTTATTCAGGTACAAGTTTTCCACTTTCAGCTTTTTCCTTTTTTTAGTTGGATGTTAAGATGGAGAAATTGAAGTGTGGGTAGCTTGTCTTCTATGTGAACACTTGTTTAGGTAAGGTATTTGTTTTTTTGCTTTAATTTCACTTGTTTAGTTGCTATGTTTTCATATGAAATTTGCCACAGTTATTATTTTTTCCTTTTAATTTCTAGTTTGATTGTGAGAAACTGTGGAAAATAAGCACATCTTACTCTCAGGGGTGTTGATATAAGATACCTAGTCTCCTATTTCTTTGGTATTTTCAGCAGCTAAACATAACTAATGATGTTTAGTTTTTTCAAAAAAAAAAAATTTTAAATCTTTTGTACTTAATTCATGATAGATTAAAGATGGTTTATTATTTCTGACTATATGGTTTGTTCACTTCGCTTGTAATTGAACATTAATTTGCTCACTATCTAAATTGAGGAATTGAAGTTTAGGTTCAGAAATTCGTTATGTATTATGAAGTGTTGTCCCTGTTTGTTGCAGCTTATAATATTTTCAAATATGTTGGTTGGTGTTGTAGTGTTTGTTGCACCTTATGTATAAAAGCCAAAATGAGATTATTGCTTAAAAAAAGTTCAGATAGCAAAAGACGCTACTTAAGATGCTGCAAAAGTGAGTTACATGTTGGCATTATATTCTATTATATAAATTGGTCAGTTATAGGATATGGATTATGGTGTATAATCCCTTTGCTGATATCTTTCAGGATGGTGGCGGCATGGTTGACTTGTGGGATGACAAAGGTCTTATTTTTTTTATTAAAATTACGATGGTGATTATGGTTTCTATGCTGTGATATTTTTTTAGCTGATACTTTGTTTTACATTCCTACAGGTGAACAAAAAGTCAAATCCAAAAAGGTAATGCCATGTCAAAAAGTAACATCTTTACTGGAGAAGATGTTAATGAAGAAGATGTGAGTATATTTGTTCCATGAATCTGCTACATGTCAAAAAGTGGTCTTAATTTGATGTCATATGTCTTGAGCAACTTTACTGAACAAATAACTATTCAGATTTATTTCCTTGATGCCGACAATGGTAGTGATGCTGATGATTCAAATGAAAATCTTAATGAAAATGGTGATATGGATGTTGAGAAGAGGTGTGTTAATTTCATTAGTTATTGGCGAGTTTGAAAGCACTCTTTTTACCTGGCATACTCTATTGGTTTGAGATCAACCATGATTTTTAGTCATTCTATTTACAAAATGAAAAATATATTTTCTCGTCTTTGCATCTATCTTTTAAAATTTTCCCACTTTAATTTATTCTATCTTATTGCATACACTTCCACGTTGGTCGCAATTCAATTTCGTCAAATATTTGTCGACATGTATTTCATTTTCTATATAAATATTCCCAGCAAAGTATTTAATGAATTTGAACTTTTATTCTACTCTAATAACCATAGAGTTTGACAATGAAATGTTCCAAGGAATTCCAATTTGAAAGAGCACCAAATCTTTGAATTTCTTCCCCAATATGTATGCATCATTCCTTTTTTCACTATGACGTTTGATTTGTGACCCTTCACCTAGAAATGAAGTAATTACTAAGTTTGATTTGTGACTTTTCTAGATATCCTTATTACTAGAGTTGTAGACTTTTATCTGCATTCTCCTTACTTTTCTTGTTGCCAGTTTCTTCGCTTTTATTATGACGTTTGTATTTATGTGCAATGTGATATAAATTGGTACTTACAGTGTACATTTCTTGATAACTATGTGATGTTCTAGCTAGTATTACCTTTTGTTCATTTCCTTTTCTGATCACTTGTATATTTTGAAGCCTGCTACAAGTGAGTATATTGTCAGGGACACTGGGAACTGCAGTCCTCGTTACATGAGGTGCACGCTCAATCAGGTTGTGATCAAATTTTTTCTTCAAATCTATGTACTTGTTCTCACCAAATGAACAAACTCATTTTGTCTACTGCTGGAAATTTATTGTGCTCGACAAACTTTATGATTGCTAGTTTATCATACTAATGATAACTGAGTTAATATATATATATATATATATATATATATATATATATATATATATATATATATTTTCTTCTGTTGTATAAACAGATCCCATGCACAAATGATCTTCTGGGAACATCTGGGATGCAGTTGGCTTTGTTGGTCCAGCCCTTGGCTCTTCCACATCCATCTGAGGAGCCAATCCAAGTAATTTGTTTTTATCTTATCTTTCTATATATTGCATCTCTAGTCCTGCTCACTAAATGTTTTTTGTAGTTCTAATTTTTTTGTTCCTTATAACAAAACAGAGTTAAAAATTTCTGCAGCCACTTATCCTGAACTGAAATCCATTACAAATTGAACATAGGTTAATACAATTAGTAAATTTATTTATCATATAGATGTTGTTCTCAGTCATGCCAGCAGACAATTAGTATTTATTTATCATATAGATGTTATTTTACATGTTCAACTGCTTATTATTTCATTGTCACAATATTTTGATTTGTTTCCTATATTTGTAGGCATCATGGATTACAGAAGAAGAATTTGGTATGTGACATCTTGATTTAATGCCTGTACCCTCAGTTTCGTCGAAGTCGTTAAGTGGTAATATAGCTCCTTCACAAAATGGTTCAGACTGCATTGGCAATTTAAGCATTGTAAATATGAAATCATTTGATCCTAGGTTTTTTTGCACATGCTTAGGTATAGTAACTTAATTTTATGGATAGTTTGGTTTATTTTGTGGATTGAAAAGTGAATTTGAGATGTATATATGGATAGTTTGGTATATATTTTGTGGATGTAGTAATTTAAAATTGTAAATGAATGGTATTATTTGTATGTATTTTGAATGGTTAATATATTTTGGCTCATTTGAATTTTAATTTGAAATTATAAATGAATGGTATTATATTTAATATTAATTTATTAATATTTTTTTTCTTTTTTTTCTTTATCTACAACATTTTAAAAACGTTGTATAAATTGGTTAAAAACGTTGTCTTATATACTAAATAACAACGTTTTTAACCAAAAAACGTTGTGGAATCATACTTTCTACAATGTTTTTAAGCATCTGTTAATTTTTTGAAAACAAATACACAACGTTTTTTTCCTAAAAAACGTTGTGTATTGTGCTTAACTACAACGTTTTTAAAACGTTGTGTAAGGGTGTCAAATAGACAACACCGTTAACCACGACGTTTTTCTGACAGAAACCACAACGTTTTTTCCGCGTTGTCTATTTACTGTTTTGTAGTAGTGAAAAGACTTATGTAGTTTAGTCTTAGGTGTGACGCCCCCAAAAATAGGTATTCATCATCCATCTTGAGTAACCAGATACATGGTACATAAATTCAAATACAACTTAATTATACAACAGTCGTGCAAAATACGACGATATATATACTGTGAGTTTTAATACAAATATTGTAACGTATGTAATACGACAATATTCATACTCAAATTAATACATGCAATATAAAGTACAGCAATAAATATTTCAAGTCTCCAAAGGGACACGAGAAGATTTATGTTCTCTTCATTTTACTGCGGTGCACTTTTGATGCTTTCAGGGTTAAGTTCTCATCACCCTATTGTTGTTTACCAAAATCAATTATTAAGTGACGTATAAAATACAACACACACATCTTAGGTCCTCAATACAATTATATATTGCATGTCATGCAATAGTGAAGACTACTAATGCTATCATCTGGACCGTCACTCCGTTTCCCGACTAGTCCCAGCTACGTTCTCATTTCCTGAAGAGAACAGTGAAAGAAAGGGTGAGCTCAACTAGCCCAGTAAGAAATATTATGACTAAGATAATGCAGAATAAATTATCATTAGTCTTTAACAATGTTAAACTGATAAAATACAATAGACATCAAGTTTAACTGCAGTGGAACAAGCAATCCAATAAAAAAGTCAAGTAGAGCATAAAATCTACTATCTTCTATGATTTAAAAGGTTTTTCATCAACTTAATCACTGAGACTCAACATAATAAATAAACCACATCATCAAGTCATCCATGCTTTACGGGCCAAGGATATTCATTAAATTATCAAGGGTCATGACCATACCGAATAATCCCTGATCATAATCATACCAAAAACTGTCCATCAATGCACTACAAGCCACTGAGGACTTTTACCATATCATTCGTCACATTACGGTCATGATTATACCTAATATTCCCTGGTCATAATCACACCAAGTCCACCTATGCACGTAAGTCAAAGATGACTTTTATCACAATATAAATATGAGAATGATGACAATGATATAAGCATTAATCAAACGAAAACAAGAATAAATATTAAAGACTTTAAATTTATCCAAATATTATAAACTCATAATCTAATATTATTAATATTATAACAATACTTTAATCACTTCTTAAACTTATAAATAATTTATTTCAATTGTCTACACTTTACCAAATAATTCATTTAATCATTCAAAAATGTCATACTCATAAGATTTCATCACCAATGATCAAATTCCTCATCAAAAAATTTGCATATACCCTATATAGGATTCTCAAGCCATAAAATCTTATTTTTCAACTTTGTTACTTCACATAACATATTTAACTCATTTACTCATAACTACATCATTTTCATGAAAAATACCAAATCAGTCCCAAAATTATTTCTTTTCTGGGATTTAGCAGAATATAGTCCCATATTGAACATATATTTTTCTCGGAATTTTTAAAATTCATTTACTATTTTTCAAAAATAAATTTCTAATTAATTCCTTAAGAAATTAGCTACCTCAAGTTTAACTCCAGAAATTCCCAAATCTTGGCAGGATCTTACACATGTTAACGTGATCTTCCAGTTTAAATTTCATGGTCATCATAGTTATAGAACTCCGATTATAGCATTTTTCTACGGAAAAACCTAAATATTGAAATGGTCATAACTTGCTCATTTTTGGACAGGAGGTACTTTATGCCATAAATTTTCATGTCCCAAAAGACCGAAATCTTTCTCACAAATTAAGTGGCCAAAAATGCCCTTTTAAATTTCTAGGCAGTAGCTTTTTCCTAATTTGCAGCTTTTGACTCTTTTACTAAAATTAGTCCACACGAAAATTTACAACACCTTTTATAGTGATTCCACTTGGATAAATTAGAAAACTCATAGAACTAACTCTAGAACTTGACCACACTAAAAAAATCGAAATATAATATGAGATATAGTTAATTGAATTTTATATTCTATTTTCACCAAAATCTGATTTTTAACCCTTTGTGATTTCTAAGAAACTTTCATGTTTTCACATAATAACCAACATAACTCATCATGACAATGACATAATAATTCAATAAAACAAATTCATGAATAAATTTTAAAGATTTATAAGTTAATTTATCTTGAACTTAATAATGTCCAAATTGTCAACATGATACTGCTTTGTGGAGAAAAATTCAAGAATGCTCAGAAGAATATTTCCACGAAAAGATACTGGATGAAGCGCAAATATCCAGGATATTCCACTAATTTCAAGGAATATAGAAGCCAAAGCTTTAACCAACTGTGTATAATAGAATATATGAAACTGCAAATAGATTTTCGCCCGCCATGCAGTAATCCACGTAAACAGATAGGAGAATGGACTGAATAGTAACTAATTCTTGAACGGTCCAGATTAATTTACTTTTAAACAGACGGTCCAGATTGGTTTACTATAAAATATTCTAATAAAACAAAATCTTTTAAATAAAATATAATATATTCTATTTATAATCTAATAAAACAAATAACTTTATAAAAGTATTCTGTTTTATATAAATAGATTTTTATTATACAAACACTATGCAAGCACTATACAAATACTATGCATAATAAAATATGATATATTCTAAATATTGTCTAATAAAACAAATAAATTTATAAAAGTATTCTGTTTTATATAAAAAGTTTTTCTATTTTATTACATTAATAATACTAAAAAAACAAAACTCATCATCATTGTTATCATTAACACTATTAATCGACTAGGTCGTTCCCAGGAAAGAGGGGGCTTTCCAATAAGAATTTCTCCCTATTGACGCGCAATTAGGTGACCAAACCTCTCATTGGCAGAACTTCTAGACATCGTTAATATTGTAAATAATAATATTAATAACTCTGTCATCTCAATTATTAATTTAATAATATATAAAATATCGACAATAATTGAATCAATTAACGTGAGATACTATGCAATAATTACTAAAGTAATAATTAAACAAAACTGAGTGACTTCTCATGTAAACATCAATAATCAATACCGTGTGCTACTATGCAACCACGCGTATTACTGTACTTTTACTACCGAGTAGTTCAACAGTATTAACGGTAAAACTTCCGTCGTTATTTTCATAAAAATATTTTTTTCATTTTCTCAATCCGACAATAATTCCGTTGTGGGGTCCACCAATGATTGTGCCGTCGCACGAATATTCCCTGTTAAAACGAATATTCTCCGACCAATTGAATATTATATAACAACTCGCATACTTTGCAAAATTTATAAATACTATCCACAACTATAACAATATCTCAAATTCACACCATAATATTCAAAAAATATTTCGAGAAAATTAAATTTTTATTCGTAAAATTTGGAATTTTACATTAGGGATAATGTAAATGCCATCATAATGTGTCCATTTTAGGAATATCATCCTGCAAAAACGGGTGTTAATTAATAACATGTCATATATGCACAGATATTCATCATTTTTCCATTACATAAAGATGAACATGGAATAAAATTACAAGTAAATGCTTTTACAAGTAATTTAAAAATGGAAAGCATGAAGAAACTTTCCTCTGCGTTTGGTTTATCAGAGGTTGACCTATCTTAGGGTTACTCTCGTGGCTTTTTGGCATGAAGGTTCCCAGATCTTCGCAATCTACTTGACGGGAAGTTAATCCGGTCTTTCAACTGGAGCAAATCTGGGTGGTGCCTTTCCTGAGCCTCATTGGAATTAGTCTCCCTACGAGTCCAGTAATCAAACACTGACAGGATAGCCTCCTAGTGGAGGAACCACATAACATACATTCACATACAACGTGTCTCACCGTTTATGAAAATGATGACATGTGCGAAGCACTAATATCACAGATAAATATTTTACAGTGCAGTAAGTAAAATGCATTCGTACACATTCATCATAAATGTAAATGCAATATTCACACACAAGCATATAACAGTTTTGAAAAGCTTTTAGTAGCGGCTTAAGCCCTCTTACTGGAGTCCCCAGCAAAGTCGCCACCTGTCGATGTCGGGATTTTTATTTGTCCCTTTTCGTGACTTGTTCTTTGGAGTTCTCATGTTATATGAGATTTGTTTGAAAAAATAAGTGAAAAAGGTCCGACATGTGTAATGTCGACGATGGACTGTTAAGAGTCGCCAATTGGTGTTTTTAACTGGTTGCACCAACGCAACCGAAAAAGGTTTGCACATTGACCCAGTGATGTGACACTGCTAAACGGGTCTGTGAAACTGAGATTCATTTTGGGTTCGGGGGCTTGATTATGTGGAGGGAAGGTGTTAGACACCCCCCGACATCCGTGTTGCCATGGTGACCGCCACTTTTCAAGAAACTGTTATATGAATGTGTGTGTGTGTGTGTGTGTTTGTGGATCAATGGGCAATTATCTGAAAGTAATGCGAGGCATCGTTCACACCTATATACAAAGGGTTTGAATTTATAGAAAATTCAGTTTTAAACAAAATATAGCAATGAAGTTTTGTAAAAGAGGTTTTTCAAACCCTGTGTTCAATAGGAATTGAGACCTTTTCATACTTCTATTTTATTATTAAATGCTCGGCTTGATTGCTTTTATTTTCGAGATGCGAGGCATCTTCGAGAAAATAATACACAACAATGCCGAACTCCTCATGGGTATGAAAGCATCCAAGGAAATTCAGACACCGTAAATAATGTACAAGCTTCTTACAGCTGAAAATGTCCATCACGGGAACCGAATCTATATTCAGTAGACTGAATCTGTGATCACATGATTCCTAGGCTCACATGATACCGCAGTTTATATGAAAAGCAGTAAGCAATTATATATATAAAAGCTGTAAATATATATATACAGACATGATCTACCACCACGAAACACCTCCATGGGGGATCGAAAATGTAAATATATAAAAGCGGTAATTATATATATATATATATGGACATGATCAACCACTATGAAGAAACTCTGTGGGGATCAGAAACACCGTGAATAATTTACAAGCTGCTTACAGCTGAAAATGTCCATCACTGTAACCGAATCTAGATTCAGTGGACTAAATATGTGATCACATAATTCCTAGGCTCACATGATGTCGTAGTTTATATGAAAAGCAATAAGAAGTTATATATATAAAAGCTGTAAATATATATATAGGCATGATCAACCACCATTAAGCAACTCCATGGGGGATCAGAAATGTAAATAAAGCAGTAAATGCGATCAACCGCCACGAAGTAAACTCTAGGCGGGACTTAATGTAAATAAAGTAGTAAAGACGATCAACCGCCACGAAGTAAACTCCAGGCAGGACTAAATGTAAATAAAGCAGTAAAAGGCCTCGAAGTAAACTCCAGGCCTGACAAAAAATGTAAATATATATATATATATAAGTGGTAAACGCACCGGATATAAAATCCAGGCTCATCAGATATGTCCGACAACAATTATATATATATATATATATATATAAACTGTTGTTAGACTTTGTCTGATGAGACTGTATTTTATATTCGAAGCGTTTATTGTATATATATATATATATATAAGCAAGTAAACGCTCCGGATGTAAAATACAGGCTCATCAGACAAAGTCTGACAAAAGTTTATATATATAAGTGTATATATATATATATATATATATATATATATATATATATATATATATATATATATATATATATATATATATATATATATATATATATATAAGCAAGTAAACGCTCCAGACATAAGTCTAGGCTCAATCGAGGCATAACTCGATAATGTTAGTCCATATATAAATATATACATATATAAGTATATATTTACAGACAGCATTGAAAACCACGAACCGAAGTTCGGGCATACGCACACAACACGACTCTGAATGTGTAGAATAGTGTGTGCAAAGATGAAGAGAAAGGCTTAATAGAGTGTGAGAAGGCTTACAGTGGGCTGCCAATGCAGGCTTCTATGACTCTAGATGGATAAACACTCAGCTCCTGCAGGTAAAAATATAGCTATATGTGAGCTAACAGGTATTTAAAATGAGAAAGCACTCAATATGGGGTGTGTACAGAGCAAATTTGACAGGGCTTCCTCGCCTTTTCTCTTTTTAAAATGGCCACCTCAAGCCCTCTATTTATAGAGGGGGGGAGCCGCAGGTATACCTGCAGCAGCCGCAGATGCATTTGCGGCTGCCCGGGCTACCCCGGGCTCTGCGGGTCCCATCGTCTCGAAGTACGTGTACTCGTGCACTGTAATGTCTGCTCGAACTTGCAGAACTTCAATCCGAGCATCCGAACGAGGTATACAAGACCATCTTTGGACTACTTTTGTCGAGAGTTACACAATTACATGGGATTAGAGGTTGTACGAAGTCAGGAAGAGGGGACCATGCCCATAGTCTTCAAGCTTCAAATTTTATCCGGTGTGCTGCCACGCGTAATAGTCACTCAAGATTGGAACTCTTTCGTTCTTGTAGGACATTATCGTATGTATGTATGTATGAAGTATTGAGACGATGCGCAGGTGTTGAGGTGGCAAGATGACGTTTGACTCCTCACCGGGGTTATCTCCGATTTGAGTTGAAAGCAGACGTTGCTCAGGGTTACATCTGAGATTGGACTACTGCAAGTGTTTGAATGCCGCAAGGTCATCTGTAAGTGTGCTTGCCTTCCCGGTGTTAGCTTTGGGTCTGAGGAATGAGTGCCTCGGCTGGAGGTCTGAGATTGAAGCTAATTGAATGCATTTGAAACCAGCATTTCCGGAGTTATCGCCGGAACTGCAACAATATTCCTTCGGGTTATCTCCAAGGACTAAACTTGGGGTTATCTCTGAGGTTGGAAATGATACTCCCGGTGTGTGTTCCGAGGTTGAGACTGAACTTTCGGTAGTATCCGGAATGGATGTGAGCTGTCTTCCAGTGTTATCTCCGAAAGACGAATCTGCCCTCCTACAATGTTAGTAACAGGTGTACAGAAAATTTCGAGTGTCTATAATATATATATATATATATATATATATATATATATATATATATATATATATACGTTCAAATTAAGATTATATTGATTTAAATCAATATTGGACAATATTAGAATAATAGTTCCCCAGCAACGGTGCCAAAAACTTGTTGGTCAAAAAATTGATCACTAAACACGAGCAAGTATACGCGATCTAACAAGTATTACAGTGATAAGGAAAGTGTCAAACCCACGAGGAACCATCACTAATATTTACCAAGTACCGACTTTGTATCGCTAAAGTCTTACTCAAACAACAATTAATGGAAATGTGATTAGTCTAGTTATAATGAATTATCAAAGCAAGTAAATGGATAACAAATGGTAATCGAAGGAATTAAAAGCTAATGTTACAACTTCACCCCCACACAGGCATTCTATCGAACACTTGGTGTGCTATGACTCATCAAACTTCATACCCTTCTCTCTTTTATCTTAATGGTCACGACAATTTATCGATCAAGAACACACAGGTGCTCATACACCTCTGTCGAGGTATGCACAAACATATCCTTTCCAGATCCACCCGATAGGGAATAGAACAGAAAAGAACGTCCAAGCTAGATACAATCCTACACATGTCTATGCGAATGAATCATAACAAGGATTTAAGCATAAGTTCTCAAATAAGTCGCACGTGGTGCACAGATATATGTCTATTCTACGCATAACTTATGCAGTCGAAACCCATAATCACATGCCAATTTATTACTGTCTAAATCTACAATCCTTCTTTCAATATCATGCAAATTACAAAAATCATCACTAATATCTTAGCGAGAATCATTAAGCATAAATATATTAAACAGAATTATATGGTGTCAACAAAAGAGATAAGACAGTCGATTTAAATAACAAAGGGTTCCATTATAACCTTATAGCAAATACTCAGTTCATAGCCATTGAGCAAAATATAAGTAGCAATAAAGACAACATTAATGGATTACAAAATTAGAGGAAATAAATGGATAAGAATAAACTTTGTCAAAGCCCTTCAGTCTCCAAGCATTCTGCTCAAATCAAGCTTTCCAATCCGTGTAGCTCACTACTCTTGTAGCTCCAAGGAAATCCCAGACTTCTCCCTAATCTACCTAATCTGTATTTACAGACATTATCTAAGAACTAGAGAGAGAAATTAAAAGAGAAAGAAAACTATTCTATGCTAAGCTATATTATCATATATAATGTCTGATATCTCAGATGTCTCATACGCAGAGGCTTTCTTCCCTTCTTATATCATTTCACTCCACTTGGCTAGGTCAAAATCAAGCCTTCTCTGTCTGGGCACCGGAGACGGCGCGGGCAATAAGGTATAGAGTGGCGCTGCAGCGCCATGGTGACATCAGCAGGACACGGAGGTGGCACCGCGGCGCGACCTATAGGCTAGGTGATGAGTGGGATTTATACCCGCGAATTGGATACTTTATGACTTAAATAAATACCTGAATTCGTAAATTTTATATAGTTTTATATGATTATAGTGTTATTGCGCTTAACTGACGTATTGTAAGGCTTTACAGGACTTTCCTAGCTTTAATGGGGTTAAATAAACAAATTCTATAAACTGGAGCCGCAGCGCCAATGCCCAGTCTGTATCTCGTGTCGCGACGGCGCCCCCTAGTCTTGTTGACGTCATCGTGGAGCTGCAGCGCCACTAATACCTCTTAGACTCGTGTTGTAGCGCGAGCTCCGTGTTTTCCAAACTAATGTGGCACCGCAGCGCCACCCACAGAGCTGTTGCCCGCGCCGCAACGCAAGCTCCCATGCCCAGGCAGATAGGGCTTTTGTTTGACCTAGAAAATGAGGGAAACGGATATATAAGGAAACCAAGCCTCTACAACTAAGTGAGGAGATCTTATGTGACGCCCCCAAAATAGGTATACATCACCCCTCTTGAGTCGCCAAATATAAGGTACAGAATACAAATACAAACTTAATTATACAACCGTCGTGTAATATACAACAAAACATAGTTGAGAGTTTAAACAGGAATATTGCCTTCTAAACAATATCCACTCTCAAATAGAGTCCTCGTTACATTTATTGTCACACTATTTTATAGAATAGTGAGGACTACTAATACACCATCTCGGACCATCATTCCATTCCCCGACTAGTCCCGGCTACGTTCTCATTTTCTAAAGAGAACAATGAAAGCAAAAGGGTGAGCTCAACTAGCCCAGTAAGAAATATTATGACTAAGATAATGCAGAATAAATTAGCATTAGTCTTCAACAATGTTAAACTGATAAAATACAATAGACATCAAGTTTAATTGCAGTGGAATAAGAATTTCATCAAAAGAGTTAAGTAGAGCATGATATCTACTATCTTCTATGATTTAAAATGTTTTCATCAATTTTTATCGCTGAGATTCAGCTTAATAAATAAACCACATCATCGAATCATCCCTGCACTATGGGCCAAGGATATTCATTAAATCATCAATGGTCATGACTATACCGAATAATCTCTGGTCATAATCATACCAAAAATTGTCCATCAATGCACTACAGGCCACTGAGGATTTTTACCACATCATTTATAACATTACAAGTCATGATTATACCGAATGATCCCTGGTCATAATCATACCGAGTCCATCTATGCACGTAAGCCAAAGATGACTTTCATCACAATATAAGCATGAGGATGATGACAATGATATAATAATTCAATAAAACAAGTTCAAGAATAAATTTTAAAGATTTATAAGTTAATTTATCCTAAAATCAATAACGTCCAAATTATCAACATGATACTACTTTGTAGAGCAAAATTCAAGAATGCTCAGAAGAATATTTTCATGAAAAGATACTAGATGAAGCGCAAATATCCAGGATATTCTACTAATTTCATGGAGTATAGAAGCCAAAACTTTAACCAACTAAATATAATAGAATATGTGAAATTACAAATGGATTTTCGTCCGCCATGCGGTAATCCACGTGGACAAATCATTTCCACAATTTAATAAGAATGAATACGAAGGATCATTCACCATGCATGCAGTAATCCACATAGACAGGTTATTCCAATAGAATAATAAAGAATGAAATAACAGAAGAATTCACCAGGCATGCGATAGATCGCACAGGAAGGTTATTCCCAAAAGAATAATAAAGAATGGAATCAGGTCATGCTTAATTCGCAGAGACGGGATATTCCAATAGAATAATAAAGAATGGAACCAGTTCATATGTAATGCGCACAGACAGGATATTCCAACAGAATAATAAATAATGGAACCAAGTCATGTATAATCCGCAAATACAAGATATTCCAACAGAATAATAAATAATAGAATAACAACAGAATTCACCAGGCATGCGATAGACCGCATAGAGAGGTTATTCCAACAGAATAATAAAGAATGGAATAACAGAAGAATTTCACCATGTATGCGGTACTTTTCATAGACAGGTTATTCCAACTTAATAATAAAGAAATGGAGTAACAACCTTTACTAGTATTGAAAGAAAATAACTCTCTTCATGAATACGAAAGAATAATACCCCTTACCTTAGAAGAAAACTGGATACTAGAATAGTGAGGTAGCAGGCTTTTCTTCTTCTTTCTCTCTATAATTTCTCTATAATAATTGCTCTTGTGAGACTTAGTGAATTGGTGAGAAATGAAGGAAGAATGAGCTTCTATTTATAGGAAAATATAGTTTCAATAATTGTACATTTTGGGGCTCGAAATATTACAGTATAATACCTTCATCTTTTCCTTCATTTTTAATTTAGTCCTGCAAGTATTATAAAACTTGCACCACCTCCCCTAATAGTAAATCATGTGACTCAATAGTTCTAAACATGTGAAAAAATTAATTATAGTATAGTACCTTCAACTATACCTCTATTTTTAATTTAGTCATGCAAGTATTATCAATCTTGCACCAACTCCCCTAATAGTAAATCATATGAATCAATAGTACACACATGTGAACACATAGTTATAAGCATATGAATTAATAGCAATTAATTGCTCATTTATCTGATTAATTACCCGATAACTTCCAGACATCAATTATTATCGAAATAAATGCTGATTTCCACTAACACTAATAATTCCCACACAATGGAACTATCAATTTCATCTTTAATCAACACGAACTTATTCATCATTAATATTATAATTCACAATATTTAACAACCAGGTCGTTCCTAGAAAAGAGGGGGCTTTCCGATAAGGATTTCTCCTTATTGGCGCGCAATTAGGTGACCAAACCCCTCCTTGACAGAACTTCTAGACATTATCAATATTGAAAATAATAATATGAATAACTTTGCCGTCTCAATTATTGATTTAATAATATATCATATTATACAAATGATACAGTGACAATAGTTGAATCAATAATATGAGAGATATGATGTAGCAATTATTGTAGCAATAATTGAGTATAACTGAGTGACTTCTTACGTAAGCATCAATAATCAATACTGTGTGCTACTATGCAACCACGCGTATTACTATATTTTTACTACCTGGTAGTTCAATAGTTATAATGGTAACACTTTCGCCGTTATTTTATAAAATGATAATTTTGTTGTTTTCTAACTACGACAATACTTTCGTTGTGGGGTCCACCAATGATTGTGTCGTCGTACGAATATTTCCCGACAAAAATAATATTCCTCGACCAATCGAATATTATTTAACAACTTGCTTACTTTGCAAAAATTATAAATATTACCCACAACTATAACACTATATCAAATCCACACCATAATATTCAAAAAAATATTTCGAGAAATTTAAATCTTTATTCATAAAAGTTGGGGTCTCACAATCTCCCCTCCTTATGAAATTTTTCCCTCGAAATTTGCGTACGTACCGGTATGCTGAAGAGGGGAGGATACCTTAACTTCATTTCAGATTCTAACTCTTGAGGTATAACCTTTGAGTGTCGAATGTGATCCTTCTTATCCTAGATTTTAACACGTATCTCCTCATACGTTAAATCTTCTGCTATCTTGTCCGGTTCTAAATCAATAATTTGGTTCGGGTCATCCACATATTTACGTAACATCAATACATAAAAAATTATTATGAACACGCAACATACTTGACGGTAAAAACGAGTCTATAGGCCACAGTTCCTACTCGATCGAGGATCAAAAATGGGCCAATGAATCGAGGATTGAGCTTTTCTCTCTTTTCAAATCTTGTAACTCCTTTCCATGGATCAACACATAACAACACATGATCTCCAATATTAAATTCCATGTCTTTTCGATGAAGATCAACATAACTCTTTTGTCGATCTTGTGAGGTTTTTATACGTTATCGGATCGTTTGAATCTTTTTCGTAGTCATACGTACCAACTCTGGTCCCAACAACGTTGCTTTACCCACCTCATCCCAGCATACTGGAGAGTGACACTTTCTTCCATACAACGCCTCAAATGGAGCCATGCCAATACTTGCTTCATAACTGTTGTTGTAGGAAAACTCCACCAATGGTAAGAACTTGTCCCAACTTCCCTTGAAGTCAAGGACACAGAGTCTTAATAAATCTTCAAGAGTTTGAATAGTCCTTTTCGACTACCCATCCTTTTGAGGATGATATGCTGAACTAAATCATAAATTCGTGCCCATAGATTTTTGCAAACTAACCCAAAATCTTGAAGTGAATCTTGGGTCTCGATCAGAAACTATGGATATTGGCATACCATTCAATCTTACAATCTCTTTTATATACAAACTAGCAAGACGTTCAAGTGTATAAGTTTCTCGTATCGGTAAGAAATGAGCAGACTTGGTTAATCTATCAATAATGACCCAAATCGCATCTATGCCTTGAGAAACCTTGGGAAGACCAGTAACGAAATCCATGGTAATGTGCTCCCACTTCCATTCTAGAATTTCAAGTGGTTGCAATGGACCTTTTGGCACTTGATGCTCCGCCTTGACTCGTTGACAAGTTAGACACCTTGAGATAAACCCTGCTATCTCTCTCTTCATATTCCTCCACCAAAATGTATGTCGGAGATCATGATACATTTTGGTACTCCTAGGATGGATTGCAAATGGTGTGTTGTGCACCTCCATCATGATTTTATACTTCAAGTCAGAATCGTTAGGAACACAAAGTCTGGAGTTGACTTGAAATATTCCTTCTTCATCGATTCTTGCTTCTAGGATAACGCCCTCTTAAACCTTCTTCTTCACATTCATCAGCTTCGGGTGTGTAGTTTGTGTGGCTTTAAATTTATCAATTAAAGTCGATTCTAATCGTATATTTGTTATCTTCACGTGGGTCCCTAGAGTCTTTAACTCAATCTTCATCATTTGTAAGTTATATGAAATAGGTTTTTGTGTTAACACTTCGCACTCGTAAGCGCATACGATCTTCTACTCAACGCGTCAGCTACCACGTTCGCTCTTCTACAATGATATTAAATGGTATAGTCGTAATCTTTAACAGCTCGAGCCAACGTCTTTGGCACATTATACATTCATTTTGGGTGAAGAAAATATTTGAGGATTTTAGAAATGGGTTTTGTACTGGGGTCAATACAAAATTCGATTTCACGCTCTAGGGGTAAGCTAAGAAGTCTTCAAGAATACACCAGAAAATTTATTAACAAAAGGAAAAAAAACTGTGACTCTCATCCAAGACTTGGATAGCACGTCACATTGATACCTATCAACTTGCCACTGTTATTCACGACGTTCCCTACGGATATTCTATCTTCGGTACATTCCACACAAGGAAGTCAACAACGAAAGGCTCAGGGCTCTTTACTTATGGCTTGGTATGACAGTGATTGACTTTAGGGTTTTGTTGCTTGAATTCGCATGATATGTTGGTTAAGAATATGAAATCTAACAACCTTATGAAAAGCATGATGAGTAGTTAACCAATTGATTCCCAAAATCATATCAAAGGTAAGTATTTTCAAAGAAATAAGATCGACGGGTAATGTGAAAGTGTCGATTTGAATCAACAAGATTTATAAATAGTGGAGGTAACGAAGGTTTCTACTAACGAATTTTTAACCAATAAGTCAAAGTCTAACTTCTCTGGGGTCAAATTTAAACGTTGAACGCAAGCAAGAGAGATAAAATAATGGGTAGAACCGGTATCTAATAAGGTATAGACTTCGAAAGAATTTATAATTAACTAACTCGTGTTAACTTCGTTTGGGTTACTCGCTTTTTGACAAGCCATGAAAAATGCTCTTCCTAAAACCACCAACTTTTTTTTATCTATATCCGCCTTTGGTGCGACCGTCCCAGCTGGACTTGATTTCTCTAGAGGACAAAATTGAGCTATGTGACCGTCTTTTCCATAACTAAAACATACATTGGAAGGCTGTGAACAGTTTGGCCTTATGTGTCCCTCCTCTCCGCATCTATAGCATCTAACTGGCGGTCGTTCTCCTCCCCTAGAATTTGTTGCTGGTGTTGGTGCTGATGCTGATGTCTTTCCATCATCATTAAATCTTATCTTCTTGAATTTTCCACTTCTATTATCTTGGCCATGATTACCACCGAAGTGGTTACCATTCTTGGCATGATAATTTCCCCCACGATGGCTATCATTGTTCCGATGGTCGTTGTCACCGGTATGATTATTATCGTGTTGTTGATCGTTGTCTTTTGGTTGTACTGACTCATTATCGTGCTCCAATAACTAAGCCCTATTCACAACATCTAAATATAAACAAAGTTTGTGAGAAATGAGGTATTGACGTATATCGGGTTTCAAACCTTTTAGAAATATTTGCGTCATTCGCTCCTCATTATCGACCAAATGGGATACAAACCGGGATAACTCTGTAAATTTAGCTTCGTATTGCGACACGGTCATATTGTTTTGCTCTAACTTGATGAATTCTACCTCCTTCATGTGACGAATACTTTCGGGAATGTGCTTGTCGTTGAAAAGCTCTTGGAACTTCTCCCAAGACATCTTAAGTGCGTCAGGCTGGGTACGTTTTATAGATTCCCACCAGTAATCTATCTCTTCACGCGACATAAAGGTGACAAAGGGAACCTTTTGATCTTCGGAGCATCCCAAGACATCAAATATCTTGGTGATCTGCTTTAACCACGTCTCCGCCTTAAGTGGTTCTTGCTTTCTCAAAAACTCAGGCGGTCCCAGCTCCTTGAATTGCTTAGCAGTGACCATCCGAGAGTTGCCAGTGTTTCCACCTGCATTTTGAACAATAGTCTCTATCGCCTGATGTTGCATGAATTGCATAAAGCCTCTAATCATCCCATCGTTCATCATCTGATCAGTGTTGTTATTTACTTGACGATTATTATATTCATGTTGCACATTATCCTGGGTATTGATCGTTGGTGACTCAACGGTCTCATGTGCTTCATTGTTGATCTCAACATTTTCAGATGCCATTTTCAAACACTGTCACAAAACAAGGGTTAATTGACATATCACATATTATCTTTATACTCTGACCAACCAATTAAATACCAAATAAACTTAGGTAGGTCATACTAGCGAAGGAATTCCCCGTCTCTCCCCTCCTAGTTCTTGTCTCACATCTCAGCCAGGAATCATAACCCTAAGCTTTGATACCAACTGTGACGTCCCCAAAATAGGTATACATCACACATCTTGAGTCACCAAATACATGGTATAGAATACAAATACAAACTTAATTATACAACCGTCGTGTAATATACGACAAAATATAGCTGAGAGTTTAAATAGGAATATTGCCTTCTAGACAATATCCACTCTCAAATAGAGTCCTCATTACATTTATTGTCACACTATTTTATAGAATAGTGAGGAATACTAATACACCATCTCGGACCATCACTCCATTCTCCGACTAGTCCCGGCTACGTTCTCATTTCCTAAAGAGAACAATGAAAGCAAAAGGGTGAGCTCAACTAGCCCAGTAAGAAATATTATGACTAAGATAATGCAGAATAAATTATCATTAGTCTTCAACAATGTTAAACTGATAAAATACAATAGACATCAAGTTTAACTACAGCGGGATAAGCAATCCATTAGAAGAGTAGAATATAGCATGATATCTACTATCTTCTATGATTTAAAATGTTTTCATCAATTTTTATCGCTGAGACTCAGCTTAATAAATAAACCACATCATCAAATCATCCCTGCACTACGGGCCAAGGATATTCATTAAATCATCAATGGTCATGACTATACCGAATAATCCATGGTCATAATCATACCAAAAATTGTCCATCAATGCACTACAGGCCATTGAGGACTTTTACCACATCATTTATAACATTACAGGTCATGATTATACCGAATGATCCCTGGTCATAATCATACCGAGTCCATCTATACACATAAGCCAAAGATGACTTTCATCACAATATAAGCATGATGATGATGGCAATGATATAATAATTCAATAAAACAAGTTCAAAAATAAATTTTAAAGATTTATAAGTTAATTTATCCTGAAATCAATAACGTCCAAATTGTCAACATGATACTGCTTTGTAGAGTAAAATTCAAGAATGCTCAGAAGAATATTTCCATGAAAAGATACTGGATGAAGCGCAAATATCCAGGATATTCTACTAATTTCATGGAGTATAGAATTCAAAACTTTAACCAACTAAGTATAATAGAATATATGAAACTGCAAATGGATTTTCTCCCGCCATGCGATAATCTACGTAGACAAATCATTTCCACAATTTAATAAGAATGAATACGAAGGATCATTCACCATACATACGGTAATCCACATATAAAGGTTATTCCAAAAGAATAATAAAGAATTGAATAACAGAAGAATTCACCAGGCATGCGATAGACCGCACAGGCAGATTATTCCCAACAGAATAATAAAGAATGGAACCAAGTCATGCGTAATCCGCACAGACAGGATATTCCATCAAAATAATAAAGAATGGAACTAGGTCATGCTTAATCCGCACAGACAGGATATTCGAATGGAATAACAACAGAATTCACCAGGCATGCGATAGACCATACAGAGAGGTTATTCCAACAAAATAATAAAGAGTGGAATAACAGAAGAATTTCACCATGTATGCGGTACTTCACATAGACAGGTTATTCCAATATAATAATAAAGAATATAATAACAACCCTTACGAGTATTGAAAGAAAATAACTCTCTTCATGAATACAAAAGAATAATACCCCTTACCTTAGAAGAAAACTGGATACTAGAATAGTGAGGTAGCAGACTTCTCTTCTTCTTTCTCTCTATAATTTCTCTATAATAATTGCTCTTGTGAGACTTAGTGAATTGGTGAGAAATGAAGGAAGAATGAGCTTCTATTTATAGGAAAATATAGTATCAATAATTACACATTTTGGGGCTCAAAATATTACAGTATAATACCTTTATCTGTTCCTTCATTTTTAATTTAATCCTGCAAGTATTATCAAACTTGCACCACCTCCCCTAATAGTAAATCATGTGAATCAATAGTAAATCATGTGACTCAATAGTTCTAAACATGTGAAAAAATTAATTATAGTATAGTACCTTCAACTATACTTCCATTTTTAATTTAGTCATGCAAGTATTATCAATCTTGCACCAACTCCCCTAATAGTAAATCATGTGAATCAATGGTACAGACATGTGAACACATAGTTATAAGCATGTGAATTAATAGTAATTAATTGCTCATTTATCCGATTAATTACCTGATAACTTCCAGAAATCAATTATTATCGAAATAAATGTCGATTTCTACTAACACTGATAATTCTCACACAATGGAACTATCAATTTCATCTTTAATCAACACAAAATTATTCATCATTAATATTATAATTCACAATATTTAATAACCAGGTCGATCCCAGGAAAAAGGGGGCTTTCCGATAAGGATTTCTCCTTATTGGCGCGCAATTAGGTGACCAAACCTCTCCTTGACAGAACTTCTAGACATTATCGATATTGAAAATAATAATATGAATAACTTTGCCTTCTTAATTATTGATTTAATAATATATCATATTATGCAGGTGATACTGTGACAATAATTGAATCAATAATATGAGAGATATGATGTAGCAATTACTGTAGCAATAATTAAGTATAACTGAGTGACTTCTTACGTAAGCATCAATAATCAATACCGTGTGCTACTATGCAACCATGCGTATTACTGTACTTTTACTACTGGGTAGTTCAACAGTTTTAACGGTAACACTTTCGTCGTTATTTTATAAAATGATAATTCTGTCATTTTCTAACTACGACAATACTTCTGTTGTGGGGTCCACCAATGATTGTGTCTTCATACGAATATTTCCCGGTAAAAAGAATATTCCCCGACCAATCGAATATTATATAACAACTTACTTACTTTGCAAAATTTATAAATATTACCCACAACTATAACATTATATCAAATCCATACCATAATATTCAAAAAAATATTTTGAGAAATTTAAATCTTTATTCATAATATTTGGGGTCTCACATCTTATATCTCATATCAGAGAATAATTTAGTTTCTTCTTCTTTTAATTTCTCTCTCTAGTTCTTAGATAAATGCCTGTAAATATAGATTAGGTAGATTGGGGAGAAGTTTGGGATTTCTTTGGAGCATCAAGAGCAGTGAGCTACACAGATTGGAAAGCTTGATTTGAGCAGAATGCTTGGTGACTAAAGGGCTTTAATAGAGTTTCCTCTTATCCATTTATTCCCTCTGATTTTGTAATTCATTAATGTGGTCTTTATTGCTACTTATATTTTGTTCAATAGCTATGAACTGAGTATTTTCTCTAAGGTTATAATGGAACTCTTTGTTATTTAAATTAACTGTCTTATCTCTTTGGTTGGCACCATATGGTTTGGTTTAATATATTCATGCTTAATGATTCTCGCTAAGATTTTAGTGATGATTTTGGTAATTTACATGATATTGAAAGAAGGATTGTAGATTTACACCGTAATATATTGGCATGTGATTATGGGTTTCGACTGCTTAAGTTGTGCATAGAATAGACATATATCTATACGCCACGTGCGACCTATTTGAGAGTATATGTTTACATCCTTGTTATGATCAATTCGCATAGACATGTGTCGGATTGTATCTAGCTTGGACGTTCTTTTCTGTTCTATTCTCTATCGGGTGGATCTGGAAAGGATATGTTTGTGCATACCTCGACAGAGGTGTATGAGAACCTGTGTGTTCTCGGTCGACAAATTATCGTGACCATTAAGACCAAAGAGAGAAGGGTAGGAAGTTTGATGAAGCATAGCACGCCAGGTGTTCGATAGAATGCATGTATGGGGTGAAGTTGTAACCTTAGCTTGTAATTCCTTCGATTACCATTCGTTATCCATTTACGTGCTTTGATAATTAGTTATACTTAGATTAACCACACTTCCATTTATTACTGTTCGAATAAGACTTTAGCGATACCATGTCAGTACTAGGTAAATATTAGTGATGGTTCCTCGTGGGTTCGACACTTTCCTTATCACTGTATTACTTGTTCGATCACATATACTTGCTCGTGTTTAGTGATCTGTTTTCCGACCAACAAGTTTTTGGCACCGTTGCCGGGGAACTATTATTCTAATATTGTCTAATATTGATTCAATTCAATTTAGTCTTAATTTGAACGTATATATATTTCTTTTATTTATTTGATCCTCCTTTCTGTTTTAATTTTACAGGTTATGGACTATCATTGTTATCAATGGCCTTATAAGAGGACGACACAACTAAGCTCGAAAGAAGGACTCGAGCAATTGCAATTTCAAATTACAAATGTCTTGAGGTTTTCTGACAATCTTGAGTGTCAGTCCACTCAGAATGCCTACTGTCAGGAACGAACTGACATTGAACCGATCTCCTATCATCCAAACTGTCAGGGTTATCCAAACTCTTGGGACTACAATCAAGAGCAATATCATGATCTAAACTTCTTTTATCCAAATCAGTTTGACTATCAATCTCCGCCGCAATATGAGGTGAAGTCTCGATCCAATGAGAGTTTGTCTGAGTACTCAACACCAGAAAAAGAGAACAGGCTTGGAGAGATTTTCACAAACTTTATTGAGAGAAATGAGGTTCGGATGGCAAGCCAAGAAGCCGCATTGCAAAGACTTGAAAATTAATTGGGTCAACTCGTCAATGCCATCACAAATCCACCGCAATGCAATCTACCGGTCATAATTGATCTTGACGATGAAGAAGTAGAGCATTGCACGGTGGATACACAAGGAGAAGGCGATGAGTCTCACAAAGTTGTTGAGGGAGACATCATGGTGCAAACTATACTACTGGTGGAGTCTGAAAGTAGAGAAGAGAGGATCAACAATGGTTGTATTGTCCAGACTGATCAACAACCAAAAACCATGCTCACAACTGTGGAAACCCTGGAGGGCCCATTAGTGCACAAAGAAGGCTTTCAACTTGATGACAAAGGTGAATTAGTGGATAGTTCTAGTGGTGAAAGATTCTTTGTGCCGATGGATGAAGGAAAGGAGAATGGCCAATCATCCATGTCAACCAAAAATTTAGAGGAATTGACGAATAGGCGACATAAAATGGTCATTTTCGCTTATGAGCTGGATTGAGTGGTGTCGGTACAGTCAAGCCGATGACTTTAAAACAAACGCTTGGTGGGGAGGCACCCCCATCTTAGTATAAATTCTTTCTACTTTATTTGCTTACGTTTAGTGTACTTTGTGTTTGTTCGCTTTATTTGTTAACATAGCTGATAGATTGTGTATTAATATTTTTGTGTCTATCATCTGCAAGCAGCATGTTTATTATGATATATTGTATATACAATAGTAGAGATAAAATAGTTTTCATATGGCTCTTAATAATATATGTTTGCCTTTGTAGTGTAGTTTTTACTTTTGTCTTGTCATGCGTATAAAATAGGTAGGAAAAACATTTGTTGAAGGTCGGCGCTGCAGCGCTTGATATTGCACTACAGGCCGCGCCGCGGTGCCGAGTACTTATTAAGTATGAACACCTCGCACTGCAGCGCTAATTAACAAAGGGGAAGTCGCGCCGCGGTGCCACCAATCTCCATAGCATACTGCTAATCTGCGCCGCAGCGCCAACCAACAAAGGCTACCCCGCGCTGTGGTGCCACCATAGAGTCCAAGCTACTGTTAACTCGCCTCGCAGAGCTAAGCAATGAAGAATAGGTCGTGTCGCGGTGCCACAGGTGAAATTTTGTTTTAAAAAAAAAAGATGAAGACCAGCAATCAGGCCACTACGCCCCTATTCCTTCTTAGCAATCTCACAACTTCAGCACCATATAGCCCCAGCATCCCATCCATACCCTATCCTAACACCATAGCAATCGATCGAGTGGAAAAATGCCCCCCCCCCCACAAGCACGACCTCTCAATATATACAGCCGATTACTACTCCAAGTTTTCCAACACACAAAGTGGGCTTCAAATCAATCGCACTACTAAGGTTGTCCACCAAGGTATTTTGGGGGGTTTCATTCTATCAGAAACAGTAATTGTTGTTCTTGTTTTGGTTGGCTTTTCTCTGTTGATTTGGGTGATTTCCACTGACAGAAATCGGGTTAAAGCACTCACAAGTAAAGGCTGCCCAAGTTTGGTCTTAAGGACGCCCACAAGGTGTTTAAAAAATTGTCTGAACCAAAAATTTGACTGAATTGGGCTATTTTAACATTGGCAATTATTGGGGTTTATTTGGCCTAAGTTTGGGGGAATTTTGGCACTGCTCAAGGACTGTTTTTGGACCACACCAACTGAGATTTCGGACATGGCACAAAAGAGGCAACGCCTTAGTATGGGAGGATCATCGTCCGCGGCACCACCAACGGCTTGGGACAACACCAAGTTCATCAATGAGGATGCCTGGAAAAGGTAAAAAAGCTCTTTTACCGCGCAAAATTTGATTCCTGAGCCGGGGTTCGGGCCGGACAAGAAGGATGGTGAGCTAACCACCATGATACTTGAGCGCAATTGGATCCACTACACAAAACCACCTGGGTCAGCTATTATATCTGTGGTTCGGGAGTTTTATGCAAATGTCAATCTCGAAGGTCCTGATATTGTCCAAGTTTGGGGGAAGTTAGTGGCTTTTGGAAGCTAAGCCATTAATGAACTATTTGCGGCACCCAGTTATCAGGGCAGGGACTATCTAGACCCGGGACTCCGAAGTTATGATCTCGAAGATATCATTAGGCAGCTCTACAAGCCCGAGACTACTTGAAAAATGAATGACTACACGGTCGAAAGGACTAGTTTCCCGTCTTCAGCACTCAGCCGCTACGGGAAGGCGTGGCTCAGCTTCATTTATGCCAACATGATCCCGACTTGACATTTAAGCGACGTGACTAAGGATAGGGTGATTTTGTTATTTGCCATTGTCACGGGTCTGCATGTGGATATTGGAGTGCTTATTTAAGACTCCATTCTGAAGGCAATCAAGAGTAACATCGCTACAGGACTTCCACATCCATCATTGATAACTCGCTTGTGCAAGCAAGCAGGTATTCAGTGGGGGCCAGAGGAGATATCCTTTCCACCCATAACAGTTGTTGACCATCCGACCATCGCCCGCTACATTGTGTGGGACGGGGCATAGTCTCATGTCAGAGGTGAGGGATACGGGCCACCTACTGTGCCACCTCCCACAGTTGAGGCCGAGCCCTCGCAGCCTCCAAATGCCGATCCAGATGTCGGCCCAGCTGCACAGGGACTACTGGCCGACATCATGGCATCGCTCACCTTGCTGCATCAAAAGCACGACGTCGAGGCTCGAAGGCAGCAGAGGCACATTATTGCAATGGCGCAGAGGCAGGACATAACGATGCAGTACCAGGCTGAGCTGGTGAACACCATGATGAGCATTTACACCAACTATTGTGGCGAGAACGCTAAGTTCACGCCATACCAGTTCCTAGAGCCTTCTAACTTTCTATCATACCCTCCACCATCACCGCCCGCCGAAGCTGATGAGGACGATGCCACTACTGAGTGAGAGATCTTCAGGGAAGCCCTTTTGTATCCATTGTTATATGTTTAGCAATGAGGGCATTGTTCACCTTCAGTTTGGGGGTGTTAGGGCTTATTATCTTGTTATTTCTGTCTATTGCCATGATTAGGTTGCATTTTTAGTACTTTAATTTTGTTTTTTTCGCATTATGGTGCAGTCATTTTGAGAACCTATGTTTAAATCATTGTTATGCTCAATTCGCATAGACATGTGTAGGATTGCATCTAGCTTGGACGTTCTTTTCTGTTCTATTCCCTATCGAGTGGATCTGGAAAGGATATGTTTGTGCATACCTCGACAGAGGTGTATGAGCACCTGTGTGTTCTCGGTCGACAAATTATCGTGACCATTAAGACCAAAAAGAGAAGGGTAGGAAGTTTGATGAAGCATAGCATGCCATGTGTTCGACAGAATGCCTATGTGGGGTGAAGTTGTAACCTTAACATGTAATTCCTTCGATTACCATTCGTTATCCATTTACGTGCTTTGATAATTAGTTATACTTAGATTAACCACACTTCCATTTATTGCTGTTCGAATAAGACTTTAGTGATACCAAGTCGGTACTTGGTAAATATTAGTGATGATTCCTCGTGGGTTGGACATTTTCCTTATCACTGTATTACTTGTTAGATCGCGTATACTTGCGTGTGTTTAGTGATCAGTTTTCCAACCAACACTAGGCTTTGGCGCCACGGCGCGGCAACATGCAAAATGACTATTTTGTCCCTGAAAGCTAGAAAAGTCTTGTAAAGCCCTGCAATACTTCCGTTACGCATAATAATACAATAATCATATAAAATTATATAAACTCTGTGAAGATCAGGCAACTATTTAAGCCATAAAGTATCCGATTTATGGGTATAAATCCCACTCATTATAATATTCATTTGATACTATTTATTCGGGTACTATTCATGACAAAAGTGATTTCTTTTCTATCCAAATTATTTTTGATATATGAATATCATTCTTAAATTTTACTACATAATTAATTATCATGTTGACAATTTGGACATTCTTGAACTCTGGATAAATTAAATTATAAATCTCTAATATTTATCCTTGATCTCACTTGATTGATTCCTTATATCATTGTCATCATCCTCATGCTTATATTGTTGTGAAAGTCATCTTTGACCCGTAGTGCATAGATGGACTGTTGATTGGTATGATTATGACTAGGAATTGTATATTAGTATGATCATGACCTATAATGTTACACACAAATATGGTGGTGAAAGTTCTCTTTGGCCCGTAGTACATAGATAGATAATAGTTATTTGGTATGATCATGACCCTTGGTGATACTAATGAATATCATTGGCCCGTAGTGCATGGATAATTTGTTGATGTGAAATATTTATTGATTATTGTTACATGGATAAAATATTGATGATAGACTTTTAAATAATAGAAGATAGTAGACTTTACGCTCTTCTTGACTCTTCTAATGGATTGCTATTTCCGCTGCAGATGTTGATCTAAAATTTGTTGTCTATTGTATTCTATCATATTTTTCCCTGTTGAGGACTAAGGATAATTTGTTCTACATTATCTTAGTCATAATATTCTTTACTGGGCTAGTTGAGCTCACCCTTTCCCTTTTGGTTCCATTGTTCTTCTCAGGAGGCGATAATGTAGTTGGGATTAGCCGGGGAGTGGAGTAATGGTTCAAGATGGTTATTTTATTAATCTTCATTATTTTGTAAAATAGTGTGACAATAATTATAATTAGGATTTTATTTGAGTTTGGATATTATCTACGAAATAATATTTGTATTAAAACTCACAGTGTATGTTTTGTCGTATTTTACACAACAATTAATAGTTGTATAAATGAAATTTGTATTTGAATTATATACCACGTATTTGACCACTCAGAATGAGTTATATGGACCTATTTTGGGGGCGTCACAGTAAAAGCGGGGATACGGATTTAACGCCCTGACATAATCAAATTGTGGTTTGTGGTGTTCGGGTCACTTCGATGGCTTTCATGCCCATAAGTGCCCCGATACTTTATATATATATATATATATATATATATATATATATATATATATATATATATATATATATATATATATATATCATTTTGTCCAAGATACTTCGCACCTCGAGGATAAAAATCAAACAAGCTGAATACGGAATAAAATGAAAGTATCAAAGGTCTCAATTACTATGTGAACATAAGGGTTTAAAAATTGTCTTTTTCAAAGCATCACCTTTAAATTATTTGCTAAAAATGGATTTTATGAATCAAATCATTTGTATATAGGAGCAAAAGAGGCATAACACTACTTTCAAACAAAGCACTACAAGTACATTTATCTGTATCACATCCACATATACACACGCATGCTTAGGGAATTAAAAAGATGCGATAACCGTGTTTCACGGAAGTCGGGGGATGCCTAACGCCTTCCCCTCGCTTAAGCAAGCCCCTGAACTCCATGAATCTTAGGTTCCAAACCAATTAAATGAAGTCACATTTGGGCCATATTGCAAACAAACATCTGCTAAAATTTCGGTTGAGTTGGTACAACCATTTAAACTTGTGACCCCCCCCCCCTCCCAAAATAGGTCCACACGACCCATTCTGAGTCGCCAGATATCATACTATAAAAATCAAATACAAACTTCATTTATACAACTGTTGAAATGTCGTACAGAATACGACCAAAATTAAACTTTGAGTTTTAATACAAATGTATGTAACTCTCATGGTGCCTCGACCACAACCTTACAATGGTACTTTACATAAAAGTACAGTCAAAAATTGTTTTAGAAATTACAATCTTTGAGAAGTGCTCAGGGAAACCTTCGTACATTGGAGGCCATGCATCTAAGTTATGATAGATATCATATGTCCACAGAATTATCCTTGGTTGACCCAATAGACCCCAAAGAAAAACGAGAAGATTACTATCATGTTCTTTCCAATGGTGAGTCTTCTCTTGACATATAACTATCTCCACTGTCTGCAATTGAAAATTATATTTCAACCTAACTCCAAGATCATATAGGTAGTGCTCATAGATATACTCAGCAAGTGGATGTGCACAACCTTGTCTTATGATAACACGAGGTTGTATGTCATTAGACATCTTGTATGATAGTGGCAAAACACCCTTCCAAAGTTGGGTTCACCTCACCCTATTCGGTTCACCAAAATTAAATATCAAAAGACGTATACAATACGACACACTTATCTAAAGTTCTCAATAAAATTATTTCCATACTATTTAGGGAGAACCTCAACATCTATAGACCACCGTTCTATTCTTTTGTTACCCCCGTTCAACCCAGCTACACTCTTATTGCCTGAAAGGAATTGTGAAGCAAAAAGGGTAAGCACAACTAGCCCAGTAAAGAATATCATGACTAAAGATAATTTACATCATCAATAGCCTTCATCAGTAATAAATCAGAGATTTAGATCATATGATAGATGATAAAAAATTTCAACCATAGTTACAGCAGAACGAGCAATCTATTTGAAGAGTCAAATAGACTATCAGGTCTATTATCTTCTCCATGTTAAAAGTACACCAATAATATTTTACCCCTGTAACATCAATCAATAATTAATGTCCACAATCATATGAATAACTCATAATCATAATTGTGATTCTAAATTCTTCTTCGCACCCAGGACGAAGATAATGTTCATCACTTATCTTCACATGAAACATCAAAAATTATGGTTATACCAAATCACAATTCCTGCTCATAATCATACTAATAAATTCATCTTTGCACTACATGCCAAAGACATACAACTGTATTTTAGAAGAGTCAAATAGAGCATGATATCTACTATCTTTTACGAATTAAAAGTGTATAATCAATATGTTATCACTAAGACTCGGCTTAATAAATAATCCACATCGTCGAATCATCCCGGCATTACGGCCAAAATATTCATGTAATCATCAATGGTTATGATTTTACCGAATAATCCCTAGTGATAATCATACCAATAACTGTCCATTAATGCACTATGGGCCAATGAGGACTTTTACCACATCATCTATAACATTACGGGTCATGATTATACCGAATGATCCCTAGTCATAATCATACCAATAAACAGTTCATCTATGCACATAAGCCAAAAGATACTCATCAATCAATAGTTCATCTTTGCACGTAAGCCAAAGATATACAACTGTAAAACCAATAATCAACAGTCCATCTTCGCACGTAAGCCAAAGATATACAACTGTAAAACCAATAATCAACAGTCCATCTTTGCACGTGAGCCAAAGATGACTTTCATCATATTATAAACATGAGGATGATGACAATGATATAAGCATTAATCAAACGAAATTAAGGATAAATATTAAAGACTTTAAATTTATCCAGAGTTTAAAAATATCCAAATTGTCAACATGATACTGCTTTGTGGAATAAAATTTAAGAATAATATTCATGTACCAAAAATAATTTGGACAGAAAAGAAATATATTTTTTGGGAATATAGTACCCCGTGACTAGTAACTCGTGAATAGTACCCCGACACAAAAAGTACCCCAAATACCCGAGTGAATAATATTCAGGTGAATAGTAATTTGGGTGAATAGTAACTCGTGAATAGTACTCCGACACGAAAAGTGCCCCGAATACCCGAGTGAGTAATACTAGAGTGAATAGTAACGGGGTGAATAATAACCCGTGAATAGTAACTCGTAAAAAATACCAAAGAAAATGATATTCCATGACGAGTACAAAAAAATGATATATCATACGAGTATAATAGAATATACGAAACTGCAAATGGATTTTCACCCGCCATGAGGTAATCCACGTAGACAGATCATTTTCACAATTTAATAAAGAATGAATATGAAGGATCATTCACCATGCATGCGGTAATCTACATAGACAGGTTATTCCATCAGAATAATAAAGAATAGAATAACAACAGAATTCACCAGGAATGCGATAGACCGCACAGACAGGTTATTCCCAACAGAATAATAAAGAATGGAACCAGGTCATGCGTAATCCACACAAACAGGATATTCCGTCAAAATAATAAAGAATGGAACCAAGTCATGTGTAATCCGCATAGACAGGATATTCCAACAGAATAATAAAGAATGGAATAACAACAGAATTCACCAGGCATGTGATAGACCGCACAGACAGGTTATTCCAACAGAATAATAAAGAATGGAATAACAAAAGAATTTAACCATGTATGCGGTACTTCGCATAAACAAGTTATTCCAACATAATAATAAAGAATGGAATAACAACCCTTACGAGTATTGAAAGAAAATAACTCTCTTCATGAATACAAAAGAATAATACCCCTTACCTCAAAAGAAGACTGCATACTGGAATAGTGAGGTAGCAGACTTCTCTTTTTCTTTCTCTCTATAATTTCTCTCTATAATAATTGCTCTATAGCTTTAGTGAATTGGTGAAAAATAATGAAGGAATGAGCTTCTATTTATAGGAAAATATAGTTTTGATAATTGCACATTTGGGGCTCGAAATATTACAGTATAATACCTTCCTCTTTTTCTTCATTTTTAATTTAGTCATGCAAGTATTATTAAACTTCCACCACCTCCCCTAATAGTAAATCATGTGAATTAATAGTAAATCATGTGACTCAATAGTTCTAAACATGTGAAAAAATTAATTATAGTATAGTACATTCATCTATACCTCCATTTTTAACTTAGTCGTGCAAGTATTATCAAACTTGCACCAACTCGCCTAATAGTAAATGAATGTGAATCAATAGTACACACATGTGAACAAATAGTTATAATCATGTGAATCAATAGCAATTAATTTCTCATTTATTCGGTTAATTACCCGATTGGTCAATATAACCTTCAAACATCAATTATTATCGAAATAAATGTCGATTTTCACAAACACTAATAATTCCAACACAATAGAACTATCAATTTCATCTTTTAATCAACACGAAGTTATTTATCATTAATATTATAATTCACAATATTTAACAATCAGGTCGTTCCCAGGAAAGAGGGGGCTTTCCAATAAGAATTTCTCCTTATTGGCGCGTAATTAGGTGACAACACCTCTCTTTAACAGAACTTCTAGATATTGTCAATATTGCAAATAATAATATTAATAACTTTGTCGTCTCAATTATTGATTTAATAATATAACATATTATACAGATGATACAGTGACAATAATTAAATCAATAATATGAGAGATATGATGCAACAATTACTGTAACAATAATTGAGTATAACTGAGTGATTTCTCACGTAAGCATCAATAATCAATACCGTGTGCTACTATACAACCACGCGTATTACTATACTTTTATTACCGGGTAGTTCAACAGTTTTAACGGTAAAACTTTCGCTGTTATTTTTATAAAAAGATAATTATGTCGTTTTCTTACTACGACAATACTTCGGTTGTGGGGTCCACCAATAATTGTGTCATAGTATGGATATTCCCCGACCAAAAGAATGTTCTCCGATCAAACGAATAATATTCATGTACCAAAAATTTAAGAATAATATCCATGTACAAAAAATAATTTGGACAGAAAAGAAATATATTTTTTGGGTAAATAGTACCCCGTGAATAGTAACTCATGAATAGTACTCCGACACGAAAAATTATCTCAAATACCCGAGTGAATAATATTCGGGTGAATAGTAATTTGGTTGAATAGTAACCCATGAATAGTAACTCGTTAATAGTACTCCGACACGAAAAGTGCCCCGAATACCCGAGTGAATAATACTAGAGTGAATAGTAATGGAGTGAATAGTAACCTGTGAATAGTAACTCGTAAAAAAATACCAAAGAAAATGATATTCCATGACGAGTAAAAAAGAAATGATATCTCATACGAGTATAATAGAATATACGAACTGCAAATAGATTTTCACCCGCCATGCGGTAATCCACGTAGACAAATCATTTCCACAATTTAATAAGGAATTAATATGAAGGATCATTCACCAAGCATACGGTAATCCACATAGACAGGTTATTCCAACAAAATAATAAAGAATGGAATAACAACAGAATTCACCAGGCATGTGATAGACCGCACATACAGGTTATTCCCAACAGAATAATAAAGAATGGAACCAGGTCATACGTAATCCGTATAGACAGGATATTCCAACAGAATAATAAAGAATGGAACCAGGTCATGCGTAATCCTTCACCTTGTGCCCAGTCGATCCACACAAAAAATACCCACTATTCATCCTAGGATTGGAGCAGTTGGGAGAAATATGGCCCTCCTGCCCGCACTTGTAGCACACGAACTTCCCCTTCAAACATTTTCCCGAGTGGTTCTTTCCACAGTTTCCACATTACACAGCTTGTTTCTTAACTCCTTCCAGTTTTACTTGTAAACTTCCAAAATTGCTTCCCTTCCTTTTGCTACTACCACCACTACTCCCACTATTAACTTCCACCTTCCCAGTTCCTTCGACCTTAATCTTGTTCTTTCTCTCCTTGTTGTAGAGGCTCATGTCCTCACTCCCCTCCTCAGCAATAATAGCATTCTCCATGAGTGCTGCAAATGTAGGTATCTGTAACACCGCCACCTTATTGTAGAGCCAGGGTTTTAATCCCAGCTCAAACCTTCTAGCTTCCCTAACCTCCATATCAACTTGATGTGGAGCAAACCTAGCCAACTCATTAAATTTTGCGGCATATTCGGACACCGTCATATTCTCCTACTTCAACTCTAAAAATTTTACCTCCATCCTAGCCTGCATACTAGATGAAAAATAGTTTTTGAAGAATAGTGTCTTAAACCTATCCCAAGTAACAACATCATCTCCTGCCTTCGCCTGATTCACTTCCCACCAGAAATTTACCTCACCCTTCATCATGTAGGTGGCAAAAGAGGTCTTTTTCCCCACAGCTACCTTAGCTAACATGAATGCTTTTTCAATCTCTTTAACCCAAGTCTGGGCTTCAATAGGGTCAGTTATCCCTCTAAACTCCGGCGGTCCTACTGCCTTGAAATCCTTAAAGTTTGCCAAGCGGTTGTCCGGCTGGTTCCCTGCGACTGGCATTCTTTGCTGCATAGCTTGTGCTATCATGTTTGCAAAGTGCTGCATCGGGTCTACTTGTTGTTGTCCCTTAACGTTATTGACAGACTCTTCTGCCCTTTGGTTTCGAGTTTGATGTCTTGGTTACATTATCTGGTTAAGTAAAATCATATATTATTTTTTACATTCTAAATCTTATCATATAAGTTTAATATATTAACTCATTTCATTACTTAAACTTAGATTCATATTTATTTAGCGAATACTTTACATAGCATAGCACATACTGCTTTAAACATCATTCATCCCTTTGAGACTACAAAAGTCGGGATTTACAGCCTTGACTAATACTGAACGTTGGGAACATTACATTACACAGACATACTTAACATTAAACAAACCTACACAACAGAACCTATATTACCTATTCACTACGCCTTTTTCTTGGATAACCTTATGCCTGATGACCTTCTATCCCACAGATAAAACATGATCCTAATTTATAGACGGGACAATATAGAGTGGTATGTCCCTCATAGCCACAAAGGTAACATATTCTTTTCCCTTTCTTCTTATCGGATTTTCCTAAGTCATGGTCTTCTATCTTTCTTTTTCCCTTCTTGCTCGGAGTTGCACACGATGTGTTGCTTGCGGCTCCCATCTGATCAATTTAGATTTTAAGCTTTTCTTGTTCTTCCATTGTTTCTATTAACGTTTGACGCAGTTGACTATTTAACAGCTTTTCTATTTCCCACAGCTTTTCCAGAGAAGAAACCTTGTTCCTCAGATCCTACACCTTTGTTGATGCTTGTTCAACTTCATCTTTAGTGTCTGAATCACTATCTGTCAGCTCCACCCTTTTCGGATCTGGTACTACGTTTTCTATAATAACTACGTCATCTGAGTTATTTTCATTGTGAGCCTCTATTTCAGCTATTGGCTTCGATATTAGCTCGGGGGTATGGATTTGATCCTTCTTCATGCTATAAGCATATAACAAGCCTTTTCCACCAGACATCTACACATATAAATTATCTTGATTAGCATATAGTATATACACACAACAAATAATAGTTTTATATAAGTTATCTTTGATTTTGTTTGACGATGAATTTAGTCAATTCATCTCTTTATAAACTCTATATGAGTTATTTATATTTTTAACGTTTCCCTCTGTTCTAAGGTTATAGCCTAAGGACTATCCCACCTAAGGTTTCTAACCCTAAAGCTCTGATACCAACCTGTAAAGCCCCCAAATCCAGGTACTTGAAACCCAAACTCGGTACTTTACGATACCATTTCTATGAGCGAAATAATACTAATAATAATAACAATATTATAAATAACAAACTTAATTTACATAATTATAAGAGTCTAGCTCCCAAGTACGTAACCTTTAATCATTCATTACAAAGCATGATAGATAATATATATATATATATATATATATATATATATATATATATATATATATCATTGTCTTAATAATATCAAACTATTTCATAAACTACCATAAATCTTATTTGGTTAGCTTTCCTTTTCCTTTGTTTCTGCATGAGCCTTCTGGTTCTTCACAATTAGCTAAAAACATTTAAATTAAGCAAGGATGAGCATTTGGGTGCCCAGCAAGTAATAACAATTATATATATATATATATATATAAGATGAAAGAATTTAAATGTTTTCTTTATACTACCCTTCTATAACAAATCAATAGTTGTGAAGTAATCTGAACTGATAATAATAATAACATAACAACCCTCTTTAAAATTTTTAAAACTACGTACCGACTATAAATAGGGTTAAGGGGACATACTATGAACATTGTTTTCATTTTCAAAAAGGTTAAACAGAACTTCATCTGTAAACCATCATAACTTAAGGGCACGGGGGTGATCAGCCCGTTGTACCCAGTATTGATCAATACTACATTGTAAGAATGATGTTATCGTTCACTCTGTCCACCTTGGGTGCATAAAAAGTTTTCCCGTGTACAGGATGTTCATACTTGTCGGGGTTCCAAACCAAAGGTTTTATCTTGTTCAACAATAATCTATAATTCAACATATATATATATATACGGGTAATTAACAAAGGTGTATCAACATGTGATTAAATACAATGATTATCCAAGTCGGGACACTTGTATAATCATTTATAGAAATTAACGATCAGAATATATATCTGAATTACCATATGCTAACATGTTGATAATCAATGGGCGTATATAATATAGGGTTAATAATCTGTACAGTAATAATATAATTCTAAAACATTCTTACTCATATCCATTGCATAAAGAAAATACAAAGGTAGGATACTTGCCTAATACGCTGCTTACAAAATGCAACTTAGTATTATCTTTTATATCACGACCGAACACTAATCAGATCATTCGTTCGATTAGAACAATATACTATAATACATATTACTGCATTTCGCAATCAGCACATAACTTAATCACATTATCACACATGTTCAACAGTTATTGTATCATAAACAAACATTAATACAGTCAAAATATCGAAGTCCAAATCAATTTCTGAAATATGTCGGTGTACCAACAGCTTTATCGGGTAATTATCGAGTCTAAGATTCTATTATGTAACTTAATATCTCTAAATATCAGTCATATTATTTTAAATGACTCAATAAATATTTATTAATTAATCTCGAATTTTCAAACACCGGAATCATTATTAAATGATTTAAATATCAAACAATTCTATTATCATTAATATTTAATTAACATTAAAGTATTAATGAAATGCAAAAATATTAAAGTTATTTATAATAACTCAGAATATTTTTAAAACATTTATATTACCCTTAAATGTTTTTTAAAACATTTTAAATCATTTTTAAATAATTACCATTAATATTAGAATATTAATGTACTATTTATCCAAATATTTAAAGTCATTAATTATAACTTAAAATATTTTTAATTCATTTATATTCTTTTTAAATGATTTTTAAATTAATAAAACTATTTTTAAACTATTTATTTAATATAATTATTAAATAAATTTAATATCAGTAATATTAAATAAATATCATTAATATTTAATTATTAATGAAATTATCCTTTAAATATTAAAGGTTATATTTTATAACTTAAAATATCTTTAAACACCTTATTTTCTTTTAAAATAATCTTTATAATAATAAAATTATTTTTAAACTAAATTATTTAATATAATTATTAAATAACTTTAATATCATTAATAATAATTAATTAATGAAATTCACCTTTAAATATTGAAAGTTATATTTTATAACTTAAAATATTTTTAAATACCTAATTATTATTTAAAATGATTTTTAATATAATAAAATTATTTTTAAATTATTTATTTAATTCACTTAATAAATAACTAAATTATCATTAATAATAATTAATTAATGAATTTCATCACAAAATATTAAAAATCATTAAAAATAACTTAAAATATTTTCTTATACCATGATATAATTTTAAATGATTTTTCAAATATTAAAATCATTTTTAAATAATTTATTTAATATAATAATTAAATAAATTAAATACCTTTAATATTTTAAAAATATTAAATATTTATGAAATATACTTAAAATAATTAAAAACTATTTTTCAAAATTTAAAATAATTTTTAATAATTTATTTTGTATTTTTAATAATTAAAAACTAATTTTCTATAATTATTTAATACAAATATAATTTTATATGAAGACTGTCGCTAAACACCACCTATAGCGACAGAACCGTCGCTATAGGTGTTCTTCATGTTCATCATGAAAACCCAGATCTTCATACACAGTTTCGAGTAAGCAACTTTGACCATGAATAATTCATCACACAAAGTGTTTCTGGACTTGTTGTTGATCAGATCAAGTAGTGCTAATGCAAGACTACAAGATCCAACAATAAACATAATCATAACATGCATAACAAAGTAGATCTAAGAGCCTAAAGTAGCTGTCAGAGACTGTTCTTCATTTCTGGGTTGCCCAGAAATGAAGAACAGTTTTAGAAAGCACTTTTCAGCTTCCACTACAACTTGTACAAGTGTTGTTTTTGTGATCTAAAAGTTCCATCTTGTAGACAACATGTGAGACTACAGATCCATTACAAAACATTACCAAAACATCAACAGAATCAGTAGATCCGGACCAGTCAAAGCATGTCAGAAACTGTGTTCATAGGTTTTTTGGGTTACCCAGAAAACCGATTTCGTGCTTGACCCTGCTAGTTTGGCCGATCACTACATTAAATATATATGTTATATAACTGATCTAAAAGCTTTAAATTGTAGTACTCATACCAAGCTACCATTCTATTACAACAACATAACCCAAACATCAATATACTGGCAGATCTAGTCGATCAAAAGCATTGTCAGACTGTTTCTGGGCAGTTTCTGGGTTACCCAGAAACGCCCAGTCATGGTTGGTCAACAACTTTTGACCTCGAATATCTTGGAGTCTAGACCAGATCCAAGCCAGATTCTTGATCCAGATCAAAGAGTACATACCAGACTACAACTACAAACTTTCAAAACAAAAATATCTTTAAAGATCACAGAGATAGAAGGCCTGACATTCGTTGTCAAACCATGAAACAAAATTTTTCCAGATTTTGTAAAACTTCAAATTCGAGCCTCTAAATATTATGGATCTAACATCTAGCAACCCAGATCGTCATTATACACTATATATAACATGTTTTAATAATAAATCCTAACATCTATCATGCAGATCAAGAACAGATTAGAGCTAGGGTTTTATACCTTTCTTGGCTTAGTCTTGATTCTAGCATCTGATTTTGTTAAAGGTAATAGTGGGGCTTGGATTGGGGACTGAAACGCTTATATATTTCGTTGGTTTTGAGTTGAGAGGATATGGTTGAGTGCTTGGGTCAAATAGGCTAACAAATGGTAATTTCTCTCTCTTCCAATCTATTTATAGCACTTATATGCAATGTATTTGTCTTATCTAGCTAAGATCTGTTGGGTAAAATCTAGTTACGCACAACACGCAAGTATACGTGGTCAACAAGTAATAAAGTGATAAGTTGAGTATCGTTCCCACAGAGAATTATTTAATAAAAATCACCAAGTACTAACCCGTAACCAACTCAATCTTATTTAAACGAATGAATTACAAACTATATAAATTAACTACTATTCCACTAATTAAATTAAGACTATGGAGATTTAAGATCACAACTTCACTTATTGCTTCATTTAAGTTAACACACTTCTCATCAATTATTCTCTATCCTGAATTGTTAATCAAGAACACTAGAGTAGTATTAACCACCTCTCGATGCACTAATACCGTATTAACGTCAATCCACAATTAAGATAGAAATTCGTTAAACACCTTAATCAACTAACACACTATATCTCTATGTGAATTACAATTGAAGAAGGTTGAAGAATAAGTTCTCTATCCGATTACATGCGATGTCAAGCATATCTCTACCTTAACACTCATCAAGTTTAAGCTACTAACAAAATCTTAAACACATGCTATCATGATTAGATCTAAATCAATACTTCATCTCTCGAGTTCATATAGATTATCACGGTAATTGATGGCCAATCAATTAAACAATTAATTCCAAATCATAATAGACAATCCACTCAATAGAATATAATAATTGATAATGAAGCATATTAAAATAAACTACACAATAAGATCCATTGTAATCTCAAACAAAGAATTAGTTCATGATTATTGAATTAAAACTAAGAATCCACAATTGAATACACATGAAAAGATAAAGCTAGAAGAAGATGAGAAGAAATAATCTATTGTGTGTAGATTTGACGCTCCCTCCTTGCTCCTCCTTCAAATCTTCAATGGTCTCCAAGTTGTTTCAATCTTCAAATCTCATTAGAACTAGTGTTTTTCTCTAATTTACTCTAATCTAATTTAATAGAATGCTCTCTAATCTCCTAATAATCTCTTCTAATATGTGTTATTCCTTTCCTTTTATAAGCCTTTTTAGATGTCTTTAAGTCCTCTTGGAAGTCCTTCAATCAAACAACTCGAAAACAATCCTTTTCGGACTCAAATTCGGACAAAATCTCCTCATTTTTGCATAGGCCAGCCCCGACTGGACTTTTCCCTTGTAAAAACCCAGCTCCGGCTGGGTAGTGGACTGCTAAAATGCCCAGGACCCCAGCCCCGGCTGGGTCCTAAGGCACAAAAAGGCCCAGCCCCGGCTGGACACCAATCTGCCAATTCATTTTTTTGCTGGAACCTCCTCTGCTTAAACTGTCATAACTTTTAAACCGGGAAGATTTACGGGGCCCACGACCTATCAAATCGAAGATATCGACGATATCTACAACTTTCATTCTTTGAGATTTCAGAAATAACAAACGCATGATGGTCGAAATTGAACTAGAAGTGACTGCTATGTAAATGACCACGCAAAACGGTGAAGTTCAATGACTTCCGTTGGTAGAAATGCCACAACTCTTTCATCCGAACTCCGATTGGAATGATTCAAGATGTTCTGAAAAGCTAAGAAAACGCTCTACAATATAGTCTAAGCTCCAAGCCAAGAACATGAAATGACATGAAAGCATAAACGATATCCGGCTTGCTTTTGTTTGTATTTTCCGTGCTTTTCCTTACCAATAATCGCTCACATCGCTTCCAAACGTATAACCTACAAAACGAACACAAAATGCATGAAAAGTAACTAAGACACATGAATAAAAACAACTAATTCAAGTAAAAGATACCGGATAAGTAGGTATAAAACCTACTTATCAAGATCCCTCATACTTTTGTTGACCCTTGGATAAAAGGTTTTGCCTTATCTCTTCCAATTAAGCCTAATCATGTGATTAAGGGCGCTAAGTAGATTTTTAACCAATGGGAGATTGACACACTTGTACTTGATGTAAGAGTTACTTATTAAGGAACTTGATTAGCTTAACTTTGTTGCCTTAAAAGGCCTAATATGGCTGGTCCCCCTTGTCCCATTATCTCCTCCATTTTGCTTTTATTTTAATGCATAAATTTGATTAATCAAAAGTGTGACAACCCGAATTTTTATAAGTTATTAAAATAAGAATTTAATAATTAAAATTCTTATTATGAGGTGTATATATTTTTAATTATGTGATTTGGTGTGAAGAGAATTATATATTCTTATGTTGGAGAATGTGAGATTTAATAGTTAATTAAACTATTAAAGAAATTAAATAATATTAGTTTATTTAATTAAGTTGAAATCATGTTATGAGATAATATAATTATAATTATTATGCCTTGTGGGCAATGGAAATTATTATGAGTTAAGTTTCATAAATAGTGTGAATAATTCACTTAATTAAAATAGTGAATTAATACAAGTATAACTGATTTAATAAAGTGAGAAGGTAATATATTGCATGAAAATATAAATGTTAGTATAATGCGAGTAAAATATTTATTAAGTATATTAAATATTTTAGTTGCAAACTTTATGGAATAAAATGAATATTTATGGTATTAAATAAATATTTGATGAAAATTGTTATGAGATAGTTTTTTAAGTGTGATAAAATAGATGTGATTTATACGTATTTTATTATGCGAGTATAATTGTGATATTCTAATTTAATTAAATAATTAAATTAGAGGAGTGAGAATTTGTCAAATAATGTTATGATTATAATGATGAATAGAAATTATAATTTTACTGATAAGGTTAATTTTATTTCTTAAGGAATTAAAGGTACATAATATAGTTTATATTTCTAGTTTATGAGTTCTTGAGTTTCTTTTAAAATTGGAGTTTTGGTTAATGAATTTGTGGGTTACAATGTTTTATATGTTATTATATATTTATCATTTGATAATGGTCATCTAGAAACAAATTTTCAAAAATCAAATTCATGTATTTATACTAAAGAAGAGGAGTTTGGGTTTTGATTGTAATGTGTGTTTTTGTGTACTTTGGGACTAAAGTTGATGATAAATTCGTGATGTAAACTTTAAATTGATGGATGATTGTTGTTCTCCTCTATAAAATGAAAACAACGCAACTTGAACGGATCGAATTGGTTAAGAAATGAATTCGTGATGAATGAATACACTTAGCATGTTGAAAATAGGAAAAATTAGTATAAATTAGAATTAGTATAAACCAAGTCCCACATCAACTAAATTGAGAACTTTACCCTTTGTTAAACCTATAAATAGAAGGGTTTGATCCTTTGTTTCATTCGCCAACAATAAGGCCTCCAAATTTTTAGAAAGGCTTTGTTGTGGGAAGACTTTTTATAAAGATCTCCTTAGTTAAATTTTGGCGTGCAAGTGCGTATTCAGTTTGTGAAACTCGTATTTTCGGGTATGTTTCTTATTTAATTTTTGGTAATGTTATTATTTTAAATATTATATTTAGTTTGTTAGTTAATATTTAAATTATGGAAGTTTAGTTAGTTTTGTTAGTAAACTAGTTAGTTTACTATGATTATTTTGGCTTGTAATTGATTATGTAAATGAGTTCTAATGATTGTAATTAGAGATATGAAGCCTTAATATCATCCAAATGTAACCAAAACCCACAAAATAAAATATTTACAAAGAACCATGTTGGATAGTTTTTGGGACTGAGCTTGAGGACCATTTGTGCTTTTGATTTATGTCTAAAAGCTTAATTTGATGATTGTATGTTATATCCCTCTAAGTTCTGAAGATTACCTAACTTGAATGAACCAAAACGGAGTTAAAATGAATCCGTGGTGAAGATTTTAGTAAATCATGTCTAGAAATAAAAACTAAATGAACAATGACTATAGTGTCAAATTCTGGAATAGCTATGTTGCCTGAAAAATTCTGAGTTTCTGGGTAGTTGTAGTGCACTGAGTTAGGAAGACATAGGATTTGGAATGACCTCATTCCGACCTCGGATGAGGGAGTTATGGTGATTGGAAGGAAATGTGTCGAATTTGTCAAATTGAAAGTCAGCAGTGGGAGGTGCTATTCGGGACACTGTTTCGATCAGTTAATATTTCCAAAAACTTCTGGGCTTTTGGTATATTATATTACACTGAATTATCTTTCCATAGACTCCAGAATGGACTAATTCTGACTTCGGAGCAAAGAGTTATGATCATTCAAAGTAGTCGCGTTAAAACTATCTAACCAACTCGGGACAGTCACCTTGAACGAATTTTTCGGAATTCTGTGTTTTGAATTTGGAAATGGTCAAAGAATGAAAGTTGTAGCCTCGGAAGTTAGCTTCGCGTGGACTCAAGAATCGCTTAAAAATGTTTTGAAACGAATTAGTTATGACTATTTTAACGAGAGAGGGTAAAGCTGGGAAAGAATGAAAAATAAATTTGAACGCCCCTTTTGAACACTGTTTTGGACTGTTTATCTTATCAGAAATGGGTGTCGAATAACTTTTAAAAATATATTAATATGATGTTTATAGAATAACCAAAGTTGGACAACTACTATGAGTTAATATATGACTAATGGATGTGAATCCGTGATTATATAACTGTGTAGGAATACACGAAGTGCAGATAAGCGTTAAGCAGTTAAGTCGTAGTTCATAAACTACGGATCATGCAAGTCTTAAAGTTCCTATTTGCTATGTGAACTTGATGATTAACTGTTTTAAATCTTTATTGCAAAAAACATGATGTGTTATATATATGTTGAAAGTATAAAATATTAAAGTCGATTTATAACTATGTTGATTGATTAAAGCATGCTGATTGAGTAAGGACTCAATCTTTATACTTGTTATATGAACTGTAGCATGTATGTTATATGTTGAGCATGTTATTATGTGCTATGTGATGCATGAAAACTGTTAGATTTTGCTGAGCTGTCGAGCTCAACCTTGCAAATAACCATTTTTGTAGGTTAAAGATTCAAGGTAAAGTTATGTGTTACTTGAAAGACATGAATCAGATGTGATACTTGAAGATTTATATACTTTGGTTGTGTTATTATTATTTAATCCATGTTTAAGGTTCCGAATAATGTATTAATGTTGAATTGTAATATCGTTTTGCGATATAAACTATTGTAGTATTAAAATGATTCTGAAATATTTAGATGTAAATGTTGAAGGTTTTGGGAACGAGTATAGTTTGTAATAGAAAATTTTAATTATTCCGCAGATTTCAATGGTTGTATTATCGTTTAAGGATGTAAAATTAGAGGTTGAATGTATTATTAACGACCGAAGTCGAGAATTAAATTGTATGAATTTTGGGGTCGTTACAAAAAGTCTATAATACCCTTAATCAAGTGGGCTAAGTATTGTATTTTATTTCTTTTGGGCTTCTTCTTTAATTGTTTTGGGCCATGTGATGAACATAGTCTAACAATTTTAATATATGTTACCCAAATTGTTTATTTAGGGTTTCCATTCCTAATCTTATGAATTTAATTACTTATACATGTCTTTAGCTCATAACCTAATTATATAACATTAGGGTTTCACACAGTAATACAAGAGTTTGTCACATAACACCATAATTGACCAACCCTTATCGGTCCACATATACAGTACATATTTATAGCACTAAAAAATTAAAATATAATTAATATTATATTATTATTCTCATGCCTTGATCAAAGTCCAAAAATTAGGGTTTGGATTCCATATCTAATTTATTTGTCATACTTAACACATATTAATTAAGTTAAAAATAATTAACTTAATAATCTGAACAAAATTCATATAATAAATTAATTATTATAATAATTTTTAAAAAATCATTTCATATATTATATAAATAATATATAATTATATTTTCATGGAAAATAATTAATAAAGACATTTCTACTATAAAATTAATTATGATAAGAATATAATTTATAATAATCAATCATTCTAAAATAAAATTATTTGAAATCATTCATGTAATAAATATATCACATAAATACATACACACATTTTTTTGGCACATATTCCCCATATTTATTTCAATAAATACAAAAAAAATTTATACGCAAAATTTCTAATTTATTTGTATAGAAAATATCGGGTTGTTACGTTCACCCTCCCTTATAAAGATTCTGTCCCCGGAATCACCGTTTTAAAACCTACACATACAAGTGTACGTAGCATATACAATCATTGCAAGTAGATCTTGATCATAAATGATCGTACTGATCTTTAACCTATTCACGTAAAGTTTGTCTATCTGATTAAACGGAAATTTGATTTCTAAAAGAACTCAAATTCCTTCTTCAAATTTTTTTATAAAATAATTTACTATATATATGAAAATCATGCATAAGAAAATAAAAGTTATACGAATAATACCTGAAATTGCACCACCAGCTGCTATGGTATCCTGGACCGTCATGTTGTAGACCCTTGCTGTTGATTTCGTCGACCTGCTGGATGACGTTGGTCCCGTGATTTCCAAAGTTCCACTGCCCTTGCCAGTATTCACACTCCCTGCCTCCGTCCTCCTCTTCGAACAATCCTTCACCTTGTACTCAGTCGATCCACACAGAAAATACCCACTGTTCATCCTAGGATTGGGGCAGTTGGGAGAGATATGGCCCTTCTGCCCGCACTTGTAGCACACGAACTTCCCCTTCAAACATTCTCCCGAGTGGTTCTTTCCACGGTTTCTACACTGCACAGCTTGCTTTTTAACTCCTTCCTGTTTTACCTGTAAACTTCCAAAATTGTTTCCCTTCCTTTTGCTACTACCACCGCTACTCCCACTATTAACTTCCACCTTCCTAGTTCCTTTGACCTTACTCTTGTTCTTTCTCTCCTTGTTGTAGAGGCTCATGGCCTCACTCCCCTCCTCAACAATAATAGCCTTCTCCATGAGTGCTGTAAATATAGGGATCTGGAACACCGTCACCTTGTTGTAGAGCCAGGGTTTTAATCCCAGCTCAAACCTTCTAGCTTTCCTAGCCTCCATATCAACTTGATGCGGAGCAAACCTAGACAACTCATTAAATTTTGCGGCATATTCGGACACCGTCATATTCTCCTGCTTCAACTCTAAAAATTTTACCTCCATCCTAGCTTGCATACTAGATGAAAAATAGTTTTTGAAGAATAGTGTCTTAAACCTATCCCAAGTAACAACATCATCTCCTGCCTTCGCCTGATTCACTTCCCACCAAAAATTTATCTCACCCTTCATCATGTAGGTGGCAAAAGAGGTCTTTTTCCCCACAGCTACCTTAGCTAACACGAATGCTTTTTCAATCTCTTTAACCCAAGTCTGGGCTTCAATAGGGTCAGTTATCCCTCTAAACTCCGGCGGTCCTACTGCCTTGAAGTCCTTAAAGTTTGCCAAGCGGTTGTCCGGCTGGTTCACTGCGACTGGCATTCTTTGCTGCATAGCTTGTGCTATCATGTTTGCAAAGTGCTGCATCGGGTCTACTTGTTGTTGTCCCTTAACGTTATTGACAGGCTCTTCTGCCCTTTGGTTTCGAGTTTGATGTCTTGGTTACATTATCTGGTTAAGTAAAATCATATATTATTCTTTACATTCTAAATCTTATCATATAAGTTTAGTATATTAACTCATTTCATTACTTAAACTTAGATTCATATTTATTTAGCGAATACTTTACATAGCATAGCACATACTGCTTTAAACATCATTCATCCCTTTGAGACTACAAAAGTCGGGATTTACAGCCTTGACTAATACCAAACGTTGGGAACATTACATTACACAGACATATTTAACATTAAACAAACCTACACAACAGAACCTATACTACTTATTCACTACGCCTTTTTCATGGATAACCTTACGCCTGATGACCTTCTATCCCACAGATAAAATATGCTCCTGATTTATAGACGGGATAATATAGAGTGGTATGTCCCTCATAGCCACAAAGGTAACATATTCTTTTCCCTTTCTTCTTATCGGATTTTCCTAAGTCATGGTCTTCTATCTTTCTTTTTCCCTTCTTACTCGGAGCTGCACACGATGTGTTGCTTGCGGCTCCCATCTGATCAATTTGTATTTTAAACTTATCTTGTTCTTCCATTGTTTCTATTAACGTCTGACGCAGTTGACTATTTAATAGCTTTTCTATTTCCCACGACTTTTCCATAGAAGAAACCTTGTTCCTCAGATCCTGCACCTCTGTTGATGCTTGTTCAACTTCATCTTTTGTGTCTGAATCACTATCTGTCAGCTCCACCTTTTTCGGATCTGGTACTACGTTTTCTACAATAACTACGTCATCTGAGTTGTTTTCATTGTGAGCCTCTATTTCAGCTATTGGCTTCGATATTAGCTCGGGGGTATGGATTTGATCCTTCTTCATGCTATAAGCATATAACAAGCCTTTTCCACCAGACATCTATACACATAAATTATCCTGATTAGCATATAGTATATACACACAACAAATAATAGTTTTATATAAGTTATCTTTGATTTTGTTTGACGATGAATTTAGTCAATTTATCTCTTTATAAACTCTATATGAGTTATTTATATTTTCAACGTTTCCCTCTGTTCTAAGGTTATAGCCTAAGGTCTATCCCACCTAAGGTTTCTAACCTTAAAGCTTTGATACCAACTTGTAAAGCCCCCAAATCCAGGTACTTGAAACCCGAACTCGGTGCTTCACGATACCATTTCTGTGAGCGGAATAATACTAATAATAATAACGATATTATAAATAACAAACTTAATTTACATAATTATAAGAGTCTAGCTCCCAAGTACGTAACCTTTAATCATTCATTACATAGCATGATAGATAATTTATATATCATTGTCTTAATAATATCAAACTATTTTATAAACTACCATAAATCTTATTTGGTTAGCTTTCCTTTTCCTTTGTTTCTGCATGAGCCTTCTGGCTCTTCATAATTAGCTAAAAACATTTAAATTAAGCAAGGATGAGCATTTGGGTGCCCAGCAAGTAATAACAATTATATATAAGCTGAAAGAATTTAAATGTTTTCTTTATACTACCCTTCTACAACAAATCAATAGTTGTGAAGTAATCTGAACCGATAATAATAACATAACAACTCTCTTTCAAATTTTTGAAACTACGTACCGACTATAAATAGGGTTAAGGGGACATACTATGAACATTGTTTTCATTTTTGAAAAGGTTAAACAGAACTTCATCTGTATACCGTCATAGCTTACGGGCATGGGGGTGATCTGCCTATTGTACCCTGTATTGATCAATATTTTACATTGCAAGAACGATGTTATCGTTCACTCTGTCCACCTTGGGTGCATAAAAAGTTTTCCCGTGTACGGGATGTTCACACTTGTCGGGGTTCCAAACCAAAGGTTTTATCTTGTTCAATAATAATCTATAATTCAACATATATATATACGGGTAATTAACAAAGGTGTATCAACATGTTATTAAATATAATGATTATCCAAGTGGGGACACTTGTATAATCATTTATAGAAATTAACGATCAGAATATATATCTGAATTACCATATACTAACATGTTGATAATCAATGGGCGTATATAATATAGGGTTAATAATCTATACAATAATAATATAATTCTGTAATATTCTTACTCATGTCCATTGCATAAAAAAATACAAAGGTAGGATACTTGCCTAATGCGCTGCTTACAAAATGCAACTTAGTTTTATCTTTTATATCACGACCTATCATTAATCAGATCATTCGTTCGATTAGAACAATATACTATAATACATAGTACTGCATTTCGCAGTCAGCACATAACTTAATCACATTATCACACATGTTCAACAATTATTGCATCATAAACAAACATTAATATAGTCAAAATATCGAAGTCCAGATCAATTTTTGAAATATGTCGGTGTACCGACAGCTTTATCGGGTAATTATCGAGTCGAAGACTCTATTCTGTAACTCAATATCTGTAAATATCAGTCATGGTATTTTAAATGACTCAATAAACATTTATTAATTAATCACGAATTTTCAAACACCGGAATCATTATTAAATGATTTAAATATCAAACAATTCTATTATCATTAATATTTTATTAACATTAAAGTATTAATGAAATCATTGCCAAAATATTAAAGTTATTTATAATAACTAAGAATATTTTTAAAACATTTATATTACCCTTAAATGATATTTAAAACATTTTAAATCATTTTTAAATAATTACCATTAATATTAGAATATTAATGTACTATTTATCTAAATATTAAAAGTCATTAATTATAACTTAAAATATTTTATTGGAAGAATGCATATTTTGATTTGATGTTTAAAGTAAATACTCATGATTATAAGTAAAGCCCTTCAAGGAATATATGTACAAGGGCTTAGTGATAGATGAAATTTGTTAGGTTGATCTTTTCTTTGAATGTTCATCATTCCATAAATTAATGTATAGATAAAGAGATCAAAGATGTTAAGATGATCCATGACTTGAAGAGTATAGATAGGCTTCATCAAGAATCGTAGTCTATCAAACTGATCAACAAATTGCAGAAGCTAAGGCATGATCGTAGAGCTTAACAGATCGTAATGTATCTGCCTTGAAGGACCTCTTCAGAAATCGTAGAGTGGTCCAGACGTTTGCCGAAGCTAACTCAGAGATCATAGTGTGCTCTCGGAAACGTAGAGTCTGCAAGACGAGCAAGCAAAGATCGTAGTATGCAAACTCTTGAAAGGATTAGTAGTGTTCTATTCAGACCAAGCATGACAAGACACCACGATATGGATCGTAGAGTGTTGTCTGTCTTGTATTAGAAGCATCGAGATCTATCTTCTGTTTGGAGATAAATTCCAACAAATGAGGAATGGGATTTAAACGTTGAAGCATTCACCAGTCCCAACGGTACAAAAGATATCTTTAGTATTCATCAAAAGGAACATGTTCAAAAAGATAAGAAAAGGACCATTGGGCAGAGGAAAACACTTTTTCAGGTGTTAGGTGAGAAAGCAGTCTGCCGTGTCAGTAGGCCAGAATGTAATTCAGAAGATGTGCAGAAATGTCTCCATCAAAGCTCAGAAATGTCAAACGAATTTAATGCTTCATCAGATGACTTCAACGGATAGATTTCAAAGATCTCATATATACAGAATACAGACACATGAGATAAGCAAGCAAGCACTGAACAAAGACGCACAAGAACACTCAACGCTCAACTTTACGATCTGAGAAAAAGAGGAAGCTTGATCAGCTACTCAGTTCTTTCGAACAAGTGCTTAACTGCAACTGAGTAGCCTCAATCACAACTCAACAACTATCAATCTACTGAAGTAAGAAGTTCCAAGTCAGAAGGACTTGAAGAGTTCTAAGTGAACTGTAAAGAGCCAAGTCTGCTGGACTTGAAGAGTTCAAGAGTGAACTTAGAAGTGCCTAAACTGCTGGTCTAGAAGGAATCTGTGAGATTCAGAAAGTGTAAAAGACATCCTTAGTCGATTTTCTACTCAAGGAGTAGAAGAGTGGACTACGAGCTCTGAATCATCAATCTTCGATCCATATCAAATTTAGGTTGACCGCTCTGTACATGGTAATTCAAAACTCGATGTTGAGTTCTCCTAATTGCTTTCCAAAAAGAGAATTCATATCATCTATTTTAGACTTCTTAGATCGGACATATCTTTCCACAATATCCACGTGTCGTGTGGCTTTTACTCATGCATCACTCATTCTTACTCGTTCAGTTTTTTCTTCTTTCAGCTCAGATTCCATCTTTAGCATGTTACACTCTACCAAAGAATGCTTCTGTTCAAGCATCATATAACGGGTAACACAAGCTTGAATTGTTGCATCCTTTTGCTCCACGACCACCTGTCATTCTTCAGCCTGCTCTTCTAACTCATGAATACGATTTTGAAATTCTACATTTTGATCATATAATACCTCTAATAAACTCTCCTCAGGTACCTCTTCTTCCTCTTCTGCCTCACTCTCAGCTGTTACCTCTGCGACTATCTCGGGTGCAACTATCAATTCTTCACTCACCACATGGATATCTCTAATTCCTTCTTCGTCTGACATCACATTATCATGGTTAGTGATTAGAGGTATCCCCATAGTCTCGTTCACTCCATTATTAGCATTCTCAGCTGCCATTCTCAAATACTACCATAAAACAAGGGTTAATTAAGCAAATTAACATATCACATAATATCCGTATATTATGACAGACCAACAATTAATCTTAGGTAGGACACACTAGCGAAGGATTTACTCATCTCTCCCCTCCTAGTTCAAATCCCGATCTCCGCTAGAGATCATATCCCTAAGCTCTGATACCAAATGTAACGACCCCAAAATAGGTCCATTCCTTCCAACCCATTCTGAGTCGCCAAATACATGGTACGGAAAATAACTACAACTTTATTACAACAATTGTCGTGCAAAATACAACAACACATATGCTGTGAGTTTGGACACAAATATATACCAACTGTAGCACGTCATAATGACACCTTACATAAAGGTATAGTCAAAAAGTGTTTTAGATATTAGAATCTTTGGGAAGTGCTCAAGGAAACCTTCGTACATGGGAGGCCATGCTTTTAGGTTATGGTAGATATCATATGGCCATAGAATTATCCTTGGTTGACCCAATAGACCCCAAAGAAAAACGAGAAGATTACTATCATATTCTTCCCAATGATGAGTCTTCTCATGACATATCATTATCTCCACTGTCTCTAATTGGGAATTAAACTTCAAACAAACACCAAGATTATATAGGTAGTGCTTGTAAATATACTAAGCAAGTGGATGAGCACAACCCTGTCTTATGATGACACGAGGTTGTATGTCATTAGACATCTTGTATGATAGTGGCAAAATACCCTTCCAAGTTAAATTCACCTCACCCTCAATATCTATAGACCACCGTTCTATTCCCTTCTTATCCCTCGCTCGACCCAGCTACACTTTTATTACCTGAAAGGAATTGTAAAGCAAAAGGGTGAGCACAACTAGCTCAGTAAAAGAATATCATGACTAAAGATAAATAAATTATCAATAGTCTTTCAACGATAATAAATCAGAGATTTAGAACATATGGTAGATGATAAATTTTTTCAACCATAGTTGCAGCGGAACGAGCAATCCATTAGAAGAGTCAAATAGACTATAAAGTCTATTATCTTCTCCATGTTAAAAAGTCCACCAACAATGTTTTATCCCTGTAACATCAATCAACAATTCCTGTCCACAATCACATGTATAACTCATAATCGTAATTGTTGTTCTAAATTCCTTTTCTCATCCAGGACAAAGATAATTTTCATCACCTGAAACATCAAAGATTATGGTTATACCAAATCACAGTTTATGTTAATAATCCTACTAATAAATTATCTTTGCACTACGGCCAAAGATATTCATCAACAAGTCATCTTTGCACTACAGGCCAAAGATATTCATCAGAAATCATTCATCTTTGCACTACAGACCAAAGATATTCAGTTATATCATCATTTAGGACTAAGGATGATGAAAAATATTTTAAAGAAAACGAATCCAATGAAACAAAAGAACAAATATTAAGGATTCGTACTTTAAACAATTCCCGTTCAAAAATACTTCATAAATAACAAGAGTGGAGTAAAATTCAAGAATGAAGACCAAAACATAGATCCAATCAAAGATTATATCCAGAATAGATATTTTGGACAAAAAGAAGAAATTTCATTTTTTCGATGAATAATGTCGTATTCGTGAATAGTGCCGTATACGTGAATAGTAACTCCGACACCAAAAGATAGAAATTTCACAAAAATCATCATCCGTTTCGTGAATAGTACTCGTGAATAGTAACTCATGAATAATAACTCGTGAATAGTAACTCATGAATAGTAACCCCGACATGAAAAAGTTTCAAATTTGATAAAAAATTTAACCAACATTCTGGCATAATGATATTGAAGAAATAATATCATTTTAGAAGAAAATAACCTCCCTTACCTCAGAAATAATAGTACTTCTGACTGGAATACTGGATATAGTGCTAAAAGAACTTGCACCGTATAGCAATACTCGAAGTACTAAAATACTCACAAAAATACGCTCGATATTATAGAGAGAGAAAGAGAGAAATCTGTAGTTTCTGGTGTGATTTTCAATTCTAACCTAAGCACCCTATTTATAGGAAAATGCTTAGAACACCAAAGCAGAAAATTTAATAAATTAATAATATTATTTTTTCAAATTTCCTACGCCAACTAATTTGGTCCAAGACATCAGCCACCATGTGACAAAACATTAAAACGTTTTTCTTAATTTAAATAATTAAAACTTCCAAAAACTAATTATTTCGGAACTATGGAACTTCAATAATTCATAATAAATAGCCCTTTTATCAGAAAATTCGAATCTCGCGACTTTATGTAGGAAATTCAATTCTCTACAACTTTGCAGAAGAAAGTTTTTCCAAATTCGAAACAGAAATTGACCAAAATTCACATACGGACGATTTTACAGGCTATAATCAAATTTCAGTCAAGAAATGAGGTATACCGACATGTTTAACATGTTTTAAACAATTTTTGCAATAAAAATACTCTTCCTCCTCATATACTCATATATCCCACATTCATTGTAAAAATATCACCATTATATTATTAAAATATAATAATAAATTATTTTATCAGAAAAGATAAAATATCTATTTTCAACAATTGTCACTTTAAAAATTTTCTTCATCTATATCCACATAAAATGAATATTTTCCTCATCATATAAATCAATAATTAATTATTCACAAATAATATTACAGAATCACAATAATGGCAACCAGTCAGTTCCCAGGAAATAGGGGGCTTTCCAATAAGGATTTCTCCTTACTGGCGCGCAATTTAAGTGACCAAATCTCTCCTTAGACAGAACTTTCTAGACATTGCCAATAATGTTATCTAATAATATTATTCAGATAATATGAATTATTGCTTCGATAATGGAAAATACTGTGTAGTGACAATTATTAAAACAACAGTAATATAAAATATCAACGCAGCAATTATTGAATCAATAAAATATAATACTGAACAGTAATTACTGTAACAATTATTTAGTAGTGCCTTCTTACGTAAGAATCAATAATTCAAAAATACTGTGCAATACCGTGTGCTACTGTGCAACAACGCGTATTACTTTACTTTACCCACCGGGTATTCCAACAGTGTTAACGGTAACGATTACGCCGTTATTTATAAAAACTTTAATTTTTCGTTTTCTTCATCCGATAGTTATTCTGTTATGGGGCCCACAAAAGGCTGCGCCGTCGTACGAATATTCCCCGACAGAAAGAATATTTCACGACCAAACGAATATTCCCCGACAACAATGAGTATTTTATAACCACTTGCTTATTTTGAAAAAAAATTCATATATCACCCTTAACTTTAACCTTTTATCAATTTAACCATTTACTGAATTGTAATTATAAAAAAAATTGAATACTTTTATTTCATAAAATTCGGGGTCTTACATCAATTATTAATTTAATAATATATCATATTATGCAGATAATACTGTGACAATAATCGAATCAATAATATGAGAGATATGATGCATCAATTACTATAGCAATAATTGAGTATAACTGAGTGACTTCTTACGTAAGCATCAATAATCAATACCGTGTGCTACTATGCAACCACGCGTATTACTGTACTTTTACTACCGGGTAGTTCAACAGTTTTAACGATAACACTTTCGCCGTTATTTTTAATAAAAGATAATTCTGTCGTTTTCTTACTACGACAATACTTTCGTTGCGGGGTCCACCGATAATTATGCCGTCGTACGAATATTCCCTGTTAAAACGAATATTCCCCGACCAATCGAATATTATATAACAACTTGCATACTTTACAAAATTTATAAATACTACCCACAACTATAACACTATCTCAAATCCACACCATAATATTCAAAAAAAATATTTCGAGAAATTTAAATTTTATTCATAAAATCTGGGGTCTCACAATAATGATAACAATATTAACTTTTTTTTTGAAAATAAAGATTTACATAAAAAATGAAAAAAATATACTTTTTAAAAATAATTTTTTATTTTCATAGTATATATTTTTTTGAATCTATATTTTATGAACTTTATAGGTTGTGGCATGGTCAAAATATTTTAATATTATTTAATATCGTACTCTTTTCATTAAAAATATAAAATATTTGTTAACTTTTTAACAATTAATATAAAAGGCAAATTATATTAGAAGTATACAAAAGTTTATCAAAGTTGGTAAAAAGTCTATAAAAGTATGTCACTTATTTCATGAAATCTTTAAAAGTAGTTTTTAAAATCTTTAAAAGTCATTAAAATTCACAAACTCTACAAAAGTACGACTTTAAAAAAGTATTTAAAATTTATTATTGAATAAAGCCTCCTTAATTTGTTCGGACAAATTTACCCTTAATAATTATTAAGGTTAACACAAGAATTACGGGAGATTTTTTTTTATCCAAAAATTAGTTCCAATTATATCTCCCAAGTGTCCCCTCTTTCCTTAAAATTAAAAACCCTAGCCACCAATCATCTTAATCACTTTGGAGTATTGAACCCACACATACGTACTTTCTTAAATCTCAATTTTGATGTAAAAGCAAATTTATTTAATCAGACACATTGGAGCACGACGGTCCAGTAGCATAGCTGCCGCCGGTGAATTTATATTATCGGAAGATTCGGAGAGAAAAGGGCTGTACTAAAGGAAATCGGGCATTAGTAATTGTGGGATTATCAATATAGAACTGGCCTCCTCTGAGTAACAGGTATTGGGTCTGACTTTTTATATAAAATAAATAGTATATGATATATATTTTCATATAAATAATGTAAGTACTGATAATACAAATTTATTTAATTTGTTTGAAATTACTAGAGCAGGATGAATTCGGAAGAAAAGTTCAGTACCTTGAGAAGTATTTGGGAGGAATGTAGTACAGAGGATGAGCTTCGAAGTGTCTTAACTGAAAAGCCCCAACCCATTGCGGTTGACCGGTTTGAACCCTCCGGAAGAATGCACATAGCGCAGGTCCAAATTTCAAACTCATTAATTTAGAATTAGCTCTTCTTTGTTGTTGTGTTTGTGAAAGTCTTTTTCGATTTTGAGAAACAAAGTTTACCAAGATCAGAAAAATATTAGTGTTTACAAAGTTTACCATTTTAAATTTGAAAATGTGTAAATTTAATGTGAAATGGTCAAACTTGGTCCTATATTTTGAAATTGATAGAGTACTTATTTTTGCTTGTGTTTAGATGTGCTTATTTACAACTGATATTTTCTTTTTTATACTGTACAGGGTGTTGTTAAGGCTATTAATGTCAAGAGAATGATTTCTGCCGGTTGCAAAGTAAAAATTTGGATTGCAGATTTGTTTGCACAATTAAACAATAAAATTGGGGGAGATTTGAATAAAATCCAAATTGCTGGGAAATATTTTATTGAGATATTCAAAGCTTTAGGGATTAATCTAGAAGACGGGAAAGTAGAGTTGTTGTGGGCTTCCAAAGAAATTGATTCTCGATCAGATGAATACTGGCCTCTGGTATTAAACATAGCCAGACAGAACACGGTTTCTAAGATAGAGAGGTAAAAGGTTTGTGATTTGATCTGCTTCAAAATTTGTTTATTGATGCTACTCAAATGTATTTAATGCGTGGACTTTTCTCAGTTGCATTCAGAATATGGGTCTTGGCGAGCAGGATGAATTTTATGCATCTCATATAGTATACGTAATCATGCAATGTGCAGATATATTTTTCCTTGAGGTACTTTTAATTCCAGTCTATGAAATATTGTAATTATAACATGCTGAGATTCTGCACGACTATATTGTATAATAATACAAAAATTCTTTTATCTGAACAGGCTGACATATGTCAAATGGGCATGGATCAGATGGAAGTGAATGTAATTGCAAGAGAGTGTTGCGACAAAATGGAGAGGGAAAACAAGCCTATCATATTGTCTCAACGTTGTGCTCCTTGCATTACTCTTCTTCCCTGTGATAATATGGTTCCTTATCCTAATGAGGTTAATTATTTTGAGATGCAGATTTGATTCCTGCTTTGCAGCAAGGGCTGGAGAAGAAGAGTGATCCATTATCTTCCATTTATATGGAGGACGAGGAGGTATTATTTAATCCCAATCAATTTAAGTTTAAATCGTTTTACTTTGGTGTTTGTTTATCAAAATAATGGAATGAGCAATGAGCTGAGATGTTTTCTAGGCCTCCTCTAGATTAATCTTGCTTGCAGATTAAATGTTGCGGTTTGTTGTAATGTGACGAATTTGACAGGCTGATGTAAATGTCAAAATAAAGAAGGCGTACTGCCCACCAAATGTCGTCGAAGGAAATCCATGTCTAGAGTACATCAGATACATAATCTTCCCTTGGTTTGATGAGTTCCAGGTTGAAAGAAATGAAAAAAATGGTGGCAACAAGTGAGTATACAGACTTTTGTTACCTTGTTCACCCCAATCGCCAACCAACTCTCTTTATTTGTCCTCAACAATTTAGTTTATACAAATATAAGGTTTTCTGAGCATGAAAAATCTACTACAATGGATGTGCAATTATATACATCGTATCATTTTATGCCCTACATGCAAATCTATACCATGCTTAATATTTTTTTCTTCAACAAAACCTAAATGCCAACAAATTAGCCAAAATGATTAAGATGGACAAATGACATGATGTGATACGAAGTTGTTCACATCATATTACTCTATTATTTCTGGCGAGTGTATTGGTGCTTGGATCGTGGAGTAATATATTGCCTCCTCTTCTAACAAGACCGATAACTTCTCAACCTGGCCACATTAGTCCTCTTTCATTCTATTTCTTATGGAGTTCAATAATAGTGGCTCTTACTGATTTAATTGCATTTGTCCGTCTTTATCTTTGTTTAAACAGAACATTTAGTAATTTTGAGGAATTGATTGCTGACTATGAAAGTGGGAAATTGCATCCTGGTGATCTTAAACCTGCTCTTTCAAAAGCAATAAATAAGATATTGCAGGTATATAATCTTGTTCCAGTCCTTGCTCTCTTTCCTACATCTCATACATATTTGAGGCATTCCCTGGTCTTTCAAATAACATGCATATATAATCTTGATGTCAAACTAATATAATATCTCAGTTAGTGTCTATTTTGTTAACTTGTTTGTCTGATCTGATAGCAGGGTCTTCTTATAGGGTCCGGTTCACTGAAACACCAATTAATCAGGCCTTGCAGGGTGGATATAATAGAGAAGAATATTAACTAAAGAATGTGTAATCCTTAAAATATATCCTTTATAACTTTGTAGGTTACTATTGCTCAGTCATAGGGATCGATCCGTGAGACGTCGTCGTAGATGATTCACTATTTAGTTATTTATTTATCTGTTGCCTATTTATTTAGTTTGTTGAACTTCTTATTTATTGGTTTATTTCAGTATTGTGTTATTTATTTAGAGGCCCAATTGTTACTGAGTTTAGATTTATTAGAGTATATTTATAAATATGCTTGTAAGTCATGTCAGACTCTTAACACTTTGATATTGAAATTATTCTGATTATTGGTTGATATCAATATTTTTTCTCCTTACTGCGGTTAAAAAACCATAGGGGTAGTGGTTCTCCTGCGGTTGAATCACCTAGTTCTTTTAATTCTCTTTGTTGATTTTGCTCTTTTCCAATTAATTGTCTATTCAATAATTTCCGTCCTACATCATATTGGAATCAAAGCTTGGTTTCTCCATCATTTTTTTTAATTTTTGGGAGATCTTGGGTTTTCAAAAAAAAAAGAGAAAAAAATGAGTTACTATTCATTAGAGAACTGTTTTGGAAAAAATCGCTGCTACCTTGTTTTGGAAATAGGATGGTAACCCTTAATTTAAATTAAAAACATTGTAAATTACCTTTTAGTACCCAAGCTTCTGCTCTCCCCACAATTTATTAATTTACATTTTTTCACCTTTGTTTCTTGCATAAAGAGCACTAAATTTTTAACCTTTGCACTCCCAGTCATACTTTCTAATTAGTTAGGTCCATTAAAAAAATGGCAAATATTTCATTTTGAATATTCGGATTTTTAATATTTAATTACTTGTGTTCCCTTCATTTATTAGTTCTAAAATTTTTGAAAGCTTGTTTTGGATTTGATCTTTTAAAATTACATATTATTCCTTCTAGTTGCATATTATTCGGTTATTATCAATAGCTTTTTAGATTGCGATTGCATAGGCTTAGACTTGTAATTTTAATTTGTTTCAATTAAATTTCTGTATTGTTTAGTTTTGCACTTGCATTTGCATCATGACTCAGTGTTCTAAAAGGCGGCCGCCTAGGCCCTGCCTAGGCGCTAGGCCTCTCGGCGCCTCGCCAAGGCCAAAAAATTCCTCCATGAAATTAGGCGGGGCCTAGGCGGGATTAGACAATTTTTTTTTAAAATTTTAATAACTACCAAAATCAGATCTTGATATATTTATTTTCTAATGATTTACCATATTCATAATGTTGGTTGTAGTATATCAAATCACAACAAAAAGTGAACAAGATAAAGTAAAAATGGATATTTTTATTATAATTGTAATTTTTTGAACTTGTACCAACTTCAAATTATATAAATGATGATAAATTTGTAATATTTAATTTAATTCAATATAATTCTTAAATATATGTTTAGTTTTTTAAGTTTTAAAATTGAATTGAATTCTTGAAATTTTAAATTTTATTATTTAATAGCAATCTTGTTTATGAATAAAACTAATACGTTAAAGATATGTGTTTGAATTTTAAGCAACAACCTTATTATCTTTATTATAGATTGTTTTGCTTTATATTATTGTTTTGTTTGGATAAATGTAAGATAAAATATTAAAATTGGCTTAAAATTAAAAATCCCGCCTAGGCCCCCCGGCCTCCCTCCTAGCGCCTTTTAAAACATTGTCATAACTGCACGTACCCAAACCGCTTTAGAAGAAATTCAGGACCAATTAATGGTCATAGTTACACAACTGGGTCACATGAATGATAGGATCACACACATTGAACAAAGACATCCTGTAGTGGAACCTCAGGGGAATAATGAGAATGAGCATGTCGAAAATTCACATGTTAGGCATCATGAACATCCTAGGCATGATCCTTATGATGATGACTATAGATGCACCCGAGTTTGACGGTAGATTTGATTCCCAATGCATTCCTTGATTGATTGTTTAGCATGGTGAAATGTTTTGACTGGTATGCGATGTCCAAGGATAGGAAGGTGAGATTCGCCAAAATGAAATTTTTGAAATTGACCAGTTTATTTTGGTCAGGGGTTGAGAGACTTAGAGCGTCTAGGTGAGCCACCTATCAACAGTGTGGGGGAGATGAAAACTCGCCTAAAGCAATAATATATACTCGTAGGACATACCAATACGTTAATGGAGCAATATGACAACTTTCTTCAAGATAATAATATGTATGTTGTTGGTTACATCTGCAGATTTAGGGAGTTGACTCAAAGATGTTGGAGTGATAGATTGACCATTCTGAAGTTCAAGAATGGGTCACGACCTGAACTTCAATAACACATCGTGACCAGTTGCATCAATACCTTAATTGACCTTTTTCAGTCAGCTCTAGATAATGAGTATAGGTTACAAGGTATCGTTAGGAGTCCCTTCTTAGGCTAGATCAGTGGCCGAAATTTGAAGCTGGACCCAACTCTTAGTCTACTTACCCAGGAGAGAAGCTTTACGTACTAGGGGCAATCGCCAGCGGGTAACAATAGTAGAGGAAACTTCAAAAAAGTAGGGGGATGAAGTCGATGATGAGTATTACTTGTAGGATGAGGAGGCTGATGAGCACCTAGAGGAAATATGTAATCAGGTAGGTGTCATGAAGTGCGTTTTCACTTGTAGGAGAGAGGATGATTGGAGGAGAACCACCATACTTTAGACCTACAACAAAGTAGGTGGTGTATCTTCTAAATTGATCATCAATGAGGGGGTAGTTACTTAAATGTGGCACGGATGAAGCTGAAGGCAAAGCCACATCCCCAATCTTTTAGCGTTGCCTGGGTTAACAAGACATTCCTGTCAAAGAGATGTCTAGTGACGATCCACCTTTAGGGCTATGATGAGAGTATTTGGTGTGATGTCCTTCCTATGGATGTTGCACATATTCTACTAGGGCAACTTTGGCTATATGACCGTGATGTGACTCATTATAATTATCGGAAGACGAACACATGTGTTTACACACAAGAGGAGATACCCCGACCAAAGGGAGTCAACTTACTTACCCAACAAATCAAATCACTTCATATTCTTAATAGAAAGGAGTTTGAGCAGAGTGTGTTGGAGGAAAAGGTTGTGTATGCGGCGGTAGCTAGAGAGGTGAGAGATGTTCCTGAGGAAAGTAGTAGAGAAATTCCTAGTGATGCTAGGCAAATTCTACATGCGTTTGTCGATCTAATGCCTAGTGAGTTGTCCAATGGGTTACCACCTCTTAGGGACATACCATTGACCTTGTTCTAGGGTCTTCTTTACCTAACCTGCTACATTATAGGATGCATCCCACAGGGCAGACTGAGATGAGACTGATAGGTAGGTGAATTGTTGAGGAAGAGTTTTGTTAGAGAGAGTCTTAGTCCTTGTGTCGTTCCAACCTTATTCACCCTTAAGGAGTTTAGAATGTGTTGTGATAGTCGAGCCATAAATAAGATCACTATGAAGTATAGGTTTCCCATGCCTAGGCTTGATGACATGCTAGATATGATGACTGAGACTCGCCTTTTCATCAAAATAGACTTGTGGAGTGGATACCACCAAATCAACTTCCGAGAGGGAGATGAGTGGAAGACTGCCTTTTAAGACAAGGGATGAACTTTATGAGTGGTTAGTCTTACCTTTTGGCTTAACCAATGCACCTAACACATTTATGAGAGTTATGAATTAGGATGTTACGTCCTTTCATAGGCAAGTTTGTAGTGATCTATTTTGATGACATCTTTATTTATAGTAAAACTCGAGAGGAGCGCTTACTTCACCTGTGAGAGATTCTAACAGTTCTTTTGGGTGAGAAACTCTATGCTTGTATGTGATTTTATGTATCTGTAGCTCCTGCAAATGAGGGCATTGATAGATATTTGTCCTGAGCCACATCTATGGCTGTAGCTTGTATGCTTGTAGCTTACAGTGTGTACAAGTTCTCATTCATAGTTGTGGGAGGTGAATACTAGGTGTGGCTTGGTTTTGGCTAATTCATTAATGTCGTATACTCAATTTGATATGGATTGGTCAAATTATTTTTATATTTAGATATTATATCTGTATATTTTAATGGCAAAACTATGTTTTTCACCATTATACTTGGCATGTTTTACTTAATACACTATTGAACTTTTAATTTTTTTAATTAGCCCACTAAACTAATTAAAATTGTAAAATTGGGTCATTCCGTTAAAATTGATTGGACGGTTGTTAAATATTTTCCTATGTGGATTTGTAAAAGAAAAGGAAAATGACGTGACTTAGAGAGATCTATCATACTTGGAACCAAATCTCTGAACTACCCTTCTCTCTCACAATCAAATCCTTCGATCAAATTAGTCATACCCTAACTAAGAACCACAAATCAGTCATACCCTAAGAATCTGAAGCTTTGAAGAGAAGGCAATGGCAACCAAATCAGGCTGAGAAGAAGACCATTGCAGCTGCTCAATTTCGGCATCGGCAGTATAAGCCAGAATCGGGTCCAGTCCACCCTCCACAGGGCTGACCCATGGTAGAGAGGTCCCAAATCAGAGCCTGTGAATCATCCCCAGCAATACAAATATGGCAAGAGCTATGCGGCACACAAGCAATAGCAGTTCCAGTTAAAGGAGGTTAAGGGCCCACAAAATTCACTGTTTCGGTTGTTGTTAAGGAGGCTCTTCAGCTCAATGGACTCATCGGAGATGCGTCACAGCCGAAGGAAGTCGCTGGAAGTAGGCCAGGAGGTCCGGCTTCTGGCACTCCTTGTCAGTGACTGAAGATGGCCTTAGTGGGCGGATACGGGTGCTCGAATGAAAGGGTCGGGTCAGCGCGGATCTCCCCATTGATGTCGTCAATCTGGACGATTTCGACCCTGTTCTGGTACTGCTACAATAGACTTGCGATGATTAGGCGGAAGTTTTTGTCCCGGCGGACGCTCCAGTTCATAGCGTAAACGTGCCATGGGGCTTCGTAGGTATAGATCTCCGATTGTCTCTGCTGCTCGTCGGAGCCGTCCTGGTTCTGGTCGCTGCTCATCGCCATCCCGACCCACCAAACAAAATCTATGCTTTTCTATGAAATCTTGTTTAATTGATGTGAAAATGAAAAATGGCTCGGTTGGGACAATATGATGGCATTGGATTGGCAGAGGACGCCGGATCTGAGTAACAAATCGATGTCGATCTGTTTGGAGAGCCATCCAGTGGCCATTGATCGAAGGATGTGATTGTGAGAGAGGAGGGTAGTTCGGAGATTTGGTTCCACATATGATAGACCTCTAAGCCACGCTTTTTTTCTTTTTTTTTTATAAATCCACGTAACAAAATATTTAACGTCCAGTCCAATCAATTTTAACGGAATGACCCAATTTTACAATTTTAATTAGTTTAGTGGGCTAATTAAAAAAATTAAAAGTTCAATAGTGTATTAAGTAAAACGTGCCAAGTATAGTGGTGAAAAACATAGTTTTGCCATATTTTAATGTATACAAATGTTATATTTTTTAACTTATTATTAATTCTTTTAAAAATAATTTTAAATTTGGTACATCTTGAAATTTGTGCCACATCAAAAGAAGTGTTGCAAATAATATGGGATGGAGGAGTATATAGTATTATCATATTCTGTTGTTATACTTCAGTCTTACAAAAAAGATTAGATAACTAGCTCCTTCATTAGATTTGGCTTATTTATCTCCTTATCACGGATTACTTTAATGCAACTCAGTCCTAATCTTTGGAGAAGAGCATTTAGGAATCATAGCTATAATTTAAAGAAGACAGAATTTTAGCTTCTTGTTCTAACTCTTCATTCTGTTTAGTGTGCATTCTCTTTTGCTAAACATGCAGTGTCGTTTAGTTTGTCCTTACACTGCCCACTTACATTTCTAGAAATTGGCTTTTAAGTTAGAATAACCACAATAGTGATTGAACTAGGGCCTGATAATGAATTAGAAGGCTCTTTTTTTTTTCTCTTTTTTGTGTGTTCAAATTCAAGTTGTCAAATTAATGGACGCTGGCTTATATAATTGTTTTAGGGAGGATGACTTGTTTTTATCCTTCAGTAATCATAGCTAAAAAAATAAATATGTCAAATGAATGAACAATCCATACTAGGGTATAATGACATTTTTCGACATAGAATTTCTATAAGTTGGAACGGATCAATAGTTCTTGTGAGATGTATGGTGAAATGCATGGCTTTGAAATCCTTTATATTATGTTTTTTAATAAAAGGCAATCTTTTCCAATAATATTTTTTTTAGTAAGTTGCAATCTTTCCATTCTTACTCAGGACAATAAAATCTTTACTCTTTTGTGCTGCAGCCTGTGCGTGATCATTTCAAAAAGGATGCCATTGCTAAGGATTTACTGAAAAAAGTGAAGGTCTGGTTTTATTGCTTGCATCTTTCCAACAACATTTCTTTGTTTATACGACTAATATATTAATGTGTTTTCTAATCCACTGAATCTAAACTGAGGATGTCTTGAAAAGTATGCTTAAATTTGGCTCTAAACATGTTATCTCCCCCTCCCCCTCCCCCTCCCCCTCCCCCTCTTCTCTTTTTCCCCTTGAATTTGTACTTTGTTCGATTCCCTTAATATATGGGTCTAATTAGCTTTCCTTTGTTTTGCAGAGTTACAAAGCCACCAAAGAGAGCTCAATAGAAAATCCTCCTTCCTCTGACATGGAGTCCTTATTAATCAACTCACACAATAAAGATTCGTCTCCTGATTTGTCATCAGATACATCAAACCAGTATTACTCTCTCTATCCATGTGTGTGTGTTATATGCAGTGTTCTAAAAATTCCCGCCTAGGTCTGCCTAGGCCCTCCTTGGCGCCCTGCCTAGGCGCCAGGCCCCCCTTGGCGCCTCGCCTAGGCGCTAGACCCTCCATGGCGCCTCACCTAGGCCCAAGGCGGCAAAAAAAATCTCTCCAAGAAATTAGGCGGGGCCTAGGCGGAGATTTTTTTTTAATAACTACCCAAACCAAATCTTGATATATTTATTTTCCTAATGATATACCATATTTATAATACATGTTGTAGCATATCAAATCACAACAAGAAGTGAACAATATCAAATCAAAATGGATAATTTTATTATAGTTGTAATTTTTTGAACTTGTACCGACTTCAAATGATATAAATGATCATACATTTGTAATATTTAGTTTAATTTAATATAATTCTTAAGTTTATGTTTAATTTCTTAAGTTTTAATATTGAATTAAATTCTTGAAATTTTAAATTTTATTATTTAATAGCAATCTTGTTTATGAATAAAACTAATACGTTAAAAATATGTTTGAACTTTGAACAATTGTATGTTTGTGTTTGAACTTTAGCATTAGCAATATGAATATGTATTTGAACTTTAAGCAAAGCCCTTTATTATCTTTATTATAGATTGTTTTGCTTTATATTATTGTTTTGTTTGGATAACTATAAGATAAAATATTAAAATTGGCTTAAAATAAAAAATTCCGCCCAGGCCCCGCCTAGGCCCCCTAGGCGCTAGGCCTCCCTCTGCCGCCCGCCTTCCGCCTAGCGCCTTTTAGAACATTGGTTATATGTATGTGTATTTTTATATAAATGTAAAATAACTTTTCAAATTAAATTGTTTCAAAATTCTTGGGACAGGCCGAGTCCAGAAGAAAAAAAATTCAACATGGTGAGGAGTATAGGGGAGGAATGTATAAAGTTGGATGAACTAATGAATCTTTTGACTAAGAAGCCCGAACCCATTGCCTATGACGGTTTTGAACCCTCTGGTAGAATGCACATAGCCCAGGTATATATTTATCAATTTATTCACTTTAATGAGTAGCACTTTTGAAAGATTAATCAACATTAGTTATCATTTCATTTCACTTGACGCAATTAAATTGAAGCATATGTAACATAATCTAATTGATTGATGAAATTAAGTTTGTTCTATATTTACTCCCCATAGTTTGCATATAAATTGAAGTTCATGTACAAGTATTCATTTCTCTACTAATTCTGTGCAGTTAAAATAATTCTAGCTGATTATATCTCAACTGCTTGTACTATCAGGTTCTATTAATCTGATTATTTTTGTGCCTGGGTTATGTGGCTGAATATAATTATTATTGTAATTGTATTCAGTATTCACCTGATATATTTGATCACTGTAGACCTAAAAAGCAAGGACTTGGGTTTGAGGATTTGGGGAGTTTACTATACAGAAATTTGGCAGTTCAACATATCTCAAAAAAATGGGGATTTGAGTTCGGTGGGGATTCTTTACATATTTAAATATTAATTGAATTATATGTATATACATGTACATATACATTCATATATATATATATATACATATATGTGTGTGTGTGTATATATATATATATAAATTCACACCTACATTAAAAATTCAATACCAACAAATTGTACTAATGTACTTCATGTAAAATGTAAAATATTCAAGGTAAACAAAAAATTTATATAATAGTACTATCTTGGACTTTAGGATATATATATATATATATATATATATATATATATATATATATATATATATATAGGGTATCCATCCACAACAACCGGTTGTTGGGAGCAACCCCTTTTGGCCCAACCGCTACAACCTGTAGCGGCTTATAAAAAAAAATTTGTCTAAGGCCGGTACAGGTTGTAGTGACTGGACCAAAAAGGGTTGCTCCCCAACAACCGGTTGCTGTGGATGGAATCCCATATATATATATACTTATTAATTCTTATACTAATTTTTTAGATATTACTAATGTATGAAACATGTACTCCCTTCGTTCCAAAATATAGGATCAGTATTGATATTTGGAAGTCAAATTGAGATATTTTCAACTAAAAATTGATAAAGAATTAATTCAATTTTAGACAATACAACATAGTTGTCTCGGCGCCAAGGTAGGACACGACGGTAGTTAACCGTCAGGACGCCTAGGCGACAAGGCTCCGCGATGGAGTCCATATTGCGACAAGTCGTAAACAATGTGCACTTTATATATTATTTATTTTACTTTAAAAGTATATTGTACAATAAAATTTTATATACACTAAAACCCAAAACATAATAACTAACACTATGAAAAAGTCTCCACTCTCTACTGTCTCTAGTCATAGCTCAAGTAATGCCATCAACTATGAAGTCATTTTTGTCTCCCCCACGAGCATCACCCTCATTCAAAGGAGTTGGGTCATGGGTTAGGTTAGGTTAGGTTATGGTCATGGGTTGAGTTACTTGGGTAATTGAAAAAGTCCATGGGTTATGAGCAGGGTAATAATAATGTGACATGCTAAAAAGGGTATATCAGCAGGGTAATAATAATGTGACATGCTAAAAAGGGTATATCAGCAGGGTAAGGATATTTACCATCAATTATTTCTTAGATTAATGTTTAGATGGTCTACTAGCTATTCCTCTGCATATACAGTTTGTTTTTATACATTCTAATATTTTTTTCTTACCAGCTTGAGCTAGGGCTGATCATGTGTATATAATACTTAGCTAACATATGATACCACATTGTGTCATTGTGGATCTGAAGCATGAATTAATGACATCGCTTCATTTAGTGAAGTACATAGACTATATATTACTGTATTTTATGGTTTTGGGAGGGGATCTATACAAGCTTGGTATGTAATTCATGCTGCCTTCATGCTATAGAATTACAAGTTATTCAATCCAAATCTTTGACTTGTGTAATGTAAGATAATTTCTATCCATTGTTTTAGGTCTCTTTTCCTAATCAAAAAGTTTCTTCCCCACAAATAGAACAAAATAACATGCTTAAGATGGGGCATGAGTTGATACAAATAAAATGAAAAAGCAACAAGAAGTTATAAAGGGTATTCCCTATGTTTATATAGATAGATACTGGCCACTAAATTTCGAAGAACAATTTTTTTTATATTATTATTTTTTTATTATAGAATCTTGTTAGCTAGATGAATAGAGAGAATACAAGTAGTGGGGTAGCTAGGAGTTCAGCCCCCATAATAAGTGAAAATAAAGGAAAACTCTCAAGAATGTGGAGCTCTCCAATCTCTACTAAGATCAGACAAAGGAAATACCCCTAATAGCACCATGACATTAACCCATACAGAACGTTAGGCACAACAACTTGTGCAAGTCATGAATACAATCTCTTTAACTTGAAAAAAGTATTAGCACAAGGAATACGAATAGGAAAATTATGCAAATGTTCAACACAACAAAAAAGTAGCGAAACATATTGACATACACCTAAAGACCAAGAATTGGATAGGTCGTTACAAGTCAGAGAAGTGTGTCACTCCGTATAACATATCGTGGGGCTACACTTAGTGGGAATTTCTAGATCATCTTCCTTTCTGGGATCTGGTTGTTGAGCATGTCTCTAAAAATTCAGGTTGTTGGAAGGACGTTTTATCTCTTAGGGTAGAACTAGTTTGCTTCAAGCCTATTTGTCCAGTATTCTAATTTATTTATTTTTCTCTTTTTAGGATTTTGTTGGGAGTTGCAAAATCCGTATGTTGTGTCATTTCCTTGGGCGGGGAGGATTGGAAGGATTATTTAGTTAGTTGGGAGAACGTGTATCGGCTGAGGGAGGATGGTGTCTAGGCCTTGATCTTGTCTCTAAGAACCTATCCTTAGTTGGTTAGTGGTAGTGACTGTTTCCTTTAGAATCTACTTCTCTCCGGCTAAAGTGATTAAAAGCTAGTTTGATCTCCATCTGAATGGATGGGAATGTGGGATGCTAATTCATGGCCTGCATCTGTTACTCACTCAAGTCTCTGGTATCTCTCAAGGTTATGCATCTTTTCTCCTTTTGGTTCGATATGAGTTGGAGATGGCAATTCTGTTTACTTTTGGGAGTATGTTTGGTTGGTGGATTTTCCCTTTTTAGAAGAATTTCCATGATTATATTACCTTTTTGTCTATCTACAATGTGTCTGTGGGCCATATCGAACCACCGTGTATGATGTGTCTCGGAACTTTCATTTCTTTCACAATTCCAATAATTGTGAAGCGATGATTTGGCTTCTTTCCTTCTCTTACTTAACTCGTATTCTTTATCCTCTTTGTCTGATAAGCGTCTTTGAATGTATGCTTCATTGGGGGATATCCTGCAAGTCTTTTTTTGGTTGGTCTTAATCCATCGGAGGATTTCTGTTACTAATTTATATTTGGATGGAAAAAGCTTCCTTTAAAATTAAAGCTTTTGTCTGGCCTCTGGTCCTTGATAGGCTCAATGCTATAGATATGCTTTCTGTTGCTAATTGTATTTGGGTTTTTCTAGCGGGAGTGGAAGAGTTACTTCTTATTAGGTTTCAAGACTTTGATATGGAGAGAGAGATCTGTAGGTGCTATAGTAGTGTTTGTTTTGCTATATTACCTAGGGTAGTTGGGCAGAGAGAAATGCTTGAGATTTTTAGCAGCCAGGTAATATCCTCATATCTCCTTGTCACAGTGCTGAGTTTCTGGTTTCCTTAGCGATGAGCGTTTTTGTGGGATTTCATTTACAGATTTGAAGTTGGACAGGAGGGGATCTCTCTTCTAATGCTACGTTTGGATCGATGGAATAGGAGGGAGAATGGAATGAATCATTCCATTGGAATGATAAAAATGTTGTTTGATTTGTTTATTCCAACGGAATAATGTATTCCTCCTGGAATGATAGTTAACTTAAAATTTTAATTTTCATTCCTTGAGGGGTGACCAGGAATAAATCATTCCATTCATTATTTTTAAGTAATTGACAAATATACCCCTAAAGATATAATAGGGCTTTTACATATTCATTCAATTCGATCGATCTGGTAACGACGAGAGAGAAGGGGCCGAGATTTGATAATTTCTTCGGAATTTTCATATTTCTATTTCTTCGTAATTTACCCCACTTAACCCCACCCAGCCACCCCACCTCACCCCACCCCACCCCTAACCCACCTACCCCACCTACCCCCACGCCTACCAACCCACCTACTTCCACCCCACCTACTCCCACCCCACCCTTACCAACCTACCCCCACCTACCTCACCTACCCCACCCCATCTACCCCCACTCCCACCCCACCTCTTACCCACCTACCCCCACCTACCCACCCCACCTACCCCACCCCACCCACCCAACCACCCCACCCCACCTTACCCCACCCTACCCCCACCTACCCATCCACCCACTCCACCTACCCCACCCCCTACTAACCTACCCCCACCCAGCCACCCCAACCCACCTACCCTACCTACTAACCCACCCCACCCCACCCCACCCCACCTACCCCCACTCCTACCAACCTACCCCCACCCAGCCACCCCAACTACCCCACCTACCCACCCCACCCCCACTCACCCCCACCCCCACCCACCCACCCACCCACCCACTCTACCCCCACCCACCCACCTACCCCACCTACCCCACCTACCCCACTCCCTCCCCTCCCCTTCCCTCCCCTCCCCTTCCCTTCCCTTTCCTTTATTTCTAAGAATGAAATATGTGTTAAATTTTTAATATTAATTGAATTTAAGTTAAATTTGAACATTTGAGGGTATTTAGGTCACTTTCTAATTATTTATTTCATTCTTAGATGTATTCCTAACATCAACCAAACATGTACATGGAATATTAAAAAATCATTCCACTCCCTTCCTTATTCCATTCCCTACTCCATTCCATTCCTTCAATCCAAACGTAGCATAAGGGTTTTTCCTTTTCCTCTTTAGTGTAAGAGGTTTTCTTTTCCTCTAATTATCATATTTTAGTTCCTTTCTTTTCTATAAAATCTTTTTTAAAAGATACTTTTATGGAGAGATGTAGAGATTATTTAATGCAATTTGGTGAGCCAGATCCTCTATGTTATTCAGTTTTGTAAGGTTAGGATTTCTGATTGGTCAAATTCTACTCGAAGACGGAAGATTCATTTCATAATATTCTGATTGGTCAAAATCTACTTGAAATATTTTATGCATGAGAGTTGAAAATAATGAATGTTTAATGTTACTCTATTTAATTTCAATCTACCCCATGCTTTCTTCTCTTCTCTGTATTCAGATTTATTTTATAATGGCAGAGTTAAAAGATTTTTTCCTATCTATTTTGTTGCTCTCTCAACTTCCAAGCAACAAGAGTAAACAAAATGTAGTGAACATAACTTTCTCCTCCATTATATTCTCTTTACTTCATTCTCACAAGCATAGCCTTTAAAACAAACTTTGTCCAAGTCAATTTGAGTTGTAGTTATTTAATATGTTTACTTGGGTTTTTATTTGTGGACATTTTTCCTTCCAAATTTTCATTTATTTTAATGCTTAAAGTTGATCAATTCTTAAGCAGTGTACTCACAATACTGTAAATAAACTTTTCCTTTTAAGACTGCAAAAGCAAATACTGATATGTAGAGTGCACTTAAACTTGCTTGTCTGTTCTTATTTCAGAACTGTGCTTTTCTTTTTATTTCTGAACAGGGGATCCTGAAGGCAATTAATGTCAACAAGCTGACTTCTGCTGATTGCAGAGTGAAAATGTGGATTGCGGATTGGTTTGCACAATTAAACAATAAAATGGGGGGAGACTTGAATAAAATCCAAACTGTTGGAAATTATTTTATTGAGATTTGGAAAGCTCTTGGAATGAAGCTGGAAGATGGAAAAGTAGAGTTTTTGTTGTCTTCGAAAGAAATTAATTCTAGGTCACATGAGTACTGGCCTCTGGTACTGGACATAGCTAGAAAGAACACACTTTCGAGGATAATAAAGTAAGAGGGTTGTGATTTAGTTTGCTTCTGTTTTTGAGTATTGGTTTACTACAGTGAAACTCATGGCATGGAATTCTTTCAGGTGCGGTCAGATTATGGGTCGTAGTGACAAGGATCAGTTGACTGCAGCCCAGATATTCTACCCATGCATGCAATGTGCTGATATATTTTTCCTTAAGGTACTCTTGATTCCTGACTACGAATAATTGTGTGTATTCTGCATGTTGATAGTGTAACAATTCACAAAATTGTATATCTGAACAGGCTGACATATGTCAATTGGGCATGGATCAGAGGAAAGTGAATGTTCTTGCAAGAGAATATTGTCTCAAGATCAAGAGGAAGAACAAGCCTATCATATTGTCTCATCGTATGCTCCATCCCTTACACAGCTTCTACCCTGTGCTAACATTGCTCCTTCCTTATGCTAGCTAACAGTTTCTCTTGGTTATTTTATTATGCAGATATGATTCCTGGTTTGAAGGAAGGGCAGGACAAGATGTCAAAGAGTGATCCATCATCTGCTATATATATGGAGGATGAGGAGGTATTGTCTAATGCTAAACAATTTAGTTTTTACTACCTCTGTCCCAAATTGCTTGGAATTTAAAACATCTATGGCACATCTAGAGATTATATTTTTCAAATATTTTTCTGAATTTTACACCCTTCGTCCTGAAAAAAATAGTACTCCCTCCATCCGTTACAAAATATAAGATCGATATTGACTTTATAAAGTCAATTGGTGATATTTGGAAATTCAAAATTGATGTGATTCACTTAACTTTTGAAAACAATAAATCTTGTATTTGGTAGTACTCTTACATAGTTATAATTTTCATAATTGTATCAGGTATCATTAAATGAATTCATATCAATTTTGGATTTATTAGTATCTCAAATTGACTTCAAAAACTCTAAACTTGATTTTACGTGTTGGAATAGAGGGAGTACTACTTTTCTAGGTACTCTTATCCCCAAATATTAAGTTTTACATAGGAAACACTTGGACACAATTGCTTTCAATAATTTTATTTCTAGTAACGTAATTGAGTTTTAAAAGCTTATTGGAAAAAGATCTTGGAAACTTTAAATCAATGTGTCCTTCGCAAACACTAATATCTTGGAAAAAAAGGAGTCAACCTAAAAGTAGTACTCTGTTTTTAGAACTAATGAAGTATTTTTTTCATATCTGGAGTCTAATTTTAAGAGAAGAAATATGAAAAATGTACTATATATACATGTATGTGTATAGGCCATAGCCACGTCTAGAAAATTGTGGCACGTAGATGGTTTTGAACCATTACACTCGATTTGTATTCTAAAAACTGGAAGGAGCAATGAGGTTATTCCTTCCTAAAGCTTTTTTTAAATTAAGTTCTCTGTAGTTTTAATATCAAAATCTGTAGGCATGATGTAACGTGATTGATTTCAGGAAGCTGTAAATGTGAAGATACAGAATGCCTACTGTCCACCAAATGTTGTTGAAGGGAATCCATGTCTGGAGTATATCAAATACATCATCTTCCCTTGGTTTTCTTCAATCAAGATTGAAAGAAGTGAAACCAATGGCCATGACAAGTGAGTATACTGACTTTTTCATCACCTTGTCAAATAGTACCACCCTATTCTTCTCCCTCCACCTCTCCTCCCCTATTCCCCTCCATCCCTCCACTAGTTTCTACACATGTAAAGGGCTGCTTGATAACCTCTTTTTGTCTCTTTTCGGCCTTGCCTCTTTTTCGCACAGAGGCTAAACTTGTTTGATAAAAATTTGTCAATCTCTTTTTGCCTCTGAAAAATAAAAGAGATTGAGGCAACTCTTTTAGAAAAAGAGGCTCCTCGTTGCTCTTTTACCCTTATTACTCAAATTTTATTTTTTAATTTTTCCTGCACTTCTCTCACCACCATCCACCCACCACTACCCACCACCACTGTCATCATATTTTTATAATAACTATGGAAAATTGTCATAATTATGTTTTGTTAAATATTTAAAATATTTTACTAGTTATACATTATTGGTGATTTATTTGAATTGATTGTTTAATATGTATTTTATTATTACCCCACCCTAAATTTGTATAAACTGATCTAAGGGTAAATAGTAAAATGTCGTATTCAGACATACTGTACGTATTAGTTATTAAATAACTTTTTAACATGTAATCTCTGTTTTACAAAGAGCGTCTATTTTATAGAGATCCTCTATTTCATTTATGCTCTTATTACACAATTTTATCAAACACCACCTAAGCCTCTTTGAACTGGGCAGAGGCATTAAAGTACATCATATCGAACTATGCCCCAAAGTAAATTTAGGACAGATTTTAAGAGATCTACCAACTAGCCCATGAGCTTAGTCAGTGCCCACTAATATATTTTTAAAGCATCTGCCAAGTTTCTGGCTGAAGTTTCGAAGTTCAGTTGTTCACCAAGGGAAATAGTTTTAAGGGTTATCCCCATACCTAATTGTCCTGTGTGTATGGGAATTGGGAAGTAAGATGACACCTAAAACATGTCGACTTTGACATTTGAATGACACCCGTTTTCACATAAAATATAACTTATAGGACTAGAACAGCATTGGACAAACATTTAATTCCATTCCATTCATCATCAAATAATTTTATAACATACCAATGCCAATAAAAGAAGATCAGTGGTCATTAAAGCAAATCCATTCTGGTCAAGACTCAAGGGTCTAGATGCGACTATTTTACAACAATCATATTTGATCATTTGATGTCAACATTGTACAACAATCATACGTGCGGGATTTACAGGATGCTTGATATACCAATACTAGATTGTTTTCTGGCTGAACCTATTGGTGCTTGGTTTATCAGCTTGCTTTCTCACCTGCTAAAATAACTTCTAAAATTGGTCATATTTCTCGTGTTTCATTTTTTCCTCCTTATTTATTTCAGTCATAGCTTTTATTGATTTAATTTTTCCTATCTAATGATGCCCTTTTTGTTTGTTTTAACAGGATCTATAGCAATTTTAAAGACCTAACTGTTGATTACGAAAGTGGGGAAGTGCATCCCGATGACCTAAAACATTCTCTTTCAAAAGCAATTAATGAGATTTTGCAGGTAAATATTTCCTTCATTTATAATCTGCTCTCTTCCCCAAGTCAGATGCATTTTTGAGGCATTCCGTGGTATGTGGAGTCATCTGTATATTATGATGTTGATGTGCACATTTTGCTATTTGAATTTTGTTTGATCCTTCTCTACGCAGTCTAGTAGTATGTTATATAATTATAATTTTTTTTAATTACCTAGTCCAAAATAGGACCCCATAAATAAGGCCAAAATAGGGCCCCATTAACCAGGCCACTGGTTGACAAGAACTAAGCTCTAACAAGTACAATGTTACCATGTCAACGACAGCAGTGAAATCCTTGTACTCCGTGGTCACTAAATCTACCTTCTCTATATAGCTTGGTAGGTCAGTTTTACTTCTTTGATCAGTGCTTTTGCCTATACCCAAATATGTGTTGCATAAAACCTGTTTGTGTGTTGCATAAAGCCTAGGTTTTAGTTTTTATGGTCTCTCACAGGTGACGTCCAACTTTTTTCTGATACAAGAGTTTTAAGGCAATTAAAATAAATTATAAAGGAAAAGAAAAAAATTGCAAAGGGGTATTTTATGTGTTTTTTTCAAGATGTCTTCTTTATATATTTATACTCGCCCCTTTTTTTTGGTGCCTTCTGAATATATATTTTATATTCACCCAGTGCTAATTTTTTTTTTATCTAAAGTGTATTTGGGTTGATGATTCTTGTCTACTTTTCAAATTGGTTATTCTTGGTAAATATGTTGCTTCTATATTAAGCTTATTTAAATATATACTGTTATCCTTGGCCTAGATAAGTATGTTTTGTGAGACATACGAAAAATTGCAAGAATTAGCAGCTGTTTTCCATTCTTATTACAAGGACATTAACACTAATTCTCTTGTGCTGCAGCCTGTACGCAATCATTTCAAAAATGATCCTACTGCTAAGGAGTTACTTGCAAGGGTGAAGGTATATATATATATGGCTTCATCAAAACAACGTCATCTCTTGTTTTTACTACCAATGAAATCAACTTTTATTAAGCCATGGAACCATTTAGAAGAAACTATGCATGCATTTTCCCCGAAACATAATCTTCCCTTTCCTTTCTCTCTTTATCAACGAGTTTCATTAACCGTCTTTGTTTTGTAGAGTTACCAAGTTACCAGATGATGGAACGGTATGTCCAGAATATATTTTTTTGTTGCAAAGCTATCTTCTTTACAGTGGACGCCCTACAGTTTTGCTCGTGGCAATCCTATTGTTATTTGTGTGACATCTGATACTCCCTCCTATTCATATTAAGTGTCTTTTTAGAGTTAAGCACACTTATTAAGAAATAACACAAAATGTCTTTTGTATCCCTAATTAATTATTTCTCTCTACAATGGTCCATGGAATTGCATTTACTAAGCATATTAAATAGAGGGGTAAATTAGGAAAAAATAGTACAATATTGCATAGGGATTCCAAAACGACACTTGTATACATTTAATATGAATAGGAGGGAGTATAAATTAATGTAACAAACTATTTTTCACCCCTAGCTGGGTAAAACTGGATTGAGGGGCAGGATCATTTAAAATTTTCTTTTCAACAGTTGTTCGCGCACACCGCTCCCTTTTCACCCTTTTCTATATAAGAACTGGAAAATTTGTTCCGATTGAAATTTGTGCCTCACTCCGTTTTCATTTTACGATATTTTCATCCATTTTGTAAAGAAAATTATCTTGTAACTGTTTGGTCCAGAAATGAGTTATTTCAACATTCCAAAAAAGAAAAAATTTGAAAACTGTTGGTGCTTTTTTAACATTTATAGCAATAAGTTGTATTACAGTTGTACTATGTGTATTAACAATTGCATGGATGAAGTAACAAGTCCAAAACAAATACGCACCGCAGCTGTAGCAAAGCATTGGTTTAAAGAGTCAATGATGACTATTGCAAAACATAACACCACCAATCCTGGAGAATATATGGAATGTAGGTAATTGTGAAACATGAAATATTAAACCAAAGTTTTTGTCAAGCCTCGTTTTCTTTTATTTTTTTCCATTGTCATCAATCTGAACTTGATTACCGAAAATTAAAATTAAAATAATAATAAAAAAGAGAAAGGGGAACTCTCATTATTCTAACTAGCTCATGATCCTTTGCGAAACTCTACTAATAATAGATTAATATTGCGTACGATGATTAAAGAAAATATTTCCTTTTGAAATATTCAATTTAACTAATAACGTATATCTAATTATTGATTAAAATTAAATAAATTTAAAAATCTACAATAATAATTCTTCTACTTATATAATATTAATGATAATATTCCTCTTTAAAATGATTTATTTGTTTCTATATTCCTATGTTCATCTATTTATGAAATAATAAAATCTTAATTAAACTCAAATAGTTGTATTTAAATAATTTAATAATAAAAAATTATTATACAATAAAATATTATTGTTATCAGTAATATGAATATTAAAGAACACTAACTAACTTATAAAATTTATAAGAATAAGAGATACTGATAAGTAGATAATTAAGATAATAAGAATGTAGATGAAAAGATTTTGAAATTAACTAATAGATGAAAAATAGTTTTATTTACTAAATTTTAGGTTTCTATTCTTACATTTTAGGGTTGTAGGACCATTTTTGAGTTTTAAGATTGAGATGCTATTATATATATATATATATATATATATATATATATATATATATATATATATATATATATATAGAAGATCAAGAGTAGACCTCTTAAGTAGTAGAACCCTCTTAAATAATAGAACTTTATCAAAACGACGTAGTTTTGATAAGACGCGGTGACATTTTTGTAAATACCATGCCACCGCGTATTTACAAAAATGCCACCGCATCTTATCAAAACTACGTCGTTTTGATAAAATTCTATTATTTAAGACATTCTACTATTTAAGAATTCCATTCTTGATCCTTTCTGTATATATATATATATATATATATATATATATATGTAAGACTCCAACTTTTATGAATAAAGATTTAATTTTCTCAAAATATTTTTTTTGAATAATAAAGTGTGGATTTCATATAATGTTATAATTGTGGGTAATATTTATAAATTTTGCAAGTAAGCAAGTTGTTATAAAATATTCGATTGGTCAGGGAATATTTGTTTTATCAGGGAATATTCGTACGACGACACAATCATTGGTAAACCTCACAACAGAATTATTGTCGGAGTTAGAAAATGACAGAAATATCTTTTTATAAAAATAATGGCGAAAGTTTTACCGTTAACTGTTGAAATACCCGGAGAGAAAAGTACAGTAATATGCGTGATTGCATAGTAGCACACGGTATTGTACAATATATTTGATTAATGATGCTTACGTGAGAAGTATCTTAGTTTTATTCAATTATTGCCACAATAATTGCTGCATAATATCTCACGTTATTGATTCAATTATTGTCATAATATTTTATATTATAAATTAATAATTGAGACGACACAATTATTCATATTATTATTTGCATTATTGACGATGTCTAGAAAGTTCTGTCGAGGAAAGTGGTTTGCTCACCTAATTGCGCGTCAATATGGACAAATCTTTATCGGAAAGCCTCCTCTTTCCTGAGAATGATTTGGTTGTTAAATATTGTGAGTTATAATAATGATGAATAAATGTTATTAAAAATGTATTTTGTGAAGCTAAGTTGTGACGACCCCAAAATAGGTCCATTCCATCCAACCCATTCTGAGTCACCAAATACATGGTACAGAAAATAACTACAACTTTATTACAACAATTGTCGTACAAAATACAACAACACATATGCTGTGAGTTTGGATACAAATATATACCAAATGTGACACATGTCCCAACCGTGGACAACACCTTACAGTGACACCTTACATAAAGGTATAGTCAAAAACTGTTTTAGAAACTAAAATCTTTGGGAAGTGCTCAAGGAAACCTTCGTACATGGGAGACCATGCGTCTAGGTTATGATAGATATCATATGGCCACATAATTATCCTTGGTTGACCCAATAGACCAAAAAAAAAACTAGAATATTACTATCATATTCTTCCCAATGGTAAGTCTTCTCTTGACATATCATTATCTCCACTTTCTCAAATTGAGAATTATACTTCAAACAAACACCAAGATTATATAGGTAGTGCTTGTAAATATACTCAGAAAGTGGATGAGCACATCCCTGTCTTATGATGACTCGAGGTTGTATGTCATTAGATATTTTGTATGACAAAACACCCTTCCAAAGTTGAATTCACCTCACCTTCAACATCTATAGACCACCGTTCTATTCCCCTGTTATTCCCCGCTCGACCCAGCTACACTTTTATTACCTGAAAGGAATTGTGAAGCAAAAGGGTGAGCACAACTAGCTCAGTAAAGAATATCATGACTAAAGATAAATATATTATCAATAGTCTTCAACAGTAATACATCAGAGATTTAGAAAATATGGTAGATGATAAAACTTTTCAACCATAATTGCAGCGGAAAGAGCAATCCATTAGAAGAGTCAAATAGACCATAAAGTCTATTATCTTTTTCATGTTAAAAGTCCACCAACAATATTTTATCCCTGTAACATCAATCAACAATTTCTTTCCACAATCATATGAATAACTCATAACCATAAGTGTGTTTATAAATTCCTCTTCTCATCTAGGACGAAGATAATTTACATCACCTGTCTTTACCTGAAACATCAAAGATCATGGTTATACCAAATCACAGTTCCTGTTCATAATCTTACTAATAAACTCATCTTTGCACTACAGTCAAAGATATACATCAACAAGTCATCTTTGCACTACAGGCCAAAGATATTCATCAACAATTCATCTTTGCACTACATGCCAAAGATATTCCTCAACAATTCATCTTTGCACTACAGGCCAATGATATTCCTCAACAGTTCATATTTATATCCAAGACCGATAAAACTTTCATCACTTATTTTCACCTGAACCACCAAAGATGTTAGTTAAATTCACAATTCATATTTATAATAACATGAATTAACAATTCCTTCTTGCCACAAGGCTTAATAGATCGTTTACTCAATATCCTTACCCCAAAGGCTGAAGATATTCAAGTGTAATGACAATGATCATAACAATCAGTTGTCTACCTTTGCACTACGTGCCAAAGATATTCAACTATAAAACCAATCGCTGAGACTCGGTTAAATAAACCATCCCCGCACTACGGCCAAGGATATTCATTAGTATCACCAATGGTCATGATCATGTAATACACCTGTCCATCTTCGCACTACGGGTCAAGGCTATCAAACAACAGATCAATAATACTTCATAACAACTGATTTTGAAGCAGAACTCAAAAATAACGATCAAAACATGGATACAATCAATGATAGTAGCCAAAATAGACATCTTGGACAAAAAGAAGAAATTTTATTTTTCGATGAATAGTGTCGTATTCGTGAATAGTGCCGTATACGTGAATAGTGCCGTATACGTGAATAGTAACTCCGACACCAAAAGATAGAAATTTTACAAAAATATCATCACGCTTCATGAATAGTACTCGTGAATAGTAACTCGTGAATAGTAACTCATGAATAGTAACCCCGACATGAAAAAGTTCCAAATTTGATTAAAAAGTTCACCAATATTTTGACATAATGATATTGAAGAAAAAAATATCATTTAAGAAGAAAATAATACCCCTTACTATCCCTTACAATCTCTTACAATCCCTTACCTCGAAAGACAGTACTTCTAGTTGAAACACCGGATATAGGCTATGACTTGAACTTGCACCGTATAGCAACACTCAAAGTATACTGACAAGAATACGCTCGATAATATAGAGAGAGAAAGAGAGAGAAACTTCAGTTTCTGGAATGATTTTCAATTCTAACCTAAGCACCTATTTATAGGAAAATGCTTAGCACACCAAAGTAGAAAATTGAATATAATAATATTATTTATAAATAAAATTCCTTAGCCCACCTTCTTAGATCTGAATTCAGCCCATTTATATCACATGTGAGCTCACTAATTGCACAAAAACGTTTTTCTTTAAAAAAATAATTAAAACCTCCAAAAATCAATTATTTCGGAACCCTGGAACTTCAATAATTCACCATAAATAGCTCTTTTATCAGTAAATTCGAATCTCGCGAGTTTTTATAGGAAATTCAATTCTCTACAACTTTACAGAAGGAAGTTTTTCCAAATTCCAAACAGAAAGTGACCGAAATCCACAAACAAACGATTTTACAGTCTATAATAAATTTTCGATCAAGAATTGTGTCCGCCGACACACAAAACATGTGTTAAACATTTAATGCCACAAAAATACTCTTCCTCCTCATATACTCATATATCCCACATTCATTGTAAAAATATCACCGTTAATATATTATAAAAATAATATATTTAAAAGAATTATTTTATCAGAAAAAGATAAAATATTAATTTTCAACAATTGTCACATTAAAAATTTCCTCCATCTATATCCACATAAAATAAATATTTTCTTTATCATAATAATCAATAATTAATTATTCAAAAATAATATTACAGAGTCACAGTACTGACAACCAGGCCGTTCACAGGATAGAGGGGGCTTTCCAATAAGAATTTCTCCTTACTGGCGCGCAATTGGATGACCAAACCTCTCATTGACAGAACTTTCTAGACATTGCCAATAATGCTATCTAATAATATTATTCAAATAACACGAATTATTGATCTGATAATAAGAAATATTGTGCAGTGATAATTATTGAAACAACAATAATATAAAATATCAACGCAGCAATTATTGAATCAATAAAATAAAATATTGAACAGTAATTACTGTAACAATTATTGAGTAGTGCCTTCTTACGTATGAATCAATAATTCAACAATACTGTGCAATACCGTGTGCTACTGTGCAACCACGCGTATTACTGTATTTTAACCACCAGGTAACCCAACAGTGTTAACGGTAACGATTACGCCGTAATTTATAAAAACTTAATTTTGTCATTTTTTTTCATCCGACAGTTATTCTGTTATGGGGCCCACAAATGGTTGCGCCGTCGTACGAATATTCCCCGACAAAAAGAATATTCCACTACCAAACGAATATTCCCCGACAACAATGAATATTTTATAACCACTTGCGTATTTTGAAAAAATTTCATATACCACCCTTAACTTTAACTTTTATCAATTTAACCATTTATTGAATAGAAAAATTGAATACTTTTATTTCATAAAATTCGGGGTCTTACAATCTCCCCTCCTTATGAAATTTCGTCCCCGAAATTTACGTACCTGGTAGTTCAAAGAGTTGAGAATACCTTGCTTTCATTTCAGATTCCATCTTTCCTGTCATCATGATTTCTCCATTGCTCGTCTCCTGTATTTCAGATACCATTCTAGAATACAACTTCAAAACAAGGATTAATTGAATAAATTAACATATCACATAATATCCCGATATTATGACTGACCAACAATTTAAACTTAGGTAGGACACACTAGCGAAGGATTTACTCATCTCTCCCCTCCTAGTCCTATTCCCCGATCTCCGCCAAAGACCATATCCCTAAGCTCTGATACCAAATGTAACGAATGTCCCATCAATGGACAGCACCTCACATTGGTACCTATCAGTTTGCCACCGCAAAACGGCGTCCCCTACGGAGAGTCTGGCTTCGGTGCATCCCCCATCAACAGGAAGTCACCAGCGAGAGGCTCGTAGCTCTTTACTTATAGCTCTGATACCAAATGTGACGACCCCAAAATAGGTCCATTCCATTTAACCCATTCTGAGTCGCCAAATACATGGTACAGAAAATAACTACAACTTTATTACAACAATTGTCGTACAAAATACAACAACACATATGCTGTGAGTTTGGATACAAATATATACCAAATGTGACACATGTCCCAACCGTGGACAACACCTCACAGTGACACCTTACATAAAGGTATAGTCAAAAACTGTTTTAGAAACTAAAATCTTTGGGAAGTGCTCAAGGAAACCTTCGTACATGGGAGACCATGCGTCTAGGTTATGATAGATATCATATGGCCACATAATTATCCTTGGTTGACCCAATAGACCCCAAAGAAAAACTAGAATATTACTATCATATTCTTCCCAATGGTAAGTCTTCTCTTGACATATCATTATCTCCACTTTCTCAAATTGAGAATTATACTTCAAACAAACACCAAGATTATATAGGTAGTGCTTGTAAATATACTTAGAAAGTGGATGAACACATCCCTGTCTTATGATGACTCGAGGTTGTATGTCATTAGATATTTTGTATGACAAAACACCCTTCCAAAGTTGAATTCACCTCACCCTCGACATCTATAGACCACCGTTCTATTCCCCTGTTATTCCCCGCTCGACCCAGCTACACTTTTATTACCTGAAAGGAATTGTGAAGCAAAAGGGTGAGCACAACTAGCTCAGTAAAGAATATCATGACTAAAGATAAATATATTATCAATAGTCTTCAACAGTAATACATCAGAGATTTAGAAAATATGGTAGATGATAAAACTTTTCAACCATAATTGCAGCGGAAAGAGCAATCCATTAGAAGAGTCAAATAGACCATAAAGTCTATTATCTTCTTCATGTTAAAATGCCACCAACAATATTTTATCCCTGTAACATCAATCAACAATTCCTTTCCACAATCATATGAATAACTCATAACCATAAGTGTGTTTATAAATTCCTCTTCTCATCTAGGACGAAGATAATTTACATCACCTGTCTTTACCTGAAACATCAAAGATCATGGTTATACCAAATCACAGTTCCTGTTCATAATCATACTAATAAATTCATCTTTGCACTACAGTCAAAGATATACATCAACAAGTCATCTTTGCACTACAGGCCAAAGATATTCATCAACAATTCATCTTTGCACTACATGCCAAAGATATTCCTCAACAATTCATCTTTGCACTACAGGCCAAAGATATTCCTCAACAGTTCATATTTATATTCAAGACCAATAAAACTTTCATCACTTATTTTCACCTGAATCACCAAAGATGTTAGTTAAGTTCACAATTCATATTTATAATAACATGAATTAACAATTCCTTCCTTGCCACAAGGCTTAATAGATCGTTTACTCAATATCCTTACCCCAAAGGCTGAAGATATTCAAGTGTAATGACAATGATCATAACAATCAGTTGTCTACCTTTGCACTACGTGCCAAAGATATTCAACTATAAAACCAATCGCTGAGACTCAGCTAAATAAACCATCCCCGCACTACGGCCAAGGATATTCATTAGTATCACCAATGGTCATGATCATGTAATACACCTGTCCATCTTCGCACTACGGGTCAAGGCTATCAAACAACAGATCAATAATACTTCATAACAACTGATTTTGAAGCAGAACTCAAAAATAACGATCAAAACATGGATACAATCAAAGATAGTAGCCAAAATAGACATCTTGGACAAAAAGAAGAAATTTCATTTTTCGATGAATAGTGCCGTATTCGTGAATAGTGCTGTATACGTGAATAGTGCCGTATACGTGAATAGTAACTCCGACACCAAAAGATAGAAATTTTACAAAAACATCATCACGCTTCATGAATAGTACTCGTGAATAGTAACTCGTGAATAGTAACTCATGAATAGTAACCCCGACATGAAAAAGTTCCAAATTTGATTAAAAAGTTCACCAATATTTCGACATAATGATATTGAAGAAAAAAATATCATTTAAGAAGAAAATAATACCCCTTACTATCCCTTACAATCCCTTACAATCCCTTACCTCGAAAGACAGTACTTCTAGTTGAAACACCGGATATAGGCTATGACTTGAACTTGCACCGTATAGCAACACTCAAAGTATACTGACAAGAATGCGCTCGATAATATAGAGAGAGAAAGAGAGAGAAACTTCAGTTTCTGGAATGATTTTCAATTCTAACCTAAGCACCTATTTATAGGAAAATGCTTAGCACACCAAAGTAGAAAATTGAATATAATAATATTATTTATAAACAAAATTCCTTAGCCCACCTTCTTAGATCTGAATTCAGCCCATTTATATCACATGTGAGCTCACTAATTGCACAAAAACGTTTTTCTTTAAAATAATAATTAAAACCTCCAAAAATCAATTATTTCGGAACCCTGGAACTTCAATAATTCACCATAAATAGCTCTTTTATCAGAAAATTCGAATCTCGCGAGTTTTTATAGGAAATTCAATTCTCTACAACTTTACAGAAGGAAGTTTTTCCAAATTCCAAACAGAAAGTGACCGAAATCCACAAACAAACGATTTTACAGTCTATAATAAATTTTCGGTCAAGAATTGTGTCCACCGACACACAAAACATGTGTTAAACATTTAATGCCACAAAAATACTCTTCCTCCTCATATACTCATATATCCCACATTCATTGTAAAAATATCACCGTTAATATATTATAAAAATAATATATTTAAAGGAATTATTTTATCAGAAAAAGATAAAATATTAATTTTCAACAATTATCACATTAAAAATTTCCTCCATCTATATCCACATAAAATAAATATTTTCTTTATCATAATAATCAATAATTAATTATTCAAAAATAATATTACAGAGTCACAGTACTGACAACCAGGCCGTTCACAGGATAGAGGGGGCTTTCCAATAAGAATTTCTCCTTACTGGCGCGCAATTGGATGACCAAACCTCTCATTGACAGAACTTTCTAGACATTGCCAATAATGCTATCTAATAATATTATTCAAATAACACGAATTATTGATCTGATAATAAGAAATATTGTGCAGTGATAATTATTGAAACAACAATAATATAAAATATCAACGCAGCAATTATTGAATCAATAAAATAAAATATTGAACAGTAATTACTGTAACAATTATTGAGTAGTGCCTTCTTACGTATGAATCAATAATTCAACAATACTGTGCAATACCGTGTGCTACTGTGCAACCACGCGTATTACTGTATTTTAACCACCAGGTAACCCAAGAGTGTTAACGGTAACGATTACGCCGTAATTTATAAAAACTTAATTTTGTCGTTTTTTTTCATCCGACAGTTATTCTGTTATGGGGCCCACAAATGGTTGCGCCGTCGTACGAATATTCCCCGACAAAAAGAATATTCCACGACCAAACGAATATTCCCCGACAACAATGAATATTTTATAACCACTTGCGTATTTTGAAAAAATTTCATATACCACCCTTAATTTTAACTTTTATCAATTTAACCATTTATTGAATAGAAAAATTGAATACTTTTATTTCATAAAATTCGGGGTCTTACAATCTCCTCTCCTTATGAAATTTCGTCCCCGAAATTTACGTACCTGGGAGTTCAAAGAGTTGAGAATACCTTGCTTTCATTTCAGATTCCATCTTTCCTGTCATCATGATTTCTCCATTGCTCGTCTCCTGTATTTCAGATACCATTCTAGAATACAACTTCAAAACAAGGATTAATTGAACAAATTAACATATCACATAATATCCCGATATTATGACTGACCAACAATTTAAACTTAGGTAGGACACACTAGCGAAGGATTTACTCATCTCTCCCCTCCTAGTCCTATTCTCCGATCTCCGCCAAAGACCATATCCCTAAGCTCTGATACCAAATGTAACGAATGTCCCATCGATGGACAGCACCTCACATTGGTACCTATCAGTTTGCCACCGCAAAACGGCGTCCCCTACGGAGAGTCTGGCTTCGGTGCATCCCCCATCAACAGGAAGTCACCAGCGAGAGGCTCGGGGCTCTTTACTTATAGCTCTGATACCAAATGTGACGACCCCAAAATAGGTCCATTCCATCCAACCCATTCTGAGTCGCCAAATACATGGTACAGAAAATAACTACAACTTTATTACAACAATTGTCGTACAAAATACAACAACACATATGCTGTGAGTTTGGATACAAATATATACCAAATGTGACACATGTCCCAACCGTGGACAACACCTCACAGTGACACCTTACATAAAGGTATAGTCAAAAACTGTTTTAGAAACTAAAATCTTTGGGAAGTGCTCAAGGAAACCTTCGTACATGGGAGACCATGCGTCTAGGTTATGATAGATATCATATGGCCACATAATTATCCTTGGTTGACCCAATAGACCCCAAAGAAAAACTAGAATATTACTATCATATTCTTCCCAATGGTAAGTCTTCTCTTGACATATCATTATCTCCACTTTCTCAAATTGAGAATTATACTTCAAACAAACACCAAGATTATATAGGTAGTGCTTGTAAATATACTCAGAAAGTGGATGAACACATCCCTGTCTTATGATGACTCGAGGTTGTATGTCATTAGATATTTTGTATGACAAAACACCCTTCCAAAGTTGAATTCACCTCACCCTCAACATCTATAGACCACCGTTCTATTCCCCTGTTATTCCCCGCTCGACCCAGCTACACTTTTATTACCTGAAAGGAATTGTGAAGCAAAAGGGTGAGCACAACTAGCTCAGTAAAGAATATCATGACTAAAGATAAATATATTATCAATAGTCTTCAACAGTAATACATCAGAGATTTATAACATATGGTAGATGATAAAACTTTTCAACCATAATTGCAGCGGAAAGAGCAATCCATTAGAAGAGTCAAATAGACCATAAAGTCTATTATCTTCTTCATGTTAAAAGTCCACCAACAATATTTTATCCCTGTAACATCAATCAACAATTCCTTTCCACAATCATATGAATAACTCATAACCATAAGTGTGTTTATAAATTCCTCTTCTCATCTAGGACGAAGATAATTTACATCACCTGTCTTTACCTGAAACATCAAAGATCATGGTTATACCAAATCACAGTTCCTGTTCATAATCATACTAATAAATTCATCTTTGCACTACAGTCAAAGATATACATCAACAAGTCATCTTTGCACTACAGGCCAAAGATATTCATCAACAATTCATCTTTGCACTACATGCCAAAGATATTCCTCAACAATTCATCTTTGCACTACAGGCCAAAGATATTCCTCAACAGTTCATATTTATATTCAAGACCAATAAAACTTTCATCACTTATTTTCACCTGAATCACCAAAGATGTTAGTTAAGTTCACAATTCATATTTATAATAACATGAATTAACAATTCCTTCTTGCCACAAGGCTTAATAGATCGTTTACTCAATATCCTTACCCCAAAGGCTGAAGATATTCAAGTGTAATGACAATGATCATAACAATCAGTTGTCTACCTTTGCACTACGTGCCAAAGATATTCAACTATAAAACCAATCGCTGAGACTCAGCTAAATAAACCATCCCCGCACTACGGCCAAGGATATTCATTAGTATCACCAATGGTCATGATCATGTAATACACCTGTCCATCTTCGCACTACGGGTCAAGGCTATCAAACAACAGATCAATAATACTTCATAACAACTGATTTTGAAGCAGAACTCAAAAATAACGATCAAAACATGGATACAATCAAAGATAGTAGCCAAAATAGACATCTTGGACAAAAAGAAGAAATTTCATTTTTCGATGAATAGTGCCGTATTCGTGAATAGTGCCGTATACGTGAATAGTGCCGTATACGTGAATAGTAATTCCGACACCAAAAGATAGAAATTTTACAAAAACATCATCACGCTTCATGAATAGTACTCGTGAATAGTAACTCGTGAATAGTAACTCATGAATAGTAACCCCGACATGAAAAAGTTCCAAATTTGATTAAAAAGTTCACCAATATTTCGACATAATGATATTGAAGAAAAAATATCATTTAAGAAGAAAATAATACCCCTTACTATCCCTTACAATCCCTTACAATCCCTTACCTCGAAAGACAGTACTTCTAGTTGAAACACCGGATATAGGCTATGACTTGAACTTGCACCGTATAGCAACACTCAAAGTATACTGACAAGAATGCGCTCGATAATATAGAGAGAGAAAGAGAGAGAAACTTCAGTTTCTGGATGATTTTCAATTCTAACCTAAGCACCTATTTATAGGAAAATGCTTAGCACACCAAAGTAGAAAATTGAATATAATAATATTATTTATAAACAAAATTCCTTAGCCCACCTTCTTAGATCTGAATTCAGCCCATTTATATCACATGTGAGCTCACTAATTGCACAAAAACGTTTTTCTTTAAAATAATAATTAAAACCTCCAAAAATCAATTATTTCGGAACCCTGGAACTTCAATAATTCACCATAAATAGCTCTTTTATCAGAAAATTCGAATCTCGCGTGTTTTTATAGGAAATTCAATTCTCTACAACTTTACAGAAGGAAGTTTTTCCAAATTCCAAACAGAAAGTGACCGAAATCCACAAACAAACGATTTTACAGTCTATAATAAATTTTCGGTCAAGAATTGTGTCCACCGACACACAAAACATGTGTTAAACATTTAATGCCACAAAAATACTCTTCCTCCTCATATACTCATATATCCCACATTCATTGTAAAAATATCACCGTTAATATATTATAAAAATAATATATTTAAATGAATTATTTTATCAGAAAAAGATAAAATATTAATTTTCAACAATTGTCACATTAAAAATTTCCTCCATCTATATCCACATAAAATAAATATTTTCTTTATCATAATAATCAATAATTAATTATTCAAAAATAATATTACAGAGTCACAGTACTGACAACCAGGCCGTTCCCAGGATAGAGGGGGCTTTCCAATAAGAATTTCTCCTTACTGGCGCGCAATTGGATGACCAAACCTCTCCTTGACAGAACTTTCTAGACATTGCCAATAATGCTATCTAATAATATTATTCAAATAACACGAATTATTGATATGATAATAAGAAATATTGTGCAGTGATAATTATTGAAACAACAATAATATAAAATATCAACGCAGCAATTATTGAATCAATAAAATAAAATATTGAACAGTAATTACTGTAACAATTATTGAGTAGTGTCTTCTTACGTATGAATCAATAATTCAATAATACTGTGCAATACCGTGTGCTACTGTGCAACCACGCGTATTACTGTATTTTAACCACCAGGTAACCCAACAGTGTTAACGGTAACGATTACGCCGTTATTTATAAAAACTTAATTTTGTCGTTTTTTTTCATCCGACAGTTATTCTGTTATAGGGCCCACAAATGGTTGCGCCGTCGTACGAATATTCCCCGACAAAAAGAATATTCCACGACCAAACGAATATTCCCCGACAACAATGAATATTTTATAACCACTTGCGCATTTTGAAAAAATTTTATATACCACCCTTAACTTTAACTTTTATCAAATTAACCATTTATTGAATAGAAAAATTGAATACTTTTATTTCATAAAATTCGGGGTCTTACAATCTCCCTCCTTATGAAATTTCGTCCCCGAAATTTACGTACCTGGTAGTTCAAAGAGTTGAGAATACCTTGCTTTCATTTCAGATTCCATCTTTCCTGTCATCATGATTTCTCCATTGCTCGTCTCCTGTATTTCAGATACCATTCTAGAATAGAACTTCAAAACAAGGATTAATTGAACAAATTAACATATCACATAATATCCCGATATTATGACTGACCAACAATTTAAACTTAGGTAGGACACACTAGCGAAGGATTTACTCATCTCTCCCCTCCTAGTCCTATTCCTCGATCTCCGTCAAAGACCATATCCCTAAGATCTGATACCAAATGTAACGAATGTCCCATCAATGGACAATACCTCACATTGGTACCTATTAGTTTGCCACCGCAAAACGGCGTCCCCTACGGAGAGTCTGGCTACGGTGCATCCCCCATCAACAGGAAGTCACCAGCGAGAGGCTCAGGGCTCTTTACTTATAGCTCTGATACCAAATGTGACGACCCCAAAATAGGTCCATTCCATCCAACCCATTCTGAGTCGCCAAATACATGGTACAGAAAATAACTACAACTTTATTACAACAATTGTCGTACAAAATACAACAACACATATGCTGTGAGTTTGGATACAAATATATACCAAATGTGACACATGTCCCAACCGTGGACAACACCTCACAGTGACACCTTACATAAAGGTATAGTCAAAAACTGTTTTAGAAACTAAAATCTTTGGGAAGTGCTCAAGGAAACCTTCGTACATGGGAGACCATGCGTCTAGGTTATGATAGATATCATATGGCCACATAATTATCCTTGGTTGACCCAATAGACCCCAAAGAAAAACTAGAATATTACTATCATATTCTTCCCAATGGTAAGTCTTCTCTTGACATATCATTATCTCCACTTTCTCAAATTGAGAATTATACTTCAAACAAATACCAAGATTATATAGGTAGTGCTTGTAAATATACTCAGAAAGTGGATGAACACATCCCTGTCTTATGATGACTCGAGGTTGTATGTCATTAGATATTTTGTATGACAAAACACCCTTCCAAAGTTGAATTCACCTCACCCTCAACATCTATAGACCACCGTTCTATTCCCCTGTTATTCCCCGCTCGACCCAGCTACACTTTTATTACCTGAAAGGAATTGTGAAGCAAAAGGGTGAGCACAACTAGCTCAGTAAAGAATATCATGACTAAAGATAAATATATTATCAATAGTCTTCAACAGTAATACATCAGAGATTTAGAAAATATGGTAGATGATAAAACTTTTCAACCATAATTGCAGCGGAAAGAGCAATCCATTAGAAGAGTCAAATAGACCATAAAGTCTATTATCTTCTTCATGTTAAAATGCCACCAACAATATTTTATCCCTGTAACATCAATCAACAATTCCTTTCCACAATCATATGAATAACTCATAACCATAAGTGTGTTTATAAATTCCTCTTCTCATTTAGGACGAAGATAATTTACATTACCTGTCTTTACCTGAAACATCAAAGATCATGGTTATACCAAATCACAGTTCCTGTTCATAATCATACTAATAAATTCATCTTTGCACTACAGTCAAAGATATACATCAACAAGTCATCTTTGCACTACAGGCCAAAGATATTCATCAACAATTCATCTTTACACTACATGCCAAAGATATTCCTCAACAATTCATCTTTGCACTACAGGCCAAAGATATTCCTCAACAGTTCATATTTATATTCAAGACCAATAAAACTTTCATCACTTTTTTTCACCTGAATCACCAAAGATGTTAGTTAAGTTCACAATTCATATTTATAATAACACGAATTAACAATTCCTTCTTGCCACAAGGCTTAATAGATCGTTTACTCAATATCCTTACCCCAAAGGCTGAAGATATTCAAGTGTAATGACAATGATCATAACAATCAGTTGTCTACCTTTGCACTACGTGCCAAAGATATTCAACTATAAAACCAATCGCTGAAACTCAGCTAAATAAACCATCCCCGCACTACGGCCAAGGATATTCATTAGGATCACCAATGGTCATGATAATGTAATACACCTGTCCATCTTCGCACTACGGGTCAAGGCTATCAAACAACAGATCAATAATACTTCATAACAACTGATTTTGAAGCAGAACTCAAAAATAACGATCAAAACATGGATACAATCAAAGATAGTAGCCAAAATAGACATCTTGGACAAAAAGAAGAAATTTCATTTTTCGATGAATAGTGCCGTATTCGTGAATAGTGCCGTATACGTGAATAGTGCCGTATACGTGAATAGTAACTCCGACACCAAAAGATAGAAATTTTACAAAAACATCATCACGCTTCATGAATAGTACTCGTGAATAGTAACTCGTGAATAGTAACCCCGACATGAAAAAGTTCTAAATTTGATTAAAAAGTTCACCAATATTTCGACATAATGATATTGAAGAAAAAATATCATTTAAGAAGAAAATAATACCCCTTACTATCCCTTACAATCCCTTACCTCGAAAGACAGTACTTCTAGTTGAAACACAGGATATAGGCTATGACTTGAACTTGCACCGTATATCAACACTCAAAGTATACTGACAAGAATACGCTCGATAATATAGAGAGAGAAAGAGAGAGAAACTTCAGTTTCTGGTGTGATTTTCAATTCTAACCTAAGCACCTATTTATAGGAAAATGCTTAGCACACCAAAGTAGAAAATTGAATATAATAATATTATTTATAAACAAAATTCCTTAGCCCACCTTCTTAGATCTGAATTCAGCCCATTTATATCACATGTGAGCTCACTAATTGCACAAAAACGTTTTTCTTTAAAATAATAATTAAAACCTCCAAAAATCAATTATTTCGGAACCCTGGAACTTCAATAATTCACCATAAATAGCTCTTTTATCAGAAAATTCGAATCTCGCGAGTTTTTATAGGAAATTCAATTCTCTACAACTTTACAGAAGGAAGTTTTTCCAAATTCCAAACAGAAAGTGACCGAAATCCACAAACAAACGATTTTACAGTCTATAATAAATTTTCGGTCAAGAATTGTGTCCACCGACACACAAAACATGTGTTAAACATTTAATGCCACAAAAATACTCTTCCTCCTCATATACTCATATATCCCACATTCATTGTAAAAATATCACCGTTAATATATTATAAAAATAATATATTTAAAGGAATTATTTTATCAGAAAAAGATAAAATATTAATTTTCAACAATTGTCACATTAAAAATTTCCTCCATCTATATCCACATAAAATAAATATTTTTTTTATCATAATAATCAATAATTAATTATTCAAAAATAATATTACAGAGTCACAGTACTGACAACCAGGCCGTTCCCAGGATAGAGGGGGCTTTCCAATAAGAATTTCTCCTTACTGGTGCGCAATTGGATGACCAAACCTCTCCTTGACAGAACTTTCTAGACATTGCCAATAATGCTATCTAATAATATTATTCAAATAACACGAATTATTGATCTGATAATAAGAAATATTGTGCAGTGATAATTATTGAAACAACAATAATATAAAATATCAACGCAACAATTATTGAATCAATAAAATAAAATATTGAACAGTAATTACTGTAACAATTATTGAGTAGTGCCTTCTTACGTATGAATCAATAATTCAACAATACTGTGCAATACCGTGTGCTACTGTGCAACCACGCGTATTACTGTATTTTAACCACCAGGTAACCCAACAGTGTTAACGGTAACGATTACGCCGTTATTTATAAAAACTTAATTTTGTCATTTTTTTTCATCCGACAGTTATTCTGTTATGGGGCCCACAAATGGTTGCGTCGTCGTACGAATATTCCCCGATAAAAAGAATATTCCACGACCAAACGAATATTCCACGACAACAATGAATATTTTATAACCACTTGCTTATTTTGAAAAAATTTTATATACCACCCTTAACTTTAACTTTTATCAATTTAACCATTTATTGAATAGAAAAATTGAATACTTTTATTTCATAAAATTCGGGGTCTTACATAAGTGAGTTGAGATAAATAGAGAGGATTTTTATGAAGTATTTGTTGTAAATTTTGCTTATTATTTAGACTCCCACTTTCCCATTTTTCAAAACTATCGATAGAAGTTATCTCAGTTAAATGGTACATAAATTCAAATACAACTGTCGTATAAAATACGACAAAACATAAACTGAGAGTTTTAATAAGAATATTGTCATCTAGACAATATCCACACTCAAAGGAGTTCTCATTACATTTATTGTCACACTATTTAACATAATAGTGAGGACTATTAATGCTATCATCTGGACCGTTACTCCGTTCCCCGACTCGTCTCAGCTATATTCTCATTTTCTGAAGAGAACAGTGAAAGAAAGTGTGAGCTCAACTAGCCCGGTAAGAAATATTATGACTAAGATAATGCAGAATAAATTATCATTAGCCTTCATCAATGTTAAACTAATAAAATACAATAGACATCAAGTTTAACTATAGCGGAATAAGCAATCCATTAGAAGAGTCAAGTAGAGCATGATATCTACTATCTTGAAAAATATTTTCATCAATTTTTATCGCTGAGACTCAGCTTCAAAAATAAACCACATCATCTAATCATCCCTGCACTACGGGCCAATGATATTCATTAAATCATCAAGGATCATGACTATACCGAATAATTCCTGGTCATAATCATACCAAAAACTGTCCATCAATGTATTACAGGCCAATGAGAACCTTCACCACATCATTTATAACATTACAGGTCATGATTATACAGAATGATCCCTGGTCATAATCATATCAAGTCCATCTATGCACGTAAGCCAAAGATGACTTTCATCACAATATAAGCATGAGGATGATGACAATGACATAATAATTCAATAAAACAAGTTCAAGAATAAATTTTAAAGATTTATAAGTTAATTTATCCTGAAATCAATTACGTCAAAATTGTCAACATGATACTGCTTTGTAGAGTAAAATTCAAGAATGCTTAGAAGAATATTTCCATGAAAAGATATTGGATAAAGCGCAAATATCCAGGATATTCTACTAATTTCATGGAGTATAGAAGTCAAAATTTTAACCAACTGAGTATAATAGAATATATGAAACTGCAAATAGATTTTCGCCCATCATGCAATAATCCATGTAGACAGATCATTTTCACAATTTAATAAGAAATGAATACGAAGGATCATTCATCATGCATGTGGTAATCCATATAGATAGGTTATTCCAACAGAACAATAAAGAATGGAATAAGAGAAGAATTCACCAGTTATGCGATAGACCGCACATACATGTTATTCCAACAGAATAATAAATAATGGAACTAGGTCATGCGTAAACGCACAGACATGATATTCTAACGGAATAATAAATAATGGAACCAGGTCATGTGTAAACGCACATACAAGATATTCCGACAGAATAATAAATAATGGAACCAGGTCATGCGTAAACGCACAAACATGATATTCCGACAGAATAATAAAGAATGGAATAATAGAAGAATTTCACCATGTATGCGGTACTTCACATAGATAGGTTATTCCAACATAATAATAAAGAATGGAATAACAGAAGGATTTCAGCATGTATGCGGTACTTCGCATAGACATGTTATTCCAACAGAATAATAAAAAATGGAATAACAACTCTTATGAGTATTGAAAGAAATAATTCTCTTCATAAATACGAAAGAAATAATACTCCTTACCTTAAAAGAAGACTGAATACAGGAATAGTGAGGTAACAGACTTCTCTTCTTCTTTTTCTCTATAATAATTGCTCTATAGCTTAAGTGAATTGGTGAGAAATGAAGGATGAATGAGCTTCCATTTATAGGAAAATATAGTTTCGATAAATTCACGTTTTGGGGCTCGAAATATTATAGTACAATACCTCCAACTTTTTTTTTTATTTTTAATTTAGTATTGCAAGTATTATCAAACTTGCACCACCTTCCCTAATAGTAAATAATGGGAATCAATAGTTCAATCATGTGAATCAGTAGTTATAATCATGTGAAAATACGAATTGCAGTATAGTACCTCCATCTATACCTCTATTTTTAACTAAGTCACGGAAGTATTATCAATCTTGCACCAACTCCCTTAATAGTACAAGAATGTGATTCAATAGTACATACATGTGAACAAATAGTTATATAAACATGTGAATTAGTAGCAATTAATTGCTCATTTATCCAATTACTTACCCGATTTATCAATATAACCCCCATACATTAATTATAATCGGAATAGATATTGATTTCCACTAACACTAATAATCCTAACACAATGGAACTATCAAATTCATCTTTAATCAACACGAACTTATTCATCATTAATATTATAACTCACAATATTTAACAACCAGACCGTTCCCATGAAAGAGGGGGCTTTCCGATAAGGATTTCTCCTTATTGGCGCGCAGTTAGATGACTAAACTTCTCTTTGACAGAACTTCTAGACATTGTATATATTGAAATTTAATAATATGAATAACTTTGTCGTCTCAATTATTGATTTAATAATATATTATATTATGCATATGATATTGTGACAATAATCGAATCAATAATATGAGAGATATGATGCAACAATTACTGTAGCAATAATTGAGTATAACTGAGTGACTCCTTACGTAAGCATCAATAATTAATACCGTGTGCTACTATACAACCACACGTATTACAGTACTTTTATTACCGGGTAGTTCAACAGTTTTAACGGTAACACTTTCGCCGTTATTTTTAATAAAAGATAATTCTGTCATTTTCTTACTACGACAATACTTCCGTTGTGGGGTCCACCAATGATTGTGCCATAGTACGAATATTCCCCGACCAATCGAATATTATATAACAACTTACATACTTTGCAAAATTTATAAATACTACACACAACTATAACACTATCTCAAATCCATATCATAATATTCAAAAAAAATATTTCGAGAAATTTAAATCTTTATTCATAAAATCTGGAGTCTCACAATCTCCCGTCCTTATGAAATTTCACCCTCAAAATTTACGTACGTACCTGGTATGCCGAAGAGGTGAGGATACCTTGAATACCTTTATCGTCGAAAACAATACACGTTGCATACGTGAATGCCCGATGTCCTCCGATTGCCTCTGAATGCACATCAGTCCCTAAAATAGTTATTTTAGGCCTTGATACCGACCTCAAATCTCAAAATATAAAGAATGAAAGTTTTAGGTCTACTCGTTATCTTTCTGAATCATCTCAATCAGAGTTCGTATGAAAAAGTTATGCCTAATTTACTAAAGGACGTCCGGACAAATTTTGACTTAACACTTGACCAGCGCCTAGGCGCCCAAGAACAGATTCCAAGCACCGAGTCTAGCGCCTAGGCGCTCGACCATTGGCACTTAACTCCAAATTTCTAGATTTTATAACTTTTGACACACATACTTCAAATCTTCATAACTTCTTCATCCGTTATCGAAATTAGTCCGTTTTTGAGGCTATAGAAAGCTTGTAACATGCTCTATAAAACCCCCATGATTTCATAATTTTTTAGATTCATTAATTATTCTAAAATTTGGCTCCAAAGTCCCTCAAGACTAAGTTTTTACTAACAACGATACGTGAAAAATGTTATGAAAACGCGACATACTTGGCGGTAAAACGAGTCTATAGGCCAAAGTTCCTACTCGATCGAGGATTTCAAATAGACCAATAAAATCAAGGGTTAAGATTTCCTCTCTTCATCGATTCTTGCTTCTAGAATAACGCCCTCTTGAACCTTCTTCTTCACATTCATCAGATTCGGGCGTGTAGCTTGAGAAACTTTTAACTTTATCGATTAAAGTCGATTCTACTCGTATATTTGATATCACCACATGGGTCCTAAGAGTCTTTAACTTTATCTTCATCATTTATAAGTTATACGAAATGGGTTTTTGTGTTAACAACATCACACTCGTAACCGCATACGATCTTCTACTCAACGCGTCAGCTACCACGTTCGCTCTTCCACGATGATATTGAATGGTATGATCGTAATCTTCAACAGCTCGAGCCAACATCTTTGGCGCATGTTACATTCGTCTTGGGTGAAGAAATATTTAAGGGTTGAAGAAATGGGTTTTGTACTGGGGTCAATACAAAATTCGATTTCACGCTCTAGGGGTAGGCCAGGAAGTCTTCAAGAATACGTCAGGAAATTTATTATAAATTGAAATGTAATTCAAAACTGTGACTCTTATCCAAGACTTAGATAACACGTCACATTGATACCTATCAACTTGCCACCGTTATTCACGACGTTCCCTACGGATAGTCTGGCTTCGGTGAATCCCAAAACTTGGAAGTCACCAGCGAAAGGCTCGGGGCTCTTTACTTATGACTTGAAATAACAGTGATTAACTTTAGTGGTTTGGTTGCTTGAATTTGCATAACAGGTTGGTTAGGAATATGAAAGCTAACAACCTTACGAAAATAATCAATTCTGGCAATGATGAGTAGTTAACCAATCGATTCCAAAAATTACATCAAGGCCAAGTATTTTCAAAGAGATAAGATCGATAGGTAACGTGAAAGTGTCGATTTGAATTAACAAGATTTATAAACAGTGGAGGTAACAAAGTTTTTTCTTAACAGAGTTTCAACTGATAAGTCAAAATCTAATTACTCCGGAGTCAAATTTAAACGTTGAGCGCAGGCAAAAGAGATAAAAGAATGGGTAGAACCGGTATCTAACAAGGTATAGACTTTGCAAAAATTTATAATTAACTAACCGTGCTAACTTCGTTCGGGTTACTCGCTTTTTGAGGAGTCACAAAAAATTCTCTTCCTGAAACCACTGACTTTGTTTTGTCCGTATCTGCCTTTGGTGCCACCGTCCCAGCAGGACTTGACTTTGGTGCATGACAAAATCGGGCTAGGTGACCTTCTTTTCCACAATTGTAACACGTTTTGGATTGCATCACGCAGTTTGGACTGATGTTTCTTTCCCCTCCACATTTGTAACACACGGCTGGCAGTCGTTCTCCTTCCTTAACAACAGGTGCTGGTGCTGACGTCTTTCCATCCTTGTTGAATCTCCTCTTCTTGAAATGTCCACTCTTATTGTCATGGCCATGATTACCACCGAAGTGATTATCATTTCTGGCATGTTGATTCCCTCCATATTTGTTGTCACCGCTTCGATGACTGCTACTACTGGTATTATCTACTTGTCGGTTGCTATCTCTTGGTTAGGTTTACTCATTATCGCGCTCCAATAATTGAGCCATATTCACAACATCTGAATACAAACACAGTTTATGAGAGATAAGGTATTGACGTATCTCGGGTTTCAAACCTCTTAGAAACATCCGCGTCATTCTCTCCTCATTATCAACCAAGTGGGACGCAAATTAAGACAACTCGACAAACTTAGCTTCGTACTGTGCCACGGTCATATTATTTTGCTCAAGCTTGGTTACTCTACTTCCTTCATGTGACGAATACTTTTAGGAAAGTACTTATCATTGAACAGCTCTTGGAACTTCTCCCAAGACATCTTCAGTGCGGCAGGTTGAGTACGCTTTATAGATTTCCACCAGTAATCTGCCTCTACAAGCAACATGAAGGTTGTAAAGGGAACCTTTTGCTCCTCGGAGCATCCCAAGATATCAAATATCTTGTTGATTTGCTTTATCCATGTCTCCGCCTTAAGTGGTTTTGGCTCTCCAAAAAACTCTGGTGGTCCCAGCTCCTTGAACTGCTTAGCAGTGACCGTCCGAGAGTTTTCAGTGTTTCCACCTATATTTTGGACAGGAGCCGCTCTCGCCTGATGTTGCATGAATTGCATAAAGTCTCTGACCATCCCATCATTCACCATTTCATCAGTGTTATTGTTTACATGAGGATTATTGTCTTCCTGTTGCACATTATCCTGGGTATTGATCGTTGGTGACTCAACGGTCTCATGTGCTTCATTGCTTATCTCAACATTTTCGGATGCCATTTTCAAATACTGCCACAAAACAAGGGTTAATTAATATATCACATATTATCCCTATACTTTGACCGACCAATTAAATACCAAATAAACTTAGGTAGGTCATACTAGCGATGTAATTCCCCGTCTCTCCCCTCCTAGTTCTTGTCTCACATCTCAGCTAGGGATCATATCCCTAAGCATTGATACCAACTGTGACGCCCCCAAAATAGGTATACATCACCCATCTTTAGTTGCCAGATAAATGGTACATAAATTCAAATACAACTTAATTATACAACAGTCGTGTAAAATACGATAAATATATGTTGTGAGTTTTAATACAAATATTGTCATCTAGACAATATCCACATTCAATTGAGTCCTCATTACATTTATTGTCACACTATTTAACACATTAGTGAGGACTACTAATGCTATCATCTGGACCGTCACTCCATTCCTCGACTCGTCGCAGCTATATTCTCATTTCCTGAAGAGAATAGTGAAAGAAAGGGTGAGCTCAACTAGCCCAGTAAAAAATATTATGACTAAGATAATGTAGAATAAATTATCATTAGCCTTCAACAATGTTAAACTGATAAAATACATTAGACATCAAGTTTAACTGCAGCGGAATAAGAAATCCATTAGAAGAGTCAAGTAGAGCATAATATCTACTATCTTGAAAATTGTTTTCATCAATTTTTATCGTTCAGACTCAGCTTCATAAATAAACCAAATCATCTAATCATCCCTGTACTACGGGCCACAGATATTCATTAAATCATCAATGGTCATGACTATACCGAATAATTCCTGGTCATAATCATACCAAAAACTATCCATCAATGCATTACAGGCCACTGAGGACCTTCACCACATCATTTATCATTTATAACATTACATGTCATGATTATACCGAATGATCCCTGATCATAATCATACCAAGTCCATCTATGCACGTAAGCCAAAGATGACTTTCATCACAATATAAGCATGAGGATGATGACAATGACATAATAATTCAATAAAACAAGTTCAAGAATAAATTTTAAAGATTTATAAGTTAATTTATCCTGAAATCAATTACGTCCAAATTGTCAACATGATACTGCTTTGTAGAGTAAAATTCAAGAATGCTTAGAAGAATATTTCTATGAAAAGATATTGGATGAAGCGCAAATATCCAGGATATTCTACTAAATTCATGGAGTATAGAAGTTAAAATTTTAACCAACTGAGTATAATAGAATATATGAAACTGAAAATAGATTTTTGCCTGCCATGCGGTAATCCACGTAGACAGATCATTTTCACAATTTAATAAGGAATGAATACGAAGGATCATTCACCATGCATGTGGTAATCCACATAGATAGGTTATTCCAACAGAACAGTAAGGAATGGAATAAAAGAAGAATTCACCAGGCATGCGATAGACCGCATAGACAGGTTATTCCAATAGAATAATAAATAATGGAACCAGGTCATGTGTAAACGCACAAACAAGGATATTCTAACGGAATAATAAATAATGGAACCAGGTCATGCGTAAATGCACAGACAGGATATTCTGAAAGAATAATAAATAATGGAACCAGGTCACGCGTAAACGCACAGACATGATATTCCGAGAGAATAATAAAGAATGGAATAATAGAAGAATTTCACCATGTATGAGGTACTTCACATAAACAGGTTATTCCAACATAATAATAAAGAATATAATAACAGAAGAATTTCACCATGTATGCGGTACTTCGCATAGACAGATTATTTCAATAGAATAATAAAGAATGGAATAACAACTCTTACGAGTAATGAAAGAAATAATTCTCTTCATGAATACTAAAGAAATAATACCCCTTACCTCAAAGGAAGACTGGATACTGGAATAGTGAGGTAGTAGACTTCTCTTCTTCTTTCTCTCTATAATTTCTCTCTATAATAATTGCTCTATAGCTTTAGTGAATTGGTGAGAAATGAAGGAAGAATGAGCTTCTATTTATAGGAAAATATAGTTTCGATAATTGCACGTTTTGGGGCTCAAAATATTACAGTACAATACCTCCAACTTTTCTTTCATTTTTAATTTAGTCTTGTATGTATTATCAAACTTGCACCACCTCCCCTACTAGTAAATAATGTGAAGCAATAGTTCAATCATGTGAATCAATAGTTATAATTATGTGAAAATATGAATTACAGTATAGTACCTTCATCTATACCTGTATTTTTAACTTAGTCATGCAAATATTATCAATCTTGCACCAACTCCCCTAATAGTACAAGAATGTGATTCAATAGTACACAAATGTGAACGAATAGTTATATAAGCATGTGAATTAGTAGCAATTAATTGCTCATTTATCCGATTAATTACCCGATTTATCAATATAACCCCAAGCATCAATTATCATCGGAATAGATGTCGATTTCCACTAACACTAATAATCTCAACACAATGGAACTATCAAATTCATCTTTAATCAACACGAACTTATTTATCATTAATATTATAACTCACAATATTTAACAACCAGGTTGTTCCCAGGAAAGAGGGGGCTTTTCGATAAGGATTTCTTCTTATTGGCGCGCAATTAGATGACCAAACCTCTCTTTGACAGAACTTCTAGACATTGTAAATATTTCAATTTAATAATATGAATAACTTTTCCATCTCAATTATTGATTTAATAATATATCATATTATGCAAATGATACTGTGACAATAATCGAATCAATAATATGAGAGATATGATGCATCAATTACTCTAGCAATAATTGAGTATAACTGAGTGACTTCTTACGTAAGCATCAATAATCAATACCGTGTGCTACTATGCAACCACGCGTATTACTGTACTTTTACTACCAGGTAGTTCAACAGTTTTAACGGTAACATTTTCGCTGTTATTTTTAATAAAAGATAATTATATCGTTTTCTTACTACGACAATACTTCGTTGTGGGGTCCACCAATCATTGTGCCGTCGTACGAATATTCTCTAGTTAAAATGAATATTCTCCGACCAATCGAATATTATATAACAACTTTCATACTTTGTAAAATTTATAAATACTACCCACAACTATAACACTATCTCAAATTCACACCATAATATTTAAAAAAAATATTTCGAGAAATTTAAATTTTTATTCATAAAATCCGAGGGTTTCACATATTTCTTTAGAGTTTAAGCAAACTTTGAGTGTAGAAAATTAGTAAAAAAAAATTTCAAGAATATATCCGCTATACCAGTTGGAATTGCTCTCTTTTTGATATAAGGGGTATTATTTATTTCATATTTGCTTACGATATTATTTTTCGTACTCTTAAGAAATTTTATTTCGTTCAATATTCGCAAGAAATATTATATTCATTTAATATTCTTAAGGAATATTATATTCGTTCAATATTGGTAAGGAATATTATTTTCATTCAACAGTTGTAAGGGATGTTATTTTTGTTTAATATTCGTAAGAAATAATATTTTCTTCCATACTCTGTAGTATGTAAGTAATATTATTTCATTTCAGATTCTGAATTCTACACTCATTTTGTTAAGTATTGCTTCTATACTCCTTGAAAGTAGCAGAATATCCTTGAAATTTGCACTTCATCTAGTATCATTTCATAAGGATATTTTTTCTGAACATTCTTGTTCATTTTTAAGCTTTTCATGCCTGGAGTACTATTCATGGATACTATTCATTTATACGACACTATTAATACGTACGTGTACTATTCACAAAGTACTATTCACGGGGTACTATTTGTTGGAAGAATGCATATCTTGATTTGATGTTTAAAGCAAATACTCATGATTATATGTAAAGCCCTTCAAGGAATATATGTACAAGGGATTAGTAATAGATCAAATTTGTTTGGTTGATCTTAGCTTTTAATGTTCATCATTCTGTAATCGAATATATAGATTAAGAGATCAAAGATGTTAGGTTGATCTATGACTTTTAACGAATAGATAGGCTTTCAACAAGAATCGTAGTCTATCAAGATGTCCAACAGATTGTAGAAGCTAAGGCAGGATCGTAAAGCTTAGCAGATCGTAGTGTATCTTCCTTAAAGGACCTCTTCAGAAATCGTAGAGTAATCCAGACGTTTGCCGAAGCTAACTCAGAGATCGTAGTGTACTTTTGGAAACATAGAGTCTGCAAGATGAGCAAGTAAAGAGCGTAGTGTGCAAATTCTTGAAAGGAATCGTAGTGTTCAGACCAAACACAAATATGACAAGACACCACGATATGGATCGTAGAGTATCATCTCTCTTGTGTTAGATGCATCGAGCTCTATCTTCTGTTTGGAGATAAAATTCCAACAAATGAGGAATGGATTTCAAACGTTGAAGCACTCACCAGTCCCAACGGTACAAAATATATCATTAGTATTCATCAAAAGGAACGTGTTCAAGAAGATAAGAAAAGGACCATTGGGCAGAGAAAAACACCTTTTCAGGTATTAGTTGAGAAAGCAGTATGTCGTGTCAGTGGGTCAGAATGCAATTCAGAAGATGTGCAGAAATGTCTCCATTAAAGCTCAGAAATGTCAAACGCATTTAATGCTTCATTAGATGACTTCAACGGATAGATTTTGTAAAGTCCCCGAACCCGGATACTTGAAACCTGAATTCGGTACTTCACGATACCATTTCTATGAGCGAAAATATTACTAATAATAATAACAATAATATAAATTTTGAACTTAACTTATATTTATCAGAGTCTAATCCCAAGTACGCAACCTTTACTACATTCTTTACATGATATATAATACATATCATTAACTTAATACAATTTATCTATTACAAATGATATCAATAACATATTCTGTTTGCTTTCCTTTTCACTTGTTTTGACATTAGCTTTCTGGTCCTCCACACTTAACTGAAAACATTTAAATTAAGCAAGGATGAGCATTTGAGTACCCAACAAGTATTATATATATATATATAAGTTGAAAGAATTTAAATATTTTCTTTATAATATTCTTCTACAACCGGTCAATAGTTGTGAAGTAATTTGTACCAATAACAATAACATAATAACCCTCTTTCAAATTTTTGAAACTATGTATTGTCTATACATGGGGTTTCTGTGACACATTATGAACATTGTTTTCATTTTCGAAAGGGTTTAAACAGAAATTCATCTGTAAACCGGCCATTGCTTACGGGCCTGAGGGTGTACAGTCCATGGGCCCTGTATTGATCAATACTACATTGCTAGAACGATATTATCGTTCATCCTTTGTCCGCCGTAGCGTATAAAATTTTTCCCATTATCGAGATGTTCATACCTGTCGGGTTTTCATAACAAAGGTCTTATATAATTCAACATATATGTATATCAAAGGTGTATCAACATGTGATTAAATACAATGATTATCCAAGTGGGGACACTTGTATAATTATTTATAGAAATTAACGAACAGAATATATATTTGAATTATCATATACTAACATGTTGATAATCAAAGGGTGTATATAATATAGGTTTAACAATCTGTACATTAATAATAATAATTCTGAACTTCTCACTTCTGTCCATTGCATAAAGAAAATGCAAAGTTAGGATACTTGCCTGATGCGCTGCTTACAATTACGCAACTTAGATTTATCTTTTCTATCACGACCTATCATTAATGAAATCATTCGTTCGATTAGAACAATATTCCATAACACATAGTAATGCATTTCGCAATCAGCACATAACCTAATCACATTATCACACCTGTTCAACAGTCATTGACTCACAAACAAACATCAACACATTCCTAATCATATTGTCACACAACTTTAACAACCATTGAATAACAAATAAACAGTTATCAAATCAATTTATCTAAGTTCAGATCAATTTCTAAAATATGTCAGCATACCGACAGCCTTATCGGACAATTATCGAGTCTAAGACTCTATTCTGTATCTCAGTATCCAAATAGATAACTTAAACAACAATCGTACTATTTTTCATGACTTTATAATAATTTTAAAACAATTATTACCACTTATCATAAATTTTAAAATATCAGAATCATTATTAAATGATTTAAATATTAAACAATTCTATTATCATTAATATTTAATTAATATTAAACTATTAATGAAACCATTGCCAAAATATTAAAGTTATTTATAATAACTCAAAATATTTTTTTTTTAAATTACTTATATTACCCACAGGTCAAAAGTTCCCAATCTTTATTTTCTCCCTCTCTCACGCTTATTCCCTCCCTCTCTCTCACTTCTTCCCTCCCTCTCTCAGAATTTCTGAATCTTCTTCCTTCCCTCTCTCACACTTCCAATTGCCTAGTAGACTAATATTCCAAAGTAATCCTTCCTTCCTTCCTTCCTTCCTTCCTGTGAGACTCAACATTATTTGGTAAATACAAAGTATTTTCTCTCTCCCCATTTGAAGAAAAGTCGGGTCTTCCATCTTCTCTTTCCCCGATTCTCTCTCCCTCACTCACAAAATGTCGGGTCAAAAACGCTACTACATCTTCTTCCCTCCCTCTCCAGTGGCGGAACCAGAAGATTTTCATAGGGGGGGCAAAATACATCAGTAAAAATTTTTTATTTATTGACGCTTGAAGTGCTTCTTTCGGTTTTACGACTAAGAGGAGGTAACTGTATCATGCGAGTCTGTGTAGTTTAAAAACGTCTCAAAATTTGCTCGTTTTCAATTGTTGGAAAAATATAATAATTCAATGTGTTTGTAAAAATTGTAGGAATATAGAAATGAGCATATTTGATTGAATCTCTTCACAAAGATTTCTTGATTACATATTAACTAAAGGTTAATTTGGAGTTTTTTCGGAGAAGAATGCATTTAAAAATTGAGATGCTTATTATATCACCCATTAATTAAATTAAAGGCTACTTTGGAGTTTCTAATGCATCAAATAAGAAATAAATTGTGTTTTCATGCAACTTTTAATAGATTTTGACTATTGAGAGCATGTGCCTCATAATTTTTAAAATTAAAAAAATTATATTAATTTAGAATTTAAAAATATCTTAATTTAATTTGATTTTAAAAAGTTCATAATAATTTTATATTGAACAAAACAAAATAGCCTCTTTATGTTTTTTATTTGCAAACATTTTGTCATTATTTAGACAATTCAAATTTACGTTTCTCACTCACATTGAGTTGCAGGACCTATAAAAAAATACAGAAAAGATATAAAATATATGTAAATATCATTTTTTTTATCTCCAAACCTTAACCTTAGTACCAACTTACCGGGGGCAGGTGCCCCCCTAGCCCCCCCTTGGTTCTGCCAGTGTCCCTCTCTCACACTTCCAAGGAGCAGACGGAAGAGCTCATTGGAAGTAGAGGCAAACAGATTGGAAGGTAAAGCTCCATAACTTTATTGGGTTTATATTTTTTTTAGGAATTTGAAAATATAGGGTTTGTATATTTTTTGGGAAAGGTTGTAAAACCCAAAAGTGAAGGGGTTTTGGATAGAAATTAAGTTTAGCCCCCTCCCTACATGCCCCCTAAATGGCAGCTAAATTCTACTGCTCTCAAAGTTTGATGTTCTTAAATTTAATATTTTTAGTTGAAAAACAGAATTTTTATATCAAGATTCTTAGTTGAAAAAATAGAATTTTTAGTAGATTTTTATTTGAAAAAACAGAATTTTTAGTTGAAAAAATAGAATTTTTAGCTAAACTCTACTGCTCTCAAAGTTTGATGTTCTTAAATTTAATATTATTTTAGGCATTTGAAAATCCAGACTCATATGTGATTTCAATTATGATTTTTGAATATTTCAGACTTGGTACACTAGCCAAACATCTGTGAGGTTAGCATGAGTATTATTATTATTTTTGAATATTCCAGACTTGGTACGCTAGTTATACATCTTGTATTATCAATTATGATACATTTAACTCGATAGAAAGGTAGATGCTTTAGATTTGGGTTCATTTTTGTAATGATCTCTGGTGTTTACAAAAGGCCATGTTCCTCTCAATATGTATTTGAGTAAAGAGAAGTTCTCTGCTTCTATACTGATGCAACTCTTTTGTACTAGTAACTTCTTCGGATTTTTCTTGAGGTCGGTTTAACTGTAATCTTATTTTTCACAACTTCATATCGCAACTTAATATCGTAACTTCTAACAAGGGGAATTGATGATCTCTCTTGTAGTTTGGTTGCAGAAGATGACATGAATGGTAAGGAGATTTCCAGTACTTGTAGATAAATGATAAAAAAAGGGGGCAGTTGCTAGCATGATAATGCAATTCTGATGGTAAATGTGAAGTATTGTCATTTTAGACCATCATTGAAAAAGAAATGCCACAACCAATATTATTTTTTGCTTGCAACCTTATACAAAATGGTGAAGTGCCACAACCAGCATTAATTTTTTTCCCTTTCTTTTGAATAATTTTTGAAATGGGATATGTATAATTCATACCAGCTTAGAAGGTGTTCCTTTACCAGTATGAAACAAGTGCTTTCTCAGTACTAAATATATGATCTTTTTATTTGTTATGGCTCTTAATGTGTAAATCATGCTCCTTTTGATACAATTCATTAATCACTTCGGTTCAATTTCTCTTGGTATGGATTTAACAGTTTTTGGTCTAGTAATGTGTTCTTTGCATTCATCCTTATAGATTTTGTCAATTGGATTTCAGGATGTGACTGAAAGAATGAGTTAGTTTGCTTGCTGTCTTGTTCTTTGTTGCGAACTAGGATTTGGTGGAATTTGCATCAGCGCATTGACAGTAATTTTAGGCAAGGATTTCGAAGTCGTCAATATTTTCTAGTGGAGTGCTCTGACATGTAACTTGATAAAAGATGGAGAAGATGTATTCTGACTAATATTTTGATTTTGTTAGCGTTGCTTCTTAGAATTTTGATTCTGTAGGTGTGTTTACGCATACAGAGAAACTTTGTTAGCCTCGTTCTAGTCCTGGAGTTAGGTTTGTTTGCTACTCATGTTTTGATTTTATTTTAGTTTGTTGAAACTACAAACAGTGTAGAATGGACAAACAAAATTGTTTGTATACAAGTACTCTTTATTTTATGGGTTAGAGTTTTATTTTTTTCTCGTGTTTACTTTATTGCAAGATTAATGTGTCTTACGTAAATTCTTGAGCTTTGTTTGAAACTAGGTTAGCTCAGGGGAAAAAGAATTGCAAAAAAGTTATAAGAGTTTTCTGAAAGTTCATTATGAGGGGTTTTCCTTTCCTTTATTTTTTAAGAAAATAAAAAATTACTCTCTCTTTTCAAATCCAAAATAGAGACGTAATTTATATTGGGCAATTGCTTTTTTCATTTTGTTCAATTTATATATTCGGCTTGCGTTGAAAAAAGTATCTGCATTTACCATGACATGGGTAGCAATTACTTGCACCAAAAATTAATTGACATATTTCTGAGTATCACAAATTGGAGAGTTCTGAACTTCATAATAAATTTGATTCCCTTAAAAGAGTCCTTGAACAACAGATATTTTGCTACCCTCGGGCCTCATTTTAAGTGAGATGATGCTTCATTCCTTTCTTTTACCTTTTTTGGAACAAACATTCCAAAACACAAGCAAAAGTTGTACTAACAAAAACACAAAAACAGTATGCACCGAATGGAATAGCTTGTTTATATACAGTATTTGTAATTGAAAACAGAGACTTGCTGACAAATCATCAACATTCAAACAATAACAGACTATAAGTTGAGGGTGACTTTATGGTCGGAGATGCATAACATGATAATTTCAATTTTTTCCTGTGGTTCTCATACTCCTACAGAATTCATGAAGGAATTTATTTAAAACACAGTAAAATATCTTCATCTTATAGTTGGAGGAGCAGTTCAATTAAGTGGAAAAAATATGGAAGGAAAAGGACATACTTTAATTACATAATTTTTAGGGGTGTGGGAACCAAGCAGTCAGTCTGGAAGAACGTTGCTTCTCCTCCCCAATACCAAATAGAAAATCACATCTGCATTCTTTAACTCTTTGAATAGTCTTGGTAGGCCAAAGAATTGAAAAGCTGAAAAATCATATTACAGTTAAACTAACCTCAAGAAAAGTCCATATATGAAGAAGTTACTAGTACAAAAGAGTTGCATCAGTATAGAAGCAGAGAACTTCTCTTTACTCAAATACATATTGAGAGGAACATGGCCTTTTTTGTAAACACCAGAGATCATTACAAAAATGAACCCAAATCTAAAGCATCTACCTTTCTATTGAGCTAAATATATCATAATTGATAATACAAGATGCATGGCTAGCATATCAAGTCTGGAATATTCAAAAATAATAATAATAACACTCATGTTAACCTCACAGATGTATGGTTAGTGTACCAATTCTGGAGTATTCAAAAACCATAATTGAAATCACAGATGAGTCTGGATTTTCAAATGCCTAAAAAAATATTAAATTAAGAACATCAAACTTTGAGAGCATTAGAATTTAGTTAAAAATTCTATTTTTTTCAACTAGGAATCCGGGTACAAAAATTCTGTTTTTTCAACTAAAAATATTAAATTTAAGAACATCAAACTTTGAGGGAAGATTCTATTTTTTCAACTAAAAATTTAACTTGTAATATGGTTTAAATTTAAGAACATCAAACTTTGAGAGCAGTAGAATTTAGCTGCCATTTAGGGGGCATATAGGGAGGGGGCTAAACTTATTTTCTATCCAAAACCCCTTCACTTTTTGGGTTTTACAACCTTTCCCAAAAAATATAAAAAACCTAGATTTTCAAATGCCTAAAAAAATATACAAACCCAGCTTTACCTTCCGATCTATTTTCCTCTACTTCCGATGAGCTCCTTGGAAGTGTGAGAGAGGGAGGGAAGAAGATGGATCAGTGTTTTTGACCCGGCTCTTTGTGAGTGAGGGAGAGAGAATCGGGGAAAGAGAAGATGGAAGACCCGACTTTTCTTCAAATGGGGAGAGAGAAAATACTTTTTATTTACCAAATAATATTGAATCTCACAGGAAGGAATAAAGGATTGCTGTGGAATATTAGTCTATTCGTCAATTGGAAGTGGGTGGGTGGGTGGGAGGGAGGGAGGGAAGAAGATTCGGCAATTCTGAGACAGGGAGGGATGAAGTGAGAGAGAGGGAGGGAAGAAGTGTGAGAGAGGGAGAAAATACAGATCGGGAACTTTTGACCCGGCTCTTTGTGAGTGACCCGCGTTTCTTCCCCCCTTTTTGTTTTTGAACTCATGTGTCTTTTTTCTTCTTTTTTTCAGTTGGTTCGTCAATTTGTCCATTTTTGAGGTCCGTTTCAGAACGGTTCTGTATATATGTTATAGTTAACAAGGATATCACCTGTATGATCCAGATTTGATTTGGTGTATGGTTATATATTATAATAACCTTATATATATATATATATATATATATATATATAATATTTTTAATAATTTTATAATTAAAATACTGAGTTTATTTTAATTTTGAAATTAGATTTCATGCAACTTAAAATTGCCCATTAAATGATATTCATATATATATATATATATATATATATATATATATATATATATATATATATATATATATATATATATATGGAATGATTTTATTATTTGATACATATGATGATATGTATGATAATAAAAGGGATTGATTATGAACTATTGACCAATGTGATTGGATTTATTTTGGTTTGATGTTTGAATGAATGAGTTTTATTAAATAGGGTCTGCGTACCTCGTCTTTTCTTGTTTTCTTCTTGATGTAAATTCTATCCCTCTCCTATGTACTTTCCCTTAACTGCTAATCAAGGTTTCTTGTGACGCCCCCAAAATAGGTCCAATCCATCCAACCTATTCTGAGTCGCCAAATACATGGTACCAAAAATTACTACAACTTTATTACTACAATTGTCGTGTAAAATACAACAAAATATATCTTGTGAGTTTTGATAAAAATATATACCAACTTTGACTTTGGACACCAACTTGGATAACACGTCACAATGGCACCTTACATAAAGGTAAAGTCAATAACTATTTTAGAAATTAAAATCTTTGGGAAGTGCTTAAGGAAACCTTCGTACATGGGAGGCCATGAGTCTAGGTTATGATAGATATCATATGTCCACAGAATTATCCTTAGTTGACCCAATAGATCCCAAAGAAAAATGAGAAGATTACTATTATGTTCTTTCCAATGGTGAGTCTTCTCTTGATATATAACTATCTCCACTGTCTGCAATTGAAAATTATATTTCAACCAAACTCCAAGTTTATATAGGTAGTGCTCGTAGATATAATCAGTAAGTGGATGTGAACAACCCTGTCTTGTGATAACTTGTAGGTCATTAGACATCTTGTATGATAGTGGCAAAACACCCTTCCAAAGTTGGGTTCACCTCACCCTATTCGGTTCACCAAAATTAAATATCAAATGACGTATACAATACAACACACTTATCTAAAGTTCTCAATAAAATTATTTTCATACTATTTAGGGAGAACCTCAACAGCTATAGACCACCGTTCTATTCTCCTGTTATCCCCACTTGACCCAGCTACACTCTTGTTACCTGAAAGGAATTGTGAAGCAAAAGGGTGAGAACAACTAGCTCAATAGAGAATATCATGACTAAATATAATTAAATTATCAATAGCCTTCATCAATAATAAATTAGAGATTTAGAACATATGGTAGATGATAAAACTTTTCAACCATAGTTGCAACAGAACGAGCAATCCATTAGAAGAGTCAAATAGACCATAAAGTCTATTATCTTCTCCATGTTAAAAGTCCACCAACAATGTTTTATCCCTGTAACATCAATCAACAGTTCATGTTCACAATCATGTGAATAACTCATAATCATAATTGTAGTTCTAAATTCCCCTTTTCATCCAAGACGAAGATAATTTTCATCACATGTCTTTACCTGAAACATCAAAGATCATGGTTATACCAAATCACAGTTCCTATTCATAATCATACTAATAAGTTCATCTTTACACTACGGGACAAAGATATTCATTAACAGTTCATCTTTGCACTACAGGCCAAAGATATTCAGCAACAGGTCATGTGACGCACCCAAAACAGGTATACATCACCCATCTTGAGTCACCAAATACATGGTACATAAATTCGAATACAACTTAATTATACAACATTCGTGTAAAATACGACAAACCATAGCTGAGAGTTTTAATAAGAATATTGTCATCTAGACAATATCCACACTCAATGGAATCCTCATTACATTTATTGTCACATTATTTAATAGAATAGTGAGGACTACTAATGCTATCATCTGGACCATCACTCAATTCCTCGACTCGTCCCAACTATATTCTCATTTCCTGAAGAGAACAGTGAAAGAAAGGGTGAGCTCAACTAGCCCAGTAAGAAATATTATTACTAAGATAATACAAAATAAATTATCATTAGTCTTCAACAATGTTAAACTGATAAAATACAATAGACAACAAGTTTAACTGCAGCGGAATAAGCAATCCATTAGAAGTGTCAAGTAGAGCATGATATCTACTATCTTCTATGATTTAAAATGTTTTCATCAATTTTTATCGCTGAGACTCAGCTTAATAAATAAAATCGAATCATCCCTGCATCACGGCCAATGATATTCATGTAATCATCAATGATCATAATTATACCGAATAATCCCTGATCATAATCATACCACAACTGTCCATCAATGAATTACAGGCCAATGAGGACTTTCACCACATTCATTTGTCACATTACGGTCATGATTATACCAAAAATCCATGGTCATAATCATACCAAGTCCATCTGTGCAAGTAAGTCAAAGATGCCTTTCATCACAATATAAGCATGAGGACAATGACAATGATATAAGCATTAATCAAACGAAACCAAGGATAAATATTAAAGACTTTAAATTTATCCAAATATTATCAATCACTTAATAAACTCATAATCTAATATTATTAATATTATAACAATATTTTAATCACTTCCTAAACTTATAAACAATATTTATACAACCACGTAACTAAGTGTAACTAAGGGACTTTTCACGTAAGCATCAATAATCAATACTGTGTGCTACTATACAACCACGCATATTACTGTACTTTTACTGCCGGGTAGTTCAACAGTTTTAACGGTAACACTTTCGCCGTTATAATAATTCTGTCATTTTCCAACTACAACAATACTTCCGTTGTGGGGTCCACTAATGATTGTGCCGTCGTATGAATATTCCCTATTAAAACGAATATTCCCCGACCAATCGAATATTATATAACAACTTGCTTACTTTGTAAAATTTATAAATATTACCCACAACTATAACATTATATCAAATCCACATCATAATATTCAAAAAAAATATTTCAAGAAATTTAAATCTTTATTCATAAAATTTGGGGTCTCACAATCTCCCCTCCTTATGAAAATTTGCCCTCGAAATTTACGTATGTACCTGGTATGCCGAAGAGATGATGATACCTTGACTTCATTTCAGATTCTAACTCCTAAGGTATAACCTTTTGAGTGTTGAATATGATCCTTCTTATCCAAGATTTTAACACGTATCTCCTCATATGTTAAATCTTTGCTCTCTCGTCTAGTTCTAATTCAATAATATGGTTCGGGTCGTCCACATATTTACATAACATCGATACGTAAAAAACATTATGAACACACGACATACTTGGCGGTAAAACGAGTCTATAGGCCACAGTTCCTACTCGATCGAGGATTTCAAATGGGCCAATTAAATCGAGGGTTGAGATTTCCTCTCTTTGTCGATTCTTGCTTCTAGAATAATGCCCTCCTGAACCTTCTTCTTCACATTCATCAGCTCTGAGTATGTAGCTTGAGCGGCTTTAACTTTATCGATTAAAGTCGATTCTACTCATATATTCATTATCTTCACGTGGGTCCCTAGAGTCTTTAACTCTATCCTCATCATTTGTAAGTTATACGAAATGGGTTTTTGTGTTAACAACATCGCACTCGTAAATGCATACGATCTTCTACTCAACGTGTCAGCTACCACATCCGCTCCTCTACAATGATATTGAATGGTATAGTCGTAATCTTCAACAGCTCGAGCCAACGTCTTTGGCGCATTATACGTTCGTTTTGGTTGAAGAATTATTTAAGGGTTGAAGAAATGGGTTTTGTATTGGGGTCAATACAAAATTTGATTTCATGTTCTAGGCTAGAAAGTCTTCAGGAATACGTTAAGAAATTTATTAACAATAGAAATATCATTCAAAACTGTGACTCTCATCCAAGACTTGGATAGTACGTCATATTGATACCTATCAACACGCCATCGTCATTCACGAAGTCGCCTATAGAAAGTCTAGCTTCGGTGCATTCCACACAAGGAAGTCACCAGCGAAAGGCTCAGGGCTCTTTACTTATGTTGACTTATGTCACACTCCGTGTTTTGACGATGAACATATTATTTCACTAACCATGTTATATAACATTTTAGGAACATCAAGGAAGAAGGTTCAAAGTCAAGATGTCTTTGAAGAAAGAAAAACAAGTTTGAGTCCTAGGAATATATTTAAGATCTTAGCATTTATTACTTTCCAAAATAAGGCTCTAGGACATGTGCATTACACTTACATTCGCATACCTGATGTCATCTACTGATTCACTAGCCATAATATGCATGGTCGATATTACTTACCATAAAGCAAATCTAAATGACCAAGATACATATATAATCTGGAGTAAGTAATTGATTTTATCAAATACCGTAAAACTACTTTTGATTCACGGTAGCTCATCACATGACATATCTTAAATCATGCTACATAAATTATGCGTCATAATTCAAGGAATTCAACTCTAGCCAATTAATTAAGGCAACTAGTTGATTGAATAAATTACCATATGTCATACATTCATAGCAGGAATCATGTGCCATAATCTTGTCTCATGATTTGAGAAATCTAATTGATTAATTCTAACGGTCCAATGTATGTTAAGAAATATGGAAACCTGCCTGCAAATGTTTATGGTAATACAAAGTGTTGACTTCCGACAATTTAGAAATTGGGACAGTAAAAATCTGTAACAGGCCTATCTCCCATGCAACGGAAATATTCTAGAGTAATCTATATAAACTGAGCTCTTTAACAAATTCAGACACGAAAAATATATACAGTATCTTAAACGTGTAGAAGTTCCAAATTTTTTTTCCACTATGATCGATATTGATTGCATTAAGAACAGAGTTTCAGCTATGAAGAACATATAGAACATATTCTGGTAATAGTCTTCTTACATATCATCTCATTTCATACTAGAGCCTTAAGTTGGTAAGTGATATAATGCTTGATCATTAAACCTTTAGTGTGTATTTTAATTTTCCCTTATCTCAATCAATATTTTATTGTATATAATCCTGTTAGGATTGATAACTCATTACAGTCAAGTTTGAGGGAAGCATAGGTGCCTAAGAGTGCATAGGTGCACAGGGAACAAAGGTGTTTGAATTGCTAGAACTTGAATTGTAATTGGAAGAATTTAATAAAAGTGAGTCTCCAATACTAGTTGGTATTGGACGTGGATTAGGCTACTATTCTAGAGGGTAGTGGTTGAACCACGTAAAAATCCTGGTGGTTATGTGATTACATTCTATGCTTTAATATTCTGATATCTATCCAGCTGCCTACATTCTATATACCAGTAAATTGATTGAATCAAAATTAAATAATATCCTAATTTTATAATCCAGCTTTCTTCATTTATAAGAATTCTTAATAGTAACAAAAGTTGGACATAGTTTGTGCCTATACTTATTCAACCCCCCTTCTAAGTGTACCTATTTAAATTTCAACTTATGGCTTAATATAACAGTTATTGACTTTAGAGGTTTGGTTGCTTGAAATCACATAATAGGTTTGTTAGGAATATGAAAGGTAACAACCTTACAAAAAGCATGATGAGTAGTTAACCAATCAATTCCTAAAATCACATCAAAGGCAAGTATTTTCAAAGAGATAAGATCGTCAAGTAACGTGAAAGTGTCGATTTGTATCAACAAGATTTATAAACAGTGGAGGTAGCGAAGGTTTCTCCTAACCAAGTTTTAACCGATAAGTCAAAGTCTAATTTCTCCAGAGTCAAATTTAAACATTGAGAGCAAGCAAGAGAGATAAAATAATGGGTAGAACAGTTATCTAATAAGGTATAGACTTCAAAAGAATTTATAATTAACTAACCCGTGCTAACTTTGTTTGGGTTACTCGCTTTTTGAGAAGTCACGAAAAACGCTCTTCCTGAAACCACTGACTTTATTTTGTCCTTATCCGCCTTTGGTGCCACCGTCCCAGCTGGACTTGATTACGCTATAGGACAAAATCGAGCTATGTGACCATCTTTTTCATAACAAAAACATACCTTGGAAGGCTGTGAACAGTTTGGACTTATGTGTCCCTCCCCTTCGCATTTGTAACATACGACCAGCGGTCGTTCTCCTTGGTGCTGCTGTCTTTCCATCATTATTGAACCTTCTCTTCTTTAAATTTCCACTCCTATTATCTTGGCCATGATTACCACCGAAGTGGTTACCATTCTTGGCATGATAATCTCCCCCTCAATGGTTATCATTGTTCTGTTGGTCGTTGCCATCAGTATGATTATTATCGTGTTGCTATTCATTACCTGAGGATTATTGTCTTCCTGTTGCACATTATCCTGGGTATTGATCGTTGGTGACTCAACGGTCTCATGTGCTTCATTGTTTATCTCAACATTTTTGGATGCCATATCACATACTAGCAAAACAAGGGTTAATTAACATATCACATATCACAAAACAAGGGTTAATTAACATATCACATATTATCCCTATACTATGAACAACCAATTAAATACCAAATAAACTAAGGTAGGTCATACTAGCGATGGAATTCCTCGTCTCTCCCCTCCTAGTTCTTGTCTCACATCTCAACCAAGGATCATATCCCTTAGCTTTGATACCAACTGTGACGCCCCCAAAACAAGTATACATCACCCATCTTGAGTCGCCAGATACATGGTACATAAATTCAAATACAACTTAATTATACAACAGTTGTGTAAAATACGACAAAACATAGCTGAGAGTTTAAACAAGAATATTGTCACCTAGACAATATCCACACTCAATGGTGTCCTCATTACAATTATTATCACACTATTTCACAAAATACTGAGGACTACTAAAGCCATTTATCCTGGACCATCACTCCATTTCCCAACTCATCCCAGCTATATTCTCATTTCCTAAACAGAACAATGAAAGAAATGGTGAAGCTCAACTAGCCCAGTAAGAAATATTATGATTAAGATAATGTAGAATGAATTATCCTTAGCCTTCAACAGTATAACAACTGATAGAATACAATAGACAACAAGTTTTAGATCAACAACTGCAGCGGAATAAGCAATCCATTAGAAGAGTTAAGTAGAGCACGATATCTACTATCTTTTATAATTTAAAATGTTTTCATCAATTTTTATTGATGAGACTCAGCTTAATAAATAAACCACTTCATCGAATCATCCCTGCACTACGGGCCAAGGATATTCATTAAATCATCAATGGTCATGACTATACCGAATAATCCCTGGTCATAATCAAACCAAAAATTGTCCATCAATGCACTACAGGCCACTGAGGACTTTTATCACATCATTTATAACATTAGAGGTCATGATTATACTGAATGATTCTTGGTCATAATCATACCGAGTCCATCTATGCACTGTAAGCCAAAGATGACCTTCATCACAATATAAGCATGAGGATGTTGACAATGACATAATAATTCAATAAAACAAGTTCAAGAATAAATTTTAAAGATTTATAAGTTAATTTATCCTAAAATCAATAACGTCCAAATTGTCAACATGATACTGCTTTGTAGAGTAAAATTCAAGAATAACATTCATGCACCAAAAATAATTTGGACAGAAAAGAATAAATTTTTCATCGTTAATAGTACTCCGTGAGTAATACTTCGGGAATAGTATCTCGTGAATAGTACCTCGACATGAAAAGTACTCCAAATACCCGAGTGAATAATATTTGGGTGAATAGTAATTTGGGTGAATAGTAACACATGAATAGTAAATCGTGAATAGTATTATGGCATGAAAAGTGTCCCCGAATACCCGAGTGCATAATACTATAGTGAATAATAATTGGGTGAATAGTAACCTGTGAATAGTAACTCATAACAGAAAATACCAAATAAAATGATATTTCATGATGAGTACAAAAGAAATGATATCTCATATGAGTATAATAGAATATACGGAAACTGCAAATGGATTTTCACCCGCCATGCGGTAATCCATGTAGACAGATCATTTCCACAATTTAATAAGGAATGAATACGAAGGATCATTCACCATGCATGTGGTAATCCACATAGACAAGGTTATTCCAACAAAATAATAAAGAATAGAATAACAGAAGAATTTACCATGCATACGATAGACCGCACAGACAGGTTATTCCAATAGAATAATAAATAATGGAATGACAGAAGAATTCACCAGGCATACGATAGACTGCACATACAGGTTATCCCAATAGAATAATAAATAATAGAACCATGTCATGTGTAAATGCACAGACATGATATTCTAACAGAATAATAAATAATGGAATAACATAAGAATTCACTAGGCATGCGATAGACTGCACAAACAAGTTATTCTAACATAATAATAAATAATGGAACCAGGTCATGCGTAAACGCACATACAGGATATTTTGACAGAATAATAAAGAATGTAATAATATAAGAATTTCACCATATATGCGGTACTTCGCTATAGACAGGTTATTCCAACATAATATTAAAGAATGGAATAACAGAAGAATTTCACCATGTATGCATAGACAGGTTATTCTAACATAATAATAAAGAATGGAATAACAAAAGAATTTCACCATATATATGGTAGTCCGCGTATACAGGTTATTCCAACAGAATAATAAGGAATGGAATAACAATAGCTCTCTTCATGAAAACGAAATAAATAATACCCCTTACCTCAAAAAAAGACTGAATACTGGAATAGTGAGGTAGCATACTTCTCTTCTTCTTTTTCTCTATAATTTCTCTCTATAATAATTATTCTATAGCTTTAGTGAATTGGTGAAAAATAATGAAGGAATGAACTTCTATTTATAGGAAAATATAGTTTTAATAATTGTACGTTTTGGGGCTCGAAATATTACAGTATAATACCTTCCTCTTTTCCTTCATTTTTAATTTAGTCCTTGCAAGTATTATCAAACTTGCACCACCTCCCCTAATAGTAAATAATGTGAATCAATAGTAAATCATGTGAATCAATAGTTCTAGATATGTGAAAATACGAATTACAGTATAGTACTTCCATCTATACCTCCATTTTTAACTTAGTCATGCAAGTATTATCAATCTTGCACCAACTCCCCTAATAGTAAATGAATGTGAATCAATAGTACACACATGTGAATAAATAGTTATAATCATGTGAATCAATAGCAATTAATTGCTCATTTATCCGATTAATTACCCGACTGGTCAGTATAACTTCCAGACATCAATTGATATCGAAATAAATGTCGATTTCTACAAACACTAATAATTCCAATATAATGGAACTATCAATTTCATCTTTAATCAACACGAATTTATTCATCATTAATATTATAACTCACAATATTTAACAACTAGGTCGTTCCTAGGAAAGAGGGGGCTTTTCGATAAGAATTTCTCCTTATTGGCGTGCAATTAGGTGACCAAACCTCTCATTGACAGAACTTATAGACATTGTCAATATTGCAAATAATAATATGAATAAATTTGCCGTCTCAATTATTGATTTAATAATATAGCATATTATGCAGATGATACTGTGACAATAATTGAATCAATAATATGAGAGATATATATGATGTAACAATTATTGTAGCAATAATTGAGTAGAACTGAGTTGCTTTTCACGTAAGCATCAATAATCAATACCATGTGCTACTATGCAACCACGTGTATTACTGTACTTTTACTTACCGGGTAGTTCAACAGTTTTAACGGTAACACTTTCGTCGTTATGATAATTCTGTCATTTTCTAACTATGACAATACTTCTGTTGTGGGGTTCACTAATGATAGTGTCGTCGTACGAATATTTCATGTTAAAACGAATATTTCCGACCAATCGAATATTATATAACAACTTGCTTACTTTGCAAAATTTATAAATATTACCCACAACTATAACATTATATCAAATCCACACAATAATATTCAAAAAAATATTTCGAGAAATTTAAATCTTTATTCATAAAATTTGGGGTCTCACAGGTCATCTTTGTACTATGGGCCAAAGATATTCAACAACGGGTCATCTTTGCACTACGGGCCAAAAATATTCATCAACAATTCATCTTTGCACTACAGGCCAAAGATATTCAACAACATGTCATCTTTGCACTATGGGCCAAAGATATTAATATCTCAAAGAAATATATAATCATTTCAGAATTTATATAAACCATAATTATAACCATGTTGATTAATTCACATTTGGCACTTAAGCTAAAAATATTCAATTATAAATTCAATGGTCATGATCATACCAGCCAACAATTTATCTTTGCACTACTGGCCAAAGAGAACCCATAGTCACGATTACACCAATAATCTACCCATCTTTACATTTAAATCAAAGAGAAATTTCATCACCGGGATTATAAAAATGTTATATATGATAATAAAAACAATATGATCAACAACTGCATTTAATTTCAAGAGTAAGATTCATAAATCAATAATTTCATAACGCCTTAATCCAAATGTTATAAATCACTTAATAATCTCATAATCTAATATTATTATTATTACCACAATATTTTAATCATTTCTTAAACTTATAAATAATTTATTTTAATTATTTACATTTTACTAATTAATGCATTTAATCATCCTAAAATGCCAAACTTATAAAATTTCATTCACCAATAACCAAAATCCTCATCAAAAATCTGCATATACCTTATATATGATTCTCAAGCCATAAAATTAAATTTTCTAATTTTGTTACTTCACATAACATATTTATTTCATTTACTCATAACTAGTCTATTTTCATGAAAAATACCAAATCAGTACAAACAAATTTTCTTTTTTGGGATTTAGCAGAACATAGTCCCATATTGAACATATATTTTTCTCGGAATTTTTAAAATTCATTTACTAGTTTTTCATATGGCCAAAATTGCCGAATATTTAGATATTTATCATAAATTGTACTTTTATCCCAAAATTCTAAAATTCACAGGGTATACTGATATTATATAGATGTACTCCCAATAAAAATTTCATCAATTTTAGAGTTATCCACAAAGAGTTATAAGGGTTTACTTTTAAAATAGTTTTTTCCCATAAAATTAACAACTCCTAATCTATATATTCAAAAATCGCCATTTTTGGACACAATCGAGAAAACTCATCAAAATATCATTTCTAATTTTTTTAGAATTTTTAAAGGTCAGAAAAATTACGAAACTGAAGAAACATTATAACCCTTATAATTCCTTACCTCAAAAGAGCAGTATTTTTGACTGGAATATCAGATGTAAAGCCGAAAGAAACTTGCATTGAATAACAACTCTCAAAGTATCTAAATACTTATAAAATACGCTTGATAATATAGAGAGAAAGAAAACTTGTTTCTGGTGTGATTTTCAATTCTAACTTAAGCACCTTATTTATAGGAAAATGCTATAACGCCAAAGGAGACTAAATTAATAAAATAATATTATATTATTTTCTTCTCTCTTACGCAGCCAAGCTAGACCAAATTCTCAGCCACCACAGTGGGGCCCACCTAAAATCTGCACATGTTTTCTCAACAACCAAAAGTGGGTCCCACCCAATTTTAATAAAATTCATTTTATTTTCCAAAACTTCAGTAATTCATAGAAAATAGCTCGTTTATCAGAAAAATACAAATTTTATGTCCATTCTACATGAAATCGAATTCTCTACAACTTTGTAGCTTTAAGTTTTTCCAAATTTGAGACAAAAAATATCCGAAATCCACAAACTGATGATTTTCAACATCTCTTAAAATTCATAACAAATTATACGTTAATTTTTAACAGTTCAAAATTTGTGGACATATACTCAACTTATATATGTATAACATATCCAAAAATCACAATGATCCAATGGTCAGATTAAAATTATAACTCACACAATAGAGCTTTAAGAACACCAATTTGATCTTTTAATACCTCAAATCCGACAAAATACTGATAAAACACCTCAACATTAACTCCTTCATTTACAACCACATAAATAAATCCATCATTTACGTAAAATAAATATTTTCTTATCATATAAGTTAATAATTAATTATTCACATATAATATTATATAATCACAATAATGACAACCAAACAGTTCCTAGGAAAGAGGGGGCTTTCCGATAAGGATTTTCCTTACTGGCGTGCAATTAAGTGACCAAACCTCTCCTTGACAGAACTTTCTAGACATTTCTAATAATGCTATCTAATAATATCATTCAAATAATATGAATTATTGATCTGATAATGGAAAATACTGTGCCGTGACAATTATTGAAACAACAATAATACAAAATATCAATGCAGCAATTATTGAATCAATAAAATAAAATATTGAATAGTAATTACTATAACAATTATTAAGTAGTGCCTTCTTACGTAAGAATCAATAATTCAAAAATACTATGCAATACCGTGTGCTACTGTGCAACAACGCGTATTATTATATTTTAACCACCAGGTATTCCAACAGTGTTAATGGTAACAACTACGCGGTTATTTATAAAAACTCAAACTTGTCAGTTTTTTTCATCCGACAGTTATTCTGTTATGGGGCCCACAAATAACTGCGCCGTCGTACGAATATTCCCCGACAACAAGAATATTCCACGATCAAATAAATATTCCCCAACAGAAATGAGTATTTTATAATCACTTACGTATTTTGAAAATTTTATATATATCACCCTTAACTTTAAACTTTTATCAATTTGACCATTTACTGAATAATAATTATAAGAAAAATTAAATACTTTTATTTCATAAAATTCGGGGTCTTACAATTTAGCTCCTCCTTGAGCTCAAAAACCTCATGCTTTAACTCGTTGACTTTATCCTTAGCCAAAATCCTCTCATCGTGTTCCTGCTCCCATATGGACTCCACGTCCGTCTTGTCTTCTATGACCGCTTGGTGCTCTGCCTTCAGCTCCTTAACCACTTGACAGAAATGAATATTTCTATCCAATACTGACATAAACAACGACATCATTGACTCCCCAGGAGCTATCTCTGCTGCTATTGCTACCAGGTTGAAGGACACTACCTCTACCTCCTCCTCTATCATACCATCGAATAATGACATAAGGTCAGGATCCTCTGAATCTCCAAACTCAATAACAACTATCTTAGGTGGGTGAACGTCGAATGTTGGGACCTGAGATGGTACATCAAACGGCGGACATGGTGAAGATAATATGTGCTCGATTAGTTGCGGCCCAAGATAGGCAGAAAAAGTATGCAGATCCTCACAGAGAAAAGAGAGAATTCGATGTAGGATCTTTTATCTTTCTGAAAGTATCACCTTGGAAGGGAAAGATACGTTTTGGAAAAAAAGAGAAGTTAAGTACAAGGTTTGTACGACCTTTTGAGATTTTAAGAAGGGTAGGAGAGGTAGCTTATGAAGTAGCCTTACCTCTGGAAATGGAACGCATTCATAATGTGTTTCATGTGTCTGTGTTGCGTCCTTATAAATCGGACTATAAACACGTAATAGAGTATGAATCTATCCAGATAGAGAAAGATTTATCATATGAGGAAACTTTCAATTCAAATTATTGATAGGAAAGAACAAGTTTTAAGAAATAAGGTAATACCTTCAGTAAATGTGTTATGGAGAAACCACAATACTGAAGAAGCAACGTGGGAACTCGAAAGTAAAATGAAGGAAAATTTTCCTCATTTGTTTATGTAATTATAAGCCTATATTATGGGGACATAATCCTTATAAGGGGGAGAGAATGTAACGCCCGAGAAAATCAGATTTTTATAATAATTAAATTTTTAATTGATTATGTAAATTTAATGAATTTAATTTATTTATTTTGTGAGTAAGCTATGTGAAGGTCGTTCTATAACCTAGAATGTGTTAATATGGTTAGTAATCTGGCTACATGCTAGAATTAATTATTTAGAATTTCCAAGACGAAAATAAATGTTTTTCGAGAAATTCCCGTAAAAACACTATTCATTCGTTTCTGCTCGGGGAATTATTTTAAAATTCTGAGAAATGCGTAATGATAGAACATTGAGATGAGATGAAATATCTAATAATATTTCATTTATGGCAAACAAAGTTTTTGCCTGCGGATTTAAAACCTAAGGGTCGAGTGAAATGATTTTCGCGAAGGAAATGAGGTGCGTAGAAGGAATTTCGATAATTATAAAACATGTTATACTAGTATGATACAATTTAGTATCTATATATAATACGAAGAATTAATACAAAGTACAATACGATTATCGTACGAGTATTATACGGAAAGAATACGTGAATTATACGTGTAGAATACGATTGGTATTATGGAATTAAGTTAAGACTTAATGTGAACTCATTTGATTTGGATTATGTCAAGTCCAAACAATTGAATATGTAAGCCCAAGGAATTAATTGGTTAAGCCCAAGCTAAAACCCAATATTTGAATGATTAAGCCCAATCCACAAAGTGAGGAATAGTAAGGAGGTGGAGGATAATGACATATTTGCCCTACATTTCAATTGCTTATAAATAAGAAGCTAGAGTTAGTCATTTGAGGGTTTTTCAAGTTGCCAACATATATTTTGAGAGAGAGAAAGAGCTAGACTCAATTAAACAATCTACTTTGAAGTTTGCTTTAGAGTTTCTTTCAAGAACACCAAAGAATTCCTTAAGGTAATACTCCTTAATAGTAGTTCCATCTCTTTTCATTTCTTTAAGTATGAAGAATCATAAATGGGTGGTGTATGTCTATTATGGTGGAATAAGGATGACTTGTAATATATAAAATCTTTATAAGTCATGAAGACATAGAAATCATAAGGGTTGATGTAGGTTTGAATCATAAAAATATTGATTGTTGAGGTTGATTGTTGATGAACAATTAAACTCCATTAATAATTAAATATGTGAATCTTACTTGGTTAGGATGTTGATATGAAATCCATGGAATATTCCATGTGATTTGGCTTAGAGAACATTAGTAACGAAGTTATAACGAATTTCACGGAAATAAACGTTAAACGTCGAAAACGTAGAAATTCCTGGATTGATAGTCGAAAGTTGTCGTGAGACTTGAAAATGTTGTTTTTCAATGTCAACACGTGAGATAGGGATATTTAAGAGTCGTGGACTCGAGAATCGTCGGATTTTGACTTAAAACAAAGAAAACGAGTATTAAATACTCATTAACGTTTAACGAACGCTTAAAATGAACTTAATAGTGAGTTTTGAGTTAACGGATTCGAAAGTGTAGAATTCTTATATGAACGCGTAGAGTATGTCATTTATAATGTGTAGGCTTTTGAACGGACCAAATCGGACTTATAAAAAAGAAGTTATGAATCCGAGAAAATCACCAAAATTTTTAACTATTGAAATTTTCTGGTGCTGAGGTCTGGCGCCACGACGCCAGACAATGCTTTAAAGTTTTGCGCCACTGCACCGGTACAGTTTTAATGCCTACTAGAAAGTGGTGTAGCAGCGCCGAGACCGGGACTTGGGTACTGCAAACTGGCGCCGCAACATCAGTCTTGTCTGGGAAAGTCACGCCGCGGCGGTGAGGCAGTGTAATTGTTTGATAACTTAGGTTTGAACTTTAATTGTTCACAGACCTATATGAGTTAAGTGTACACACTTAATAAGTGTATTAGAACTATTCCTATGTTACATATACTAAGGTATATGATAATTAAACTTAGGAATTGAATGTATGTTATTAGTTTATGAACGAAGAACACAAAGTGTTATCAATGAGCCATAGTCGGTGAACAACATTGATAATTCACCAATGATGATAGACGTCCAGTTAATAACATAAGTTGGTTAATAAGCTGGGACGAAGGGTAATAAGTCGAATTAACTTTATTAATGAAATAAAGTTAACAAAGGCATAGAAGAGAAAGAAGTTGGTAGAAATAATGTGAGTAATTGTTTGATAGCTAATTACAGTGTGTTATGTGAATATATCATGTAGATTCTGTAAAGGACGTGATCAGTCGATTAAGTTATTTGAAGATGCTGAAAGGCAAGTTTTCTTAACGCTTGTCTAACTTTCAAGTTAGTCAAGTTTTATATGATTCATTGTATTGAATTGCATGACTGGTTTTAAAGAAAGGGTCAATACCAGTTTTAACTCGGCTAGACTACTCGTAATATATAGATTAATTTGTATACATATCTTTCTATATAGAAATGTTAACGCTATCCTATGCCAAGTAATTGGTACGGATGTGAAGGTAAGGTTTGTCTATGAACAAACAAAAGTATTTTTCATCGATTATTCGATGGGCACACGAGTTTGCCAAAATTTAAACGTAAATACGTTTAACAAATGAATGTTGATCAACATAGAGTACTATAGGCTGATCACCTAGAAGTGCTCATAAGTAATGCGGATGTACAGCCTTAGTGTTGTGATATCCTTTTCAAGTATGAAAATAGAAAGCTACTGTTCATGGTCTATTGACTGGTTCAGAATTTCTAATCTACTCTATACTTTGGGAATTGATGATATAATTAATTAAAGTATTACTGTTTCATAATACTTCATAACTATTTATTCAGTTATATATTATTTGTCATATAATTCATGAATGTGGTATTAATGTTATCCTTTGTTAAACTTGTTGGGCTTGTTATGCTCACTTCTTGCGTGAATTATATGATTGCAGTTAAGGATGAACGTACTGAGAATGCTAAGAGAGATAAGGGAAAAGCTAAGATGGATAATTAACCATCGTGTAATAGATTAGTATGTTTGTATGTATTATACATTACGAACAACAAACAATGTAATCGGTTTATGAACCTGAGAATGGATTTCACTTTGATTGTAATAAAAGATAGTAATTACATTCATAATATTGTATTTCAATGGAATGATTGTATAATTATGAGTACCATGTAACACCATATGTCGGGTTGGAAGATACCCGAATTTGGGGGCATCATAATGGTCTATTTGACTCTTCTAATGGATTTCTCATTCCGCTGCAACTATGGTTGAAAAGTTTTTCATCTACCATATGTTCTAAATCTCTGATTCATTACTGACGAAGGCTATTGATAATTTAATTATCTTTATTCATGATATTCTTTACTGGGATAGTTGTGCTCACCCTTTTTGTTTCATAATTCCTTTCAGGTAATAAGAGTGTAGCTGGGTCGAGCGGGGGTAACAGGGGAATAAAACGGTGGTCTATAGCTATTGAGGTTCTCCCTAAACAGTATGGAAATAATTTTATTGAGTACTTTAGATAAGTGTGTTGTATTTTATACGTCATTTAATAATTATATTTGGTGAATCAAATAGGGTGAGGCGAACCCAACGTTGGAAGGATATTTTGCCACTATCATACAAGATGTCTAATGGCATACAATCTCGTATTATCATAAGGCAAGGTTGTGCACATCCACTTGCTGAGTATATCTACGAGCACTACCTATATAACCTTGGAGTTTGGATGAAATATAATGCTCAATTGGAGACAATTAAGATAATTATATGTCAAGAGAAGACTCACCATTGGAAAGAACATGATAGTAATCTTCTCAGTTTTTCTTTGGGGTCAATTGGGTCAACCAAGGATAATTCTGTGGATATATGATATGTATCATAACCTAGACGCATAGCCTCCCAAGTACGAAGGTTTCCTTGAGCACTTCCCAAAGATTTTAATTTCTAAAACAGTTATTGACTGTACCTTTATATAAGGTTCAATGTGAGGTGCTATCCAAGTAAAGGGATGAGAGTCACAGTTGGTATTAAAACTCACAATTTACGTGTTTTCGTATTTTGCATGATATTGTATTAATAAAGTTGTAGTTGTTTCTGTACCATGTATTTGATGACTCAGAATAGGTTGAGTGGAGTGGACCTATTTTGGGGTCGTCACATAAAGGCCAAACTGCAGAAGATAGGGAGAATGTCCTATATTCATAGGAGTTCTCACACAGATTTCCAGTAGCAGGTAGCTGGTTATCCTGTAGAGGTGGGACAGACACGACATACTATCAGCCGTGATATCATTGCCGGTCTTGCCAAGGCAGATTTCGATAATGCCTTAAGGCAGATATAATCTAGTAGTAGGTAGAGTAGTTTAAGTATGTAAATATTTTGTACTTAGTAGTGACGTAAAGCCCTCTTTTGTATACCGAAGGGTAGTCTTTTGTAAATCCCAATTTTTGGAAAGCAATAGTGGGAAAGTAATGTAATCATCTTAGGTTGTGTAATGTAACTGATGTAGTATTATACTACAAAGAATGAATATAAGCCTTTTTATAGAAAACAATGAGCAATGGATGTTGAAGTTATTGTTTAATATCAAATAATAACTAATAAAGAAAGGAATAATAACGAAATGTGTTGTTTATTGTATCAACAAAATGCCGCCGAGAAGAGTACAATGTAACCAAGGAGCTAATGTGAATCAACTGGAGGGAGGTTCGGTTAACCCTATGCAGGAGTTTGTTAACCTTTTAACAACTGCATTTAATAGAACAGGGGATAAGATCCCCGTAAATCCAGGAGTAGCACGAGCTACTACCTTTAAGGATTTTAAGAGCGTGGGTCCACCGGAGTTTAAAGGAACTACGGACCCTATTGAAGCCCAAACATGGGTAAAAGAAATAGAGAAGGCATTTGTGATAGCAAATGTCGACAAAGCCCAGAAGGTTGCCTTTGCAACCTATATGATGAAGGGAGAGGCCAACTTTTAATGGAAAGCCAATCAGGCTAGGGCCGGTATAGAGAATCTGACATGGGTGAGGTTCAAGGAGATATTTTTCGAGAACTACTTTCCCATGAGCATGCAGGGGAGGATGGAGATGCGGTTTCTTGAGTTAAAATAATGGGACATGGTAGTTCCCCAATACGCCACCAAGTTATAATATGCGGTTCGAGCAGGGCTTGAAACCTTGGCTTTATAACCATATTTTAGTGTTCCAAAGTACTTCATTTGGAACCATTTTAGAGAAGGCGATAATCGCTGAAGGTGGTAATGAGGCTCTGAGTCAATACCACAAGGACAAGAAGAGCAAGGGAAAAATGGATGGGGGAGTAAAAGTCGAAGGAGCCAGCGGTAGTGGCGAGGGACAGAAGAGGAAGACGTTCAGCTCCAGGAATACCAAAGTGAAGCTAAGAGATCTGAAGAGGAGGAATGGAGGCCTGCAAGACCTGTTGGAAGACTCATTTAGGAGTCTGTCTCAAGGGGAAGGCCGTATGTTACAACTGTGGATAGGAAGGACATATCTCGCCTAACTATCCAAGTCCGAAAAATAATCACGAATGCTTTGTGTGTGTGTCAACTGACCACATGGAAAAGAACTGCCCAAAGAAGGGGATGGACGGGAATTGTAGAACTAGTAGCGGTAAGTTAGCTATTAGTAGTCCAGCACAGCCGGGTAGGCCGATGTGCCGTACCTTTAACATGACAGTCCAAGATGCAGTTGCACCAGGGGACGTCATCACAGGTATTATTTCGATCAACGACATAAATGCTTACGTGTTGTTTGATTCGGGTACTACTTGTTCGTTTATAGCATGCGATTTTGCTAGACGATTAGGATTACTTCCCAAAAAGTTTCCTATACCTTTAAATATTAAGGTAACAAACAAAGAAATAATTCATGTTGAAGATTTTCATAGGAGTTGTTGCGTAGATATACGGGGTTGTAAATTTTTGGTAGTTTTGATACCGATAAAGTTAGGAGAATTCGACGTAATTCTCAGAATGGATTGGTTAGTTAACCATGGGGCAATTATAGATTGTCAGAAGAAATGTGTGAACCTTAGAATGTTAAAACAGCCACAGGTAGAATTTTACGGGAATAGATCGTCGGGACGTTCGTGTTGTTTACCCATTACACAAACTAGGAAATTATTGAGGAAGGGATGTGTAGGTTATCTATGTCATGTTGTTGATACCCAGAGAGTAGTAGCAACCATGGAATAAATACCTATAGTTAGAGAATTCGCCGATGTATTTCCAAGTGAATTGTCGAGTCTTCCTTCGGATAGGGAGACAGAGTTTGTAATAGACATTGTGCCAGGAGCCGCACCAGTTTCCAGGGCACCGTATCGTATGGCGCCGGTAGAGTTGATGGTGCAGTTAGAAGAACTGTTTGACAGGAAGTACATTCAATCGAGTGTTTCGCCATGGGGAGCACCGGTACTATTTGTTAAGAAGAATGACGGATCGTTAAGACTTTGTATCGACTACCGATAGTTGAACAAGTTGACGATAAAGAATAAATAACCCTTGCCCAGGATCGATGATTTTTTGATCAGTTGAAAGGGGATAAGTATTTTTCTAAAATAGATTTAAGAACGAGGTATCACCAGTTGAAGGTTAGGAAGGAGGATGTACCAAAGACAACATTCAGGACTCGTTATGGTCATTACGAGTTTCTGGTGATGTCATTTGGGTTGACTAATGCACCAGCTGCATTTATGGATATGATGAACAAAGTGTTCAAACAATATTTGGACAAGTTCGTTATGGTGTTTATTGATGATATTCTAGACTATTCTAAGACGCCAGAAGATCATGCTGAACACCTAAGATTAGTGTTGGAGACACTAAGAAAGGAGAAGTTGTATGCAAAATTTACTAAATGTGAATTTTAGTTGGAGAAGGTACAATTTTTAGGTCATGTCATTGACCATGAGGGGATTTCAGTAGATTTAGTGAAGGTGGAAGCCGGGATGAATTTGGAACAACTGAAACGCTGATCGAGGTACGGAGTTTCCTAGGGTTAGCGAGTTACTATTGGAGATTTATCCAAGATTTTTTGAAGATTAGCTACTTCGTTGACTAACTTGACAAGGAAGACGGTGAAATAAGTATGGACTGATAAATGTGAGGACATTTTTCAAGAATTAAAGAAGAGGCTGAGTGAAGCACCTGTTTTTTCATTACCCGATGACACATGAAATTTCGTCGTTTATAGTGATGCTTCGCATAAAGGACTTGGTTGTGTGCTCATTCAGCATAGCAATGTCATTGTGTATGCATCTAGGCAGTTGAAGGATTATGAAAAAGTTTACCCTACTCATGATTTGGAACTGGGCACAGTAGTTTTTGCTCTAAAGATATGGAGACATTATCTTTATGGAGAAAAATAGTGAGATATACACAGACCATAAGAGTTTAAAATATATCTTCACACAGAAGGAGTTGAATATGAGGCATAGGAGATGGCTGGAGTTGATAAAGGATTACGACTGTGAAATCTTATATCACTCTAGAAAATCCAATGTAGTTGCCGATGCCTTAAGTAGGAAGGGTCGGGAAAAGTTGTCTTTGTTAACGGCTCAAACTAAGTTAATAACATAGATGGCTAGGATGGAATTAGAAGTGAAGTTGTCGAGTGAAGAAGGTCCAATATTGTTTGTGACAGAGATGCAATCTAGCATCGTAGAAAGATTTAAGGAAGTGCAACTCAAAACTGATGAGTGTGACCAGATAATGGAGCGGCTAGCCAATAAAAAAGATAATAAGTACAGTCTTGATAATGAGGGATTGTTAAGATTTGAAGGAAGAATTTGGGTTCCAGATGAGACGAAATTAAAGGAGCAGGTGTTACAAGAGGCTCATAGTTCGAGGTTTTCGATTCATCCTGGTAGTACTAAGATGTATCAAGACCTCCGACAGAGTTTTTGGTGGCCGAACATGAAGAGAGAGATAGTAGAGTACGTGAGTAGGTGCTTGACTTTCCAGAAAGTTAAGGCCGAACATCAACGACCAAGTGGCTTGTTACAGTCATTGGAAATTTCAGAGTGGAAGTGAGAGAATATCATGATGGATTTTATGGTGGGACTTCCAACTACAACGAAAGGGTATGATGCGATTTGGATAATAGTAGACCGGTTGACAAAGTCGGCTCACTTTTTGCCAATTAGGGTTAAGTATAACATGGAGTACCAATATCGATTGTGTCAGATCGTGATCCACGATTCACATCTAACTTTTGGAGATGTCTACAAGAGCAGATGGGAACGCAGGTGAAGCTGAGTATGACATATCATCCACAAACCGAAGGACAGAGCGAGAGAACAATTCAAACATTAGAAGATATGTTGAGATCTTGCATCATGGATTTCAAGGGTCGTTGGGATGATCATCTACCATTAGTAGAGTTTGCATATAACAATAGTTATCTTGCAAGCATAGGTATGCCGCATTACAAAGCTTTGTATGGGAGGAAATGCAGAACACCACTGTATTAGGATGAAGTAGGAGAACACCGAATGCTAGGACCAGAATTGGTGTAGCAAAGAACGGATATTGCCAAGATAATACAAATGCGTCTATTAGCAGCTCAAGATAGACAGAAGAAGTTTACAGATTCTCGTCGAGAAAATATAGAATTTGAAGTAATATCTTACGTATTTCTAAAGGTATCTTTCTGGAAAGGAAAGATACACTTTGGAAAGAAGGGAAAGTTAAGTCTAAGGTCTATAGGACCTTTTGAGGTATTAAAACGGGTAGGTGAGGTAGCTTACATGATAACATTAACTTCAGACCTAGAACGAATACATAATGTGTTTCACATATACGTGTTGCGTCTTTATAAGCCATATTATAAACATGCGATGGAATATGAGCCTATTCATATCGAGAAGGACTTAACGTACGAGGAAACGCCGATTCAAATTGTCGATAGAAAAGAACAAGTTCTGCGGAGCAAAGTAATTCCTTTTGTAAAGGTGATATGGAAGAACCACAATGCAGAAGATGCAACGTGGAAATTAGAAGAAAAGATGAAAAAGAATTACTCTCATTTGTTTGTGTAATTTTTTTTATATAGCGAGATTCTGGGGATAGAATCCTTATAAGGGGGACAGAGTGTAATGCCCCAGAAAATCGAACCTTTTGTAAATACTTTTAATAATGAATAAAATAATATTATTTATTATTTTTATGTGTTGATAAGATGAATGTCGTTCTATAACCTAGAAACATCAGAACGTCGTAGTATTTTAACTATGTGAATGAATTAAAGTGTTTGAATTTTCAAGATGAAAATAAATTCTTTCTGAGAAATTTTCTGAAAACATTATTCATCGATTTTCGCTCGAGAATTATTTTTGAAATTTCGAGAAATATGTAACTTTATAATATCAAGGTGAGATGAATTATGTAATAATAATCTAAGTATGGAAAACGTAATATTTCACATGCAGACTTAATTAGAGAACGTTAGGAATATTAAGCGTTAAGAAGAAATTATAATGATCGTATGATGCGTATGCATTGTTCAAGGTATTGAATACAAGTATAATATGAAGTATTATACAAGTATGAATGGAGAATAGAATAACGTATATTACGAATTAATATACGAGCTAGAATACGAGAATTATACATATAGTATATGTAATAAGGCTTTTAGCCAATTAAGGGGGACTTGTAGGATTATTAGCATATTGGTAGAATCCAATAAGAATGAAGGTGCAAGCCCAAATGATTAATAATGCAAGCCCAACAAGTAATAAGCTAAGTTCATTAAAGTAAGCCCAATGTAATGATCAAATGGGTTAGCCATGATCCATGGAGCAAATTAAGGTGAATGTGGGTTAGACTTGGTGACCAAGACCTTTATGTGATGGCCAAACATAGGATATGTTATGTGATGAGCAAGAAAGAAAGATGAGTGGCTAGCAAGTTTACTTAGTGGTTAAGTAGATGAATAGTAAGGAGGTTAGTTTAAGGAGGTGGATGTTCTAAATGTACATAATGCCCTAACTTTGCCAAGTTTATAAATAGCAAGCTCACAATTCATTTGTTGGATTGTTAACTTTCATCCAACACAAAGTAACTTATTGGTTAGAGAGAATAAGCACACATAAGTCAAACATCATTTGTTAGATCTTCAAGGAAGAGAAGTAATAGTTCTTCAAGGGTAAGACTCTTGTATAAAAAATCTTCATCTTTATCATCGTGGGGTGATAAGAGAAGTATAACTTAATAAACATGTATGCTAAGTAATCATTAAGCAAAGGACTTAAGTCGAATAAGTTATGAATAAGTAACTTAAATCTAACTAAGTTGATAACTTATGATGAACTTGTCATGTGATTGTCATATGAAGTTAGTATGTTTGATAAGATATGAGAACATTGAGTAAAGGACTTAAATCAATAATAAGTCATAAGGAATGAAAATTTGTAGTTAATAAGTTGTTAAGTCATGAACTTATGAAGAATAAGTCAAAACTTACCTTGAAATTAAGTTGACGTAATAAGTAGTTGAAAATGTTCATATGATGGTTAAAAATCCATTTAGAATGTTGATCAAATCGTTAGTAATGAATTTTCACCGAAATTCACATGATTGGACTATAATCGTCGAATTTGTGAAATTCTCGGAATAGAAGTCGAATTTTGTGTTTGAACTTGGAAACGCTGGTTTTCGATAGAGACAAGTAATATTTGGCATTATAGAGTTGCAGACTTGAAATTGACCGGATTCTGACTTAGAACAAAGAAACGAGCGTTGAATGTTCACGAACGGTTATCGTTTTCGTTAAAAATGAACTAATAGGTGAAATTTTAGCAAATGAAGTCAAATAGATAAAATTCTTGCATGAACACGTAGAGTATGTAATTTGTGAACCGTAGGCTTTTGAATGAGCCAATTCGGACTTATAACGATGAAGTTATGTGTCTGGGAAATTCGCAAAGTAAAAAGTCACGGCGCCAACCCAAGGTATATTGGTGGCGTTGCAACGCCATATACAGTGCACTGACATACTGCAGAGTCGCGCCGTAACGCAAACATGAGTGGTGAGTGTGGCGCCGTAGCGCCAAGGCCGGGTTCTGGCTACTGCTAACTCGCGCCGTAGCGCGAGATGAAGGGCTATGATCGGCGCCGCAGCGTCAGTCCTAGGTTTTAGACAGTGATGAAGGTTTACAAGTATAACATGAACAGTAACTCATTAGTAATGAACTGAGGAACTTAATAAGGCATTACAAGGTATTGTTAAACCTTATTTATGTGTCTAAAGGTTGAAGATAAGTAATCAAACATGAACGTAATGAGAACGATTTAACGAAACGCCGGAACCAATAAGAACAAATCTAAGTCATAATTAGACTGAGAAGAAAAGGTAAGATACATTAGGGACTATGTATGTTCGTTCATGACCTAATATGTTATGTTATATTATCATTACTGTAGAGACTTAAAGACTTAAAAAATGAACATGTTCTTAACTTTAGCAGACGCTAAAGGCAAGTATTCTAACCATTGTTCCAGTTCAGTCTGGACAAGCTTTGTAATTCATGTATTCTTACACATGAAGTATTGTATGATGAAGTCCAAGCCAATTCTTTCGACTAGACTTATATTATGTTTCTATCAAGCATGGTCAATGTTGACCAAGTTATATTGGTGTGGTTTTCAAACGAGGACTGAGTATGCTAAATTTTTTTTATCATTTAACGAAAGGCACATGAGGTTGTCACAACTTCAACGTATACACGTTTAATGAATGTAGTGTTGATCAACATAGAGTACTATAGGCTGATCACCTATACGTGCTCGTAAGTAATGTCGGACTTACGGACTTAGTGCTGGGATGTCCTTTTCAAAAGAACTTATGAAATGTTCAAGGTCTTGGACCGGAATTGATGTTTTACTGAATATTGTTGTTGTAAAACTTTTTTAATGAAAAGAAGTGTTATTTTTAATTATCGATAGTACTTTATAACTATTGTTGAGTTATTGAAGATATATGATTCCTATGTTTCAAGCATATTGTTTATTAGAATTGTAGTACTTGCTGAGCTAGTCATGCTCACTCTTGCTTGAAACATATGAACACAGCTAAGATCGAACAGACCGAAGGCTCTGGCAAGGATAAAGGCAAGGCGAAGACGATCCCGTAGTATACTTATGTAATAGTATAGGGTGAATGATTTAATATATTTGATATTATGACAAGAACAATGTAATGGTTATAAAGAACCTGGGGGAATGTTAATATTATTTTGAATATATAGAAGACATATTCATTCCTTTGAGACTTTTCAATTGAATGTATGCATGAATGGTAGTACCGAGTAACACCATCTGCCGGGTTGGAAGATACCTGGATTTGGGGGCATCACATATTTGCTAAAATATTGGAATTTTGAAAATATCACATTAACTAATTTCATTGCGTAGGATACTTGATGCTAACAAACTGATTGTACTGAATTACACGGACTGGTTAAGGAATCTGAGAATTGTTCTCACTACTGAAAAGATTTATTATGTCCTAAATTCGCTCGTACCTACAAAAGTTACAGAGACAGCCTCTGAGGACGAGATTGCTACTTTTAAACAGTGGCAAGATGATGCATATGTGGCTCAATGCATCATGCTCACATCCATAAGTAACGAGCTTCAGCGTCAGTATGAAACCATGGATGCTCCTACTATGCTACTACACCTTCAAGAGTTGTATAGTGAGCAAAGTAGGACTACTAGATATGAAATATATAAGAAGCTCTTCCAATCTCAGATGACTGAGGGTACTACCGTTGAGATTCATGTCTTAAAGATGATCAATCTGATTAAACATCTTGAACAACTTGGGTTCATCATGGATGGGGAATTGAGTCGAGATTTAGTCTTGCAGTCACTCCCGGACACCTTCTCACAATTTGTTGTGAATTTTCACATGAATAAATTAGATGTCAGCTTGCTTGAATTACTTAACATGTTAAAAACTGTTGAAGGTCACTTCTTATCTAAGAAGGACCATGTCTTAATGCTGGATTAATCTGAGTCATTCTTTCCATCCTTCGACTCCGTTGGGCTGCGATAACCTCCAACATCTACGAAGTTGCCTCACTTTGTATTGGCTCTATAGAAGATGTATTAAGTCCATCATTCCCTATTTCCCTTGGTTGAGTTATGCTCGTGTATGACCATTGATACACAAAGTCATCCATGGTACCTGAAAAGATAGAAATATAGGAAGAGAATTAAAAATAAAACTAAAAATGTTTAAGTTAAGACTAATTTGATTGAAGCTAATATTGGTAAAAAATATTAAACTAATTCCCTAGCATCGACACTAAAAACCTATTGGGTAAAATCTAGTTACGCACAACACGCAAGTATACGTGGTCAAAAAGTAATAAAGTGATAAGTTGAGTATCGTTCCCACAGAGAATTAGTTAAAAAAATTCACCAAGTACTAACCCGTAACCAACTCAATCTTATTTAAATGAATGAATTTCAAATTATATAAATTAAACTACTATTAAATTCCACTAATTAAATTAAGACTATGGAAATTTAAGATCATAACTTCACTTATTGCTTCATTTAAGTTAACACACTTCTCATCAATTATTCTCTATCCCAAATTGTTAATCAAGAACACTAAAGTAGTATTAACCACCTCTCGATGCACTAATACCCATATTAATGTCAATCCACAATTAAGATAGAAATCCGTTAAACACCTTAATCAACTAACCCACTATATCTCTATGTGAATTACAATTGAAAAAAGGTTGAAGAATAAGTTCTCTATCCGATTACATGCGATGTCAAGCATATCTCTACCGTAACACTCATCAATACTTCATCTCTCGAGTTCGTATAGATTATCACAGTAATTGATGGCCAATCAATTAAACAATTAAGTCCAAATCACAATAGACAATCCTCATGATAGAACATAACAATTGATAACGAAGCATATTAAAATAAACTACATAATAAGATCCATTGTAATCTCAAACAAAGAATTAGTTCATGAATATTGAATTAAAACTAAGAATCCACAATTGAATAAACAATAAAAGACAAAGATAGAAGAAGTTTAGAAGATAGATTCTATTGTCTGTAGATTTGACGCTCCCTCCTTGCTCCTACTTTGAATTTTCAATGGTCTCTAAGTTGCTTCAATCTCCAAAACTCATTAGAACTAGGGTTTTGATCTAATTTACTCTAATCTAATCTAATGGAATTCTTCCAAATAATCCCTCTAATCCTTCTCATTCTCCTCCTTTTATATGTCTCTTTATATTTATTTAAGTCCTCTTGGAACTCCTTGAATCAAACAGCTCGAACCAATCCTAATCGGACTCAAATTCGGGCAAAATCTCCTCTTTCTGCGCGTACCCAAGCCCCATCTTGCTATTTGCCTTGTAAATAGAAAGCCCCATCTTGCTATGCTACTGATTTCAGACTCTAGACCCCAAGCTACGGCTTGGGTATAAGGCACAAAAGAGCAAGCCCCGGCTTGCTAGTAAGTTGCCAATTATTTTTATGCTACAGTGCCCTCTGGTAAAACGGTCATAACGTTTGATCCGGGAAGAATTACGGGGACTGCCACCAATCAAATCGAAGATATCGATGAGATCTACAACTTTCATTCTTTGTGTTTTGAAAAATAACGAACTAATGAAGGTCTAAATTGGACTGGAAGTGACTGCTATGCAAATGACCACCCAAAACAGCAAAATTCAACGTTCGTTGGTAAAAATGTCATAACTCTTGCATCCGAACTCCGATTGGAATGATTCAAGATATTCCGGAAAGCTAAGAAAAAGCTATATAATATAGTCCAAGTTCCAAGCCAAGAACATGAAATGAACATGAACACCCAAATAATGTCCGGATTGCTTTTCTTTGCGTTTTCCTACCAATTCTTTGCGATTTCCTTGCTTTTCCTTACCAATAGTCGCTCACACCGCTCCCAAACATATAACCTACAACATGAACACAAAATACATGAAAAGTAACTAAGAAACATGAGTATAAGTAACTAATTCAAGTAAAAGATACCGGATAAGTAGGTATAAAACCTACTTATCAACGGGTAAGTTCATTAATTTAAATAAATGTTATTTCGTTCCAAATATCATTAGAAACATTATTTCTATCTCTGTATTGGATATGGATGGTTTTAACATTATAATATAGAACAACAATTGTTCTATTTATAATGATAATGTTTCATATGGTGTTGGTAACTTGCAAAATGGACTTTATATACTTGACTTGCATGAAAATATACTTCAAATTGAACAAACTAAGAAAAGGAAAAGAGATGATGTTAATTATACCTATATGTGGCACTACAGACTTGGTCATATTAATGAAACAAGATTCTCCAAGTTGTATAAAGATGGGCTCTTAGAGCTATCAGATTATGAATCATATCCAACTTGTGAATCTTGTCTCATGGGAAAAATGACTTAATCTCCTTTTAGTAGAAAAGGAGAAAGAGTTACAGAGTTGTTAGCATTGGTACACACAGATGTATATTGACCTATGACAACGACTGCACGAGGAGGGTATTCTTATTTTATTACTCTCACTGATGATCACTCAATAATTAGATATGTGTATTAAATGAAATACAAATCTGGATCATTTGAAAAGTTCAAAGAGTTTAGAAGTGAAGTAGAGAAACAAACTGACAAAAGTATTAAGATTCTTCGATCAAATTGAGGTGGTGAATACTTAAGCGGTGAGTTTCTCAATTGTCTCAAAAAATGGTATAATCTCACAATAGACTCACCAGGGACGCCATAGATGAATGATGTATCTAAAAGGAGAAATCAAACATTGTTAGACATGGTTCGATTCAGGATGAGTTTTACCGACCTTCCAGTTTCATTCTGGGGATATGACCTAGATTCGGCTGTATACCTACTTAAGGTACCTACAAAATCCGTCCCCAAGACCCCATATGAGTTATGGAGAGGGAGGAAATAAAATCTTAAGCATGTTAAGACTTGGGGTTGTCCAACTTATGTCAAAAAAGTTTGAAAATGATAAGCTACAGACTAGATCTGACAAATATAGATTTGTACGATACCCTAAAGAAACATCGGGATATTATTTCTATCATCCAACTGATTAAGAGTTATTTGTTGCGAAACATGCTGCCTTCTTGGAAAAGGAGTTTATCCTTGAAGGGGTCAGTGGGAATAAGATATATCTTGAAGAGGTTCAAGAACCATAAAATACTACAGATCAAAGTCAGGTACCTAACCAAGTAGAGATTCCTTCTGTACCACACCAGGTACACATCATAGATGATGATGATCCATTGAATTATGAACAGGATATGAGTAGTAAAGACTTAGAGAAGTGGCAAGAAGCCATGAAATCCAAAATGAACTCCATGTATGAAAACCAAGTATGGACTTTTGGTTTCACCACCTGAAGGCATTAAGCCTATTAGGTGTAAATGGGTCTTTAAAAGAAAGACTAGAGCAGACGAAAAGGTAGAGACCTATAAGGCCCGACTGGTTACAAAAGGTTTCAAACAAAGACAAGGAGTTGAGTATGACGAAAGCCTTCTCACTAGTAGCAATGCTCAAGTCCATTCGGATTTTGTTTGCGATTGCAGCTTACCTTGACTACGAAACCTGACAGATGGACGTGAAAATGACCTTCCTTAATGGGAAACTTGAGGAGGATGTGTGTATGACACAACAAGAGGGATTTGTTTCAAAGGTTGGAACAAATCAAGTCTGTAAGCTACAACGATCCATTTATGGATTGAAGCAAGCTTCTCGTAGGTGGAACATCAATTTTGATGAGACAATCAAAGAGTTTGATTTTATTAAAAATGAGGATGAACCATATGTATACAAGAAGGTTAGTGGGAGCGTTGTTTCATTCCTCGTACTATATGTTGATGATATATTACTGATAGGGAATGATACTCCTATGCTACAATCAATTATAATATGGTTGTCTAAACACTTCTCCATGAAGGACTTGGGATAAACATCCTATATTTTGGGGATAAAGATCTATAGAGATAGATCTAAAAGGATACTTGGCTTGTCCCAAGGAACGTACATTGACTCGATGCTAAAGAGGTTTAACATGGAATATTTCAAAAGAGGTCTCATGCTGATGAGCTATGAAATAAATCTCTCCAAGAAACAGGCCCCAAAGACACTTGATGAGAGAGACCGTATGAGTAAGATTCCTTATGCTTCAGCAATAGGATCTATCATGTACGATACTAGATCGGATGTCACTCATGCATTTAGTGTAACAAGCAGATATCAGTCGAATCCAAGAGAAGAACACTGGAAGGCAGTGAAAAATATCCTAAAGTACTTAAGAAGAACTAAGGATATATTTTTTTATCTATGGTGGGTCTGAATTTAAACTAGAGGGTTTCACAGACTCAAGATTTCAAACGAACAAAAATGATTGTAAATCCATTTCGGGGTATGTGTTTACCTTAAACTAGTGGTGCAGTGAGTTAGAAGAGTTCCAAATAGCAAACAATTGTTGATTCATTAACAGATGCATAATACATAGCTACAAGTGAAGCTGCAAAGGAAGCTGTTTGGATGAAGAAGTTCATTACCGAACTTGGCGTGGTTCCTAGCATTATAGGACAAGTACCTTTATTATGTGACAACACTAGAGCTGTTATGCATGCTAAGGAACTCAGGTCTCATCAGAAATCCAAACACGTGTTGTGGAGATTTCATTTGATCAAAGAGATCATTGAAAGAGGAGACGTCACCCTGGGGCATGTGGACTCTCAAGATAATATTGCAGATCCATTTACTAAAGTGTTAACACAACAACAGTTTGATCAGTCACTTAGAGAAGATGGGTATGAGATACCATGACAATTGACTTTAGTGCATATGGGAGATTGAAAGTAGTATGCATACAAGCCAATCATGTATGATGATAAAGCATATACTTTGTAATCAACCTTATTTATTTATTAATAAAAGAAATATTTATTAAAGGCATTTATTATCAACATGGTGTTGTTTTAATAACATGTGATAAACCCATAGTTTTAAGCAATGCTTTTAGAATCATGATGAGATCAAGCTAATGAGATTTAAATTCTTAGATATGTTAAAACTAAAATGTTCTCAATCGATGGATTACTAAAAAGGGGGATTAGTGAATCCGGATATATTGATAGATACGTTGCTTGCTCATTGCATGAGAATGATTGATCTCATGATCATTTGTGTGGAGACACTAAAGTATGTAGGTGCTTATTAAAGAATAAGTTCACCGAAGTTGACTCGCTAAGGAATATCTAATGGAGTTTTTCTTGCCTATCAATAGAAATTTCTATAGTGATAGTAGTGCAAATGATCCTTACTTGAGATCATCATAGTATCTTATATATATATAATGAATTACACTTTGACTTATTCGTTAAGACCTTTAGGGTATATCAAAGGGTATGCTTGGGTGTAATAAGTTATATATGGAGATAATGAATGATCAATAAAGAATCTACCACTTCTAGTAAAAGAAGAGAAATATTGTACGTGATTCGATAAATGACAACCCAGGAATCCTTGGCCAAGGTGGAATAAAATTAGAAAGTAGTTTCTAATTTGCATTCATTAGGAGTTGTGCATTTGGGAATCGAAATACATATAATTAAATAAAATAAGACTTGACAGTAATTCCATGTCTTATATTTTATTGGGACATTGTATGGTGGAAGGATTGAATTGTACGATAACTATTTAGTCAAAGGTTATTTTATTATTAATGTTGAAATATATATTATCTGGAAAATCGTTGATCATTAGGGAGGCTTATCCCTATTGTAGAATAAATATTATTTATTTAAATAAATTAATAGTTTAATTTATTTATTTAAATAAAATTAGAATTGTTCTAATTGATTTATTCACAACTGGTTTAATATGGAGAACCTAAAGGGTCACACCACAAAAGGAAGAATAATTATTTAAGAAGTTAATGACATAATCGTAATAATATGTTAAGTATATTTAATTTAATCTATGGTGATATAATAAATTAAATAGCTTAATATTTATTATTTAATATTTTAGAAATATTAAATATAAATTAATAAGAGGAGTCCTATTAATATTATTATAATTATTATTATTTTAATTTCTATAAGAGTTTAGGAATTAATTTAATAAAAGTACTCTCATTTATTCCTACTAGGATTATGAAGAAAAATTAGTTAAAGGAGTTTAATTAATTATCCCTAATAAGATTAGGGAGCCCAATTAATTAAAGGAGTTAATTAAATAAATAATACCTTATTTTAATTAAAAATGTTTACCTGATATCTTTATAAGAGGAGTCTTATATCTGACATCAGATATACGTAATTCTAATTATTGGAGAGTACACCCCCTTTTTCTATAGAGATGGGAAAAACTAGGGTTTGAGCCAATACACCCTTCTTCTTGAAAATTCTTCTTCCTTGGTGGATCACTTGTAGAGGCCATACACTTAGGTGGCAAACATTGATCAAATGAAGGAATCTACTCGGAGATTCAATGAGATCGGGGAGAAATGGGAGTTGAATTCGTACCCGTGGAATCTCATATCTACAAGGGTATGATTCTATAACTTCTAGTTCTTCGTTTTAATTAATAATATGTATAAAGGATGATCCGGGTAATTGGTTTGTGAAAACTTTTAAAATTTGATTTTACTTTACTTCGCTATTTTTGCAATTTGATTGCTACTTTGATTTTCACAAAACCATAAACCAACTGCATGGTGGCACTATGCTCATCAATATATGCACTCATCTCAGCAATCCTGCCAGTAGTAAGGGATCTCACAGTAGTACTATCTATAATAGCTACATCCTGGGCAGATATGGCAGCATCCCGCTTAACAATCAATGCATCTCTAGATGATTTGGCCTCATCCCACTCAATAATAACGGTGTCCCTATGAGCTAAAGAATCATTCTCTCCAATAGAGTGACATCTCTCCCATCAATAGCTATCAACATCAAGGCCCTAGCCTGGTCCCTCTCAAATGTCATCAGATGTAGACTCTGCGCTAAATACTCTGAAGGGGGAGTCACAACTGTAAAAGTACTGGGAGAATCTATCACAGCTACTAGAAACCCAGCAAACAGCTCCTCCTCAGCAGGAAAATCAATGTCCTCTATGGGCTCTCCACCCTCCGACTCAATCCCCAACAATGTGGATACAACTGCAGCTGATGCAGTCTTTGTCTCCATCTATGCAGAATACTCTATCAAACAGCTCGGATGGCTAATAAAAAATGCAACTAGCTCACGCTGATCCCAACAGGCATGCACCCTAGATCTATCCTCTGCTGACAAGTGGTGAGCAGCCAAATGGTGACCCACTGCCCTCTCAAAAGGATGGAAATCCTGAAACTGGTCGAACTGTGACATCAAAACCAGTGGGTGATAAGTAGTCATGCCTCTTAAACCAGCCAGAGGGAGATAATCCATGCCAGGTGCATGAGTAATGAAATTATGGGGTGAACTGAGACTTGTACATGGCAAAATGCCGAATGGATCTTCGATCCCTGCCAAGAATGCCGACTAGGATACAACCTCTATTCACTCCACTGGCTGAAAGGAGTAAGATATGGCTATTTCATGGGTAAGACAATATCCATGTCATTGGAAGGTGCCAATCGATCTCAGGTGTGACATGAACCACACATACAATTTGACCGAGCTGCCTATAAATACCCCTGTAGGGTAGGTACAACAATACGTGGTTGATCTCAATGTCTTTGTCAGTATCATAGGCACAATGGTATGGCCCTCCCTGAGAGCTCTCACTACCATAATCACGCCAATGTCCAGCTCATCCATATATTATGTCATGTATACGTAGGACAATACACACATCAGTAGTACATCTACTCTGGCAACACGCCACTGATCCTCCAATGTGGTGAAATCCTCAGAGTGTTGTACATAAGTTCTTACCGAGCTAAATTTATCTATCAGAACACGCTGGGACACCAAATGACCGGATGTAATCTCATACTGTACTACTCTATGCCATAACCTGGTGAGGGTCATGAACTGCCAGATAATATCGCCAATGGCCATCCGAGTGCAAGGTTTGTCTAAGGGTAGAGCCGTCAATCGCTCATAGTCCTCTAAGGTGGGAGTCAACTCCTGGGTCCCAAATCAGAAAACATGCCTCTACGATACCCAATGCTCCAGCATACCATCTATAAAGCCCGCAGGAACCTGGAACATCAGGAGGGTCATGGAATGTTGTAACAACTGATCTACGGTCACCCTGTCTGAGGTGACAAACTATTATACCATGACCTCGGACGGGAGGCTACCAACACTGGTGGGGTGTGATCAATGTGGCTAACTGTCGAAGAAGACATCTGTGTGGGTTGTATCATAAGACCATCCAGGGGTCAATACTAAATATCTCTGGACATACATACATATGCATAACATAATACATGCATGATAAACAATTGATGGTAGTATGATGTAGGGAATAACAATACACACATTCCTAAGTACATCATCATCTAATACATAATCTCTGTACAACTAAAAATACAGGGAAATGGGGCACAGACGCCCAACAACTAACAGAGACCTATCAAAAGATATAGTGAGAATGGGGTACAACCACCCAGTATCTAACAAAGACCTATCAAAAGATACAATGAGAATACACATCAGAAGAAGATAATGGTGTCAATATCTACATCATCAATCCTGTCCACCTGATGTAACTCCTCTTGAGTCACTAGATCTCCATCAACGGGGATGTCAGACCTATATAGTTGAGGATCTGCACTGGCAAAACCATATGGGTCATCTGAGGGGTCAGCGCTAGAGCTGGAAGGAACAAAACTATCCGCCTCTAAAGGATCTCCACCCAAGTGCCGGATGAACAAATGTGCCTGGTCTAACTGCCGGGTCAAACTGTTAATTTGTGTCAAATGAGTCAGATCTCAACACATGCCATCCAATCCGCCATCATCATGGATCCAGGAACCATATCCCCAATAAACTGAGTGGCGTGATTCTGGGCTTCGATTGTACGAGGGGACCACCAGTGATGGAACATATCATGATATACGGACCCTCTGTAAGTGTAAAGCTGTCAACATCAATCAATGGGATATCAATGACGGGTGACTGTGACACAAGCCAATAACGCCTTATAGGAGGCATGATTGGGACATGAATATCTCTTGTAGAGCTCCTAATAGCACGCTCTCCTAAATAGAGTTCCCATCCTCCATATGTAAAGAGAGGAATCCGGCTGGTGGATATCATGTACTCGACACCAGTCGAGAACCCATCCTCTGTTGCCTCTTTTTCAGTTCTAGCAAAAAGAGCTCTAACTCATGGAAGCATACATGTGCCAACAAGTAATATAGAGTAAGTAGAGTATCGATCCCACAGAGAAAGTTGTCAAATTTAAACTACTATGCATCAACTAAATCACTATATTTATATGCTTCGACTAGCAACTATAATTGGTGAATTAATCTAATTGCAGATAACTACTAAAACAAGAGTAATAACGAAACGAAATAAACCATGTCTGGAAATAATGGGATCCTAACTTTATTTAATATTTTATCCAATTACCACTACCATGCAAGAATTGTTCACATATCACAGGAAAATAGCCAAGAGCACTAATAGAGTCATAGCCATTTTTCAATGCACTATGACCTACTTACACAGCATCCACAAGCGATAGACTCCATGTAATCATCAATATAACCAAAATCACTATATGTCTATGTGAAATTGCAATCATACCGATTTTAAGCATAAACCCTTAATTTAACTTATACGGTGAATAAGTATATGTCTATCTCATTCACGAAATACACAAGCCATGTAAAACAGCCCCATATACGTATGCTATCATGACTACAATCCATACTCGCATGTTCATTGTAAATTTCATATAAATATTGAAACAAATGGTGATCAAGCATTCATACATACAAAACAATCATGATAGAAATCCCATATGATATGTAAAACAGCCCCAGCAATCAAGCATGCAACTAAACTATATATTAAAATCCGTTAGAATCCCAAAATGGATTTTAGTTAATGACTGAACCAAAAGCCATCATGGGATTAACGCTAAACATGATTAACAAGTGAACAATTGAAAGATGAAAGATAGAACGATCAAACTCAATTGCAGATTGGAAACCAATATCAACGTTCACTCCTCATAAAAATCCAGCAAAACAATAATAATAAACCACAATTGTAAAGTCCCCGAACCCGGATACTTGAAACCCGAACTCGGTACTTCACGATATCATTTCTATGAGCGGAATTCTACTAATAATAATAACAATAATGTATAAACAATCATTTTATAATACTTATTCATCAGAGTACATCACCCAAGTACGTAACCTTTAAACATACATTACCAGTCATAATAATAATAAAACATATATCATAGTCTTCATAGTCTTAAATATTACAAATAATAATAACTGCAGTCAACCAGCTATCTTCCCTTTCCCTTTGTTTTTGACAGAACCTTCAGGTTGTTCGCTCTTAACTGAAAACTATTTAAATTAAACAAGGATGAACATTTGAGTGCCCAGCAAGTATTTACAATATATATATGAACTGAAATCATTTAAATGTTTTCTATATACTATTCTTCTACAACCAGGCAAAAGTTGTGAAGTAATCTATACCAACAATAACTACTTAACTATTTCAAAATTTTGAAACTACGTGCAGACTATATAAAGGTTTTATATGCCATAGTATGAACATTATTTTCATTTTTGAAAAGGTTAAACAGAAAATTCATCTGTAAACCGTCATAACTTACGAACACGGGGGTGATCAGCCCGTTGTGTCCTGCATTGATTAATACTACATTACAAAAATGGTGTTACCATTTACTTGATCCGCCTTAGGCGCATAAAAGTTTTTCCCTACTAAGGGATGCTCATATTTGTCAGGGTTTCAAACCAAAGGTTTTATCTTATCCAACAATAGTTTGTATATCAAAAAGGTATCAACATGAGATTAAATACTATGAATATCCAAGTGGGGACACTTGTATAACCATTTCTAGAAATTAACGAACAGAATATATATCTGAGTTATTATATACTAACATGTTGATAATCAATGGACGTATATAATATAGACTTGAAAAACTATACAGTAATAATATAACTTTGAAACATTCTTACATTTATCCAATGCATAAAGAAAATGCAAAGGTAGGGTACTTGCCTGATGCGCTGCTACAAATTCTTAACTTAATTCTACCCTTTTTATCACAACCTATCATTAAACAAATCAATCATTCGATTAGAACATTGTATCATAACACATATACTGCATATAGCAGTCAGCACATTCCTAATCACGTTGTCACATAACTTAACGACCATTATATCACAATTAAACAATTACAAGTTAATCCTATCTAAGTTCAGATCAATTTCTGAAATATGTCGAGCTATCGACAGCCTTATCAGATAATAATCGAGTCTAAGACTCTATTCTGTATCGAAATATCTAAATAAATAACTTAAACAACAGTCACACTATTTTTCATAAGCTCATAATAATTTTAAAACAATTATTACCATTTATCATAATTTTTGAAATATCAGAATCATTATTAAATGATTTAAATATCAAATAATTCTATTAAAATATTAATTTATCATTATCCAAATATTAAAAGTTATGAATTACAACTTAAAATATTTTTAATTCACTTATATCCTTTTTAAATGATTTTTAGATAAATAAAACCATTTTTAAAACTATTTATTTAATATAATAATTAAATAAATTTAATATCATTATTATATCATTAATATTAAATTATTAATGAAATTATCCTTAAATATTAAAAGTTACATCTTATAACTTAAAATATTTTTAAACACTTTATTTTCATTTAAAATGATTATTATAATATAAAAATCATTTTTAAACCAAATTATTTAATATAATTATTAAATAATTTTAATATCATTATTAATCATTAATTAATGAAATTAACCATTAAATATTAAAAGTTATATTTTATAACTTAAAATATTCTTAAATATTTCATTATTATTTAAAATGATTTTTTAAAAATAATAAAATCATTTTTAATTTAATTATTTACTTCATTTAGTAAATAACTTAATTATCATTAATTTTAATTTATTAATGAAAATTATCAAATAATATTAAAAGTTACTTAAAATATTTTCTTACATCATAACATAATTTTAAATGATTTTTCAAATATTAAAATCATTTTTAAATAATTTATTTAATATTATAATTAAATAAATTAAATACTTTTAATATTCCAAAAATATTAAATATTTATGAAATATATTTAAAATAATAAAAAACTAATTTTCAGAATTTAAAATAATTTTTAATAATTTATTTTGTATTATTAATAATTAAAAACTATTTTTTTCTATTTATTAAATTATTTTCGGAAAATATAATAATTTCCGTCGCTAAAGACCACCTATAGCGACAGAACCGTCGCTATAGGTGTTCTTCAGGTTCTTCATACAAACCCAGAACTTCAAACTTAGACCGAGTGACTATGTTTGACCGTGATTAACTCCGTTCGTTTTGTGATTCTGGACTCGGTTTTTATCAGATTGTGTAGTACAATTACAAGACTATAAGATACAACAATTAACATGGACAAATCACATAACACCAGTCAGATCTAATCGTCCAATCTCATTGTCAGAGGCTGTTCTTCATTTCTGGGTTTCCCAGAATTGAAGAACAGACCGACTGACCACTTTTGATCACCAGCAACTTGCTACATGTTAATTGTTTTTGAGATCTAAGAGCTTTAATGCGTAGACAACATGTAGGACTACATATTCATTGTATAAAATAAACAAAACATCAACACATCAAACAGTTACCGTAAATATGAGTTTTCTCTACAACTTTGACCCGCCACAAATTTCAGTATAGGAAATGTTTTAACAATATAAAAGCATGATTCTATAGTCAATATACTAGACTACAACCTAGCTTCAATAAATCAAACAAAACAACAACTACCAGCAAGATCCGAAGCCACAAATATATTGTCAGACACTGAAAACCGTTTCTGGGTTACCCAGAACTCAGCCAGTCAATTTCGATCAACGTGCTTTGACCTTAATTAACTTTTGATCTATAACAAATTTGATCTTCATTCTTTTTGCAGATTAAAGAAAACATGCAAGACTACTATTAACAACTTAAAAACAACACAAAACATCATCGAGCAAGGATCTGTGGCCACTGACATTCATTGTCAGGCCACAGAATCAAGCTATTTCTGGACATTGTAGATCTTCAATTCTGAGCGTCTAGATGTTATGGATCTAACATCTAGCAACCCAGATTATCACTAGATACTAAAACTAACATAATGCAACACTTAAACACAAAATCTAAACACAAATTATGGACATAATTTCTAGCTTGAATTTTATACCTCTCTTGGTTTGATCTTGATCTAAAGCTACTGATTTGATATAGGATTTCGTGGGGCTGGATTTTTGAACTAATATAACACTGATTTTTGTTGGTTTTAGAGAGAGAAAGTCTAAGAGGAGTGTTGGTGAATAAAATAGCAAAATGAGCAATTTTTCTCTTCTTTAATCTTATATACTAGATCTAGGGAATGATTTGTTGAGTTATAGCGCTGCCACATGTTGCTTAAAGTCTTCAAAATATCAATAGTTGGTGACCAACTCAAGGTTTAGCAAGATCCACACTCAATCTCCTAGCACATGTACAAAAAGGGCATAAAAGTCATTTTATTTATTAATTTTTATGGAACAAAAATAATTTGGACAAAGTATTAGGGTTTAATAACACTAATATATTTAACCTTGCTAATTTAAGCAATTTAGGGTTTATCAATTCAATTAACTAGGATTTCTAAAAACAGAATTAGGGTTTCTAATAATTAGAAAATACAATTATAATTGAGGTTTTCTAATTTAATACACTTTAAAGTAACACATAAATTTATATCATATAACACAGATATATAACAATACTAAATCTTATACTGTGAAACTAGGGTTTTCGAATACTTTAACACAATTGACCAATTATTATCAGCTCTCGTACATGCAGTTCATATTATAACACTTAAAATATTCAAATATCATAATGTTATTATTATTCGTTATCCAAGACCAAGATTAGGGTTGGTAAAAATATTATTAGGGTTTGGTCGTAATATAATAAAATCGTTCCACACATCAACATTGCACACATAATCATACACATCTATAATACTAATAAATAATAATATAATATTATTATTCTCATTCCCTGATAAAAACCCGAAATTAGTGTTTGGATAACATAATTAACTTAATAATCTGAACAAACTTCATTTAATAAAATAATTGTTATAATTATTCTAAAATAATTTCATAGATTATTTAAATAATAGTCAATTTTATTTTCATAGAAAATAATTGATAAAAACCTTTCCAATATGGAATTAATTATTATAAAATTATAATTGATAGTAAACCATGATTCTAAATAAAATCATTTATAATTTTTCATGTAATAAATATATTTTATATTTACCACAAAAATACATATACACAATATCTTGTACAAATCCTCATCCTTATATAAAAAAAAATTATACACAAAATTTCTTATTTATTTATATAGAAAATATCGGGTTGTCACAACAATGATAGAATATCCCAAGAAGAATTAGAGAAGATGAAGTTTTGGCTTCGTTCTTCGTAGGAATCTCTCCCAATGCGTAAACCCTAGTTATGATATAAAAAATACGTCGAAAGTTATTCAAGTTCCATCTGACACCAGTCAGATATAGTTTAAAACAAATTACAACTCATTTAATTAAAAATTAAAATAAAACAAATCAACAGCTCTAGCCATCGTGCGCGGCCGCGCGCTCCCCCAGTATATTCCTCACTCGGGCGCGAGACTTGCAGTAAGTCATGTTGTCTAGCCGGGCTCTCGCGCGGGCGCGCTCCCCTAGGACTAATCTACCGCGCGGCTTGCAGTCTGTGGATTTTGGTTCTGCAGTGTTGCTGCTGTGACTTGTTCATTCTTATCCTTGCTTGGTCTCCTTGCTCCATTATACCATCATGTCATGCATCCGTCAACCTCATGTCATCTACATCAGCCAGTTTGTGCCTCACCTCATGCATCCATTAGCCTCGTGCCCTCTAATACCACCAAATTAGGCAATTTCCTGCACTTTTTCACCAAAAAGAGTTCTTAGTACATGCAATGCAAAATAACATGAAATGCAGCTAAAACATACTAAAATGGACTTGAGATGGGCATAATTCGTGCAAATTGATATCCAATAAGTAGGTGTAAAACCCACTTATCATCCTCAAATCCAACGATCAACTGTTCCCCATAATAGGGAATCCAAGTTGTAACATCAGTTGTCAACAACTCCAACTATAGATGACAATGGGTGAAACCCTCAGCTACAAGAACCTCCGCAAGTAAGGAGTGATGCCATCGTCTTCCTCTTGGATAGTTCTCCAAACCTAACACACTCATAGGACGTAAACATGAGAGCCTCTCATAGGCCCAAAACTGCCAACAAAATGGAAAACATCTGCTGTCAGTCAACACTCTTAACCTGTACATGGGAAATCACTAGAGAAATATTCACCAGTAGAAATGGATATAATCCTAACCAAGCCTCTGTCAAGCCTTGCAAACACATGCGCATTCTCCTGAGGAAATAGGAAAAGGTATAGGAGCCCCAATCATACTCTCCAATACGGTCTACATCTCGTGCAGTGCTAATCAAAGCAATTGATACAGTAGAAGAGTTGTCCACTATGAAGCAGCCCTTAATGATCATCAGGAATAATCGTCGAAGAATGCAATCTCTGACTCTCACATCATCGGGTATGGGCTTACTCAATAGCCCGCTTATAGCATCTACACTCAAAAGAACCTGTATGGACTGTCCTTCTTTTGAGCGCCTCAGTCGGGACTCCTAACAAGGATCTAACGGCAGTCGGGGTAATATTCACCGTACATGGCCTTGGCGCCCCTCCAAACTCCATACATGTTATAAATTGCCAATCCATAGGCTTTATCATTACCTCATAGTCTAACAAATAGAGAGTCTGAGTCTGGTAAAACCAATGCTCAGACAACGTCCTGAGGTAACCCCAAGGACAACGACGGGGGAGGATGGAAAAGAACGCCTCAAAGCCCCAACCATGCATAATTTCTCGATAATCTGGATGCAGAGCCTGATACAGAGAGTGTATGCTAAACCAGTTCCCTTTAGGTTGCGTAAAGCCGAGAAACTATATCACAATGAAAATCAACATTAGAATCCTTGCTCCTCATCGATGGGAAAAAGGAAGATCAAATCCAGCTTGTACCTCGTTTGCATGCAAGTAAACTGAGGGGTGTCGAATCAAATCACCTAGAAGCTCTAGGATAGTCACCTGAATGCCTGGAAGATCCCTACATGGAACATGAGCAGTAGGAACAGGGTCTGCAATGGGTACATCCTCCTTATCATCCTCAACATTCAGTACATCAACCAGGCGACGAGGCTGTCTAACTGAAAGGGGTCGAGGCACATCAAAAGCCCTCCTCCGCACACCTGACGTGGTCCTATGAGAACTACTCGACTGATCTGAATCCATATATCTAGACACAAGTCTCCAAATCACCTCAGATAGGGTGTGGTAAACTCTTACCTGGAGCTTTTTCAAAATGCATTTTATAACTACATGAATGCATGCATTATTTTAATATACGCCTATAGTAGAGTTAAAAATGTATGACTATTCAATGCATACATTTTGGAAAAATTTACCATTGTCTCCTTTATAAATAGGACTATCCATATGTACATAGGCATGACTAGGTGGCCATTCAGTAGCAAACCGACCCACAACCATAAACATCCTATATACATTACACTATCAAAGTCATAATCTATAAGGGTATCCTAATTACCAGGATTACTTCACTTTACCACCTTTGCTCATTTGTCCTCAAATAGGATAAGAGCTAATATGAAAAAGGTGTTAATTTGAATGTTTCAAAAGTCATATTTTTTCACATTATTATGTTCACCATGTTTAAATACTAACATTTACTGTGTTGAATATTTTTTATCAAGTCATATGAGCATGCATATTAACTACTATGTTTTTAGAAGCATTTCATGTGATAATTTATTTTCCAACGGATAAAACACTACAACAAAAATGCTTATCAGCGACCGCCTATCTGCGACCGCCTATGGTCGCAGATGAGTATTAGTGATCACATGCGGTCGCTGATATTAGTCATAGATAATCTGGTCGCTGGATGGACATCAGCGACCAATAATAGCGACCGACTTGTTAGCGACCGTAATCAGCGACCGAATCCGTCACTAATCTGACTTATGCTGAGTCATTTGTCAGGTGTGATGTGGCACACATATCAGCTACCGGTAATAGCAACCTCATCGGTCGTTAGTTTCCAAGAAAGTAACGTGGTCACTGTTACAGTATTAGCGATCGCATGCGGTCTCTGATGTTGTTCTTTTTATAAATATTTTTTCTGTTTTATTGATTTCACAAAAATAACCTGCTTTCTATCCCAACACACAGTAGTATATATAAGCATCCATATAAACATCCATCCATGATAACTACTATATGATAAACATTCATCCATGATAACTAATATATGATAAACATCCATCCATATAATAGAATCGTAAACAAACATAACACAATACAACCGTAAACATCTATATAATAGAATCATAAACCAATACAATTGTCCAAAGAATGAATATAAAAGAGTACAATGCTTTAAAAATCTAAAAAACAAGTCTAGCTCTTCATGGATCATTCAAATTAGGACCCTATAATTAACAAAAGAATAAAACATGTTACATGTATGTGTTGATACTACTATGACTTAGAGAAAGCTAAATAATAGATAATGTAGTGAAACATATAAGTAAGACAGTGACAGTAACAATATTAATATATACCTGGTTGATATCCCGGTGTTGTATTGCTACTGTTGCCGCAACTGCATCAGCCAACTCATCAGGACTCAACGACAGTAGATGCCTGCCTAGTATATGAAGAAGATCATGATCCCGACAGATCGCTCTCATATAGTCAGCATGAGTATGATAGGCTGGATGACCTGATGACTTCATAGACTGGGTTGCAGAGCTACCTGTGCCATTGATGGTCGGACATCGTTTTTATCCTTGGCCTTTAACATAGTTTTTCTTCACGTCAGATGCCCTCTCTCACAATTCTTGACCAATCGACAGACGCGGGGTGCTTTCAGGATAACGCTTGTTCATTAATCCATTATAAGTGTCCTATCAGAAGGTAAACAATTAAATAGTTAAAAATAAATAAAAAAATATTAAAAAAGGTCATCACAATTTATAAACAACATATTAGTATAAAGTTAACTTATTACCTCTATCTGAATAGCCTCAGGCAGACCATCGCGAGAGGCCACATACACATCCAACCAATTGATAGACTGACCTTGAGATTGAGACTCCTACAGTTCATTTTCTCATATTAATAAGTAAACATATGATATTTTAGCTATAAAAGATGACTATAAACATAACATACGTACCTTGGTAACAATATATTGCAGCTGTGATATACTGCCGCCCCGATACGTGCCTTTTGCCTTTTCACCTTCAGATACACTTTTGGATCTGTTCGAGGCAGCAATCTTGCACCTCTTGACCCAGCTCTCATCTCTCCACTTGTCACACATCTGCACCCATATGGATTGTGCGCACCACCAGGGGCTATGCTCATGCGTATACTGCTCACCTTGTCTTGGATGGTCAATCTCAGCATTATGCAGGGCTTTATGTCGTTCCTTGTTCAGATTATCTTTAGTTCGGACGATGTACTTCTGCTAGAACAGTGTCTGAATAAATGATGCTTGCGCGTCATCCCATCTATACCGTTTCTGCAAATAAAACAACAATAATAATATTAAAACTGTTATATTACCATAATTCAGCATTACTAAACAATATTATTTGATTAACTATGTATTATATATCAGAGTGATAAAAAATAGACCTGAAATTCAGCCCAAACTGCATCCTTATGGGCGCTTATGGGCGAGAGATGTGTTCGCCCATGTAATCACTGGCGTAGACCAGTTCTGTAAGCATAATTGTGAAATGCACTTCACACTTTTACTATCTTGAAAATCACTACAATATACAATAATTTACATTAAAATATATTTATAACAATGGAAATATTAAATTGTTATATATACACAATGTTTAACTTACGTGGTTTCTGGAGGAGGACGGATCCGTATGAGAATGCGATCATTCAGATTAGCCAGGGCCTTCAGCACATGATTAGGGCCCCGACCCAACCCACGCTTTCATGCTGCAGGTTCAGAAGACATCTATAAATAAAAAATTTAGGATGTTAGTATGAGTTATAAATGAAAGGTACATTAACATGTCAAGGATATAGAGAACATGTATATATGTAATTGTATGTAATATAATTAAAACTAAACATACATTTTATAGAAAAGAACAATAATGAAAATTAATTGTATGAAATAATTAACTACAATTACTATAAATGAAAGGTACATAAACATGATTGCAAAATAGTTAACTATGACAACTATAAATGAAAGGTACATAAACATGTTAAGGATATAGAGAATATTTCTATATGTAATTCATTGTAATACAATTAAAACTAAACATACATTTTAATGAAAATCGTTGTTTGAGTCAGAATCATTTTGTACAAGTATCGGAGATTCATAATCATCTTCTTCTTCAGATTCCGTGTCACTGTCAGTTAATAACTCTTCCTCAGTATCACTGTCATCTTGAATAATAACTGTCTCAAGATCCAATTCATCAAGTTCATCTCCACCCTCTAACTGGATTAATTCATTGTTGTCCTATATATTTATTATAGGAGGTCTATGAAGCATCTCCTCTTGGTAGAAATCTCTGTCTATTACTTGGACACGACTACACATGGGATTATGAATTACAACTTGCCAATTTATAGGCAGTCTATCCCTTTTCCTAACAGGACTAGGAGTGTAGTATACTTGTACTGTTTGAGTTGGTAAAACAAACGGTTCGTTAAAGTACGGACACCTATGGAAGTCAATATCGACGATTCCATGTCTGTCAACACGTATCCCTTTTTTCTAAATCAAACCTACGACACTTGAACTAATTAATATGACTCCCGTGCGTGCCCTTGTACGATAACTCTACGATTTCCTCTAATTCTCCATAAAAGGCACGACCAAGCTCATTGTAACAATCTCGTTGAACACACACTCCAGTATTAGTTGTTTTTTTACCGCGAGCATATGTCTTTGTATAAAATTCACATCCATTTATTTTGTAATCATTGCGAATGACTTGGTCCTTGTCTGGACCCATAGCTAGGACTTATATATTTGGAGGAATCGTTCACTCATTAAGAGACTACAAAATTTTTATTAAATTAAATACATTCATAAATTAATACGATATATGTCATTCTTAATTAACTAAACTTACTTTGTCCTTTAGCTAAAGAGCAAATTTTTTATCACGACTAACTTGAATATCTTTATCAGTGATGCCAGGCTGATTTTCTGCTAACTCATCATCGTATGTTCTATACAATTTTATAAACATTAACATATATTAATATGAGATTGCATGTTAAGATATAGGTAAAATACATATGAATTTTACATGTATACCTCACAAATTCATCAATATCCTCGTAATTGAGAAGAATGTAAGTATGCATAGCATGTAATTCTTGCTTAGAAAGGAATATGCGTTTTTCTTTTCTATAAGCGCGACCCGGTAAACCAAATAAAGAAAGCCGACCATTTAGTTCAACATTTCCCCCATCATCATGTCTTGGGACTTGATTGGCCTATGTTAAGACTTCGTCGGGAAAATAGTTTGAGACAAACATAGATATCTCATCGAAACTATATGCCTCACATATCTACCCCTCGACATAAGTTCTATTCTTCACCTTCCTCTTAAGGTTTCCCATGACCCTCTCGAAAGGGTACATCCATCTATATTGAACTGGGCCACCAACACGAGCTTCATAGGGTAGATGGATTTGCAAATGCTCCATAGAGTCGAAAAAAGTAAGAGGGAATATTTTTTCAAGCTTACACGTGATCTCAATGATGTTCTTCTCAAATATTGACATGTCCTTTTTATTTAACATTTTTGAACATATGTCTCTGAAGAAACGACTAAGATCAGTCAAAGCATTCCATATTGATTTATCAAGCAAGTCCTGAAATGCTATAGGCATGAGTCTATCCATGAACACATGACAGTCATGACTCTTCATCCCTTGCAATTTCCCACCTGTAACACACCTTGCAATGTTTGACGCATATCCATCTGGTAGTTTGAGAGAGTTTATCCATGTGTACACATCTTCAACCTACTTCTTGGACAATGTGTATGTTGCATTCATTTTGACCATCTTACCATTAGTAGATTCATAAAGTTCTAATCCAGGACGCTTACAAATATCTTTCATGTCCAACCGTGCCTTATCATTATCTTTTGTCTTGCCCACAACACCCATCATGGTGCTAAACACATTATCGAACACATTCTTCTCAATATGCATCACGTCTAGATTATGACGAATTAAATTTGTTGACCAATGTAGCAATTTTCAAAAAATGTTTCTCTGAACCCAATTATAAGACACGCCAAACCCATTGATGATGTCAGAGGCAACAATCTTACCAAATGGAATAACCGACAATCTCATCACACGGTCACGCATCTCCGTCCCCGACAGTCGCATTGCTGGCATATCATGATGTACTTTCCCTTTCCTGAAGTGTTCTATGTGACGCCCCCAAAATAGGTATACATCACCCATCTTGGGTCACCAGATACACGGTGCAGAATACAAATACAATCTTTAATATACAACAAGAAAGCTGTAAGTTTTAATACAAATATTGTCTTCTAGACAATATCCACTCTCAGAATAAGTCCTCATTACATTTATTGTCACACTAGTCCCTGCTACGTTCTCATTTCATGAAGAGAACAGTGAAAGAAAGGGTGAGCTCAACAAGCCCAGTAAGAAATATTATGACTAAGATAATGTAGAATAAATTATCAATAGTCTTCAACAATGTTAAACTGATAAAATATAATAGACCTCAAGTTTAACTATAGCGAAACAAGCAATCCATTAAAAGAGTCAAGTAGAGAATGAAATCTACTATCATTTATGATTTAAAAGGTTTTTCATCACTTTAATCGATGAGACTCAGCTTAATAAATAATCCACATCATCGAATCACCCCTGCACTACAGCCAAGGATATTCTTTAGTATCACGACCACAAATTATCCACGCACTACGGGCCAAGGACATTCGTGTATTCATCAATGGTCATGATCACGCCAACAACTGTCCATCAATGCACTACGGGCCAATAAGGACTTGTATCACATTATTTGTAACATTACGGTCATGATTATACCGAATAATCCCTGGTTATGATCATACCAAATCCATCTATGCACTACAGGCCACATATGACTTTCAAAAAAATATAAACATGAGGATGATGACAATGATATAAGAATTCAATAAAACAAGTTCACGAATTAATTTATCCAGGAACTAATAACGTCCAAATTGTCAACATGATACTTCTTTGTAGAGTAAATTTTAAGAATGGTCGGAAGAATATTTCCATGAAAAGATACTGGATGAAGCGCAAATATCAAGGATATTCCACTAATTTCATGGAGTATAGAAGTCAAAACTTTAACAAACTGAGTATAATAAAGAATGGAATAACAAAGGAAATCACCAGGCATTTGATAGATAGCACAGGCAGGTTATTCCAACAGAATAATAAATACGGAACTAGGTTCAGCGTAAACACACAGACATGATATTCTGACAGAATAATAAATGCGGAATAATAAAAGATGGAACCAGGTCAAGCAAAATTCGCACCAACAGGATATTCTGACAGAATAATAAATGCAAAATAATAAATAATGGAACTAGGTCAGGCAAAATTCGCACAGACATGATATTCCGACAGAATAATAAAGAACGGAATAATAGAAGAATTTCACCACGTATGCGGTACTTCGCATAAACAGGTTTTTCCAACGTAATAATATAGAATGGAATAATAGAAGAATTTCACCATGTATACGATACTTTGCATAAACAGGTTATTCCAACATAATAAAATGGAATGGAATAATAGAAGAATTTCACCATGTATGCGGTACTTCGCATAAACAGATTATTCCAACATAATAATATAGAATGAAATAACAGAGGGATTTCACCAAGTATAGGGTAAGCCGCGTATACATGTTATGTATAGGGTATGCCGCGTATACAAGTTATTCCAATAGAATAATATAGAATGGAATAATAGAAGAATTTCACCATGTATACGGTAGTCTGCATATACAGATTATTCCAATAGAATAATAAAGAATGGAATAACAATAGCTCTCTTTATGAATACGAAAAAAATAATACCCCTTACGAGTACAACAAATAATATCCCTTACCATAAAAGACACTTCTTCTTTCTCTCTATAATTTCTCTATCTAGAGTTTCAGTTATTTCGTAAGAAATAATGAAGGAATGAGCTTCTATTTATAGAAGAATGGATTGAATAGTAACTAATTCTTGAACGGTCCATATTAATTTACTTTTAAATGGACGGTTCATATTGATTTAATATTAAACTTAAAGCAACGGTCCATACTGATTTACTATTAAAACTTTAAACCAGCGATCCATATTGATTCACTATTATAACTTTCCACCAGCGGTCCATATTGATTCACTAATATAACTTCAACCAACGGTCTGAAAAATTAGCACATCTCCTCATGGAATAATATTGTACCCAAATACCCGAATGCACAATACTATAGTGAATAGTAATTGTGTGAATAGTAACTCATGAATAGTAACTCGTGAATAGTACTCTGACACAAAAAATTGCCCGAATACCCGATTGAATAATATAACCTCCAGACATCAATTATCATCGAAATAGATGTCGATTTCTACTAACACAAATAATCCCAACATAATGAAACTATCAAATTCATCTTTAATCAACACGAACTTATTAATCATTAATATTATAACTCACAATATTTAGGTGACCAAACCTCTCCTCGACATAACTTCTAGACATTGTAAATATTGCAATTTAATAATATGAATAACTTTGTCGTCTCAATTATTGATTTAATAATATAACATATAATGCAGATGATACTGTGACAATAATCGAATCAATAATATGAGAGATATGATGCAGCAATTACTGTAGCAATAATTGAGTATAACTGAGTGACTTCTCACGTAAGCATCAATAATTAATACCGCGTGCTACTATGCAACAACGCGTATTACTGTACTTTTACTACCGGGTAGTTCAATAATTTTAACAATAACACCTCCGCTGTTATTTATAAAATATTTTTTTCATTTTCTCAATTCGACAATAATTCCATTGTGGGGTCCACCAATGATTGTGCCGTTGTACGAATATTCCCGGCAAAAAGAATATTCCTGACCAATCGAATATTTTATAACAACTTGCATACTTAGCAAAATTTATAAATATTACCCACAACTATAACATTATATCAAATTCATTCCATAATAGTAAAAAATGATATTTATAGAAAAATCATCTTGATTAAAAAAAAGTTGGGGTCTTACAACATCCCCTTCTTATGAAACTTCTCCCTCGAAATTAGGGTACGTACCTGGTATGTCGAAGAGGTAAGGATACCTTGATTTCATTTCAGATTCTAACTCCCAGGTCATTTCCTCAACATCGTGGTTCCTCCACAAAACTTTGACTTGAGGTATAACCTTGGAGCGTAGAATATGCTCATTTTTATCCAAGATTTTAACAGGAACCTCCTCATATGTTAAATCTTCCGTTATTTCATCTGGTTCTAACTCAATAATGTGGTTAGAGTCGTCCACATATTTACGTAACATCGATACGTGAAAAATGTTACAAATAAGCAACATTTTTGGCGGTAAAACGAGTCTATAGGCCACATTCAAGGATTTCAAATTGGCCAATAAAATCGAGGGTTGAGATAACGACTTCCTGAACCATCTTCTTCACATTCCTCAGCTCCAGGTGTGTAATTTGAGCAGCTTTAACTTTATCGATTAAAGTCGGTTCTACTCGTATATTCGTTATCTTCACATAGGTTCATATATTCGTACTCGTATACGTATACGATCTTATACTCAATGCATCAGCTACCACATTCACTTTCTCACAATAGTATTGAATGGTACGATCGTAATCTTCAACAGATCGAGCGAACGTCTTTAGCGCATGTTACGTTCATTTTAGTTGAAGTAATATTTGAGGGTTTAAAAAATGGGTTTTATACTGGGGTCAATAAAAAAATTTGATTTCACGCTCTAGGGGTAGGCTAAGAAGTCTTCAAGAATACGTCAGGAAATTTATTAACAATAGAAATATCATTCACAAATGTGACTCTCATCCAAGACTTGGATAACAAGTCACATTGATACCTATCAACTTGCCATCGTTATTCACGACGTCCCCTACGGATAATCTGGCCTTAGTGCATTCCATATAAGGAAGTCACCAGCGAAAGGCTCGGGGATCTTTACTTATGGGTTGATATGATAATGATTGACTTTAGTGATTTGATTGCTTGAATTCGCATAACAGGTTGGCTAGGAATATGAAAGTTAACAACCTTACGAAAAGCATGATGAGTAGTTAACCAATCGATTTCTAAAATCACACCAAAGGAAAGTATTTTCAAAGAGATAAGATCGATAGGTAACGTGAAAATGTCGATTTGAATAAACAAGATTTATAAATAGTGGAGGTAATGAAGGCTCCTACTAACAAAGTTTCAACCAATAAGTCAAAGTCTAACTTCTCTGGAGTCAAATTTAAACGTTGAACGCAAGCAAGAGAGATAAAATAATGGGTAAAACTGGTATTTAATAAGACATAGACTTCACAAGAGTTTATAATTAACTTACCCGTAATAACTTCATTTAGGTTTTCTCGACAAACGCTCTCACTTAAACTACCGATTTTGACTTGTCTGGGACATCCCAGTTGGACTTAACTTTACTGTAGAGTACATACCACCCTTAATTGCTTCGTCACATTCCTGGTCCATGATTCGAATCATTATTCTCCGATCCATATCGAATTGGGGTTAACCGCTCTGCACAAGGTAATTCCTAATTTGTTGTTGGATTCTCCCAATTGCTGTCCAAAAAGCAAAATGCATTTCATATATTTTGGCCTTATTAGATCGGACGTCTTTTTCTACAATATCAACGCATCATACAGCTTTTACCCATGCATCATATATTCTCATTCGTTCATTTGCTTCTTCTTTCATCAGAACCTTGATCATAGCATTCTCAGATTCTAGCTCTAATATCTTATATTATGCCAAAGAGTTCTTCTGTACAAGCATCACACATCGGGTTACACAATTTTGAATTGTTGTATCTCTTTTCTCCACAACCGCCTGCCGTTCTTCAGCCTGCTCTTCCAACTCATGAATACGATTTTGCAATTCTAATTTTTGATCATAAACTTCTTCTAACCAATTCTCCTCAGGTTCCTCTTCTTCCTCACTCTTAGCTGCTACCTCTGCAACTAGCTCGGGTGCAATTATTAGTTCTTCACTTACCACGTAGATATCTCTAATTTCTTCTTCGTCTGACATCACATTAACCTGGTTAGTGATTAAAGGTGTCTCAATGGTCTGATTCACTCCATTGTTAATATTTTCAGCTGCCATCTTTCAAACACTGCCACAAAACAAGAGTTAATTAACATATCACATATTATCCCTATATTCTGACCAACCAATTAAATAACAAATAAACTTAGGTAGGTCATACTAGCGAAGGAATTCCCCATCTCTCCCCTCTTAGTCCTTGTCTCACATCTTAGCTAGGGATCATATACCTAAGCTTTGATACCAACTGTGACGCCTACAAAATAGGTATACATCACCCATCTTGGGTCGCCAGATACATGGTGCAGAATATAAATACAATCTTTAATATACAATAAGAAAGCTGTGAGTTTTAATACAAATATTGTCTTCTAGACAATATCCACTCTCAAAATAAGTCATCATTACATTTATTATCACACTATTTAACAGAATAGTGAGGACTACTAATACTATCATCTGGACCATCACTCCGTTCCCCGACTAGTCCCTGCTACGTTCTCATTTCTTGAAGAGAACAGTGAAAGAAAATGTGAACTCAACTAGCCCAGTAAGAAATATTATGACTAAGATAATGTAGAATAAACTATCAATAGTCTTCAACAATGTTAAACTGATAAAATATAATAGACATCAAGTTTAACTGCAGCGGAACAAGCAATCCATTAAAAGAGTCAAGTAGAGAATAAAATCTACTATCGTTTATGATTTAAAAGGTTTTTCATCACTTTTATCACTGAGACTTAGCTTAATAAATAATCAACATCACCGAATCACCCCAGCACTACGGCCAAAGATATTCTTTAGTATCACGACCACAAATTATCCATGCACTACGGGCCAAGTACATTCGTGTATTCATCAATGGTCATGATCATGCCAACAACTGTCCATCAATGCACTACGGGACAATGAGGACTTTTATCCCATCATTTGTAACATTACAATCATGATTATACCGAATAATCCATGGTCATAATCATACCAAGTCCATCTATGCACTATAGGCCACATATGACTTTCAAAAAATATAAACATAAGGATGATGACAATGATATAAGAATTCAATAAAACAAGTTCACGAATTACTTTATCCAGGAACTAATAACGTCCAAATTGTCAACATGATACTTCTTTGTAGAGTAAAAATTTAAGAATGCTCGGAAGAATATTTCCATGAAAAGATACTAGATGAAGCGCAAATATCAAGGATATTCCACTAATTTCATGGAGTATAGAAGTCAAAACTTTAACAAACTGAGTATAATAAAGAATGGAATAACAAAGGAAATCACCAGGTATATGATAGATAGCACAGACAGGTTATTCCAACAGAATAATAAATATGGAACCAGGTTTGGCGTAAACGCACAGACAGTATATTCTGACAGAATAATAAATAATGGAACCAGGTCAGGCAAAATTTGCACTGACAGGATATTCCGACAGAATAATAAATGCGGAATAATAAATAATGGAACTAGGTCAGGCAAAATTCGTACCGACGGGATATTCCGACAGAATAATAAAGAACGGAATAATAGAAGAATTTCACCACGTATGCGGTACTTCGCATAAACATGTTATTCCAACATAATAATATAGAATGGAATAATAGAAGAATTTCACCATGTATGTGATACTTCGCATAAACAGGTTATTCCAACATAATAATATAGAATGGAATAATAAAAGAATTTCACCATGTATGAGGTACTTCGCATAAACAGGTTTTTCCAACATAATAATAAAGAATGGAATAACAGAAGGATTTCACCAAGTATAGGGTATGTCGCGTATACGGGTTATGTATATGGTATGCCATGTATACAGGTTATTCCAACCGAATAATAAAGAATGGAATAACAGAAGAATCTCACCATGTATACGGTAGTCTGCGTATACAGATTATTCCAATAGAATAATAAAGAATGAAATAACAATAGCTCTCTTTATGAATACGAAAGAAATAATATCCCTTACGAGTACAACAAATAATATCCCTTACCGTAAAAGATACTGAATATCGAAGTAGTGAAGTAGCAGAATACTCTTCTTCTTTCTCTCTATAATTTCTCTCTTTAGAGTTTCAGTGAATTCGTAAGAAATAATGAAGGAACGCGCTTTTATTTATAGAAGAATGGAATGAATAGTAACTAATTCCTGAACGGTCCAGATTGATTTACTTTTAATATGACGGTTCATATTGATTTAATATTAAAACTTAAAGCAACGATCCATACTTATTTACTATTAAAACTTTAAACCAGCGATCCATATTGATTCACTATTATAACTTTTCACCAGCGGTCCATATTGATTCACTAATATAACTTTAACCAACGGTCTGAAAAATTAGCACATCTCTTCATGGAATAATATTGTACCCAAATACCCGAATGCACAATACTAGAGTGAACAGTAACTGGGTGAATAGTAACTTATGAATAGTAACTCATGAATAGTAACTCATGAATAGTAACTCGTGAATAGTAACTCATGAATAGTAACTCATGAATAGTAACTCGTGAATAGTACTGTGACACGAAAAGTTCCCCAAATACCCGATTGAACAATATAACCTCCAGACATCAATTATCATCGGAATAGATGTCGATTTCTACTAACACAAATAATCCCAACATAATGAAACTATCAAATTCATCTTTAATCAACACGAAGTTATTAATTTTTAATATTATAGCTCACAATATTTAGCAACCATGTTGTTCTCAGGAAAGAGGGGGCTTTCCAATAAGGATTTCTCCCTATTGGCGCGCACTTAGGTGACCAAACCTCTCCTCGACAGAACTTCTAGACATTGTAAATATTGCAATTTAATAATATGAATAACTTTGTTGTCTCAATTATTGATTTAATAATATAACATATAATGCAGATGATACTATGATAATAATCGAATCAATAATATAAGAGATATGATGCATCAATTACTGTAGCAATAATTGAGTATAAATGAGTGACTTTTAACGTAAGCATCAATAATCAATACCGTGTGCTACTATGTAACCACGCATATTACTGTATTTTTACTACCGGGTAGTTCAACAGTTTTAACAATAACACCTCCGCCGTTATTTATAAAATATTTTTTTCATTTTCTCAATTCGACAATAATTTCATTATGGGGTCCACCAATGATTGTGCCGTTGTACGAATATTCCCAACAAAAAGAATATTCCCCGACCAATCGAATATTTTATAACAACTTGCATACTTAGCAAAATTTATAAATATTACCCACAACTATAATATTATATCAAATTCATTCCATAATAGTCAAAAATGATATTATAGAAAAATCATCTTTATTAAAAAAAAGTTGGGGTCTTACATTCTATATTTCTTTGAAACGGGCGATCTACCGGCAAGAAACGACGATGACAATCAAACCAGCATGACTTTCGACCATTTGATAGATTGAAAGACTTTGTATGATCCATACAATATGGACACGCCAAATTCCCGTGTGTACTCTATCCAGATAACATACCAAAAACAAGAAAGTCAGGTATAGTCCACATAACTGCTGCCCTAAGGATGAAATTTGTTTTCGTGGAAACATCCCAAGTCTATACTCCATCCTCCCACAATACCTTCAACTCGTCTATAAGAGGTCTCAAGTAAACATCTAGGTTCATTCTAGGACTCTTGGGACCAGGAATCACGAGTGAAAGAAATAAGTATGGTTGTTTCATACACATCCAAGGAGGCAAGTTATACGGAGTAACAATCGCACGCCAGCAGGAGTACGGAATAGTTGAGTGGCCGAACGTGTTGAAACAATCAGTGGACAATCCAAGCCTCACATTTCTAGGTTCCAATGCAAACCCGGGATGTGTTAAGTTGAAATCTTTCCATGCCTGCCCATCTAAGGGATGGTTAAGTTCTCCATCTTTAGTTGGAGATTTTGCATGCCAAGTCATATGTTCAGTTATTCTTGAAGACATGTACAATCTTTTGAGCCGAGGTGTAATTGGAAAATACCTTAAAATCTTAAAAGGTATATTCATCTTTTTTGTAGTCACACCCTCTTTATTAGGCTTAAATAGATCATGACTGCAAAACGTTCACTTTTTTTTCTGTTCATTTTCCTTATAAAATAACATGCAATCATTCGGACATGCATCGATCTTTTGATATCCAAGACCCAACTTCTTCACCATTTTTTTACAATAGTAGTAGCTATCAGGCAATTTTTCACCGACAGGCAACATACTCTTAATAGCCTTAAAGAGTGACTTAAAACACTCATGGCTCATGTTGTGATCAGCCTTGATGTTAAGTAATGTTGCCACTGCAGATAATGTAGTGTGCTTCGTGCAACCATGCCACAACAGTTCGCTACCCTCGTCTAACAACTTAAAGAATGATTTGGCATCAGAATTCATAGGTTGCTCTCTGCATTGTTCCCAATCAAAATCCGACCATATAATATCATGAACCATATCATTCATACGATGGGTACTACTGCCTGAATTTTGTACTTGTGCGTTACCACTATCTCTTCTTTGCCCATCTTCCCACTAACATTCTTCATAATTGTTCATGAACCCAGAAAAAAGTAAATGATAGTTTACTATGTCTCTGTCCATATAATTTACATTCTTACACTTCAAACAAGGACATCTTATCTTGTTCTGACCATTAACACATTCTGGGTGACTATACACATAATCTAAAAATACTTGGCAACCAGCTCTAAATTCTTCGGTAGCACCTATCTGGGCACTTGAATTTCGTCGTCTCATCCAACTATGGTCTGAATAGAGGTCCATGATACCACGCTACCTATGTTGACATGAATTATTGTATTCCCTTGTTAGAGATTTACAATTCAGCTCAATGCCATTTATGATGCTTATAAATACATATAGATGTATATATACATATATAACATGAGTGTGTATCATATATGATTATTCGGGAATTAAACAAGGATACATGCCAAAACAAATTTACACAGCTTGAGATCGACTACCCAAAGGCATGTTATATTGTTGTGGATCTTAAATTAGAATGGGGTATGATCTTATGTCATCCTACATATTTTAACTGACACCAACCTAAAGATAATAGATTCCTGGGGGTAGAATATGAATCATTTCATCATGCATGGTCTGCATATGCATTGGGACAAGTCTAAATTACTCGACCAACTGAATTTTTTTTGGCAGAGTCTCCCCTATAATATGGACTATACACATGCACGAGAGCATGCATACTTGACCATTTATAGGCATATAAGAGCAACAAGAATGTATAAGAAATTAACATAACCTCACATATACTCATTGCCTTTATATATTCCAGGGTCCATATCTGAACAGAACAAAAACTCTTCTACGTAGGATAGGACATTAGGTGATGAAAATATCTTGATGGCCAAGTTTGAAGAATAGCCAACGGACTTTGCAATGTGTTCTAGAAACTATAGCACTACGTGTATAAAGATTGCAGAAGAAGGCATACTATTAGTCCCTTAATGTGGGACAATTAGTCCTATAAAGTCATTTGATACCCAAAACAGTCCAAAACATTACATACTATATACTTTATCATAACAGTCCCTAAGCCTTCAATTTTAAATATTATCACATAATCTATTTGCTATATACTTCGTATTCATGTCTTAAAACTTAAGGATGCAAGGTTTTAAATTCTTTGTTCGAAACAGCCCTTAGATTGTATAATGTTTGAATAATGTAGCATTTTGTGGATTTTGTGGATTTTAAGATCAAGGCGGTGCCCCAATAATGTTGGATTGAATATAAAGTACAAACTTATTTTTGTTGTGTCAAAAAAAAACATCATCTAAATGAACAGCTAATGCATTGATGGAGATGGATAAAAGAAACCTAATCACGTTCCCAAACAACCAAACATGCTTTCAAGGACAGATTATACTAAACTAACTAGATAGACTCCAATACCCGTCTATATCTTCGACCTCACACGAGTAAAATGAAAAGCATGATTATATAAGTTCAATCTAGTAAATGTTAAGCTAACCAAGATGTTAGCGATCATACAAGATTTCAACACTTAATCTAATGAGTCGGTGTCAAAGTACATAACGATACATCAATATCAAACATATGTGATAGGCAGATGTATTGGAACCCATAGTTTTATAAGAAAATTGACATAACATACTTAAATATATAAGCTAAAAAGAGATTCAATCAATCAGACTATAACAGGAATGCTTAATAGCCACATATTTCCCTAAATTTTATCTATCCAAAATACAACCAATCAACATAAAAGTTCTTCAAAACATTTGTTTGGTGTTAGTCAAACATGAAACAAAATCACAAGAAGATTTTAACTCGTCCTTGAACACATTACATGGATACATCCACTCCTTGAAATTTGCTAACATTCATATTTATGGATTTTATCCACTTGTGAGAAATGGTTAGTAGTTTGGTTGTATAATTAATGTACGAGATTGGATAAAGTCCAATAGAAGTTCTAAAGTATAGCTTTTGAGATTTATATAGGATCATGCGATTCAATAAGGATGATTTGAATGAATTTTGAAGTAAAAAAGGGGATTGAATTTGAATTTTGCCACAAATGTTGGTGAGATTTTGTTGAGCTACACAGTTTGGACATAAAAAGATTAATTGGAGGAGGAGAAGATAAAACCATTAGAATTTATGAATTTTTTTGTATGTTTTCCCCCCTAAATTGATCTTTCAAGTATGGAAAAAAGAAAAGAAAGAACCCTGCTTAAGGGTTTAGTAGTGTTCTTGATAATAAGAAAGAACTGAAAAGATTAAAAGGTACTAAAACAGAGAATTCACTTTTTCTTTTTGATGAATATTATTTATTTATTTCCCCCCTAGCATATACATCTTTAGATGGATTGTTGGAGGACCCAAATGAAGAATATTTTTTTTTTCACTTTTTACCTTAATTGTCACTCTTTTTCAAAGTTATCATGTTCTTGCATGTGAACTTTCTGAGAAATTCCCTTTTCTCCTAGAATTAGATACACCTAAACTGACTTATATAACCTTTCCAACTGCGATTCAAAATTTAAAAAAAGCACTTATAACATATACATTATCCCTTAGTTAAGTGAAGTGGTAGACACAATTAGTAGTTATGTGGCATATATAAGTTTGCTCCATTAATTCCCAATACTTATTTGGATAAAACCTGAACAAGGAATTAGATAAGGGAATTATCATTAACACCAAGAACAGGGCATTATCATTAAGATCAGCCATGTGGGGAAGAAGAGCAATAAAAAAAACAACATGTGCGGAATATCAGCCAAGCAAAATAAAGGACAAGAGTTCATACAAACTCCAAAGAAAAATAAAGCACGACCATTCAATCAGTAATAAGAGAAAGTTTAATTTAGGGATTAACTGGGGGTTACCGGCGGTGGTCGACAGTCTCCCTCCCTCTTCTCTTCTCCCCTGCTCCCTCTTCTCCCTTGTCTGTATATCCCTTTTTTCTTTTCTTCTCTGTACTGATCGAGCAGACCTAAATCTGATTTAGATTATGAGAATCAGCGACCGCCATCAGCGACCACATGTATTCGCTAATTTTTAATGATATGGACATATCTACGACTGCTAGCGGACATTCATATAGATTGGTCGCCGCACCAAAATTTTATACCAATTTTTGGGGGGGAAATTCTTCTCAGCGATCACATGCGGTCGCTGATATTAACTACAGACTAGAATCCTTTGCGGGCATAGATAGCGGTCGTTATTACTATTATTAATGACCAGATAGGGCAGTTGCTGATATCATTGGTCGTGGATGGTCCTTTTTCTTATAGTGAAAACTAGTAAAGAAGACATGCACATGTTATTAGGACAGCGTAGAACACTTGTATAGTGACAAAATTTGCAGAAAGATGCCCGAACTCAGCAGATCTGAAGAAGAGCTCTCAGATTCTCTTTGTAGAGTAACTTGGAAATGAATTATGAAAACAACAAGCCACTTAAAGCCACCCACAATTGGTCGTAGGTGTACCTGTTGCTCCTTTGGGTGGGGCCCACCCCTCTGGCTCGGTCCACTTTGAGTTGCAAAGGAGGTCTCACAAGCTGAAAAGGCCATATTAGGAAAAAAGATGTTACGCGATTGAGCAGAAAATCTTGAAATCCTGGTTTTCATAGACCAAACTACGGGTCTACATGTCAATCATTGTTATTCGCCCAAACCCAGGGTTTACTATACCGATGATTAAAACTGTTGCAAACCACACTCGACAATACCTCACAAAGGTCCGATGCCTTAAGTTTGGGGTTATAACTCCGAAACACTTCTCCCCAATGGGGATTTCATCCATTAATGCACATGTCAACGAAGGTCAAGCAGCCTTGACATCATCATCCATTGGCAGTTAAACCCAACAAAGCGTCAGGAACCATCCGACGATATCCTCCGTTGATGCACATGTTAACAAAGGTCAAGAAGCCTTGACGCTTTGCCCAACAGGGATCTAATTCATTGATGTACATTTCAGCGAGGGTTAGGCAGCCCTGACAATAGAGACTATTGGCAGTAACTCCGACAGAACAGAGGAAAGGCATGGCGATATAAACCTGGAAGAACCATCCTTATCGGGGAGGACCAATGATGGAATCTGTTATACATAACTTCATCAGACAAAACACATCCCCGCAGAATCTCTTGTACATGAGAGATACATCCTCAGTGGAAAGTCTGTAACAAGGATTAAGGACTTTGGTGATAACCGAAACGTTAACAATCCTAGAAGCTCCTGAGAACTTTGGATCACACGTCGAAGTAGTTCATCAGAGTCTTCAGTGATAACTTCAGCACCCATCAGAAGTTGGGAGTGCAAACAGTCATCACATTCCATTGGAAAATGGTTCATCAAACCACACACATCATAAATTTGCATCATATTGTTGTACATTGCATTATGATTATTCACATTTCAAGTGTCTAGTATTCTTTATCCTATCCATGCCATTGCATTGTATGAATATGATAAAGAGGGGAATCTGTAGACACTTAAAATTTTGCATTTCTATTACTAACCTGGCAGGAGGGCAGAATCATCTTTGAGAGATAACATTGGAAGTCAAATCAACTCAATTCCAGAGACAACCCCGGAATCCTCAATTTTCCATCTCGGAGATGACCCCGAGATATCCAGCTCCAGTCCCAAAAATAACACCGATAGTTTCATTTTCAACCTCGAAGACAACCCCGAGGAATGTAGTTCCTATAACACCCTGAAATCCGGTTTATCTTCATACCTAGATTCCGTACGTCACGGTCCCACATCTTTCCAAACATACATCATTATATAGTGAAATATAACAATATACATTCTCAACTCCCAGGTTCTAATACATTATAACCTCTTTCAATACAAGTAATGATAATTACATTATTCTGTACATATTAAATAAATTATGGAAAAATAGTATTAATGATTTAAAAATCATATAAAAATGATTTAAGTGTTATAAAAATATTTTAAGTTATAAAATATAACTTTTGATATTTTGGCATAAAAATATTAATATTTTAATATTAATATTAATTATCGGATAATGGATTTATGTGTTTAAAAATCATATAATTATGATTTTAAAGTATTAAAAATACTTTGTGATATTATAATTATATTATAATATTATGATATGATTTTCATTAATATTTTATATTAAATAAATATTAATGATTAAGGTATTATGTAGTATTTAATTCATTTAAATACGGTACTAATGATTGAAAAATATTGATAAATGGTAATAATTATCCGAAAATTATTACGAGCCTAGGAAAAATGTTTAGTTTGGTTGGAAATTATCCGTGATAATGGTTAAGTGTTTAGTCAGAGTTTAATTGAACTTAAACTCGATATTCGTCCGACTAGACCATCTGGATGATAGAATTGTGTTGGTTTCAACTCAGACTGCAATAGTTTGACTTGATACCTAGTCTTAAGTGATGTAAAGACTGAAAGAGTTATGTGGTAATGTGTTTAGGTTATTCTGTGTGTATAAATATAACAGTTTTATACTGTGATGATATTCTTCTAATATTGGAGATTTATATTATTAATATTAGGTCTTCGGGTAAAGCGTTATAAATTGCGTTGCGGTAATCAACGGTGCATGCAAGTTTTTCAGTTCTATTATGTTTGTGGATGGAATGTGTTATGTGTTAAATTACATATTATGCTCTATGATAATTGTTAAAAGTCAAAATATGACTAAGTTAATTGGGTTATGGAACTCAATCAATATGTGATTACTTGTTGTATGATGTAACTCGATAAATTAGAAATGTATAATGCATGAATTAATGTTTTGTAAGAAATTATTGATGCATGTAGGGTATGCATAGTAAATAATATATGATGCATGAAGATATGCATGTTAAAGGAATTGTAGTGCATATAGAATTGTGTGCTATGTGAAACATGATAGACTGTTAAATTTGTTGGGCTGTCGAGCTCAATCTTGCAAACATAAACTTTTTGCAGGTTAATGATGTTATACAATATTATTTGCTAAAAGGATGATGAAGATTGAACGATGCATATAATGCATACATTTTCTTGATTTAGAAATGGTATAGATCTATGATTTATAGTTTTATCAAATGTAATTTTCAGCTATGTACAGTTTGAAATGTTGTATAGATAAAGAAGGTATATTTTGAAATGAGAATAGATATGATTCTTAAAAAAATGAATTATTGATAGGAACGATAATGCCAAGTTCAGCTTGGGACATAAAGTGCGACTAGTATGTAATAGAATAGTTTAAATAATGTGTTATATGTTAGAAGATTATGAATTGTATTAAGTGAAGGTTACTCGACCTTGGGGAATAGTGTATAATGTAATGTATAAACAATTTATGTTTATATCATCCGCGATTAGTGAAAGATTTAGTGTACTGAGTCCGCGGCGATACGGGGCCCGGATTCGGGGCTACTACACAAAAAGTAATCCATACCGATTAGTGTTGTACGTAGTATCAAATATCACTACATCACCATAAAAATTGTAAGCCCGTCTAGAGGTTGAATCAGCCCAAAAACAAAGAGTAATCATGTTTTCATCATTTAACTCAATTTTGAAATAAAATGATGGATTCTTTCCTTGTTCACCAATTAAAAACTCGTGCAACATATGTCCATCATGTCCTTTCATCTCATTGTGCTCATCTCTTTCGAGATTATAAAAATATTTTTGGGTACAACCAATATTCTCAACCCCCCCCCTCGATTGCACTCCAAGCAAATTGAATTGTTGATGTGATGGCATATTTACCATCTGAAGCTGTTAAGTCAGGGCCTTTTAGGCAGTTGATATATTGCGGTGAGATAGCAAATTTTTTTTTTTCGTGGAGTTGTTAATGGGTGACAATAACCCTCAACAAATATATTAACAACATATAAGTCTGAAGGTATCATCACAATAGCAAGTTTTTCTTTACAACCCTCTTTAATTGATCCCCTACGCCTTGTTGCCTCAATGTTCGCTACTGTTGTAACATTCCCCTATTTCCAACAAACAAACACTTTCATTATGATCTCACTACTTCCCCATCTCTTTTTTCAGACCAATTTCGAACACTAAAGCCACTCCCTTTTGCATATGAATTGTAGAAACTAAAAGCATCATCTATTGTTTGAAATTCTTGACCTATTTTTGGTTTCAGCTCTGGTGCTACTTGAGGATTATACAAATTATCTGAAAAATTAGGATCTAACTCAACATATTATTCCTCATTTAGCCCACTCTCTAATTCAAAGTCTACATTCCCCCCTTCTTCCCTCTCTAAATTTTCTCCCATCCCATACTCTGCTTCAACATTATCCATTTAGATTAAAACCTATAATGATTAAATTTGGTAATTAACTTTTCAGAATATGAAAAAATTGTGAAAACCACAACCAAAATATATTAAATAACTGCAAGTTCTTATGTCAGTTAATGCCCTATTTAAAATCATACAATATAACACAGGACCATATTGGCCCTATTTGGTTTAACCCCTTGAAAACTATAAATTTCATTTTCTTAATCATTTGGTTCATTTTAACATGCCTACTTGGATTTCATGAAACCCTTTTCAGCTTGCAAAACACCAAAACATGGTAAATTTTACCTTTTTGACTCATGGATACATAAAAGCACAAAGCAGGGTAAATTTCCTTTTTTTTTGTACAAAAATAACTTCCTGCCATAGATTTACATTTTCAAAAGCTTGGGCACACATAAGTTTAAAAACCACATTGTTTTTAAATTTCATTACAAAATGGAAGCAGTGTTAACTCGTCTGCTTCAGGATTAGAAGGTTGATTTGCTGCTTCTCTGATGCAAACCCTAGCTTCAAACCGGTAATTGAAAGGGGCTTTGAGAGAGAATTAGGGAAAGGGGTTCAGAGAATCGTGAATTTCATATGGGGAGAGAGAATCAGAAGATTGGGTTTGCGAAAGGGGCTTTCATATGGATGGGTTTGAGAGAATCAGAACACATGTAAATAAGATTCTTCTGAATGAATTCGAGGGTTTTATATGGATGGGTTTGAGAGAATTGGAACACGCGATTTTAAGGGAGTCTTCTGAATGAATTTGCGAATTTCATATGGTTTATTTTTTAAGACCTGGATATTTGCTTTTGACATGTGTATCTTTTTTCCTTTAGTCCGTTTGTTGGTCCATCCAATTGGTCCGCGACAGATCGTTTCTGTGTGTGTATATATATATATATATATATATTGTGACGCCCCCAAATTCATGTATCTTACAACCTGAGATATGGTGATCCACTGTACTAACATCCATACAATCATTCCATTGAAATACAATAAAATGAATGTAATTACTATCTTCTTATTACAATCAAAGTAAAAAATCCTTCCCAGGTTCATAAACCAGTTACATCGTTCATTGTTCATAATGTATAATACATACAAACTTACTAAACTATTACACAATGCTTAAGCATCCATCTTAGCTTTGCCCTTATCTCTCTTGGCATTCATAGTACGTTCATCCGTAACTGCAGTTATATAATTCACGCAAGAAGTGAGCATGACAGCTCAACAAGTTTTAACAAAGGATAACAGTAATACCACATTCGTGAATTATATAACAATTCCGACATAACTGAACAATAGTTATAAAGTAATATGAATAAATAATACTTTAACAGCTCATAACATCAATTCCCAAAGTATAGAATATATTAGGAATTCTGAACCGGTCGATAGACCATGAACAGTAACTTTCAGTTTTCATACTTGAAAAGGAGTCCACATCACTAAGGTCGTTCATCTGATAACTTACGAGCACTTATAGGTGATCAGCCTATAGTACTCTATGTTGATCAACACTCATTCATTAAACGTATTTACGTTTAATATTTTTGGTAAACTCGCGTGCCCATCGAATAATCGATGAAAAATACTTTTGTTTGTTCATAGACAAACCATACCTTCACATCCGTACCAATCACTTGGCATAGGATATCGTTAACATTTCTATATAGAAAGATATGAATCATAATCAATCTATATATTATGAATAGTCTAGCCGAATTAAAATCTGGCATCGACCCTTTCTTTAAAACAAGTCTTGCAATTCAGTTCAACGAATCACATAAAACTTGGCTAACATGGAAGTTAGACAAGCATTAAGAAAACTTGCCTTTCATCGTCTTCAAATAATTTAATCGACTGACCACAGCCTTTACAGAATCTTCATGATATATTCATATAGCACACTGTAATTAGTTATCAAACAAATGTTCACATTGCTTCTACAAGCTTCTTTCTCTTCTAAGTCTTAGTTAACTCAATAACTTTATTAAAGTCAACATGACTTATTACCCTTCATCTTGGTTTGTTAATTAACTAACGTTATTAACCGGACTCGGACATAGTTGATAAAGTATCAACTTTGTTCATCGTTCATAACTTATTAACATACATTCAGCTCCTATGTTCAATACCATATACCTGAGTATAGGTAGTATAGGAATAGCTTTAATACACTTATGAAGTGTACAAACATTACCCCTTTAGGTTCCTGAACAAATGAAGTTCAAAACCTAAGTCACTAACAACATTCTTGAACTCGTGCTGTGGCGCGACCTATGTAGTACTAGACTGGCGCTGTGGCGCCAGTTAGCAGTGTCTAGGCCTCGGTCGTGGCGTTGCGGTGCAGAACAATGGCGCTGCAGCGCCATTTTGTAGTACTCAACTTTACTGTGTCGGCGCTGTGGTGTGGCATTTAACACTATATCTGGCGCCACGGTGCCAGACCTCAGTACCAGATTCCAACAAATTTTGAAAAACTTTGTGAAATTCCCAGGGCCATAACTTCTTTGTTATAATCCCTATTTGGTCTGTTCAAAAGCCAACACATCATAAATAACATAATTTACGCGTTCATATAAGAATTCGACACTTTCGAATCTGTTAACTCAAAATTACCTATTGAGTTCATTTTTAGGCGTTCGTAAACGTTAAAGAACGTTCAATGCTCATTTTCTTCGTTTTAAGTCGAAATTCGATGATTCTCGAACCCACAACTCTTAATCACCCTATCTCACATGTTGACATTGAAAACCAAAGTTTTCAAGTCTCACGATAACTTTTAACCTCTAATCCGGAATTCAACGTCTTCGACGTTTAACGTCTAATTACGTAAAATTTGCCATAACTTCGTTACTTGGGTTCTCTAAGCCAAATCACATGGAATACTCCATGGATTTCATATCTATATCCTAACCAAACAAGATGCATATATTAACGTATTGATGGAGTTCAATCGTTTATAAACGATCGATCTCAACAAACAATATTTTCATGGTTTGAAACTATATTAAACCTTATTATTCTTATAATCTCATGACTTGTTGAGATTGAATCTATGATAAGTCATCTTTAATCTCTCATACAAGACATATACCACCCATTCTATGATTCTCTAATATAAAAGAAAATATAAAAGAGATGGAGATGAAAGGTAAGGATTATTACCTCAATAACTCTTATGATCTTCCATGGAAAACTATAAGATCAAGCTCCCAAAGTGTAGGATTTATAAGTATAGCTCTCTTTCTCTCTCAAATAATCTAGGTTGGAATTTGTAAAACTCTCAATTTAAACAATCTAGCCTCATATTTATAGGAAACTAGAATGGAGGGTAATTTAGACTTAACACACTCAACCTCCTTACTATTCATGTGTGGTCACCAAGTAAAATACTTAGTGACCAAGCCTTATGCTTGGCTTCCACTCCAAGGTGGCCGGCCCAACACTTGACATGGGTCATCCCATGGGTTGCCCCATGGGTTTTACCCATTCGGTGACCCACCGGTTCGATCCACGGTTCGGTTTAAATGAATTGGGCTTAACTAAATAAACATTGGGCCTTGACTTGGGCTCAACTCACTAATCTCCTTGGGCTTGTTCATTTAATAATTGGACTAATAGAAATCCAACTCAAATGACTTATTCATTAAGACTCAATCTTAATCCTATAATACGAATCGAATTCTATACGTATAATTCACGTATTCTTTCCGTATACTACACGTACAATAATCGTATTGTACTTCGTATTTACTCAACGTATTATACATAAATACTAAATAGTATCATACTTGTATAACACTCACATTAACCTTAACACAATTCCTTCTACGCATATTATTTCCTTCTCGAAATCAATATACTCAACCCTTAGGGTTTAAGTTTGCAGGCGAAAACTGTGTTTGCCATAAATGAAATATTATCAGATATTCCAGCTAATCTCAATATTATAACATTATGTGTTTCTCGGAATTTCAAAATAATCCCCCGAATAGAAACGGATGAATAGTGTTTTTACGGAAATTTCTTAGAAAATAATTATTTTCATCTTTGAAATTCCAAACAAATAATTCTAGCACATAGCCAGATTACTAACCACGGTAGCACATTCTAGGTCATGGAACGACCTTCACATAGCTTACTCACATAATAAATCAATTAAATTCATTTAATTCACATAATCAAGTAAAAATTTAATTGTCATAAAAATACGATTTTCTCATGCGTTATATATATATATATATATATATATATATATATATATATTTATGTCATGCCAGGAGTTTACTTCGTGG